>CM077298.1:1540000-2140000 GCA_039654925.1 Anguilla pacifica
TATATATCATTCCCCTATAGCTGTATATTATTATATATTATTCCCCAATAGCTGTATATTATTATATATTATTCCCTGATAGCTGTATATTATTATATATCATTCCCCAATAGCTGTATATTATTACATATTATTCCCCGATAGCTGTATATTACTATATATTAGTCCCCAATAGCTGTATATTATTATATATTATTCCCTGATAGCTGTATATTATTATATATCATTCCCCAATAGCTGTATATTATTATATATTATTCCCCGATAGCTGTATATTATTATATATTACTCCCCGATAGCTGACCGCCTCTTTGGGGATTATCCCTTACATATGCAGACACTACATTTCCAAAAGTAGCCTATGTGGACACCTCTTCTAATTAGCGTTTTCGGCTATTTCAGCCACACCCACTGCCAACAGGTGCATACAATCAAGGATACAGCCATGCAATCTCCATTGAAAAACATTGGCAGTAGAATGGGTCGTACTGAAAAGCTCAATGACTGTGTATTGGAGAATGTATAGGAGAAACAACAGCTCAGCCGTGAAGCGGTAGGCCACACAAGCTCACAGAACAGGACCGCTGAGTGCTGAAGCGTGTAGTGCATAAAAATCATCTGTCCTCGGTTGCAACACTCACTATAACCTCTGGAAACAACACCAGCACAAGAACTGTTCGTCAAAGAGCTTCATGAAATGGGTTTCCATGTCATACAGCAGCCGTACACAAGATCACCACGTGCAATGCGAAGAGTTGGCTGAAGCAATGTAACGCAATGTAAAGCACACCGCCATCGGACTGCGAAGCAGTGGAAATGTGTTCTTTCCCCGCAGCCATGTTCCAAACGGGGAAAGCCTTCCCAGAAGAGCGGAGGCTGTTACAGCAACAAAGGGCACGCAGATCCATATTAATGGTTTTGGTTTGGAATGATGAGATACACAACAAGTACATATGGGTGTGATGTTCATATATATATATATATATATATATATATATATATATATATATATATATATATACAGTGGGCTCCAGAATTATTGGCACCCTTAATAAAAATGAAGAAAAAAGGCTGCAGATAATAAATGACACAGATAATAATCTATATGTTATGTTCAAACATATGAGAAAACTGTATACTTTTATTTCAATACATTTACTCTCATGCTTCAATGTTTTTTTATTAAGTAATCTAATTTTTTCTGAAAACCATAGGTGCCATAATTATTGGCACCCCAAACAATTATTGTAAGTAAAATCAAACAAAATTATTTTGGCAATACAAATTTACTTAATTTAGTTCATCTCAGTCTAAAGGAACTATATTGTGTCATTCCATCACTTCCAATTTCACTAGAGAATAAAAATTAGGTAACAAGCATACAAAATCCCTTTGTCATCCATCAGCATGGGAAAAGCCAAATTCAGAAGAGACCGATGGTAATTTACCGTCACAAGTCTGGTAATGGGTACAAAAAAAGACATACACGGTTAAACATACCACTTAGCACTGTAATAAAAAGGTGTAAAACATGGAATGGTTGCAAATTTGCCAGGAAGAGGAAGCAAGTGCAGGGTGTCCCCACGGACGGTGAGGAAGATGGTGAGGGAGGCCATTAATAACCCAAGGATCACTGTTTAAGTATTGCAGAGATTGGTTTGTTTCTTGTCTAAAGTCTAAAAAAGCCTAAAAAAACATATAATGGCACCTCCATACCAACTAACTCTTTAGAAGGGTGGCACGAAGACAGCCATTACTGAGCACAATAAACAAAACCAAGAATCTAGAGCTTGCCAAACCTCATTGGAATTATGACTGGAAGAGAGTGCTATTGTCAGATGAGACCAAAATTGAACGTTTTGGCCATACACACCATCGACATGTTTGGTGGCAAAAGAGGAATGCATACAGGAGAAGCACCTCATACCTACGGTCAAATATGGAGGTGGGTCATTGATATTTTGGAGATGTTTTGCTGGCAGTGGTCCCGGGGCACTATTTTAGATCAATGGCACAATGAATTCAACAAAGTACCATGAAATTCTGGCAGAAAATGTGGTTGTCTCTGCTAAGAAGCTAGGAATTAGTCATAGGTAGATTGTCCAGCAGGACAATGACTCCAAGCATACATCAAAATCTAAACAGAAATGCTTAAGTGAAATCAACATCCATGTTTTCCAATGGCCATCTCAGTCTCCAGACTTAAATTCCATCAAAAACCTGTGGTCTGAACTGAAGGGGGGGGGGTCCATAAGCGTAAAGCCAAAGATATCAATGATTCTGAAGAGTTCTACATGGAGCAATGGTCAAAAATCCCTTCAAATGTGTTCTCTAAACTTATCACAAATTACAGGAAAAGACTCATGGCTGTCATCTTTGCCAGGGGTGTTTTCACAAAGTATTAAACCAGGGGTGCCAATAATTGTGGAACCTGTTTTTTGGGGAAATATTTTTTTTAATTAAAAAATTTAAGACTTTGGTTGATTCCAATGAATCATTAATCAAGCAAACTAGTTTACACATGTTGGAAAATAAAGCTTATGTCAATAACTGTATTATGTTTAAGTTTAGCAATTTCTTTTAAGCATTTTTTGTGCATATTTATCAAGGGTGCCAATAATTCTGGAGCCCACTGTGTGTGTATATATATATATATATATATATATATATATATATATATATATATATATATATATATATATATATATATATGCAGACGGGTGACACATTAAAGGAAAAAGCAACATGAAGTGTCTCAGTAAGGTGTTGGGCCACCACTATTCACCAGAACAGCTTCAATACGTCTTGGTATAGATTCTACAAGTCTCTGGAACTCTGCTGGAGGGATACAACACCATTCTTTGTAGTTGTCGATGTCACAACTGCATTGACATATCCAGTAGTTGTCGTGATCACGTCCTGCACTGACACTCCCAGTCACCTGAGGAAGAGTTTCTCTTCTGTTTTTCCTTACATATTTCACTAATGCACAAGCATCACGGTCAATGTATGCTATTTAATCGTGCCTTTCCCATAGATCTAAATGCAGAAGTGTCACTTTAGTCACTGTTCCTGTTGAAACACTAGGCAGTTGAGTGGTCTTTGTGACTGAAGCTCCTGGCATCCGTGCATCCATCCAATAATGAACCCTCTTTCAAAGTCAATAGATCTATTCTTCTTGCCATCTTGATCCAAAATCGAGATCAACTGGGCCTGCTCAGCATTTTCATACAAGCCACAGATTATGATGGGATGTTAATTGCTTAATTCTACCACGCAGTGTACCTGTATAGAAGCATCTGCATTCATTACATTTCTCCACTAATTATTTCAGGTTTTTCCTTTAATTTTTCACCTGTTTGTACATTATGGTAAATGGTAAATGGACTGCATTTATATAGCGCTTTACAATTGATGCCTCTCATTTGCCAGAGCAGTTAGGGGTTAGGTGTCTTGCTCAAGGACACTTCGACATGCCCAGGGCGGGGTTTAAACCGGCAACCCTCCAACTGCCAGACAATCGGTCTTACCTCCTGAGCTATGTCGCCCCATTAAATATACAGGTGGTCCTGGCAAACTGCAGGAGCACTAAGAGAAGGATGGGATCGGCCTATTCAGGACCAGATGCCTAAGCAGAGTAGAGCAGAGGATAACGACACCCCCCCGCCAATCATTTCACACAAAACTCCCCCATTTTACACACAGGTCAGAGTGCCTGAACATGTCTTCAGCCATGAACAGTGTTTTAATGGAGAAGCTATTCCTTTCTGCTTGGAACAGCCGTGTTAACCTTCCAGACTGATAGCCTTCCGCTCATCTCAGATGCGTCACTCATCTTGAAGAGTCACGGTCAGCGGAGAGAGACACAGATGTCATTGTGATGTGAAGATGAGTGACAGATATGATCTACGATGACTCCACTTACGCCACACATCCACAAATGTGCTGGAAAAAAGCCCAACCTAAGAAAGCATGCTTACAATGAACTTGAAAACAATGCAAGAAGCAAAGAAGGATTTGAGAATTTTACCACTCCTAGTGTGAGAAATTAATGAAAAAAAAATAAACCATTATTGGAAGATCCAACATGGGATGAAATAAATACTGTGGAACATCTGTGTGCATCTGTAGCCACACCCACTTTGTTGGGGACTCCTGGAGAAGCTAACTTAAGTAATGCATTATCAGTAATACGCTTGGTTATCACTCTAGACCTGAAATCCAAGTATCTGCCGGTAGTGTGTTTGTGGAAAAGTACAAGGCAGTGTTCTCTTTGGACAAACTGCCTATTAAAGATCCTGGAGCAATTTAATAAAGTGAAATTTCCTACACAATGAACAAATTCAAGATTCAACATATGCAACCTACTCATCCAGAGTTTAATTGGGTAAATAAATCCTTGACTCACAACTTCAGACACAAAGAAATTCTCAATCATTTTCTCATTTAATTTTCATAATCAAATGAATCATCAGCACTACAGAACACATCGTTTTCTGTTCATTATAGTCATATTAAATTTATGTACCCATATTTTTAATTCAGTCCAATTCTTAGCGCTTTCATATTAGGTGGAAGATGAGCACTCTGCAAAACAAATATTCATTATGAATATGGCTATATCTCTGAGCATGAGTACTAAATCTGTAATTAGGCCTATTATCACATTTAAAAAATAAACCAGCAGTCGTAATTTGACCTGCAAATAGAAAAAAAGATTCCTATTACTGTGTGTGGAAACTGAATTTAAAAATACCCCTCAAATTATCATACAGTTTAGGGTACATAAGGTTCAATTCCATTTTGAGACATGGGTACAGCTGTGTGGGTGTATCTATCAGAAGGGAAGAACACACACAGTTAGGGTTTTAAGAGCACGTTCCATGTTGTTTATCATAAGGGAAGGACACACACGGTTAGGGTTTTAAGAGCGCATTCCATGTTGTTTCTCATAAGGGAAGGACACACACGGTTAGGGTTTTAAGAGCACGTTCCATGTTGTTTATTAGAAGGGAAGGACACATACGGTTAGGGTTTTAAGAGCACGTTCCATCTTGTTTATTAGAAGGGAAGGACACACACGGTTAGGGTTTCAAGAGCATGTTCCATGTTGTTTATCATAAGGGAAGGACACACACGGTTAGGGTTTTAAGAGCGCATTCCATGTTGTTTCTCATAAGGGAAGGACACACACGGTTAGGGTTTTAAGAGCACGTTCCATGTTGTTTATCAGAAGGGAAGAATGCAACCGGTTAGGGTTTGAAGAGCACGTTCCATGTTGTTTATCAGAAGGGAAGGACACAACCGGTTAGTGTTTGAAGAGCACACACAGAGCAGGATCTGATTCCCTGACAGCGCTCCACTTCCCTCCCCCTCTCCGGTGGGTAATGTTGGATTTCTTGTAGATCTAATCATTTCTATTTAGTGCCCACTGCTCCGCTGAAGCAGAAAGAAAGCAAATGGAATGTTCTGCCAGAGAGCAGTTTAAACTCGTCTCAGCACTTGCCATGAGTCAACATACAAACATTTTACAAATACTTTAAATCTACGGTAAGGCCATATTGATTCCGTCTTGGATTATGATTCAGTGCATTCAATTTCTTTTGTCTGGAGACTTGGAGCTTTGCATTTTTTGGTTGTAATACAGCGTGAAAACAATGCACTCTATGACAGTAGTCTACCATAAAGGCAAATTGCGAACATTTGTTTACTAAACGGATTTCAGTGGCTCGTACAAGTGGGAATGCCCCAGAACAAGCCGACTCCTCATTAGAAAGAAAGCACACAGGCAGGTGATGAATGAATGAATGAATGAATGAATGAAAGGCACTCAGTGATGAATCACTCGTGTTCGCATGTGCAAATGTGCATGCGTCTGAGTCTCTATGTCAGCTTTTAAATCATATATACAGACTTTTTTTTGTAAAATCCACATTCAACCTTAAATTGTAAATGTGAAAATATTTTAACTGGATTACTGTTTTGTTCATTTTTTTATTATTTTTATTCTTTTTATTCCTGTTTTATTGATATATTTATGGTGTAAAGTACCCTACAAATAAAGCAGTACAATTAAAAGCCATTTGATATATTGAAAGATATTACTTGTATCCTTCACTCTATATTTTAAGTGCACTACTAAGAGCAGTGTGCATGTGTGCAGTGTGCACTACTAAGAGCAGTGTGCATGTGTGCAGTGTGCACTACTAGAACAGAGTGATGTGAATCTGCTGTATGGTTTGATCATGGAGCCCGTTTCTGTGACGATCACGTTTTAATAAGCACCCCGTGGCGGAATGACATCCGTGAGGGGCGAGGAGGAAAAGCATGCTCTCAATCCGCTGCACGTGAGTTTCGGGCCTTACGGTACCTGACCTGCTCTTCACAGCAGCCACATTCCTCAGGGTTTACAGGTCCTCACGTGTTTAAAACCCCCACAATGCCAAGCGCATGAGGCCTGCGCCTCCGTCCTGTCAGATCATATAAAGACAGAGCTTTTTTCTCTGTGGGAAGGACTCGTACACACCACTTAATTCCTAATGACAGCAAAGCCCTTTTAAAGGACTCAATTCTGATTCTGACTGCAGGTCTACCCATAAATACAGCGGTACTACTCCATAAGTTAACGGCTCTACCGCATGAATCATCTAGTCCTGCACTGAACACCCGGGACAGAAAAATCTAATTCACACAATGTGTAAATTTCCCCTGTTTTTCCTGGGATGTTTTTCCCTGGTTTGTTTTGCTTCCGTTGGTTTCATTGCATCATTCGATTGCATGCAAATGCCTAAACGTGGGAAATACAGTAGGTCATGTGAGAGACGTGTCTCGGGCGAAACACCCATGGTTAAATGCATTGAATCACGTTTTCCTTCAAAAAGTACACACTGTATTCTATCACACCTCCCTGACTAAGGCCCACCTGTTTTTGTGGAGCTGCACAAAGCCATATTGAAGTTTACTAAAGGCAGAATATTGTACTGCTTGTTTTCCTGCACCAGAAGAGCATCATTGCTATCACTTTCTGGGGAGCTGTTCAGCTAGTGAAGATGCTATCTGTAAGGCACAAGACATTTCTCTGTAGAGCAGACAGATCTATCCATCTGGCACAGAGCACACCATTTTTATGAAGGGCCAGTGGGCTAGCCCGTGGGCTGCTTGACGGGTTCCTGTGCTGGTTGAACAGAATTTTGTGATGTCACAAAAGTGATACGAAGCTGGCCAATCACAGACGATGACCAAAGTCACATGGAAACTGCGGGGGTAATGTGGGGAAACTGTTTTTTTAAATATTTTTTAATCCAGTTAAAATCATACATAAATATGGGAGGAACTGATGAGTTCCTAAAAAGCTGAACCAAATGTATTATTTATTTATTCAGCACAGCAGTAAACTAAGAAGTTGAAGGGAAGTTGGTAAGCGACTGTTTGGATATTGTAGCGGCCATTTAATTTTAATGGAAAATGTGCCTGTAGGGAATACCATTAGCAAACAGGCTATCTGTCACAGGCAGGTAAGAGCAGAGCCCTATGGCTCAGCCAAATTGAAAATGGTTTCAGTGAAATGTGCACAGTTTATTACATAGCTACATTTGGCACATTTAAGTACATTTGACCCATTTAAGAAACCATCGACTTGAGCTAAGCAAATAACTTATAAGAGGCAAAACATTCTTACGTGTTATGTCTAGACGCAGTATTTGCAAAACATTACCAAGTTTTTCCAGAACAATTTTATGCATGTTGCCTCATTGAAATAACTTTTCTGATATAGACAGACTGTGGGCTATTTTATATATTGACCAATTATTTAAAAAATAAAAATGAGTTCATGAGTAGCAAGGGTAACACATACTGTGTGCTGTGTCTTCACACATATAAACTAAATTACAAAAGGTCCTGGCAGAAAATCACCAGTAAACATGGTCTTCGTTTCAGATATTAGGTGAAGCATCTAATTCAGCTTATGGTAGCGTCAATCATTAATCCTTTTAGTGCTGTGACTGTAACACGAGACTGCTTAAGACTGCTCCGATCCTTCAGCCACTATATAATCTCTCACACTCATTTACTGAGCTGCTACAACTGGAGCAACAATATTGTATCATGTGTGTGTGTGTGTGTGTGTGTATGAGAGTGGGTGTGTGCGTGCATGTGTGTGTGTGTTTGTGTATCAGTGCATGTGTGTGAGTGTGTATGTGTGTGTGTGACTGTGTATGAGAGTGTGTGTGTGTGAATGTGTATGAGAGTGTGTGCGAGTGTGTATGTGTGTGTGTGACTGTGTATCAATGTGCGCGAGCGTGTATGGGTGTGTGTGTGTGAGAGAGAGAGCATGTGCGTGAGTGTGTGTGTGCGTGTGTGCGTGTGTGTGTGTGTGTGCACGCGCATTGGGCGGGAAAGTATGTGTAAGAAAACTGCACATAAAAATGCATTCTTCCTTGGATTTAACTATCAACACTGACACATTCAGTGGCGGGCGGCAGTGTAGCATAGGGTAAGGAACTGGGCTCTAGGTTCAATTCCTGGGTAGGACACTGCCGTTGTACCCTTGAGCAAGGTACTTAACCTCCATTGCTCCAGTATATATCCAGCTGTATAAATGGATGCAATGTAAAAATGCTATGTAAAAAAAAAAGTGTCAGTCGCTCTGGATAAGAGCGTCTGCTAAATGCTGGTAATGTAATGTAATTGTATTGTAACATTCAGATACTAAAATGACAAAACTGAACTTAGAAGGAATTCAATCGTATTTACACAGTATAGACTAAAATACATTCAGATTAAAATTCTGTTTGCAATAAGGGTTAACAAGTCAAGCATCACAGGCAGTAAAGACTCATTAAATGCACAGAAGTACAGTCAGCCGTTTTGGAGCTACGCCTCATTTACTGTAATGAAAGAATAATTACTACAGAAAATAGGCGTCTTATATTATTAGTGTGCACAGCTAATACAATGCAGCTTGATATCAAACATAGCTAGTACAATGCATATTTTGATATTAAACATAGCTAATACAATGCATAGCTTGATATCAAACATAGCTAATACAATGCATAGCTTGATATCAAACATAACTAATACAATGGAATATTGGAATATAAGAAACACAGATGCATGGTTAGGTCATCATTCTCAGGTGCTCATGTGTTCAGCTGTCCTGCTGAACTGCACTCTCTTCACTGATTGAAATGAGCACAAGAAAAAGTGCAGACAGGCTGTATGGTTGCTTATGTCGAACAGTAAATGTCTGTTAAGGGAGTTCCTCCACTGGCAAGAGCAAGAGAGTAATTCTCACTATCAACAAATCGATTTTCCACTCACAAAATCTATGCGCAATTCAAATCAAGCAAGCACAGTTGCACTAGCACTGGAGAGAGAGAGAGAGATAAAATAATATCACAGCCCAAAATCAATCAAATGTCTTACAAAGAGACATTTTTCATGGAAAACACATGTACAGCGGATCCCCGTCCCTCTTTGAACCTCTCCTTCACTACCCATCTTCCGCCGTGGTCTGAAAACGCATCTCTTCAGACTATACCTGGGACTAACTGCCACCACTCTGTAGATCATTTCACTTTATTATTAATAATAATAATAATAATAATAATAATAATAATAATAATAATAATAACGGCATAAGGACCGATCCGAAACTTGGAAATGCGCGATCATAATGACCGATCCGAAACAGGGCTGGCCCTGGGAATGTATCGCTCAATCTCTCCCCATTCTTAGTGTCTCTCTACCCTGTGCTGTCCTATAAAAAGCAGACCAAGCCCTAAAAGAGGGGACATGCGGGCATGGCTGCAGGCTCTGGATAACTGAAAGACTGGCAGCTGAACGTGAGAGCGTGAAGTGCCTGGTATGTGCCCAAAGTCACGGAGCTTTTGTGAAAGGTATGGATACATTCTTTTCTGCGAGCGACTGGACTACCTGAGCTGCACATTCAAGCAGAATGTCACATTGGACCCGTTCCGTTGCTATGCACACAGCACCTTGAAAAGGAGAAAAACTCCACTCCAACACGGAGAAGCACTCCCGGTAAAGCTCAAATCTTGCCCTCGGCACAACACGCTGTCGATAATTTGGTCCAAGCTTTCTGAAAGCACAATCAGAAGAACCAGAGTACTGGAGCAGTAAATTACTTGGCCTCTCAGTCCCAGTTATATTCAGTTCAGGAGTAGTGACAACCTGAGCACCGGCAGAACCGCAGAGTGGATTCGTGGCGTACCCTGATGCTTCTGACAGAAGGCTGCACGCTATTTCGGACAAAGTAAATTTAATTTGCTTTAATAGGAATGCGTTTTTATGAGATTTGCGGGGAGGTGGCTTGGCAGGAGCTGATTAGAAAGCAACATAAATAAATTATTTGGAATCTCGGAGCACATCACGGCATTCCATCTTGCCAAACGGCACTACCCCCACACGTCTCAGGGCTGTCAGGGTGAGAAATGGGGTTACCTCATTCCGCAAGCACAACAACCTCCCTCAAACACGAAAGACCAATCAAAATGCACGGATTTAGCTGGGCTTTATTACACAGATGCGGACACTGACAACTCTGGCACAACAGGGAGGAAACCACTGGATGTGACTCGTGTGAGTGGGCGAAAGGCTGTGGGAGACAGAAGACCTGTGGCTCCTGGTTCATTTCAAATCTAAAAACAGGAAAACAGCACAACCCCCCCCCCCCCCCCCCAGAACCCAATAGAAAGTCAGGACTTGAGGAAATTACAAATGTGATTATTTTTTCCAAATATTTTGCATTTGTTTGCTTTTTATTACATACAATTTCAATACAGATGAAACTTGTATGACTACATAGCAGTGACATGAGGTTTCCATCTCTCCTCCTCCTGTCCCTCCTCCTCCTCCTCCCCCCCCCCCCCCAGCCCCCCCCCCCCCCCCAGCCTCGGTGCCAGACGCGGAGGTCCACAGTGTTCCTGCTTCGCGTTCAGGCAGCTTAGTCTCATTAGATTGTACTGAAGTTGAAGCCAGAGGAGCGCAGGTTGCCAGGCTGCAATAAAAGCTCACATCTGACACCAAAAGCCCCTCCCTAGCAATGCACAATAACCAGCCGCACAATGGAAACTCTCACAACTACTCAAACATTTGAAGTCGGCTCTTAGAAATCAGTTGCGCCATTTTATAAAGTACTTCCAAAGCGCTTTGAAAGTTGCCCTGAATATAGTCGAGACTGCACACCTAAGAACACCTTACTCTGAGTCTACTTTCACAGACGCAGTCACCAGAAAGCCCATTAACAGACACTGTGCTTCATTTGCATTCTAATACCACATCATGGCAGACACCACAAAACCATCAAATTCTAACTCATAATATTCATGACCTATAAAAACCAAATCTGCTATACACAGGGCCAAACAAACCAAGAGCAGGCGGTAAATTACCCCTGCTTCCTCCCGTTAGAAGTCCGCGGCAGGAAGAGGCTAAGCTCATTCTGTTGCATAGCGACACAGCACCAGCTGAAAGCCCCCATGGGGAAGATTTGCTAAAGCCCTCCAGACTGGTGATGGGTGAGTCCCCTGAAAGGGCTTCAAAACAGCACATCTGACCAGCTGCCCTGGAGCTTTTCACAGGACACATATTACAGCACCCACACAAAGGAAAAAACCAAACGCAAAAAACTTCAGGTAAGGAATAATTGGAGGTGAAGAGTCAGAATTATACTAGGGAAGATGAAGAAAAGAATTATACTTCCTGGAACCTCACAAAGCAAAAAATTAGGCAGAGAATATTCAAAATGGATATGTGCATGATGCCACACAGTAAAGTCCTGCAGCCTGCTGCTCAAAACAAAAGGATAAACATTGCAGTTTCCATGGTGAAATCTCGTTTTTAAGCAATAGTGTTTTCAAATCCTAAAGTCATCAGTGATTATACAGAGATACAACACACCCCACTATCTGGTGTCAGACCCTACGGAAACAGAATATCCCCCAGCATGCTGTAAACATATTTACAATGTGCATTAAAAATATATGTACAATATATTTAAGAGCTATATCATAGAGTTCAATAATGTTTTCAACATAATTTTTTATTGATTTGGCTCTGTGCTCCACAATTTTAGATTTGTAAAGCAATAAACATTAAAGTACACATTCTCAGCTTTCATTAAACGGCATTTTTATACATTTTTGTTTCACCGAGTAGAAATTATAGTACTTTTTATAAATTGTTCTCCCATTTCAGGGTGTCATAATGTTTGGGACAAAAGGCATCATAGGTGTTTCTGATTAGGAGTGTTCAATTGCTTCCTTAGTACAGGTGAGAGGGCTTTCAGTATCTAGTCTTTATTCTAGCCTGTTGACTGCCTTTAGTGTCTGTTATTGGTATTTATCAACATGAGGACAATAGTTGTGCCAATGAAAGTCAAGGAAGTGCCAGAGAAATAATAAAAAACTATCAGAGACATAGGTCAAACCTGTAAATGTGTAAAAACACCCTTCGATAAAAGCTTAAAAACTTGCACTTTAACCACATCTGAAACAAATACAAATACAACATACCATTTTTTATAGATCCCCCCCCCACCCCCCATTCAATGGCAGATTTATAGGTCAGCGCAATACAGCTGTAATATATTTATTAGTATGATGTATGCATATGGGTAATTAATCAGCAGGAGAATAATCAATCTTGCATTGTTCAACCAACCCCTTCATATTGAATGTGGGAAGTTAAATAGCCCATCATTTATTAGCAGACTCCCAGCAGCACTGCACAGAGCAGACGAAAGAGGAGACCTCACAGCCCAACATCATCCCCTTACAATCAGTTTCCCCAGTGTGCATTGTACTCTTTCATTACTGATATTATTTACCTGAGCACAACTGTACATCTTGCTCAAAGCCCAACATCATCCCCTACAATCAATTTCTCCAGTGTTCATTATACTCTTTAATTACTGATATTATTTACCTGAGCAGAACTACATCATCCCCTACAATCAGTTTCCCCAGTGAGAATTATACTCTTTCAGTACTGATATTATTTAACTGAGGACAACTCTACATCCCGCTCAATGCCCAACATCATCCCCCACAATCAGTTCCTCCAACATTCATTATACTCTTTCATTATTGATATTATTTAACTGAGCACAACTGTACATCCCGCTCAATGCCTTCATATACTGTTGGCGGTTAACGGTATGGCCTTATGTCCAATATCCAGTTCAAACCAGCTGCATTCTGAATGTAGCCAGCCTATCTTATCCAGGCTGATTTGTCCTAAGTAGGAAAGAGTGTTGGTAAGAAATGTCACTCAAAGTATGATTGATAACCATAACCCAAGGGCAGGAAACTTCAATCAAATTATTTTTATTCAAGGTGGTATAGCAGTCGCCAATTTAAGGCTGATTGGTACATTATATTACCATAACAAGCATTTAATTTGAGCGGAGTCCATATTTCAGCTTGCCGTGCGCCTGCAGAAATCATTAAATGTCATGCCCTCTTACAGACTGGGTTCAGTTTGTAAACCCTTGTTTAATTGCCTTTGACACTTCAGCGGGAATGGCAAGTCTAGCTTTTCTTTCTTCCCCCTCACGCGAAGCACGTTCTGGGAAACGCTGATTAACGTGGCTTCAAAAGGTCATCTGGGCCGTCTAACAGAAATGCCCGAGCACCCCAAATGTTTCCCTAAAGTTATCAATCCAGACAGGCTAAGTGACGGCAGCAGCTAAAGGGCACTGGGGTAATGAAATGGATCTCTGTGCAGTGTGTGCATGTGTGTGTGTGTGTGTGAGGAACAGTCACATGATCAAACGGATCTCTATTGTGTGTGTGTTTTGTGTGTGTGTGTGTGAGGAACAGTCACATGATCAAACGGATCTCTGCGGTGTGTGTGTGAGTGTGTGTGTGAGGAACAGTCACATGATCAGGCGGATCTCTACGGTGTGTGTGTGTGTGTGTGTGAGGAACAGTCACATGATCAGACAGATTTCTGCATGGTGTGTGTGTGTGTGTGAGGAGCAGTCACATGATCAAACGGATCTCTGCGTGGTGTGTGCGTGTGTGTGTGAGGAGCAGTCACATGATCAAACGGATCTTTGCGGTGTGTGTGTGTGTGTGTGTGTGTGTGAGGAGCAGTCAGACGATCAAACGGATCTCTGTGAGGTGTGTGTGTGTGTGTGAGGAGCAGTAACATGATCAAACGGATCTCTACGTGGTGTGTGTGTGTGTGTGTGTGTGTGTGTGTGTGTGAGGAGCATTCACATGATCAAACGGATCTCTGCGTGGTGTGTGTGTGTTTGCGTGTGTTTGCGTGTGTCTGTGTGTGTGTGTGTGTGTGAGGAGCAGTCACATGATCAAACGGATCTCTACGTGGTGTGTGTGTGAGGAGCAGTCACATGATCAAATGAATCTCTGCGGTGTGTGTGTGTGTGTGTGTGTGTGAGGAGCAGTCACATGATCAAACGGATTTCTGCGTGGTGTGTGTGTGTGTGTGTGTGTGAGGAGCAGTCACGTGTTCAAATGAATCTCTGCGGTGTGTGTGTGTGTGTGTGTGTGTGTGTGAGAGAGAGAGAGAACCCCAGCATAAGAGCAGCAGTCAAAAGCCAAAAGAGTGTCTTTCTGACTGCAGCTAAGCAATGGACAACAGCATAAATCTCCTGAATACCGTGCTGGGAAAAGTTCTGAGCATCTTAGTCATTTACTCTGGTAACACGCCAATGTTTCCTTTGTCTTTTCGCTCTGCTTCAGCAAGACAGGCTGACATTCAATCCAAATTTGACTTTGTAACTCTGACTAATCCAATATAAGCAAGGCTTAGTTTTTACTTCACAAACAAACACAGTTTTGTGTATTAAAAGATTACTCATATTAACTCACTACACCAAGTTTGCGAAGAAAAAGTGCAACACTTGCATTTCATTTTAAGTCAAATTTAAGGACACATTTTGATTGGATACAGGCGATTCCATACTGTGGTAGTATATTATGAAAAAAACAAACGGCAATCAAATTTCCCCCAGAGTCCGGAGATCAGAGCAGAAGGCAAACAGCAGTTTTAAGGTGACAGCCGGGGACCTGGTAAAGTTTGCTATACCCAGCACAAGGACCAGAGCAGCCAGAAGCAAGTGTTTGTAACAGTACGTGAAATGAATAGAAAATTCTCTTGAGTAACCTTAGTTCAAGCTGCCAATTTTTCCCATAACAAACACCAGGGGCAAGACACTCCATTTCCAACACCATATGTCAGCGATAAGACTGAGGGAAAGGAAAATAGCAGCATGCTTCACTGACGGGGGCTGGGTCCGTACACTGTAACCTCGTATCTCTGACAGTTTGATATCACCTCAATTCTAGGAGGCCACGTTTCAAACTCACATTATCATTCCTGCATATTCCTCAGTTCAGTGATCACTGTTCTGCTGTCTCAGACCATTGGAAGACTGCAGCCAACATCCACAGTAACCCTGTTAACAAGGCATTTCACACCACCCGCACCCAAAAACCCTCATTCTATACCAACCACACCCCAAAACCCTCCTTCCACACCACCCGCAGCCAAAAACCCTCCTTCCACACCATCCGCACCCAAAAACCCTCATTCTATACCAACCACACCCCAAAACCCTCATTCCACACCACCCGCACCCAAAAACCCTCCTTCCACACCACCCGCACCCAAAAACCCTCCTTCCACACCACCCGCACCCAAAAACCCTCCTTCCACACCATCCGCACCCAAAAACCCTCCTTCCACACCACCCGCACCCAAAAACCCTCATTCCACACCACCCGCACCCAAAAACCCTCATTCCACACCATCCGCACCCAAAAACCCTCATTCTATACCAACCACACCCCAAAACCCTCATTCCACACCACCCGCACCCAAAAACCCTCCTTCCACACCACCCGCACCCAAAAACCCTCATTCCACACCATCCACACCCCAAAACCCTCCTTCCACACCACCCTCACCCAAAAACCCTCATTCTATACCAACCACACCCCAAAACCCTCATTCCACACCACCCTCACCCAAAAACCCTCATTCTATACCAACCACACCCCAAAACCCTCATTCCACACCACCCGCACCCAAAAACTCTCCTTCCACACCACCCGCACCCAAAAACCCTCATTCCACACCATCCGCACCCAAACATCCTCACTCCACACCACCCTCACCCAAACATCCTCACTCCACACCACCCTCACCCAAACATCCTCACTCCACACCACCCTCACCCAAACATCCTCATTCCACACCACCCGCACCACAAAATCCTCATTCCACACCACCCCCACCTCAAAATATTAATTCCACACCACCTGCACCCCCAAATCATCATTTCACACCACCCGCACCCCAAAATCACCATTCCACACAACCCACACCCCAACATCCTCATTACACTCCACCCTCACCCCAAAATATTCATTCCAAACCACCTGCACCCCAAAATCCTCATTTCAGACCACCCACACCCCAAAATCGCCATTCCACACAACCCACACCCCAACATCCTCATTACACTCCACCCCCACCCCAAAATATTAATAAGCCATATGAAACGCCACCAGCCTTGGCACATGCTCCTCCCTCCCCTGTTTGTATCATAAAGGCATAAGCACAGAATCAGTTTTCTTCAGAGGAATAAACCCACACCCCTGGTTCTGGAGATGGCTGAAGCTACAGAAGACATTGCTGAGGATGATGGGAAAATGTCCAGTTAGACAGCACCCAGCACACTGTGCATGACTAACCTTACAAGGAGTCGGTGTCTTCATGAAATTAATTAAAAATGAATTCATACATCTCCTTTCACGTTGGGTTTAAAGAGGCCCTTATCAGCATGTATAAATTGCTCTTCCTTGCATTTCAAAATAAGAAAAACCACCCTTTCGTCTGTTGATCAAGGACAGCACAAACATGATTCTGTTCTTCCTTTAAAAAAAAAAAAAGAAGCCACATATACATTTTATGACAAGGATATAAAGCAGAGCTTTCTGTTATTGTGTTCCAGAACTTTGCATCACATTAAATCCACATCTTCATCAGTATACTCCTTCATGAAGACTAAAAGCGAAAGCTCACCACAATGAAAATGCTCAGGATAATATGATCCTCATGCAGTCAAATATAGTCAGACCCTTGGTCTTCAATCGCAAACAGTGCATCACTCTTAAAAAGATTTAATAAGTTTGACCAGTGTTCATACAGCTTTTACACTTGTGACACATTTGCAATGGTTCCCATTTCACACACTACTGTACCACTTTACACAAAGGCTGAGATTTAAATTCAATTTTGGCAGTGATTCACTGCTGGACCAGCACGTCTCACAAGAAAAACAGCTAGCCTACAGACCAATGCACATGAAAAACAGCTAGCCTACAGACCAATGCACATGAAAATACCGGAGAGACATGTTTTCCTGTCTCCCCCCAAACCTACGCGTTTGATTCCGCAGTTACAAAACTGTCAGCCAACAAACAAACCAATAAAGTCAACAAACAAGGTGGAAAAATGAGAACTTGTGGTATTAAAGCCTTTCTTGATTTCTGTGAATGAGTGACTTGATCACAGGAACCAGGGGCTTCCAGTGATGTAGCGATACTAGCAGACTAACCAAAGCAACATGATGCGTTTTGCGCTCTCAGCTATCAAACAATCCCCCGTTTGTTTCGCTGAAATTGGGTCGCTGTTGCACAACCAACTGCTTCCTTTCGATTGAGACATAATTCCATTCTCTCTTTATGCAGATATCTTTGGAGAACTGCTGCTCAGTTTTGCTCTGGCTTCGAGACGTTGTGGTCACCTGAACCTGCCACCTTCTTAATGAAGGATTTTGCTCAGTTGAGCGAAAAGTACGTAGTGAACAAATACTACACAGCAGAATGAAAACATGCAAAAATGAGGGAAAAATAATTACAGAGAACCTTGGGGCACTGAGTTATATCTTCTTCTCGGGAATCTGCATTTGTTCGTGACATACATGCCACACAATGCAGCAGACTGCACAGCATGTTAAATATGCATGTCCCAGCATGCAAATTAACACACGGAAGGGACACGGAACACCAAAACACCAGGGCCTGTTTCACAAAGCAGGATTACTGAGTTACAGCAGCTGGATAACTGCACTGAGTAAAACCCAGAACCCTCCCAAATCTGGAACGTGGGCTAAAGAAAAAAGAGCAGTTTCGAGTTTTATCCTGAGCAGCTATCCAGGTACCGCCCCCAGGTCTTGAGTTAACCCATATCTCCGCTCAATAGGAACTCATCATTTCAACTTTTAGAGCAAACCCTGACTGTGGTACTTGCTTACAAACACTTCTCATGTAAAAAGCAGACAATATTGCATTTATGAATACAAACCATGACACCACTTTTTATTTATTTTTTGTTAGTTTCTGGGCTTACTCATGTTTATACAGTACTATGTGTTATAGCAGTACTCATAAGTAAATGGTCCTCATTTTGTACTGGGTCCATGATGCACTGGCTAACTTTAAAGGAAACATTCACCAAAATATGTGAAAAGTGCATTTGTATTATCTGCAGATGATAAAAAGGTATAGAGCATGACGTGCATAATGCGCTGCTTTCATGTCTAAATGTCAGCAAGGTAGTCTTCATTACACAGTTGGGAAACTCTGCTCAAGTTCAAGCCCTTCACACAAGCCCCCTAGTGGCTAGGATGCCAGCATACTGAGATTGCGCAACTCAGACATTCAGTGCTCCTCCAATCAAACTATGAGTAGAAACAATAAGCTCTGTGTTTAGGCTTTATTAGAAGATGATACACGATAGCTACGACAAATACAGTTTCTAAGTGCCAACACTGTTGCATAGTAAATAAACACACAAACAGAAAGTGGGGGTAGGCATTTACATCAGCCACACACAAAACCCCACTTGCTTTTTATGCCATTCTAAATATTTTTCATTCTGGTTTGATTGCTACCTCTTTTCCAGTTGAAGACAGAGCCAGCCATTTCAATGGTGTATGGCACGTCTCATTGGAAGTTTAAAACAAAGATTGAGAGCAGGGTGTGGCAGCATGAATGTTGTGTGGTCCACCATAATGTTACGAAGTAATACACAAGCACTCGTTGAGTTGAAATTGTTGTTTTCCTTCCTTTTTGGAAGATTTGACTAGTTTTTCCAAGTCAGCATGTCTGAAGCAAGTTCACGCCATGGATTTGGGGCGTGGTCCAAAGAGGAGAAAGCATGAAGTCTAGCGAGGATAAATATGAACATGGCGAAGATGTATTCATTACTCCTTGCATTAATATATATTTGCAGTAAAATATATGATTATGTTATTATTTACATCAATGCACAGTTTAGATATTTAGATAGATCTGGAGATAGTAAGGGATACCAGGGTAAACTTTTCACTTCATATATCTTTAGTAGTTTCACATAACACCCTCAAATTTTGCACACTGGTGGTCAAGGAGTGTATAATCCATGACATGTATAGTTTTACCTGATTTACATATGCGGCTCTTCAGTATTGCATTTAAAACTAAAGGAGAACAACTTCATTTTTGCATTTTCACCAAGATAACTGCATTTGTGGCAATTGATTTCTAGATAAATTATAAATATAAACTAATCTAAGATAGTATTCCAAAATGGTATCTGTGTCTTCCTTCATTACGTCATTTTCCATGTCTGTGATGCTCACGTTTGGAGTTATGAAGCCTTAAATGGGCAATTAGGCATCTGCACGAAGGGGTTAATACAAAAAGCAATACATACACTCCTTTCCCTCCTGTTTTCACACAGCTGGGACCATAGGTATAAAAACCCTGTTTTATGTTAGAGTGATCCTCTCCAGACTCTGCCTAACCACTCCCCCAGCCGCTCACTTGGGTTGATCACCACAGTATCAGTGGGATGCTGAAAATGTATGGCTTTTTATCCACTCCTACTACATTTCATGCATATAAGCCTACTATTAGCCAATGCCACCTCGGCCTGCCTACGTAACATACTTGTGGCACTTTATTCAGAGGTAAATATTAACGGCAAAGTAGCCGTTCATGCATCAGAAATGTGAGGCTTCTTCACTCTGTATGAGGCTGCTGTTATGGCAGTGGCCGCTAGTCTTTCAGGTGTGCGGGAGAAAGAGGTGAAGTGT
Source organism: Anguilla pacifica (assembly GCA_039654925.1). Lineage (NCBI taxonomy): Eukaryota > Metazoa > Chordata > Actinopteri > Anguilliformes > Anguillidae > Anguilla > Anguilla pacifica. The sequence continues at coordinate 1,560,141 of CM077298.1, forward strand.
TCGTGGCTGCGTCTCTGCTGTGGTGCTACGCATTCTGACAATCGCTGCCCTGTATTTGTGGATTCTGACATTCACATTACCCTACAGAACGTTATGACATTGCTGTGTTGTTTGGTTTGCTGACACTACAGAAAAGCACATTCCCCGTACCTTGACAAACCAAAATGTCAGCTATACCTGTCACAGCAACCCTAAAGAGTGGTTATGTGGGAGTCACAAACCCTGGGATGTAAAACATCTTTGAAAGGATTATTAGCCAATATACAAACACGTGTAACATTACACAATGAAAAAAAGAAGTTTTTAAAAAATATTTCTAAAACACGCAGAAAAATATATGAAAAGAATGCACTACATGGCCAAAAGTATGTGGACACTTGACATCTAACATTTCATGAAAATTATGGGCGCTGCTGCAGGGACTTGCCTCAGAAGAGCATTAGTGAAGTTGGGCACTGATTAGCCGATTAGGCATGTCTCGCAGTTGGCTTTCCAGTTGACCCCAAAGGGCTTGGATGGGGTTGAGGTTAGGGCTCTGTACAGGCCAGTCAAGTTCTTCCACACCGTTCTCAACAAAATAATTTCTAAATGGACTTCACTGTGTGCCTGGGGGCATTGTCACACCGAATCATGAAAGGGCCTTCCCCACATTGTTGGGGAAAAACACAATGGTCTAGAATGTAACTGTATGCTGTAGCATTTGCCTTCACTGGAACTTCGGGACCAAGCCCAAACCATGAAAAACAGTCTGACACCAAAAGGTGTCCAAATACTTTTGGTATACATATACACTAATATATGAGGTGTGTATATATGATAAAAAGGAATATACAAGGCCAGAAATGGGTATTATTAAAATATACTGACCAAAATAGTTGTAAATTGCATCAAATACTGTCTTGTTGATTCAGACAGAATAATAGAATTATCAGAGAACCTTGGAGTTGAATAGAGGGCTGTCTTAAAGACGTAAAGGCTTGGATGAACCAGAACTTCCTCATGTTAAATTCTGATAAAACTGAGATAAATCTATAGTAGCCCCCAAATCTCTTACAGATAAGTTCCTCCAGTTTTCCTTAAATATAAATGGCTTCACTGTATCCTCCAAAGCAAAACCTTGGCGTAACAATATCATACAAATAATATCATATGAGTGGCCTTCTGCCACCTAAAGAACATTGTACATTTGTATCCTCTCTATTGTAACGTTTTATTGTCTGGTTGCACCAACTTGGCCTTGAAACGTCAACAACTCATACAGAATGCAGCTGCTAGGGTCCGTACTAGAACTAGGAAATGGGAACATATCAGTCCAGTGCTAACGTATAAAGCTTTAAAGGGTTTAGTCCCTGTCTATCTCGTGAGTTACTTATTCCTTACTCTCCTACAAGATTACTTTGTTCACAAGATGCTGGTCATGAAAATGCCATGTGTATATAAAATTACAATGGGTGGTACAGCTTTCTCTCATAGAGCGCCTGTGTTATGGAACAATGTATGTGAGGGCTTCAGACACACTCTGTCTTTAAGTGTAGGCTTAAAACTTACCTCTGTAGTTAGTCCTATATTTAACCATTCCTATAGTCCTGCAATTCTGTTAGGTGGTCAAGTATAATCACAGAGTTTATGAAATTAAGCACGGATGTCTGGGCTGGGTAGGGAGCTTAGTGGTAAGTGTCAAGCTTGCTTCTACGGAGTGGAAACGCTAGTTAGCTGAGTGGAAACGCTAGTTAGCTGAGCCTGTGTCAGGCTGGCCTTACGGAGTTGACACACTAGGTAGCTTAGCATCAAGTGTCAAGCTGGCCTTAACCTTATCTTCTCTGTTTCTCTTTCCATGGGGCTCTTGCCCCCTACCTCGCCCTGAGTTCAAAGGCCGCTCCAGCCTGTTTCCTCAGCCTCAATCCACGGAATCGCTCCAGCCCTGTCCCTCGCCCCATGGTCATGTTCTGTTTCAGTCCCGTTTCTCCCCTGCCCATGTCTTGATGCAGCCTGGAGCTCCAGATCCGTCACTCAGCACCTCCACTATACTGAACGATACCATTCACATACCATTACCTGCTTAACCCATTCTATATACTGTGATAGATCTCCTGTAGCATTTCTGCCACATTCTATTCTACTGATACTTTATACCAGGCTGGCCAGTGAAGGATGGGATTTCTTCCCATTGGGGAGTTTTTTTTTTTACCTCATGTACCTGCTATTTGGGCGTTCAGGCCTGGCGTTTGCACTGTCTCTTGCCTTGCTGCTCTGTAAAGTGTCTTTGTGACAGTTCTCTGTAAAAAGCACAATACAAATAATATTGAATCGAATGGAAGACATTTTACCAGAGCGGTGTGTTGTTGGTTATAGCAATTAAACTCATCAAAATGATATAATGCAACATTTGTGCTAAGACACACACATTGGCATCGCAGTCTCAGAAGACCATAGATTTCTTGTGACTGGGAGTTAGGTTTTAGCGCAGTGTCTGCTGTGGCTGTGGAGTCCACTACGCACTGATATATTAGCATAAGTGAGGCTTCGCTCACTTTGTCAGAGGAGACACCACTACAGATTCTTTCCACCACTCAGATATCCGTTGTGATAATTATTAAGAACAGTGAATTCTTTTTTTAACATTTGTTCACGTTGAAATCACTGGTGTTTCAGAAACCGAGATCAGCACTTTTTGGATGTCCAAGTTATTCTCAGGGAATTGTCAGATACAAGTGCTTCTGCCCTCTCCAGCACTCCAGTCCTCTCCACCCGCGCACCACTCACCAGCTCCCGTTCCCGCTGCAGTTCATCACCACGCCCGCTACCACCAGCTACCTGCACTGTGCAGCTCCACTGTTTCGGCTGGTAACTGTCAACCTTAATGTAGCCTAGAGTGTTATCAGTATGGGCCTACGCATTTTAACTACAGCCTATTGCCAAATTCTGGGAGAAACAAAGTGACAATGTGTGCAGATTCTAGAATGTACTAGGATGAAGATTCTCACTCCTGTCCGTTGTTGTAATCACATGTTTGGCGGCTGCTGTCAACAGTGTTGATGCCCAGCGCTCTTTCCTCTGTTACGGTGACATCAGGGACAACAGCCGCTCATCAAAGAGTCAAACCTCGCAATATACAACATAGTGTACCAAAACAAACTTTGAAGAAATAAAAACCGACACATGGTAAGAGTGTTTTATTTCAGCAATGCAATTTGAGCAAGCTCTATTTCTACAATGTTCTGTTACATTAGGCTAAAGGAAAAAAGCATACACTGGATTGATTTTTTCCAAAATTTAAAGTTACTAGTTACTGTTGCACAGTTGCGCATGTTATTTCAATTGTTTCCCACTGCTGCACATCGCTCTATTCATTAATTTAATAAATGAATGCTTAAAAAGATTTCGTCCAATTTTTTGTTATTTTTAACAATTTAGCTGTGACTGCTCCATAACTTCAGCCAATATTTTCTGTGACAAACACCCAGCCTTCAGTAATCTGCACTATTTCCCCCTTATAATTCACCTGAAGTGGTCATTTCACAGCTGTTAAAACTTTTTCACCCTGGACCCCCCCCCCCCCCCCCCCCCCCCCCCCAACTGCCCAAACATTCACACCGCAAACCTTCAGTCGCTGGGTGTCAGCAGAACGTGCTAGCTAAATTTAAACGCTGAGTATGTATTTATCTCAGATATATTTTCAGAGCAGCTATGGCTTGGACTTGCCACTAGAGTCCCCCTGGGGATGCATTCTCCATCACCCCCATGTCTCTAGCACACAGAATCCCTTGGTTCATTAATATCCTCCCATGGCTTCTCCCTACCACTGCTACGCTCAGCATATGCTAGCTCTTCCGTCTCTCCCACCCGCTGGTATACCAAGGATGTCAGGCGCGCACATCAAAGCTCTGCTCAATCATACCCCGACTTGGATGATCAATCAGCGTCTCAAACTCAATTCTGTCAAAGCCAAGCTGAGCTAACATAGTTACATCCTTCCCCCCCAAAAGAATCTCTCCAATATCCGTACTAACATTGTAGAAGCCCTCCGTGCTTCCAAGAATCGTTTATAGTCCTGGATGACAAACTTTATTTCACAGACAGCACTGCAACAGTTTCCCAGAGCTGTCCATTCTTTCACTATAATATCGCAGCCAACAATGTAATTACATTTTTATTTCCTATCCCATTTTAAACGGCTAATTATGCCCGTCCGGTGACTGCTGTGTCACTCATACACATGCAAGGGAACTGCGGATGACAGAAGTATTTCAGCTATATTCAGCTTAATTCATATGTGCTCTTTTTCTAATATTGTAGCATTTTTTTTAAAACTATCCAAGCTAAAACAAATAAAAATAATACACTGCAAGAGCCTGTTCAGCTTACTAAAAGTACAATCTCCTGAACCTGTTCAGCTTACTAAAACTACAATCTCCCACAATGCATTTCTTTGCCTCCTCCCCACAGCAATGCAAAAACCAGCACTGCATTTAGGGATGAGACCGGAGGGAAAATATCATAACGGTACACTGTCTGTCATCTGCAAAAGTTTTACAAGATATTAAAGTTGTCACGGAAATATGTCTTCATACGTCCAATCTGACACATAGAGAAAGCTCTCAAGTCCTTCAGAAGGCTACAGTAGAAGACCATTTGAGAGACTTCTTTCTCACTAACAAATACTGGTAAGCTGTGAGCACCGGTTACAAAGCTTAGGAGAGTTAATGCACCAGCACCGTGCAGAACCCCAGTAAAACTGGCCGAATTAAAACCATCCTACCTTTGATGGGACAATGCCAATCATGCCCATTCACTGTAGATTTCTGGGTACAGTAGGCTAATGAAATAGCTACACCACCAGTATAGGCCTCCAGCCTGCATCTGTGATAAGCCTCAATACAGAATGAGCCATTGTAAGGCTTTTTTAAAGACTCTGGCACATTTATTCTAACATTAAAGATGTTAATTTAGCCACAGACTGTGCATTTACTTTTCCACAAAACATATTATAGTATTATTCTTTATTATTTATAATAATAAATAATTATAAACCATTTGATAAACTGCATGTCATTTCTACACGATAGCAGGAGGTCTAACGTGATGTAACACCCTGTAAATTATATTTTGTTCAGGTCAACTGGCCAAGTAGATGCACAGTTGATTGGCTAAACTGCTAGTGGGCATGTTATGTGGATTAGCAACACAGCTTCCACGAAAGCCAACATTATCCTGCAGAGGGCAACAGAAGAACTTCATATTGACTGGCTAAAAAATAAAACATTTAAAAACTCAACAACATTAAAGAGCGTTGATATCACAGAACTTGCACGTGGTCTTCACTCTGTTGCTGCAGACACTGTCCTTTAGATGCAGTGTTAACCCGAGGTCCAGGTGAGTCTGTCTGTACTCATTCAGTCCATAGACATGCCAGCGAGTCTGACTCATTAGACCCATGCAACAGTGCCTTAAGTCCCTGCCAGTAAGAACAGCAGGGTAGGTAAGACCTATCAAACACACGCAGTAGGATTTTGGGTAGTAATTAAGGTAGTAAAAGGGCTGGCATTACATTGTTGGTGAAAAATCTATCGGGTTACCCAAAGTACCATGTAACACCCATCACCCATCATAGTAATGTTCTCCTTCATGGTCGGGGGGGGGGGGGGGCTTCATGGAATAAATATGAGGGGAGAAATCAGAGACATCAGGGGCACTTGCAGTGGATGCATTAGGAATCAGGAATGTATTCTTACTCTTTTAAATGATAAAACAGGAATGAATATAGCTTGTATCATTAACTGTACCAGTTACACAATTGTGCCACACAAAAAGCAAAAATCTCCCTTGAAAAATATGCACCTCATTATATGTTATATCATTATATCCAATCAGTAACTAGTATTCAGGTTTCCAAATATACCCAAAACAATGGGATCAAAGAGCTTACAATTTGTGTTTAAAAAGTTTTATATGAATAATATTTTGGCTAGTTGTTATTTTATGCATTCCTATTCCCACATGGATGGCCTGATAAGGGTGTAAATAACCTCAGATTCTAGCTGACATCATCACTTTAACCTGATACAGATGCACTGTGAGCACAGAGCTAAGGCAAACAGTGTCACTGTCCCAGTGCTTGTGCATTTAAGTGCCTGTGCATGCTGCACTGCTACTAATCCAGTACAACAGAACACTGCCGGTTATGTGTTAAGGGCGATTTTTTTTAAATCAAAGGTCTTCCCAACATTGGAATGCTTGCTATGTTTGCGGCAGCTGGCAATATTTTGCATCTTACTGGGGAAATTCCTCAAAGGTGCACAAAAAGAGGGATAATACAAAGTCACACGACACAGCAATAAAAAAACAAAACATTCACAACCACACAGCTTTTCACGTGAATAAAAAAAATGACCAGAGACTCCCCCTGATGATGAAAAAGCTGAGACCATACACTAAAATATATTTAAAAGAAGAGATTGGGTGTATTGGAGTTCAACCTGTGCAGTGTTGAGGTTACAGAAAGCAGTGTGGCAGCTCAGTGTTCTTGGTTGCAAAATAATAAGCAAGCACTGGATATACGTGTCATGTCCATCTAACTATGCCCTTTAGAAACCCCAGGAAGCTCTAAAACCCTGAAATAACTCCACTCTGCCCACAGTAAGAGCCAAGACAGCCGCCCGGGGGCCACCGACCGTCCTGCGCCTGAGAACTGCTCAGAGCTCCGAGCATGACAGTGCTCCAAATGGTGACGCATAATTAGCGCCGGGGTAGGACTCCACAACAGCCGGACTTAATAAAAGGACTGGATCCGTAAAGTACGGGGGAGAAGGATTAGGTCTTTTTTCACTGGCAGTTATTGATGATAATGACGATGTGATCATGGCGAGCAATATGAGTTAATGGCAACAATTCATTCGGAAACTATCATTATATGCTTATAATTGCCTACCTTCCCTCAGTAAATTATCCAACCTTTGCTGAAGACAACTGTCAAAACATGTATGCAGCTTTATTACTGCTGTCTAATAAAACGAAGAAAAAACAGATTGCGCAGCATCGAACAAAGACAGCGCAACAGGGTTCACTAGTTTTTTATTTTTATTTTATCGTAAGCCTTTTACACTATGACCTGTACGTTAACTGCTCACAGCAGGTTAAAGTTTAAAATTTAACAAATCCTTTTATTTTAATAAATAGAATATAGTTTCATAGGGCAAGTAGCCTACATTTCACTTCCTGTGTTAAGACATTTTTTGACACCATTAGCAAGTTGTCAAAGTCACATTATTCAAATGTCAAATCAATATAGTAGGCTACGTAAAAACACTGCGTGTGCTGTTTCCATTAAATCTTCGGACTTCACGCACATAGTAAACACAATTCAGTTGGGCCTATGTCCAACTAGATTCTAGGGAACTATTTCTAAAATAAGCAAAAAATAACTTATTTCACCCAGGGTCGTTTGCGTTTCTAACTTAATATGATGCCGCAGCTCGCACCTCTTCAAAAGTTACAATAAACCACAGTCGCTTCCACTCACGGCTTTCTCTTCGTTAGTCATCCACAGACAAAGTTTTTTTAACCCCCGAATCTGGTGCAATGTCAGCAAAGTCGGACAAAGCAAAACTGTTTATATTTTTACCAAGACACAAGTTAAAGACTCCCAATTTAAAACCGAGAACAAACATCAAGTATGCACTATTTACCTAAACAATTGCTCCACAAAACATGCACTCTTCGGCAACAAGCATGTATATTATGAGAAATGCGACGCATTTGACGCAAACTATTTCGATTTTCCTCCAAGTAAAACAGGTGCAGCGCATCAACTTGTTAGCACTCGTCATTTAGTCCACAAAGACAATAAAAAGACCACAACACACTTGCCAGAGAAGACTTGCAGTTGCTCAGTTGTCCTGCACACAGCCGTGCTCTCTCCTCCCCTACCCTCTATCATTCTCGCCTTTCTCCACACAGCCGCTGGAAGACTTTAGTGACGTCAACCAACACAGTTAAACGCCGCTATTCTCCTGAAATCGCCAGCCAGCCGTACAGTTAAAGGCACAGAGCATGAATGCATGTTTAGAATGTAAAAGCATGTTTAGACTCGATTTGCCTACCTGAATTAACAGTTTCATAGAATCTCAGCTATGAAATGCAAATGTCATTCAAGACGTAGTGACAAGTCTATCGGAAACAGGCTGCCCCTTTGCCTTACAGGGACATACATATTTCCCGATAGATCATGGAAGATCAAATGTAACACAATTACATAAAGAAATAACTATCAATAACAATCAATCGTTAATTAAATAAATCATCAATCATGAAATTAATAAGCAATGAAATGAATAAATATAATTTATTTTTATGTTTCCTTCATATATTTAATGCCATTTCTATTTCCGAAGGAAACTTTGCACATTGGCTCTATTATTGACTTCTTTGTGTATTTATTTTTAAGCGTGTTCATTTCAAGTCGTACAGCATCTATTTCAAAACTACTCGGCCTGCTAGTTAACATGGGAGGGGCGGGATCAGGTATGGTCGCCGAGACGGTGCATAAATAGGCCACGACCCCACGGTTGGGAAAAACAAACTATTGTGCTCCATTGAGTTAGCAGTCAGTGGATTATCAAGATTATAAAAATGCAGAAATGTTGTGTGCGGTGGGCTGTACAAATAACAAAGCCAAGAACCCTGATTTAAAGTTTTATGTCCTCCTGTGCTAAAAGACCAAGCCAATGAGGAGACAGAAGTGAATCAGGCCATTAGACCTGAGTGGGAAGGAGGAAAGCTCTGGGATCCTGAATCAAGGTGCATCTGTATGTGTAGTAAGTTAAGTTACTGTAGTAAGGAGAGTACTGATAACTTTAATTAGCTGTAAGAGGCTGTGTCAGTGACTCTTGCTAATGTATTGATTTCATTCTCTATTTCATTGCTGATTTATTTCATTATCAATTGATTATTGTTGACAGCTAATTATTTATTTAAATTTGTAATATTTGTTCTTCCATAATAGATGGCATCACTCTATTCATGTCTGAATGATTTAAAACATGCATTGCAGTCAATTTCAATAGAGAGTTTAACATTCCATTTACTGGAGAATACTAATTGAAATTCCAAAATGAATAGATCAAGTTTTGAATTTTTAAAACCTGTTAAACTCTGTTAACATCACATTTTAGCGTTTAGCAGACGCTCTTATCCAGAGTGAGGTACGCAGATTACATTTTTACACAAAACCAATTAATGCAGCGGCACATTTTACCGACAGAGCGAGTTAAGTGCCTGTATCAAGGGCTGACTGTGGCAGCAGCCCAGCGAGGACCTAACCCCACAGCCTTTGAGTTACAGCCCCCCTTCCCTTCATACTACACTACCATATTCGTTCCAAAGATTACAATTTGCAGAGTTCCAATTCAAAAATTTCAGTTCAATTCCAGTTCTATTATCTAGAAGATCCTTAAAATTCCATTTTTTTGTGAATGAATCACATTCATGAGTCTGAATATAATCATCACATTAATTTTAATTTAAACTGGAATTGACCTAAATAGTGTTTCAAAATGACTCTTCTTACTCTGATATTTGCCCTTTGTAGTTCTTTATTGCATCTGGCTGTAGAGCCACTTGTCTGGAGGGTAAAGTCTAAAGAGACTGTATTTCAGAGAAGAGAGGACAAGGCACTTAAGTCTAAAGAGACAGTAAACCAGAGAAGAGAGGACATGGCACTTAAGTCTAAAGGGACTGTATAACAGAGAAGAGAAGACAAGGCACTTAAGTCTAAATAGACTGTATACCAGAGAAGAGAGGACAAGGCACTTAAGTCTAAACAGATTGTACCAGAGAAAAGAGGACAAGGCACTTAAGTCTAAAGAGACTGTATACCAGAGAAGAGAGGACAAGGCACTTAAGTCTAAAGAGACTGTATACCAGAGAAGAGAGGACAAGGCACTTAAGTCTAAAGAGACTGTAAACCAGAGAAGAGAGAACATGACACTTAAGTCTAAAGAGACTGTAAACCAGAGAAGAGAGGTCATGGCACTTAAGTCTAAAGAGACTGTAAACCAGAGAATAGAGGACATGACACTTAAGTCTAAAGAGACCGTAAACCAGAGAAGAGAGGTCATGGCACTTAAGTCTAAAGAGTCTGTATACCAGAGAAGAGAGGACAAGGCACTTAAGTCTAAAGAGACTGTATACAAGAGAAGAGAGGACAAGGCACTTAAGTCTAAAGAGACTGTATACCAGAGAAGAGAGGACACAGCACTTAAGTCTAAAGAGACTGTATACCAGAGAAGAGAGGACAAGGCACTTAAGTCTAAAGAGACTGTATACCAGAGAAGAGAGGACATGGCACTTAAGTCTAAAGAGACTGTAAACCAGAGAAGAAAGGACATGGCACTTGGTAATTAAAAAATAAAGAATCAGGCAAATGTACTCTGAGTGACAATACCCATTATTCGTGTGTGCCTGGATGGTATGCCACTGTCTCTCCTGAATTCCTGGGTCTGTGTCGGTTGATAATTATGGTGTGAAAACAAACCCACAGACACTGTGGCTATCCGAGACCACGATACACTCCCCACAGAGCTAGAGCTATTAAAATATAAAAATAATAAAATTAAAATGTAAAAATCTGTTTACATGGATAAGTGCAGACCTCAGTCTGGATGAAGAGATTTGCATGTCTGAGGGACAGCTGAGGGACCTGTGTCTGCAGGCCTCTGAAAACCACCCGGAGGACAGGGAGTCACTCTCTTACAGTGTCCCTCTAAAGCCTGAGTGAAGATGACTGTCTTCAAGAAATCCTCAGAACTGTAAAAACCCATCTTCTAACATTAAATCTGTTTTAATACTGCAATATTTATGCTGGATGTTAATCAGAATAAACTCAAGCCTTATCCAAACAGTTAAGTCGTAAGTAAATGTTCGTAACAAGCGTTCATTATACCTGACAACACAGAGCTCGAGGCTAAAGATGCTTTATGACTATCCTTTATTTTCACTAAATATTTTCCATTGCACTTGAGACTTGGGTTTCTCTTATATTTTGAGCACGCTGTCACACTTTTGAAAGGAGGGGATGTGAAGAAGCCATACAAACTGTTTTTGATGTTACATGAAGCCACTTAGTAGGAACTGTTCTCCACTGTGTGGGAAACTGACAGGACTATCAGAGGTGGCTGTGATGACTCTGTGCTTAGCCTTGTTACATCCACTTGTACAGTGTTCTGGATGACAGCGTCTGCAAAATGCCTACCTGTAATTTAATTACACATTTTGTTGACCAATAAAATCTACTGAATATTAATGAGTAAGCACGGAGGCATGCTAATCCAATCATATTTCCTTGATGTACCCACATTACCTCAAGGGGAATCTCTGTTGAGACCCAAATGTGAGAGCATTGCATTTCTAAAAGAGTTTTAACCAGTAAAGGAAATCGAGAGAAGGTCAGCAACCTATCAAAGTACAGAGGATGTAGGATCATGAGTTTATCAGGATCCCATCATTATGCAGGATATAGACACTATGCATGAGCAGGGCATGCAGGATATAGACACTATCCATCAGCAGGACATTATACAGAATATAGACACTATGCATCAGCAGGACATTATGCAGGATATAGAAACTATGCATGAGCAGGACATTATGCAGGATATAGACACTATGCATGAGCAGGACATTATGCAGTTATGCAGGATATAGACACTATACATGAGCAGGGTATTATGCAGGATGTAGACACTACGCATGAGCAGAACATTATGCAGGATATAGACACTATGCATGAGCAGGACATTATGCAGGATATAGATGCTATGCATGAGCAGGACATTTATGAAGGATATAGAGAGTATGCATCAGCAGGACATTATGCAGGATATAGACACTATGCATGAGCAGGGTATTATGCAAGATATAGACACTATGCATGAGCAGAACATTATGCAGGATATAGACACTATGCATGAGCAGGACATTATGCAGGATATAGACACTATGCATGAGCAGGACATTATGCAGGACATAGACACTATGCATGAGCATAACATTATCAGCAGGACATTATGCAGGATATAGACACTATGCCATAGTAGTAATGAAGACCAACATGATTCTGGGATTTCTAGCAAACTAATACTGAGTATAAATCAAAATTTATAATATTATCCAATCACTATAATACCACGCTTTTGTCAAAACACAATTAATTAAGCATTGCCTTCATCAGACCACTTTTAATTAAAAGACAGCTCTGTCAGATCACATTTAATTAAATAACGCCTCTGTCAGACCTCATTTAGTTATACTGCATTTCCTTCATCAGATCACATGTAATTAAGCAGTGCCTTGGTCAGGCCTTGCGTTATAAAGTGCCTTCGACAGGCCACATTGTGTCTTGCCCTGGGAGCCACATGACTAGAAGACTGGGGTGAGCAGCATTATCCTCCTTGGGAGACATTTTTAAAAATCACAGGAATTGACAGTTTTGGCCATTTTTACATTTTTAATTAAATAACCAGGGACATCTAAATTCTTACCGCAACCACTGGTGTCCATGTGCAGACACATGGAAGATCCCCGTAAGAAAGGTATAGAAGCTTTTAAAAAAGTGAAAAGAAGGGCAACTAAATTTGTTCCACAAATGAAATTTGAGAGAAATGTTGAGTAGGAAGACTCAAGGCAGTTTTATGACTCTGGCACCAATAGGTGGCAGTATACGCTACTTCTCAGGCCGTTGAAAACCTGTGTTTTGGAGATGAGGAAGCAATCCCCTCTGATGAAGGATTTAGAGACGAGCTCAGGTTGGCAGAACGGCCTTTTCTCTTCATCTTGTAGACATTTCCTAACACGCAAACACCACCTCCAAGATTAACAACAACAAAAAAAAAAACTTTCAGATGGTGGCAAAGGTGCTCAGGCAGCTTCGCTTCTCCCCTCTCGTTACCCACTCGGGGACTCTCTGGCCCTGTGATGGCCAAAAACCCGGGGAAGTTTCAAAGAGCTGGAACAGGACCCGGTTTCCACCGTCCTGAAAACAAGCCGAGACGCGGTCACGCAACAAGAGCCCGAGCAGCTGTGTGACAACACTTTAGCGATGGCTCCCCGTCTTAAAACTGGATACGCAGCAAAACAGGACCGATTTTAATGAGATTTTCAGTGAAGAGGATGAAAAATCAGCAGCACAGGCTAATTTTTTTTCCAGCTGAGACGAGTACATCAAGGGGAAAACACAATCAGTGTTTTTGGAGAAGAGGAATTAATTTCTCTAGATGTAGTTGGCAGCGCTGTTTAGCATGCTGTAACAGCAGGCCTCAAGCCCCTGCATGCAAAGTGAAATTCTTGTTGTGAAATGAGGTGGTGACACCTGCTGTGCCACCTCCCACAGACACAGGAAAATGGCAATATTTGTTTGATAACACCATGAGCATTTTGTAGGTTAACCATAGTTTCATGAGCAATTTAGCAAGCAAGTTAGCAGACGTTACTTACGCAGCCCACGCAGTTTGCTGTGCCGTGGATCAGCATTGTTCAGCCAGAAAGCAAACATCAGTAGGGAGTATAAGATAAAGCTTCTGAGAACAAAAACAGCAATCAGCTTCCCAGACAAAGTGTACTCTTGATTTGATGTGTTGTCTTTCTACTCATAGTTCAAATGTGCTGTTGAATGAGGCTTGGTAAGGTAAAGGATTATTGTTTGTAACTTTTAATAAAAACCATAATTCACCCTGTTTAAAAAAATCAAATAAAAATACTGCATGTGCACACTCTCTCATCACCATAGTAGTCAGATATTACAGTGAACTATGGTGACCTTCACTGTATGAACTAAGGTATTGTCAGATATGTAGTGCTTAGATTATGGTCTTAGAGAGGGAAACAGTGAATTTGATACTATATTATATTGTTTATATCAAAGCAAATGTGATTGGGGCAATTTAAAATCCACTGATAACCTAATCTAGGCAGACAATCTATGGTCTCATCTACAGCAGAGTTTGTCTCAGCGGAGACAAACCAGAAGACGTAGGACATCGTATTTGGGGGTCGGGGTAGACCCTGCATAGCCTAATATTTCCCTTTCCCATTTCCTCTTTAAGTTTGAATGCAATCTTTAGGTAGGCCAGTTCTTGTCATAATGAGTCTGACCGCCCTTCCCTTCTCTCCTACACCTTAACTCGTCATCACCTAATCAGGGCAAACATCCTCAAGCCATGCTGGGTAAGGTATTTAAGATGGCCACAGGAAAACGTGTTGTGTTGCAGATGGTTTCGGAGCCTTGGAGAAGAAGAGTTTTTCTCTTTTTATTTTGCGGGTGGTTCCTTGGTTGTGTTTTTAACTGGTTTCCTTTCATCCTGTGGCACTTAAACTGGAAGTGTGTGATACTTTGGCAAGGTCTGGCTTATCCGTCTCTCTCTCTCTCTCTCTTTTCTGGTATTCCCAAGCTAATTGTTCAATGTTTTGTATAATGCCTTCTGTTTTGTAATTTAGAAGTAGTGAGCCTGCATTCAATAAAGAATGCATTATTTCAATTCATTAATGTACTGTAATTGACTGCTTCATATTGAATTCAATTATTTAATCTTAAAACCAGGTATAGAGCTTGTTTTGACTTCTTGGTTGATTCCAACAGTGCACTGTAGATAATAATTATTAAATTAAATAACATAAAATATATTTTACATGTAGGTAAAGTGAGGGATTCTAGCACGCAACATTGCTTGTGTTCAGTATTCTGAACAGAGTGCTTAACAAGGGCATTGACTGTTGGAACCACTGGATTCAGAAAGTAAGCATATTTTTAATTAATCCTTGCTTGTCCCACAGTATGTACGTCGAATCATGAATGCAGCTCTTGCTTGAACCACTGTCATCTTATAGCCATTAAAAGGGTCATTGGGATTAATCTCCTTAAATGTTAACATCTCCTTTAACATCGTTCTTTACGGTCATTACATTTTGTCAGAGCATAGGCATGTTAGTTAGAGATGTAAATTATTTTTGATGTATTTTAGCTAAGAGGGACAAACAGATTACCATTCTAGCTGGTATTATCTAGGATACTAACATACCAGTTAAAGTATTTACATGTTTAGTCTGGATTTCCAGCATCGTAAAGGTTTCAGTTTTAGCAGATGTAAACATACATCACTATAATGATATTGCTCATTTTTATGCGTTGATAAATTTCTTGCTAGATTGCCATGTAACCTTTATTATGTGTGGGGGTTTAACTCTATGTCTGCATTTTATGTGTGTGCATTTTCTATGTGTGCATTCTGTATGTTTACATTCTCTATGTGTACATTCTCTGTGTGTGCATCCTCTATGTGTGCATTCTGAATGTGTGCGCCTTCTCTATGTGTGCATTCTGTATGTGTGTGCCTTCTCTATGTGTGCATTCTGTATGTGTGCATTCTCTATGTGTGCATTCTGTATGTGTACATTCTCTATGTGTGCATTCTCTATGTGTGCATTCTGTATGTGTACATTCTGTATGTGTGCATTCTCTGTGTACATCCTCTATGTGTGCATAATGTATGTGTGTGCATTCTCTATGTGTGCATGCTGTATGTGTGCATTCTGTATGTGTGTGCATTCTCTGTGTGTGCATTCTCTATGTGTGTGCATTCTCTGTGTGCATTATCTGTGTGTGCATCCTCTATCTGTGCATTTTCTGTGTGTATGCATTTTCTGTGTGCATTCTGTGTGTGTGCATTTTCTATGTGTTCATTATCTATGTGTGCATTATATATGTGTGTATGCATTTTCTATGTGTGCATTCTGTGTGTGTGCATTTTCTATGAGTTCATTATCTATGTGTGCATTATATATGTGTGCATTTTCTATGTGTGTGCATTCTCTATTCTGCTATTAATATTTCTTTTGTCAATATTCTCATGAGGCCCTGCAGAAAGAATTCATATTTTCATAGTTTTGACATAATACAAGTGTCTTGGATGACAGGAACATGTTGCTGTGAAAATATATTTCAAAAATATCATTTATTTTCTTTGCGTTGAATGCTCCTTGCTGTGCAAGTTTCAGCATTGTAGAATATGGCTTTTGAGATTAAGAGCAGAGAATCGTTTAATTGAATTACTGGGTCTTAGGAAGATATTACATTATACCACTTTCTGGCAGTACACACAACTATCATATCTGACAGGCAGGGAGATGAATTTAATTTAATTTGCCTGTTGACTCAAATATTGATGGAAATGTATCCACTAGAAATGTAGTATCACTGTAGGTATTTAATCCCTTCTGTATCTCCCCTTTATTAACACAAGCCTAACAATAACATACCCAAAATAAAATGGGCATTGTTCTAGAACCCTTTTGACTACAGGTATAATCCTGGTCTCTTCTGAAAGGTAGCTCTTGGGAGTTTGTTTTCCAATAATCCAAGAATTACCCTAAATATTACTGAAATAAAGTAACAGAAGCTCAAATACAGTAGAAGTATTTTTTTCTCACCTAGCAACTGCATTGTTGCATTATGTCTATGCAGGTTTCCAAAAAAGCCATTTGGAGACTCCAAAAAGACACTTTAGTAACCAATGATATTATGGGTAATTTTATGCTATATGTTTGTGGAAGAAGTAGTGACTTACTTTCCCCTTACCTGTCACCCTCCCTCTCCCCCTCTCTCTCCTTCTTCCCCCCTCTCCCCCTCCTTCTCCTTCTTCCCCCCGTCCACATCACTCTCCTTCTTCCCCCATCTACCCCTCCCTCTCCTTCTTCCCCCTCTCCCCCTCCCTCTCCTTCTTCCCCCCTCTTAACATTACTCTACTTGCTCTACACTTGCAACCCCAGCAACAGGTCTAGAAAATCATAGAAAATAAATGCATTTGCTACTGTCCCTAGTTTACTAAGCCATTGTCAAAGTATTCTCAATTGTCAATATTCTCAAAATAATTTTATTATTATTCAGTATGCCTACTCTGTGTTAGAGGTCTAAATAAAAACAAAATTAAAAAAAAAAAAATATTTAGATGCTCTTCAGTATAAAAGGGGATCAAGTTCTTCATTGAACATGCCCTCTGCTGTGGAGTCAAAGCTGTTTTCAGTGTTCTCCTCAGAAGTATTCACTCAGACAACTGAATTCTTGCAAGGAAACTACATTTTGTAGGCATAAAGTCTCAATAACTTTTTTGGCATTGCGAACGTTGTCAGCGTATGTACTGAAAAAGTTATGGTTTGTTTACGCAGGAGAAATGATGCATGTTCTCTTATGCAAGATTAACAATTGATACACCGTTATGCCTTTTAATTGTCACTAAATAGCTTGCTGGCTACTGGCTGGCAGTGTACTGGGCAGAAGTCATACTGTCCATGTTGAGTTGTTGTGGGCTATATTGAGGGACTGCTTGGCCAGTACTGGTCAGAGAACCTTGCGGTGGGCTGGTTTTGTTGCAAAGAATCTATTCAAACCAGAGATAATGGCATTCCTTTGTGCGCAGTACTTTCGGCGTGTATGCAACGGCAAAACCGACAACAATGATAATTCCTCTGGAGAATTACGAAATAAACAATGGACGTCCAATCAAGGTTTCTCTGAAACTATGGATTTAATTGGCTGGATTCTTGCTGTGACGAACATACTGGCTTTATCACGATTTGTGTCGTCTGTGGATTTCCAAAATGCCAAGAATGTGAGGACCCCCCAAGCTTGTTCTGTTACCCCCCCCCCCCCCCCCCCCCCCCACCTGTTACAAAATAAGGATCCGTAGTCGCTAAAACATTCGCATCATAAAATAATTAATAGAGATAGAACCGTGAGATTGAAGACCTTCAAGTGGTGTATTGTGTGGTCAGATTGATTGAAAAATTCACTGTAAAGAAACAGAAGGAACACTAATGAACCCACTCCAGGCCAGTGCGAATTAAGAGGTTAAATATTAGGAACCAATGAGCATGAGTTTCTCCTTATTTTCATCTCTTCATCTGGCTTTTTCCTCCTAATATTTAAAATAAATCATGAGGACTGCTGAGATGCTGGTAAAAATTATATATAAGTGCATTCCTGTTTAGTCTACGTTTAGCCTTTGGCCTTGAGTAGTGATTAGTGATTCATTTTAATGATCCATTGTTTTGTTTTTATTTTTTATTTTTTGGAACAAATTTTCCAAAAATATATTCATGAAAGAACCATTTTTTAGAGAAATAACCCCACTGATCTCAGTCCCTGTCTTCAAGAGGAGGATGTTTAATTGGAGACCCTTTTAATTACTATTCTCCTGTTCTCCATTGAACACGTAATAGGAGAGGGTGATTCTTTTTCTTGGAAGCAATGTAAAAACAGAGCTATACCTCATTATTCCGTCAAAGCTGGAGTTGAACAAATACATTTCTGATAATTACCACTTCATTATGAGATTGGAGGGAGGCCTACAGCAATGCTGTTGCTTTACAGTCAGAACCAGGAAGTACTCTGGAATATGCCACATTTTTAAAGCCAAATATACAGATTCATACTAACATGCCTATGCTCACAAATAGTATAGGAATCAGTCACCTGGGACGATATTTCATCCTCTTAAAAATAAAAAAGAAATAAAAATTACCACCTACAAAAAACAATTGATACGATTAAGACATTGAAATATATATTTGTGAAAAAAATTTAAATACTTGATAAAACTGATTTAAAATGTGACAGCTTTGGGTTCCCGAGCTTTGAGCTGGAACAGGAAGCTGAAACCTGAAGTCTAAACCAAGCCTCAGAAATCACCAGCTTTGCTTTTCATTCTAGGCCAATAATCCAAATCTATACATTACCTTCCTTCCATTCAAAACTGCTTTTCTAAAACTCAAATCTATGCCCTACATTGATCCTGCCATTTATTAATCCATGGTCCAAAAACCACAGTAGCCACCAGGCGCGATGTTATGTGCAGGGTGACGGCTTGTTTCCTAAAAGGGGCGGTACAGAGACTATGGTTGGTCAGTTGATTGTCAGGTTCCATGTTAGTGCGCTCTGCCAGTCAATGACATGTCCTGGGAGTGTAGTTTCAGAAGTGCTTTCCCTCCTTGCAGTTGCACCAAAGTGTCAAAGGGTAGCTTCAGTTTGGGTAAGAAACCAAAATCCAATTAAATGTACACAAGAGATGTGTTCTATCGGCAGGTTGGACACTGAGGAAATCAGTGAGAAAAGGGTAGAGCCGGCTATTCATGGAGAATGAGTATGACCTCTCCCATTTGCTTGACATTTACGCTTTGGAATTGATAGACGGGTTAACACAGGACCAGCCTGTCTGCGTTGTTGGTTAGGTGCTGTGCGGTGACCTTATTTATAATGTGCCACTTAATGGCCTTGAAACTTCTGTCTCCTTTTTGGTTTTGTGATTGAAACCCGTCGCTCACCCAAATGCAATTTGTTTTTTGCCCTTCAAAACGATGCACTATACATGCAAAGATGAGTTTTTTTGTGAATTTGCAGTCTACGTGAACAACAAATCCACCAAAGGCTAATAACATATTAAAATATTCCCTGTTAGTGAAGTTTCATCATTTCATTATTCTTCATTAATGAATCATTTAATTCAGCCAGTTTCATGATTTTGTTGGCATTCTTTCAGAAGATCAGGATGTGCTTAATAATCTGCTTGTAAAATTCCTTTAGAAAAGCAACATTTCATTTCTGAAGGTATTTTAAAGGAGGAAAATAGGGAACATCACATAACGGCCGTTTCAGGTAGTGTAATGGGTTAATCGTATCGTTATGAACAATGGCGGCCATTTCAGGTAGTGAAATGGGTTAATCGTATCGTTATGAACAATGGAGACTATTACATAAGGATAATTTGCAGGTACTCTGCAGAAATGGAGATGCATAGAAGGTATTGTACTGGAACCTTATCGGGATATTAAGGGAACACAGGAAAGATGATCAAAGGCATCACAAACCATCAGAATCCTCAGTAAAACAGGCCATTAATCAGCACTTCACCAGAATTCGCTCATAAAGGAGCTTTTGTGCTTCCATCTGAAACAGTCTGCAGGACTTCCTTTATACGCAATGTGGCTCAAAAATTGCAACTATCAAGTCGTTTTCTTTTCTAAAGCTTCCTCTCCATTTTATTGCTAAGTTTCTCAGATCAACTTCCTAATTCTTTATGATACCAAGTAAAGAAATTGTAAAAAATGAGATTAAGGCATTAAAATGTCACCGTGACCAGTCCCAATCTATTTAAAATATGGAATAGTGCCAAAATACAGATGTGTGCTTTTAAATTATACATTGCACAGCAGAATGTTACTGGAAAAATCAACTCTGATGATTACAGAGGTCTTTTACCTTACTTTAACTTTAATCATTGTGAAATCATATGAACTCTGTTATTGTTGAGTTAATGCTTGAGATTTTTTCCTGTCAGAAAAATATATCTTGCAAGGTGAGCCTACACAGGCTGAATGGTCTGTTCTCCTTAAATAAATTCAGTAACACTTTATTTGTGATAGTTGTCATCATGACATGAAAAGGGCAATGTCATTAACGAGGCATAATACCTGTCATTAAGTGTCATGTCCATTCATAACTATGACATACCATTGTTATAACTCAATTTGCTGTTTTTGTTGATATGATATAACTGTTGTTAGAACCTGCATAGAAGGCTCTCTACCCCAGAGGTTCCATACCACTGCTTCGCCATGACATTTCAAAATGACTATTTTGACAGATAATGCACAAATTTTCATTTCATGAGCTGAAAATTAGAAGGTTCTATCTGACACTTTATCAAATATGAGTTAATAGCATAAAAGTCATTCTTAAGTGGTTCTTCATTCATATGTTAACCATTATTTAAAACAAAAAAAACAGTTAAAATTTTTTGAAATTGCCAAAATAAACAAAAACAGAATGTTGTAACTACGTATATGCTTGGTGTTATAAGGTTCTGTCTGCAGTCCAATTAGAAATCTGAATAATAACCAAAGTAGCCAATCAGAGAATATGTCATTCCTGCCTAGGTTTTCCAGAAGAGACATCCCGATCGTATACTACCATACTACTCGTACTAAATTTAAAACAAAGTCAGTGTGTACTATATATTCTGAGCATAGTCAGCTCTGTGTATTGTCAGTATGCCAAAGATACCCAGATGACATATTATATTCTACAAGATTTCCAGTATGTGACCTGAGCACACTTCACATGGTATGTATCCCATAATGCAATGCAACAGTACGTGGAAATTTTCCAAAAAGATATGGTGGACAGCAGCAGCGGAGATAGCAATTCTACATGTGAGTAATAAATGTGATCTGATAAGTAGGATATGAATGAGATCTGAATACCGGTATTTCCATTCAAATGTAGAGAAATAGAAAATCCACATCAATTGATTCATCAAAGACTTATTTACTAATAAGCCAACTTTGGTAGAGTAGCTCAGATAAAATGTTTGTTCTTTCTATTGCAGCTTTCATTGTTGTAAATTTATTTGCATTAAATTGGGAAATATGCTGTGGGCGGGAGAGGGGGCTGTTCTGGTTTTGCGTTTCCTGCTGATCCTCCATGCTGCATTGTCCGATGGTGACTGAATGTAAATGCACCAAAACAACTGAGAAGGTGTGCTGCTGCTAGTCGGTCTCTCTTTGACAGAAATTCTGAAGGCGGACCATTTCAAAATGTGAATTACCTGGACGTGGCGGAAGCTGAGTAGGCTCGACCAATCACAGTAGTGCGGTGTGCAAGTAAACAGAACCCATGGGAAACACCAAACGGGTACTGATGGTGATACAGATTGTGTTGATAGGAATTGGCCTCCATGGAGAAGCAAAAACCCGCTCGTCCATAACGGACAAAAGTGTGCTGATAAATAACCAGCACGTTGGCATCTTCTGCCCAGTGGCACTCTGGGATGCCTTTAGCTAGCCGCGAGCAAGCTGTAGGCCGTGTTTGATATATGACAATCAGTCAAATAAAATATTACCATGAATATGTACTACTGTTCACCCTTCCAGTCTCATAGAATTTGTTGTAATTTTCAGACGTAATATGATGTCAAATGAAGTCAGTAATGTCAATGTAGGAGACAGATATGTCATTTAATGCACTAGATTAGTACATTAGGAGCTCATCCAGCGACTAGAACAGCGCCCTGACAGAAAGCAGACTGCAGGGCCCATCCATGCACTAGAACAGATGCCCTAACAGATACCAGACCATAGAGTCCATCCTTGCACTAGAACCGACGCCCTAACAGATACCATACCATGGAGCCCATCCATGCTCTAGAACAGAGCTTTAACAGATACCAGACCATAGAGCCCATCCATGCACTAGAACAGAGCCCTAACAGATACCAGACCACAGAGCCCATGCATGCACTAGAGCAGAGCCCTAACAGATACCAGACCATATAGCCCAGCCATGCACTAGAGCAGAGCCTTAACAGGATGAGCTGCCCTGCAGCCCCTTGGTGTTCCTCTTGACAGTAAGCTCTTAAAAAATGGCATTCTGTTCTTTATGTACCACTGTAACAGCCTGCTGATCTGCCTGTCTGTACTGCTGCTCGACTTAATATTTCCTTAAGATTCCTCTCCCTGGCCTTCCCCGGTCCGTCCGCCTGCCAACTCATCATCGTCTTCAGTGTACCTTACATCTCACACACAGTGTCTGTGCTCAGCTGTGATTGGTCACCCAGTTACCCCCCCAACCTGACAGCACGTTCCAAACACTCCTGTTCTTCATCACTTGCCTCCGCCCCCCCCCCCCCCCCCCCCCACATTGTTAAACCCTCAGAAGGTGTCCCAGCTGTGGAGGTCTTGGGCTGTGTGGTGGGATTTACAGCTACAGTGTGCTAACTCTTTGTCCAGGGGTTTCCCTCACAGACCAAAATATAATCCCTCCATGCTGACTGTGACTAACCCTAACCCTAACCCTGCCGTCTCACTGGCTGCCGTGTGGAGCGTTCTCTGGCATCCGCCAATCAGTAATGCCTTTATATTTTCCAGGATTTCCCCTGTACCAATGCACAAGGCTGACATTGTGCAAAATAAATATAATCAATTGGTGCTTCTGATAATTTAGTGCAGCTCTTACAGATCAGTGTAGGACACAATATGTGCTGCTGTGATGTAAATCTTTGTTTGGCAGTAGATGATATAAATGCTGTGATATTAGGTTCTGTAACTTTAACTCACAGTGTCCGTCCTTTTGAGTGTGTACGTGTTTGTATGTTCTTCTGGGCCAGGCATACTTCGCTTATCAGGAATGACAAAAATGCATCGCAAGTGTTTGTTGTTCTACGACGCCTAGCGGAAATCCGGGGCTGATGAGAGCATTCTCGTGAAGTTCTCCACAGTTACGAATGGAAAACTGGCTCACTCAACAATAAATAACTGGAAGGACAGCTAGTGGAAGACTGTGCCCTGTGGCTGTACTTCCAGTTTTGCTGTCATCATGCGTGACACGAATGAGCCAGAAACAGGAAACTTTAGAAACTCCTGGAAAGACGTGCGGGAGTGTCACACACCTAAGATGGGGAAATTCAGCTTGCCCCCTCCCTGCAGGTAAGATGAGTGTCTGCTCTGAAAGCTGGGATTTCTGACACTGGTAAAACAGGTAGGTAGATTGTTGCTAGGCTATGCACATGTTATTATATTATGAAATATAATATTCTTCCACACATTTCAATATTAGCATGATTATTTTATTTTTTTCGGGGGGTGGGGGTAACATAAGGTAAACCATGGCAGCTGATGCCTTTGCTACTATGTATGAATGTAGGAAAAGGAAAACGATCTCCGTAATTTGATTTGAAGAATTTACATTTTTTTGGTTTCCTCCGTTTCTCAAAGCACTGCATCGATGATAGAGCCATATGGCTCTCCCCTGAGGCTATATTGTTGTATTCATGACTGTGATATTCATGAGTTTTTGTTTTCTGCTGGGAGCCTTTAAATGTATTTTTAAAATGAATTTCTCTCAAACTCATGCCGCAAGTAGTTGATGACAGAAGCCAACAAGTTCTGACAGACAGGAACATTTCCAAAGCTTAGTACTATCTGGACCAAATCTGGGGCAAAGTTGTGTTTGAGTGTGGTGGAGGAAATGCAGAATCCCCATTTTCTCTCTCTATGCTCACAGTGCTTCACTCATAGTTCAAAGAAGCCTGGCTCGCGATCCTGGGAGAGAGGCTGTTTCAGGGCTGCTAGGATGGGCTGAGCTGCTCCTGCTGGTTTGCCTGCTCATTGATTAGTTCTCCATGTCATCCTGGACTGACGTTTTCCCAGAATGTGGCAGTGGGTAGAATACATTTTTGAAACATGGAACTTTTTAAAATTACACATCAGACGACAACCTGCTGCGTTTCAGGCGTATAATTCAGACCACTTACGGTTGACTGAAATGGAGACATCCTGCTGTGTAACATTCTCTCAAAACTTGGGCCTTTGTGGAGCTGGACAGGTGTAGACAGGTTAGAAACTCCGAGCGGTGTAATTCTGGCCAGTGGCGCAGACGCTGAGAAGCCTAGCATCAGTCCGGGTCCATACATAGAGAGAGGCTATAACAGTGAAGCCACAATACTATGCAAGCTCAGGTATCCTTCCTTCCTGAAGTATCAGCATCACAAATTCATTCAGGGAGGAAACTGCTATGTATGCATTTCAACAATTTCCACAGATAAACCCACTGTGGTGCTGACTTTGAGGATAGGGTTGTGCACAGGCATGTAGGGGGGGGCGAGAAGGGGTTGGGGGGTGCAGGGTGGTGGCGGGGGGGGGGGGGGGGATTGGAGCTGCCTGTGCTTTGCATTTCTTAATGCTCATTTCAGGAAGCTCAAATGCATGGCATTGGTGTTATCAGAAAAAACCCTACTTTTCCTGAGGTTGATGCGTGAGAGACAAGCTTACATTGGCTACTTGGTAGTCCCAAGAATATCTAAAAACCTAAAGAGTGGTAGAGCTTTCTCCAACAAAGCCCCACTACTGTAGAACATGTTTCCAAAATTTACAAGGGAGTCAGACACAGTCTCAATATTTAAATCTACATTAAAAAAAGTACCTGTGTGCTCAAGTTTATAATCAATTATATTCTGGAGATGGAAGAAGCCTGTAGCCATAGAGCATTGAGGGGTGGCATCCCTTCCTTATTGTAATCACTTTGTAATCCCCAGTTCATACCACTGTCACTATACCCACTGTCTGTTCTATTGCAAATTCCCTAATCGCCATTTCTACCTTCTTCCCCACACTGCCGGCAGGGCTCTTGTCCCAATCTTCGAGAGTCCTGTCGTCTGGTCTCCCCCACCCCTGCGGTCCAGCCCCTCCTTCGTCTTCCATCACCGCCTCCACCCGGTCCGCTTCCATCACCGCCTCAACCCGGCCCCTCCTCTGTCACCGCCCCCACCCATCCCCTCCTCTGTCACCGCCTCCACCTGGCCCCTCCTTCCATCACTGCCTCCACCTGGCCCGCTTCCATCGCCGCCTCCACCCGGCCCGCTTCCGTCGCCACCTCCACCCGGCCCCTCCTCCGTCACCGCCTCCACCCGGCCCCTCCTCCATCACCACCTCCACCCGGCCCGCTTCCGTCGCCACCTCCACCCGGCCCCTCCTCTGTCACCGCCTCCACCCGTCCCCTCCTCTGTCACCGCCTCCACCTGGCCCGCTTCCATCGCTGCCTCCACCCGGCCCGCTTCCGTCGCCACCTCTACCCGGCCCCTCCTCCATCACCGCCTCCACCCGGCCCCTCCTCCATCACCACCTCCACCCGGCCCGCTTCCATCACCACCTCCACCCGGCCCGCTTCCATCACCGCCTCCACCCAGCCCCTCCTCCGTCACCGCCTCCACCCAGCCCGCTTCCATCACCGCCTCCACCCGGCCCCTCCTCCATCACCACCTCCACCAGGCCCTCCTCCGTCGCCGCCTGCTGCTTCTAGCCACCAGGGCTGGTGATGCGTAACATGACAGTTTAGCGACGGCCCATCTGTCCCTGTCAGTCAGCTTCATCTTACGACCACTGCTCCTCTCTGCCAGTGCTGTCATCATTTTTGACACTGCTTCCCCTGCCAGATGAAATCATTTTGCATTTTTTTGGACTGATGTACCTGAAATTTGTCTATTTGGCCTCTTAGAAATGCAGTTAGTCATGTTGCTTGGGAAACTCACATGTCAAAGTTTTGATTGGCAGGGCACTTTTATAGCTGACACACACTGCTATTTAGCTTAATGTAACTCACTGTGTAGCTGACATTTTGATTGTGATTTTGTTACTTCAAAGCTAAAATCCATGTGGTGTTTTCCTTATTTTGTATTATGTGTATAATATATATGGTTTTGTACTGATTTTATACTGACCAAAATTTTTACTAAGTAAATGAAATAACAAAATGAAAGTAATTATCTGTGTGTGTGTGTGTGTGTGTGGGTGTGTGTGTTTTGTTTTGTTTATGTTTGTTTGTTTTGTTTTTTCTACTGGGTGTAAAAATTTAGCTTTTACTGCTTAAAGAACATGACCAAATGCCAGCTGTGCCAGTTGGTTTCAAGTAGCAGCAAAACTGATTGTAGGCCATTTAATTTTACACGCGTACACACACACACACACACATGCACGCACGTGCACAATTATTTTTATTTAGTTTCTTTAATGTCACTTTTGTAGTATAAAGCTTGTATAAAATCAAATGAAGGGGATCACTGCGTGAACAGATCTTGGGGAAATAACATTTTGAACTTCACTGGGTCTTTAAAAGAAAATAACCCCATTGCTGTCAGCTATCAAACTGCAAACACAACAGAGGTGCACACGTCAGCCTCTGATTAAGCAGAGGCCTCTGAATTAATGTTGCACTTTCAAACTTTCAGTGGAATGTTCTCTGGAACACAAATGTTTCAGCCCTCATTTACTTCAAAACAAAAAACCAACAAAACAAACAAACGAAAAGCAAACACACAAGGGGGTGCCAAGGGGGCCTGACTTAATCCAAGCTTAATGTTCCCGAACTATTTTTCTACGGCATGTTTTCATTATAAAAAGGAAGATCTATGTGTCACAGTTTTCATACGGTCACGAGAGACTTGGAAAAGAACCAAGCTTGGACTCGCAGGGAAAGGTAATTAAGATCCATTTTGATCTCCTTGGGAAGCATATGACAAGTGCACTGTACCATAAATAATAAGGCTGTAAAGAAATTACTGTTCGGTTGTGCATGAAGATAGGCTTTCATTATTCATAACACAGACAGGAACTATGAGCAGAAGAACTGAACCCGAAAGGGCTTAGAAAGGAACTTAGATGTCTATCCATTGCCTTTATAATGGGGGAAATTAGCCGAATGCTTTGTTCATAATTTTCTTAATATAGTTTTAGTGGAATTGCACATTACTACATAATTCCATGTATCCTGATTGGGTCATTATCTCAAGTACAAATGATTTATTTATACTATTTATATTTTTAAAGGTATAATTTTGTTACTATTTTCTCCTGTATAGTAACACGCACACACACACACACCCACACACATGCACACACACAGGGGAATTAAAAAAAATGATTGCCACTTTCATATTTATATATATTATATGATTTTTTTTCAAATTTAATAACCAATAAAAAATTGATTTTTCTTGGAATTATCTATTAAAGCAAAAGATCCCAGCAATGTTACAGTGGGTATTTTTTATTTTATTTTATTTATTTATTTATTTTTTATTTTATTTTTTTATTTTTTACTGAGACCAGGAAGTGAGTGTGTGTATTATTTCATTTGGAAAATAAAAAAGGTATTCAGCCCTTGAGAAATCCCATGGACCATAGGTATCTAAAACCTATTATATTTGTCAGCAAAGCAAGCTGATAAGTGTCTGAGACTCCGGACGCTATCTGTCACAGAAGCTGTTCCCCCATTTCAGGACATTTTCACAAAACCTCTTAAATGTTATTGATTCCCTTACAAAGGAACCATCAGTCCCTTTTCAAAGGGACAAAGACCAAAAACATTTCCCTGGTCAGAAATAATGTGGCCATAACCTCCGTCGCAGTGCAGCAATTATTTTGAGCTAAAAGAGCAGTTACCGAGGGTGCATTATAAAAGCCGTTATTACTGGTTTATGTTATTCGTTTTATTCTTTCTTATTTTATTAAATTCCTGCACAAACAGTAAATGTCATGTCAGTAATACAAATGGGTCAGTGTACCATGTCATTGAACCAGTATATATCATCTGCATTCAGGATAAGATTATAAGGTGAAGTACAACATCTCCTGCAGATGTAGGTAGTGGATGCTCACATGGGAGAACCCCACTTTTAAAAAGCAACTTCTGAAGGCTAGAGACCATGCCAGAAATTGAAGCCATCAAACCTTAAATAAAGCAGCAGAAACCAGTCCAGTTTGAGAAAGTAGAGAGTACTGTTCTGCTCATCACACTACTTCTACACTGTAAAAATTTAAAGACCTACAGTCACCTGTTTTCATTACCGTGGACTTTATAAAAAATACTTTTAATTAATTCTATTTCATTCTTTAATTTTTAATTTCCAGTTCCTCAGATTGTGAGGTAAAAAAGTTGGCAAGCACAATGTGTTTCAGAGATTTGATCATAAATGCTACTGCACACTCCACTCAGATGGCAGAAGTTTTAATGAATTTTAGCAAAATTGTATTTCCCATGGGGGCAATCCCCACTAGAAGTGCAATGTCACAGTCATATAAGGGGTCCTGTCACAGTGCATTCCTCTACTGGTGGGAGCATCAGTGAAGTTCAAGTTGGAGAAGTTTCTTTCAAGTTTTCCTGTCTTCTTCTGTCAAGTTTTTAACTCATTTATAATCATTGACTATTAGATAATTGTGATCCATTTGGCAGATAACAACAGGGTGGACGTGTGTCCTCCGCATATCAATATTTACATCTGTGAGTCACCTTATATATAAACCATTCCTCCAGTACACTGTAGGTGTTTTAGTAACCTGTTTCAATGCAAGTCAATGGGAACAATATGATCAAAATACGAAGTCAATTATTTTTTCCCACAAGAAAATGTTAGGTGTTTTTTATGTGCCTATTTCTTAAGTTATTGTTATTTGGACAAGAATGCAGTATTTTGTGGACAATTCAGAGATAGTTAACATCATTGCGGAGTCACTGTATCTCACACGCTTAGTGGATGGCTGGGCTTCATGCATATATAAGGATCCTCATTTCCCCTACTGTGCAGTCTCTGGCTCCAGTTTGTACAACATGGCGACGGCCATAAACTACACTTCCTGAGCTACAAAACGCTTTTCACCAAGGCCATGGAAGAAGTGACATCACAGTGACTTGGTCAATATTTTTTTCGGCAGTCTGTAGGTTAAAGCAAGTTTTCCATTGCCGTAATTTTAGACAACACAAAAGAAAGTAATATGAAGTAGGCTTTGCCATCGTATAGTTAAACCTGTGGATCATTCAGTGTGTGATAACGTTGCAACACTGAGCTACTGTATGTTAACATTAATCTCAAACTCTGGACATTACACTCAAATAAAAAAGGGATTTAATTCCACATATCTGAGCTTGAAAGCTATTTAATAGTCATTTCTGCGACCACTGGGAATGCCACTAGCAGTTGGGAGGGAGGTGAAGAGAGGGAAGGCACTGCACCATGCACCAGTGCTAGCTTTTTAGCATGACCACATTGTTCTTGTAGATAGTTGGCGAAGTCCTTCTCTCGAAATGGGCACAACACATATTAACTGTTGGGGTTACTGCAATACTGCAGTGACTGTGCATCTCCAGAAATGAAACCTATTTCTTGTGGGTTTCTTCATTTTTTGGAAAAGAAAAAAGCGTATTTGTTTTTTCTGCGTCCAGAAGCACAATGCTTAGGCATTTCCAACTTGCTTGCCTGCACAAAAGAGCATCATTTACAAGAGCATCATTTGCATAAAACACATAGAAAGGATTTCACTGCTCATGGTGTTTTGGTGACATGCATTGTACCCAGGTAACCCCACCCACCTGGGGTTAGCCAAAGAGGAAAGCAAGTCAATTTCAGCACAGATTTTTCTCTTTTTTATTTTTATTTTTTGTAAGAATCAAGAATCTTTTAAAAAATATTTCTGGTTCATTAGTGAATGCAAAAAACTATTTAAAAAATAATTCACAGATTTCAGTTTTCTGGGCCTTTAGTGTTTTACATATAGTGCTGTTTTATGGTGTCTGTTTTTGGTTCCTCTCTTGTGGGGACACAAAGGCCGTTGGCAAGCACGAGTGCAGAAGAGATAGAAGCATGTCTGAATCAGCTTTGCAGAACAGATAGAAGCATGTCTGAATCTGCTTTTCAGAAGAGAGAGAAGCATGTCTGAATCAGCTTTGCAGAAGAGATAGAAGCATGTCTGAATCAGCTTTGATTGCAGAAGAGATAGAAGCATGTCTGAATCTGCTTTTCAGAAGAGATAGAAGCATGTCTGAATCAGCTTTGCAGAACAGATAGAAACATGTCTGAATCAGCTTTGCAGAAGAGATAGAAGCATGTCTGAATCTGCTTTTCAGAAGAGATAGAAGCATGTCTGAATCAGCTTTGCAGAACAGATAGAAACATGTCCGAATCAGCTTTGCAGAAGAGATAGAAGCATGTCTGAATCTGCTTTTCAGAAGAGATAGAAGCATGTCTGAATCAGCTTTGCAGAACAGATAGAAACATGTCTGAATCAGCTTTGCAGAAGAGATAGAAGCATGTCTGAATCTGCTTTTCAGAAGAGATAGAAGCATGTCTGAATCAGCTTTGCAGAAGAGATAGAAGCATGTCTGAATCAGCTTTGCAGAACAGATAGAAGCATGTCTGAATCTGCTTTTCAGAAGAGATAGAAGCATGTCTGAATCAGCTTTGCAGAACAGATAGAAACATGTCTGAATCAGCTTTGCAGAAGAGATAGAAGCATGTCTGAATCTGCTTTGATGGAAGAGCATTTCCAAATATTTCACTTTCAGGGTTGTTTTGGCCTGATTGATCTGTGAGTGATGTAAATTACTTTGCTGATGACATCATATACTATAAGCTTGATCCATTCTGTGCTGTCCTTGTGTTCTACTTTTAATGTGATTACCAATTAGACATTGTGTGAATATAATATAAAAAACTCATAATATCAACATGCAGATACCTGTATATCTGCAACATATTTATTGTTAATACTTATTCTTTTCACAATCACCCCTTTTTCAATTTTGATGTTGCCAGTGAATGTTTTTGGAGGTGCATTTTTACAACATCTCAAATCTGTTGAAACAGCACTGGACCACATATTTCCAGAATTCCACTGACCCAAAACAACCAATCCAACCCTGAGACCCTCCTACCCATCTAGCACAAGCCCTTCAAAAAACAGGAAAGAAAATATGAAGGTGCCTGCATCCAGTGTTTAATCAATCAGTTACAGCCCCAATGAGGGGGCATTTCCCATTTCCAATGCTGAGCTCATACTAAGAGTATTGATTCCAAGAGATACAGCAATCCCAACGTTGTTGTAAAATGTATGGGAATGAAAAACTGTCATGAAATTGTAAAACTAATGATTGTTTATTACCTGTTCAATCTGAATGTTTCCTTTGATACCAGACCCCTATATAAATATTATGTCACAGGCACATTGGAAGCACTTTTAATATTGTTTTGCATAATTTTAAAAGGGACAGGTGTTCTGTCTTGTTTTTCGCATTGTAATTTTGATGTTTCAGCAAAGCCTGCTTACATGTATCCTTTAATGTATTTCATTTTAGCCTGGAAAGGCTTTAATAAAGCATACCAGCTGATCTCTGAGGTCTGTAATGGTGTGGGGAGAGGAAAGCGCATTAAGCATCCAGAAATGCAAATGCAAAGAGTCATTTTCAGAGGAGAGCAGCCGCAGACGTCCGCTGCTCAAAGCCTGCGGCCCAGCGCCCCTGAAGCAGGTACACAGGTAGCAGGTATGTGACCAGGATGATTCTTCTTCCACTTCAGCTCCTCGCCTAAATCTTTACATGAGCAAATCTTTACAAGTCACTCTGGGTCGCAGCATCTGCTGGAGGTCCGCTTGTAAATAATGAAACAATGAGCAATTATTCATTAACAGCACCTTCCTCTAGTTCCCGATGAAACGTATGCAGATTCATTTTATTAACGTCGTTGTGGATTCTGATGCCAGAAGCTAACTAAAAATCCAACCTGTACACTGTGTTCACATCATTGTGATCAAGGTTCTCCTCCAACCACACAATTTTAAATCATTGTTCATATTTATACCATCAATAATACAGTATCTATCATGGAAATGAACCTATGGGAAGGAATGAAACCTATCCAAGCGCATGTTTTTTTGTTTTTTTGTTTGTTTTTTTTCAGATGGGCGGCACAGTGGTGCAGTGAGCATTACTGTTGCCTCACAGCAAGAAAGTCCTGGGTTTGAATCCTTGGCCTTTCTGTGTGGAGCTTGCACATTCTCTCTGTGTCTGTGTGAGTTTCCTCCCACAGTCCAAAGACATGCAGGTTCGGCTGTTTGGAGAGCATAACTGCCTGCCAGTATGGGTGTGTGAGTGAATGGTTTGTGTGCCCTGTACAACCCTCCCTCCCTCCTCCGTGGAACTGACCAACAGTGAGTGGGTTAGATAATGGATGGATGGATGTTTTTCAGACAGATGTTGCGCAGATTGGATTTGAGGCTAAAGGTCTTGCATTTCAACACTGTCAGATATGAGCGTACCTGTAAATAGCCAGCTGATAATGAACAGCAGACTGATTGCCTTGCCAGGGTTAGGAGAACAAAAAAGCTGGCAAAAAATGCTCCTTAACCTCTTAGCGCAAAGCCCCTAGTGGTCGGCACACCGGTGTGCTGAGATTACTGAACTCAAACATTCAGTGCTACTGCAACCAAAGTGTGAGTTAAAAACAGAAACATTTCGTTTTAGTTTCATTAGAAGACGATACACGAAAACTATGCCGAATACGGAGTTTCGCAGCGCCACCATTGTCACTCTGGTCATTCATTTAACACGCACCCCCTCCCTGCAGTCTCATCAGCAACTACACCTCCCACCCATGACATAATAGACAATATTGTCTATCTGGGCATTCATAAAAATATTATATATATTGTGTCATTCCATCATTTCCAATTTCACTAGAGAATAAAAATGAGGTAACAAGCATAAAAAATCCATCAGCATGGGAAAAGCCAAATAACTATCAATTCAGAAGAGACCGATGGTAATTTACAGTCACAATCTGGTAATGGGTACAAAAAAAGACAAACGGTTAAACATACCACTTAGCACTGTAAGGGCAATAATAAAAATGTGTAAAAGATATGGAATGGTCGCAAATTTTCCAGGAAGAGGAAGCAAGTGCATAGTGTCCCCATGGATGGTGAGGAAGATGGTGAGGGAGGCCATTAATAACCCAAGGATCATTGTTTAACCCCTTAGCACACATGCCAAATCTGGCTAATCCTTGCCCATTTAGGGGGTACCCTATTTAAAGCCTTATAACTCCAGATGTGAACACCACAGAGACTTGAAAAATGGCTTAAATTATGCACATTTGTACCATTTACAATATTAGCTTAGATTACTTTATATTCATCATTTTGGAAGAAATAAAGTGCCACAAATTCAATTGTCCAGGCAAAAAATCTAAAATGAATTTGCTCTTTTTTAGTTCGCAATGAAATACTGTCGTCGCATCCCCATACAAGAAAACATACGAGAGTACAGAGTATAGAAATACATACAAGAGTTAATTTACACATTTAGGTACAGTACAGCATTGTGTGACAATATCTGTGCATTATTTTTAAATCTGATATCAATGTTTCATCTTAAACCTTCATAAGGGGCATTTATATGCTTTACAATGGACAAAAAGCATTATATTCCTTTTGGAGAGATTTTGGATATGTTTCTGAACCCCTAGCTATTTTAGACCACTGTATTGACAGAAAGCTTGTAATTACCACTTTAAAATTATGCAACAGTGAGTTTCTTGAGTAAAAACAGTTAATTTGTAGTGAAATATGTGAATTTGTTACGATTTACAACAATGCATAATTTAGACATTTTGGGTAGATTTGGAGATGCTGGGTACACTGGTTAGTTTTTGCTTCATAGATCTTTAGTAGTTTTACATATCCACTCTTAGATTTTATGAACTTGTGGTCAAGAAGTTTTTGAGGACATGTATACTTTAACCTGCTGTATATATATATATATATATATATATATATATATATATATATATATATATATATATATATATATATCAGTATTTCATTGCGAACTAAGAAAGAACAAATTCATTTTAGAGTTTTTGCCTAGACAATTGCATTTGTGGCACTTTAATTTTACTTTATATTCATAATTTTGGAAGAAATAATCAGAGTTGTGTAAATGGTACAAATGTCTTGCTTCATTTAAGATTTTTTCAAGTCTCTGTGGTGTTCACATCTGGAGTTTTAAAGCTTTAAATGAGGAACCCCCGAAATGGGCAAGGATTGGCAAGATTTGGTATGTGTGCTAAGGGGTTAAGTGCACTTTCACTCTTTCATTCTTTCAGTCTTTCAGTCTCTCAGTCTCTCAGCCTCTCAGGGAGAATGCTGGTGTGTTCCACTGAGTTAGTGACACTCCAGGAGCTCTCATCAAACAGCCACTGAGGACAGGCAGAAAACCCCATTAGAAAAGCCTCGCTCATTACTTATTTATTTCCTTTGCAGATACGCAGTGGCAGAGTAAATTAGCATAGCTCACATACATGCCATCCACTTACAAAGCTGCTTTCCTGATGCGATGCAGGCCGACAGGCACCTGTCACTCCAGGCTACCATGAAAGCACCTGGAATCTGAACACGCAGTCCAACCTTTCTATTTCCTGTGAAGTAAAAATCATTCTCAAAACAGAAACATAAAGCAAAATAGAGTGCTAATGTCCAAATCTCTTTTCCCTAATGTCTGACCATTTAGAAAATCACACAGTCACAGAAAAGCTTCTTTTGTGAAAATTTGCCCTTTTAAATGGGCTTATTTTCCTCAGTATTCCTGAGGTTCTGCAGCTACATTCAGTTCCTCTTCTCTCACATACAATGAGGAGACTCTGTGAAACCACCCTCTACACTTTCTGTGAAATTATGCAAAGAAATGCATAATAAGAAAAGCTCTAATGGCTGGAGGTGATGTCAAATAATTGGATTTATTCAGTGGAGTACAAATAATTAGGGGTGCCTTTTAATTAATCTAGTTTTGTAAGAACTTTTATTTCTCAAAACTGAATGTGCAAATGCTCAAAAAACACAACATATCATGGTAGAACACCTACAGTTGAAATTGACAGACTTGATTTAGCAGTAGAACACAAATTAAGCACTAGTATACAAAACCATATGCACACTGATGCAATAATTATTCAGATCATTTGATGTCATTAGTGCCATCTTCAACTTTTCACAGCTTTAAAATACAGCACACAAGGTTTTGCGTGAATTCAGATACATGTAAACAGTGTAAATATGAATCCTGGGATATTATATCAACTTCACAACTATTAATATTGATAATGATCAGAATGTTTATGCACAACTGCATATAATATGACTTTTTGTGCCAAAATGCAACCAATTCAGCAAACGCATTGGATGCAGTCAGTAATCACAGACCTGTATATATTTAAGTGATTTATTCTTGTCTGCCAACATAGAACCCGTTACTGAATAATTCTACCAAACAGACGACAGCTATAATTAACTCCCTGCAACATTTTAAAAAGCATATCTATATGAATGCTCCTAGTACAAGCTTTTAATTGGTCATGACCTTTGTTTCTATCTTAAAATGCTTTTTAAAAGTCCATTATTTGTGTTTTGGGGCGCAAAAGAGCTTTTCATTAGAAGGTTTCACAGTTGATCAGTTCAAGTCCTATGTTATTGGCTGCCCTCCCCCCCCCCCCCCCCCCCCCCCATGTGACAGTGGATTGTTGTAATATTATTTTTTGAACATATTCAAATCACTGGAATTAAAATACTAAATTATGCAGTTTACACGTTCGTGGCAGGGCTTGGTTTGTGGGAGAGGTTCGGGGCAGTCTGAGGGCCACGCCTACAGGTTAAGGTATGATCCAGGTATTCAAAGTGTGCTTTCTTTCCAGTAGGTGTCTGTGACCGAGGAAAACATGAGCCGAGAGAGAGAGAGAGAGAGAGAGAGAGAGAGAGAGAGAGAGAGAGAGAGAGAGAGAGAGAGAGAGAGAGAGAGAGAGAGAGAGAGAGAGAGAGAGAATTTTTGAATTTTAACCATCCTTTATTTTTCAGTGCAATGGCAAGTTCAAAACCCAATTTTTACACATCACTGACAATAAATTCACTTAAGTGAACAAAACCAAAGAAGACAAAAAATAAAAAATAAAAA
Source organism: Anguilla pacifica (assembly GCA_039654925.1). Taxonomy (NCBI): domain Eukaryota; kingdom Metazoa; phylum Chordata; class Actinopteri; order Anguilliformes; family Anguillidae; genus Anguilla; species Anguilla pacifica. Next base: position 1,596,502 of record CM077298.1, read on the forward strand.
CCGCCCCTACTCAGTCACCCAATGCCCTCAGCAAACAGAAGCTCTCCTTCCTCCACTGAGCATACTGCTCCCCTATAGCCCCATACACTCTTAAAAACTTCTAGTGTCCTCATGGCCTTGTAGTACCTAAACTCTACCATGACTCTGGCCTTAATCATGCCCCTGACCATAGCTACCGTATCTTGTGCATCCCCTCGTTCAACCATGGCTTTACGGCTCAGGTAAATTGCCATTTTTGCCTGCCCCAAAACAAAGTCAATGAGCTGAGACTTCGCCCTCTGTCTGCAACTGTATGGAAACCCCAGGATAAAAACCTTTTTTGAAAAAGTTTCCCCCATTGACCTAAACAGTCGACCCAAGAAGAAGAACAGAGGCCGAAGTCTCACACATACAGAAAAGCAGTGAAAAACAGTTTCCCTCTCATTGCAGAAAGGACAGTGGTGGGAAACCGCCGGGTTCATTACAGAAATAAAACTATTCACTGCAATTATCCCATGCAGCACTCTCCACTGTAAATCCCCAACCCTCTTGGCCAACAGTGGTTTGTATAATGCCAGCCACTGTGGCTTTTCCTCCTCCATTAACCCCAAGTAAGACCTCCACGGTGTGTCTGTGAGAGAAATCAGCTTCTTTTCATTCACCACTTTCACCACCATGTTATGAAGAGTTTTTCCGTGTGCCACGTCCAGGGGCACATTGTCCATACTCCGATGTTCTAACAGGGGACCTTTATGTGCAGAATCAGAGAACCTGGGGGACACCAGGAGCCTAGGGAACGGATCTCCTGTGTTAAGCTGGCCTAGGTTAGGTCCACAGTCTCTGAGCAGGTGCTGTTCCACGTCAGTTAGGGCCTGCCTCCAGCCCAGCAGCACCTTGGAGGTATACCGCCCCGCCCGCACCCGAAGGCGCGTGCCAAAATCCCCCACTTGGTCCAACTCCCGGCCAGCCGTGCCCACAGCCTGCCGTAACTTAATAGTCTTAGAAGAAGTTTACCTTCAACACACTCTCAATGTTCTGATACAACACCCTAACCTTGGCAATAAAACCATGGTTGAACTGGAAGGCCTCAAGGGTCTTCCAAAGGTACTGCTGTTCCACCCGGTCAAAAGCCTTTTCTTTCTAAGAAAATGAGACCAGTGTCAATCCCCAATTGTCCAGGGCCAAAACATCCCAAACTAAGGCTACATTGTCAGTTATCGTCCTGCCAGGCACACAGTAGGTTTGGTCAGCACCAATAACCTACCCAATCACTTCCTTCAGTCGGTTAGACAGAGCGTTGGAGAGGAGTTTGTAATCGGTACAGAGCAATGCCACGGACCGCCAGTTCTTCACCTCCTTAGGGTCACCCTTTTTTGGCAGCAAGGAAACAACCGCCCTCCTGCAGCTCAATGGCAGTGACCCTCCAGCCAGACTGTCATTGAGCATGGATAGCAAGTCTTCACCTTCACCTTCCCACTCGCCATGCCCTGAAGTGCTGTGTATAGTTCCTGCTGAGATAGAAACCCCCCTAGATACCCACTGGCATGAACGGTTGGAAGCCCGTCGTAGAAAGCATTTGCTATCTCTGCCTCCTCTCTATATTCACTCAGGTAAAGCTCTGAAAAGAACTCCACTGCCCTCCGTCGGATTGCAGTAAGCTCTGTCAGCTCCTGACCTGTGACGGATTTCAGACAGTGAATAAACCGACTCTGACCACTTTTCTTCTCTAAGCCAAAGAAAAACTTTGACGGGGCATCCATCTCTGCTACATTCTGGAACCTTGATCGCACCAGTGCTCCCTGAGCCCGTATGCCCAGCAGGTCAACCAAAGACATTTTTTTGGCTTTGAGAACACCAATTGTTTCTCTTCCTCCAGAGGTCTCCACCAAAGTTTGGAGATCCTCTATTTCACTCTCCAGTGCCTTCATAGACTGGGTGATGTCTCTTGTGACATTTAGAGTGTATTGCAGACACAACTGTTTAATCTGTATTTTACCACAATCCCACCATTGTTGCAAAGAGTTGAAAGTATGTCTTCGCTTCTTCCATGTACCCAAAAAAAATTCAAAAACCTCCCTATGTCATGGTTCTGTGTTTCCGTCTCTGTCCTTCCTTGTTGGGCCGCCAGATGGCGGCACTTCTGTTTTGTGTCCTGCTCCCCCTGTTTAATTGTATTATTGCTTTCAATTATCCTATTATTGTTTTTGGGTTGTCTCGTTTTCCCTTCCCTCTCTGTGGCCTGATTGTTCATGGTGCCCTTCGGTGTCTCGTCAATGTCTGGTCTATTTAAGTTCCCTTCTTCCTTGACTCAGGTGCTGGATCCTTGATTGTGGTTGTTTGGTTGAGTGTGCTCCTGGTCATATTTCTGCCCTGCGTGTTTCCTCCTGAGAGTAGCTCCCTGTGTATCTCTGCCCACGTTCCGTTTTGCATGTTTTTGGATTCTTGGATTTTCTGTTTTCTGTGTTTTGCAGTTTTCTTTGTTTTTTGAGAGTTGCCCTGTGAGGCCTTTTGTTCCCTGCTTTCGTTCCTGTTCTGTTAAGTAAAGTCTTTGTTCTTACCATTTGGAGTTTGGAGTTTTTTCCCCTCACTCTGCGTTTGGGTCCTAACCCCCTACGCACGTGACACCCTAAAATTAGAGTCGTGTAGGAGTGTATTGTTAAAATGCCAGTAAGCACTCCCAGGCTTAAAAGATTGGATGGAAAAAGTCCCTGTCACTAAGCTGTGATCAGAAAAACCCACCGGGGTTATAAAACACTGTTTTATTGCACGAGCTTGATGCTCAAACACATATATCCTATCCAATCTAGCCATTGTGATAGAATTTCCTCTAGTGTGTGCCTATGCTGTCCATGGACACGCCTCCAGACATCACACAGCTCATGTGTCTCAATAATTTGACAGATGCTGCTGGAAGGTGCATGTGGTTCTGTATGGTTCCTATCCAATGTGTCCTGAGTTGTACAATTAAAATCTCCAGCAACATACAACAAGTCATCAGTGTTACATTTAGCTATTATTTCATTAAGCACATTCAGACAAATCACCCTCTCTGGTCCATATGTTGGTGCATACACATTAATAAAGGCCATGTTGAAGTGATCGAACTTTGCAATCACCTTCAAAAGTCTACCTCTAACCACCTCCTCTACAACATAGGAGAGTGGCGAGAAAGACCTTGAAAACAAAATGGCCATCCCTGAGCTATTTGAGCTCTTATGGCTCAGAAAAACCTCACCCTCCCACTCCTTCCTCCAGTCAGCCTCATCACCAGTATCACTGTGTGTCTCTTGAGCAAAGGTAACATCAATGTGTTTTTGCTTTAATAACTGAAAAAAAATTCCCCTCTTTCTACCATCCCTCACCCCATTCAGTTTAAGTGTTGCTATCTTAGCCTCTGCCATGTATGGTAGAGTGATAAAGAACACATAAAACAGCACTAGAAACACTGAAGAGAGAAAAGGGGGAGTTTGCCTATGCCTGAGTATCATCATTTAGCTTGATTTGTTCCTTTGTCTTTTGCAAAAACTTTAATACTCTGTAAACATCAGGACTGGGAAAAGCTGCTTGCCCTTTGATGCTCATGTGAGCCTTTACAGATCTAACAAATAGCCTCAGATCTGGAAAATGTTCATTAATCTGAATGTTATTTTGATTCTTAATTGTTTTCAGAAAATTCATAATCTGTTCAATCGTGTAGCCACCTGTAGGCTGCTCAGACCCACTAGCTGTAGAGGAGTCTGAAAAATACTCGTCCTCACTAGAGTCTGCAACACTAGAAGCGAGATCCTGTCTCTCCGCTCTCTCAGCTGATGTTTGCTTGTCTACTTTTTTTGTTTTTGCAATACGTCCTGCTGTACGTGAACTTTTCCTTTTAACTGTCGGTATCTTGAAAACACCCTCATCTTCCTCCTCAGGCCCCCCACCCTCGACTATGGCTGTAACCATGCTATCTGCTTGCGAGGCCCCTTGTTCATTTACCTCCTCCCCAACCATGCTATCTGCTTGAGAGGCCCCTTGTCCATTCACCTCCTTCCCACCCATGCTATCTGCTTGAGAAGCCCCTTGTTCATTCGCCTCCTCTGCCACCTTCTCCCCCCATTTTCCTACAACCACTTCTGTTGTTTCAGACACAACATTATCAGTATTATCATTACCCCCCTGATCTGAGTTTGTTTGTGCTTCCCCTGCCCCGCAAGAATATGGGCCAGCAGGCTCATCTGCAGCAGGCTTCCTGTTCGGACAGGATCTGGCTAAATGACCCACACAGTTGCACACAAAGCATCTCAAGCTATCAGAAGTCGCATACACAGTATAATCAAAATTGTCAATCCTAAAATTGAACGACATGGAGAAATGATCCGTATCATTGTTTAGAATCATGTGCACTTGACTTTTGAAAGACATAACATGCTTTAAAAGTGGGGACTGAAAACCACCGGAAAGTTTCTTAATCGGGGTAACTGTTTTACCGTGACGTGACAACGCTTGCGTTAGCATTTCATTGGTAACCATAGGCGGCATATTTGACAAAGTAATCCTTCTCGCCGGGTTGACGAGAGGAAGCACCACGGTAAAAGTTTCCTTAACAACAATTCCATGTTCAACTACGGCATTAACTTTGTCAATGCTGTCGAGAAACACCACGATTCCTTTATTCATTCTTGATGCAAACTTAATACACTCATGTCCAACCACCTCCGCTATCGCTAATATGCACTCTTCTACCGAGCACGGCACACTCGGGGCAGCTTTAATGCCATTTCGCCGAGTGAGCCGCTCACCACCTAGGGACGCTGGCATACCGACCAGCAAAGCTGGTCGACCTCTTTAAAAAAGCATTGCCTACCTACTAGTAAACAGTGCTTAGGAACAGTATAACAGAGAGAAAAAAACAGTACAAGTCCTGAAAGACCCTCACCGGTGCGAAATAAATAAAGGAAAGTTTGGAAAACTCACAGACAGTCGTGCTCCAGCCACTCTCACTCACACACCCACTCACCACACCCACTCCCAGCATGCAGCAGAGAGAGAGAGTCTCTAAGCCTGTGTGTGTGTGTGTGTGAGAGAGAGAGAGAGAGAGAGAGAGAGAGAGAGAGAGAGAGAGAGACATGCCAGCATGAGAAAAGGCTGGAAAGTGTTGTGTAGTTTTGTTATTTTGTCTTTGTTATTTTAGTTTGTTGTGTTTCTTTATTATTTTTACCCCGATCCCGTGAGGGTGAAGGGCGAAGCTGTTTTGTATTCAACAGTATTCTTTCTCTCTCTCAAGTGTGTAAATAAAGACCGGAATATTTCCAGATTCACGTATCTCCCTGTGTCAAACTCTTCAGAGAGGGTGTGTCGCGGTGTGTGACAGCATTAGTAAATGAATGGGTGCAGTTGCTCATTATTTGCTTATAGAAACTGACAAGCCATTGACATGAAATCATCGATTATCATTGTCTCATGGTCTGTTCAGAAGGGACTGCTGCACACGGGTTAACCAGGGGAAAGGTTGGGCTGTGATGGAGACAGAACCAGAACCACAGAACTTAATGTGGGATGACTTGACCAGAAAACGCAGAAGTTTCTGAGTATTGGGTTCTTGTGGGATGGCTTGGCCCGCCAGTACATCATGAGCATAATGTTCATGAGCATGTTGCTGCTGGAAAATAAGCTAAATGCAGGTAAAATGTATATGTGCAATGTGACGCATAAATTTGAGAAACATTATTTGGCACAAGATGTAACATGAGCAGCCAAGATGTGGCGATCCATCTGTTTTAAAACATCTGTCAGACATTTTCCACACCGGCAGGAAAAATTTTGAATTAATAAAGAAACATATTACCATTTCAAATATTGCAATATTTTTGAAAAGAAGACATTGCTTTAGAATGTATTTATAATTGATACTCTTTCACTATATGCGCAAAAGTACCCTTGGTCTGGGGCTTTTTTATGGTCTGAGCCCTTAGTTTCAGTGAAGGCTATCTTAATTCTACAGCATAGTCACATTCTATATGATTCTGTGCCTCCCCAACAGTTTGGGGAAGGCCTTTTCCTGTTTGAGCATGAGTGTCCTCGGGCACACAGCGAGGTCCGCATAGAAATGGTTTTGTCGAGAATGATGTTGAAGAACTTGACTGGCCTGCACAGAGCCAGACCTCAACCCCATCCAACACCTTTGGGATCATTTGGAAAGCCAACCATGAGCCAGGCCCAATTGCCCAACCAGTGCTCGACTGTACTAATGCTCTTCTGGCTGACTCGAAACAAATCCCTGCAGCAATGCTCCAACATCCAATATAAACCCTTCCCAGAAGAGTGGAGGTTATTATAGCAGGAAAGGGTGGACCAACTCTGTATGAATGCAGATTAATTTTAGATGAGATGATGGATTTCAGATGTACTCACACCATAGTATATACTAGTATATAACTAGTATATACTGTATATAGCATGTAGTATAATATAAATAGAGTATTGTGCACCAAGTAGAGATGTGTATGATGGGGTCTGTTGGTTTCACCCTGGAGGCCATCTTGAACCAAGCAGAGCTGTGCTGTAGGCTTGGATGCAGGTACCTATCAATCATAGATATGTGTTAAATGGACATAACCTTGCACAGGGCTGCTGGCCTGACTAAAGGTGAAAAGGGCTGTATTCGGGCCTGCCATGAGCAAGCACCAACTCCACATGGAGGGCATTACCTCTTTCCAGTACACAGCCAACCAAAGACAAGCAATTATAATGATGACCAAAAAGCATTTTAGCCAATTAAATTGTGTTTCTCATGGTGTACAGGATGTTATACTTACATAAACTTGACATACATTGTATTTCCTGCATGAACAAACCATAACTTTTTCTGCATGATGAGAACATTAAACACTGGCAAAAAAGCTCATGAGGAAGCCAGCCCCTGCGCAAGGTCAGATCACCTGCACAAGGTTTATATCTCTATTGCTACATTTATCATGTCCCAGTTTCCAGTGAAATTCTACGTAATGTGCTTTAGCAATCCAGGTGTAAAACTTGAAACCTGACCACAGGAACCTTTGTGTTACTTTAACTTGAGATTTGAGCAGAATACAATAAATTAGCCCAGTCACCTAGCATGTGAGAAATACATGTAAGATTAGGCCTATACTGTGTGCGTTTGATACTGAGAAGGTGAAAGGTTTTTTTTTTCTCTCAGGCTGATTACTGCAATTCTCTGTAGCCATGCCTGAGCCAAAATGGCTCATCCCATCGACCGTTAGCTCAAGATTCACCGGCTAGGCTTCTCACCAAATCAAATTGGCCAAATATGTTATCTAACACCCACCCTGGCCACACTACACTGACTTCCAGCTTCTTTTAGAATTGATTTTAAAACTTCATTACATTTAAAGCAAGGCTTGATATAGCCCAAGAGTACACTGCCAATAAATCCCTCTGTGACCCCTTAGATCCTCTAAGACAGTGGTCTCAGCCACGTCAATAGCAGTTACTGTTTCAGATGTATGGATAATCCGCCAGATTAATCAGCCACTGATACTGTCTTCTCTTTTAAATATTGTTTAACGACCCATTTGTTTAACCTTATGTGATTATTTTACCTACATAACTTGTTTTATTCAATGTTTGTTATTACTCTGCTTTATTTCTTTATTTTATGTACAGGTTTACAGTTTAATTTTTGCAACATGCGAGAAATGTTTTTATTAAGATGATGTTAATAAAGTTTAACATTTTATTTACCTAACGCTTTTTTATTGCTCTGCTAAAACAAGCAAGCCCATTATTGTGTCAGTGTTCCCATCAACCACTGTAATGGCTATACTCACATTAAAATTAAAATCTTTTTTGGAGAAAATTAATAACAAAGCGTATTGATATGTATTGGTGAAATAGTGAGCACTATGTATAAAATAATCCAGGAGTTATAGATATGACATGATTGTGTTTTCTTGCAGTTCACTCTCTTGACTGCAGTTGCTGAGCATGTTTTATTTGTAAGACTGTTAAATTAGCATAAACTGCATTTTCTTAATACAGCGTATTTTACATTGCATTAAAGTACATTATTTCTGAATATTTTGGATAAACTATACTTTGTTAACATTAATCTTTCTTATTGAGTAAATAAATCATGTTATGATAGCAGATATCACAAAAGACAAACCCAGAGCAATAGTCTGTGAAAACAATTTCACTGAAAATGATACATTGAATCTTCAAACATGTATTAATATTTAATTTATTAAAAGGCATTGGGTAAATATATCTCCATATAATTGAAAGCACACCATGGATTAAAGTATGTATAAAGCAACAAATATTCCAAAATTATGTGTATGTACAGATGTGTGCATTTATTATATATTTTCCATAAATGTATCATGGTAAATGGACTGCATTATATATATATATATATATATATATATATATATATATATATATATATATATATATATATATAAATGCAGTGTGTTGTGTGTTCTTTTGTTTTTTTTAATGTATTCCTTCTTTACAGATTTATACATCTTACTGTACATTTTCTGTGTATTTATCTGTGGTATGAGAAAGCACAGGCGCATGTTTTTGGTTCTTATTTAGACTCCAAATTGGTGATGTAGATGTAGAAGCAAAGTGGATTTTACAGATCAGACAGCCAACAAATTGCGTGCTGCTTTATTCAGTTAAACCTGCGTCCCCTGTGTGCGCAGAAACAATTGAAAGCACTAGATTACCTCCTAAGGATGTGAAACGTACACACCTTCAAAATGAAAAACGACCAGCTGGGCTTTACCTTTCCAGCCGAGCTCCGTGAGAAAGTCCTTTTATAACCTTCATTTCAAAATATGAGACATTCCCCCCCCCCCTTTATTTGTACATTACAAGCACATTCAACCAAGCATGCTCCCCAACGGGATTGCAACAAATTTCAATACATGACAGTACTAATAATGAAACTCTGAAATTCTGTCAAAGAAAACCATGATTATTATGCCATTATTCTTTAACTATGTTATTATGTAATCGTTGTAGCTGTGCTTTCCTGCAGGGCTTTTCAGTTAAAGTGAATAAGAGGTAGGAGGGATTTGGACAAGGCATGTAGACCAAGTTCTAACCCTGGTCCTGGAGCACCCCTGTGTGTGGTGGAGTTACCCCTGTGTGTGCTGGACTATACTAGAGTACCCCTGTGTGTGCTGGACTATACTAGAGTACCCCTGTGTGTGCTGGACTATACTAGAGTACCCCTGCGTGTGCTAGACAATACTAGAGTACCCCTGTGTGTGCTGGACTATACTAGAGTACCCCTGCGTGTGCCTGACTGTACTAGAGTACTCCTGCGTGTGCTGGACTATACTATACTAGAGTACCCCTGCGTGTGCTAGACAATACTAAAGTACCCCTGTGTGTGCTGGAATATACTAGAGTACCCCTGTGTGTGCTGGACTATACTAGAGTACCCCTGCGTGTGCTAGACAATACTAGAGTACCCCTGCGTGTGCTAGACAATACTAGAGTACCCCTGTGTGTGCTGGAATATACTAGAGTATCCCTGTGTGTGCTGGAATATACTAGAGTACCCCTGTGTGTGCTAGACAATACTAGAGTACCCCTGCGTGTGCTGGACTATACTAGAGTACCCCTGTGTGTGCTGGACTATACTAGAGTACTCCTGTGTGTGCTGGACTATACTAGAGTACCCCTGTGTGTGCTAGACAATACTAGAGTACCCCTGTGTGTGCTGGACTATACTAGAGTACCCCTGCGTGTGCTGGAATATACTAGAGTACCCCTGTGTGTGCTGGACTATACTAGAGTACCCCTGTGTGTGCTGGACTGTACTAGAGTACCCATGTGTGTGCTGGAATATACTAGAGTACCCATGTGTGTGCTGGACTATACTAGAGTACCCCTGCGTGTGCTGGAATATACTAGAGTACCCCTGTGTGTGCTAGACAATACTAGAGTACCCCTGTGTGTGCTGGACAATACTAGAGTACCCCTGTGTGTGCTGGACTATACTAGAGTACCCCTGTGTGTGCTGGACTATACTAGAGTACCCCTGCGTGTGCTAGACAATACTAGAGTACCTCCGTGTGTGCTAGACAATACTAGAGTACCTCCGTGTGTGCTGGACTATACTAGAGTACTCCTGTGTGTGCTGGACTATACTAGAGTACCCTTGTGTGTGCTGGACTATACTAGAGTACCCCTGTGTGTGCTGGACTATACTAGAGTACTCCTGTGTGTGCTGGACTATATTAGAGTACCCCTGTGTGTGCTGGACTATACTAGAGTACCCCTGTGTGTGCTGGAATATACTAGAGTACCTCTGTGTGTGCTGGAATATACTAGAGTACCCCTGTGTGTGCTAGACAATACTAGAGTACCTCCGTGTGTGCTAGACAATACTAGAGTACCCCTGCGTGTGCTAGACAATACTAGAGTACCCCTGTGTGTGCTAGACAATACTAGAGTACTCCTGTGTGTGCTAGACAATACTAGAGTACCCCTGTGTGTGCTGGACTATACTAGAGTACTCCTGTGTGTGCTGGACAATACTAGAGTACCCCTGTGTGTGCTGAATTATACTAGAGTACTCCTGTGTATGCTGGAGGGTCCCTGTATGGCTGTATGTGCTGGACTATACTAGAGTACCCCTGCGTGTGCTAGACTATACTAGAGTACCCCTGTGTGTGCTGGAATATACTAGAGTACCCCTGTGTGTGCTGGACTATACTAGAGTACCCCTGCGTGTGCTGGACTATACTAGAGTACCCCTGCGTGTGCTGGAATATACTAGAGTACCCCTGTGTGTGCTGGAATATACTAGAGTACCCCTGCGTGTGCTGGAATATACTAGAGTACCCCTGCGTGTGCTGGACTATACTAGAGTACCCCTGTGTGTGCTGGACTATACTAGAGTACCTCTGTGTGTGCTGGAATATACTAGAGTACCCATGTGTGTGCTGGACTATACTAGAGTACCCCTGTGTGTGCTGGACTATACTAGAGTACCCATGTGTGTGCTGGACTATACTAGAGTACCCCTGTGTGTGCTGGACTATACTAGAGTACCCCTGTGTGTGCTGGACTATACTAGAGTATCCCTGTGTGTATTAGAGGGTCCCTGTGTGTGTTAGAGGGTCCCTGTATGTGCTGGAGGGTCCCTGTGTGTGTTAGAAGGTCCCTGTATGTGTTAGAAGGTCCCTGTGTGTGCTAGAGCATCCCTGTGTGTGTGCTGGTTTTGTATTGCTACAGCTGCAATTCTTGAAGTATAACCAGATGTAAGTTTTTTTTAATCAGGAATTTTTTCATTTACCCACACTGCTACACTGTGTCAGAAAGACATACAATTCAAAGAAGGAATTATGTATGATCCCTATTGATATAGGGTACACCTTTAATTTAATAATTAATTAATATATGGACTTATCACTAAAATCAGCAGTGTTGAATTTGTTCAAACAGCTAACTAAGCATTGTGGAAGTGGGATTTACCCAGCATGCACTGGGGTTCTTCACAACCAGGGTACTTGTGATCCCCTGTTCTATAATTTATAGCTGTGAGCAATATACATAAAAGAGTAATACACCCTACCACTGCAGTGCCAACATTCAATGGTATTGACAGAAATGTAAAAAAAAAAAAAAAAAAATAGTTCATAACAGTGCGACAAACGCTATGAGTGCTTGACAGCGCGCAGGGCACGCAGGGCTTTGCTTTCGCTCAGGAAGCTGCCTGGGGCCTTGTTTCAATGCTGGATGCCAGACTCCATTCAGCAACAGTGGCATGTGTCCCATCTGAATATTTTCAGGGCAGATTAACGGATGTTTCTGTGCACGTGGACAAAAAATGAGCCTCACAGACACGGAAGGAAGCGACACAGCAGAGCAGTGAGAAACACTGCTGGCATGCAGCTTTAAACCGACACAACGGTCCACTTAAATTCTCCTCTCCTCATAATGTCAGAACTATTAATAATTTTCACCAGATCAAGACATTTTTGAGTATGTAAACAGGAAGAGGGGAGAGTTTGTTCATCAAATCAAATGAATATTATTTGTATAGCTCTTTTTACAGAAAACTGTCACAAAGACGCTTTACAGAGTAGCAGAAAAAGAGAAAAATAAGGCCTGAACCCCCAAGTAGCACGCACATGTTATGCCAGCAAGCCTGTTGTCTAGCCTCACTTTTTTGATAGTCTCTGGGAAATTGGAACATGGAGTCGTCTTTTTGGTCACATGGTGAAAAATAACTGACCAGAAAAAATAAATAAAATACTGTTTACTGTATAATATTAGTTGTATAGATCAAGGATGCAAGTGTCAATTTGAACATTTACCCAATCCCATTTACCAATTCACCTACTCGCATGTCTTTTGCCTGTGGGAGGGAACCAGAGGAAACCCGCGTGGACAGGAGGAGAACATGCAAACTCCACACAGAATGGCCACAGCCAGGATTGGAGGATTCGAAGCAAAGAACAGCTATTTATGAAGGAGGACAGAAAGTAATTTAACAGATGAACAATATTAAATAAAGTTGTCATATTTAGTACTGGGTAGTGAATTCTTTGCATTTGGTGACTGTCTGAAGTCTAAAGCCCATAGGCAACACCGGACTCTGGGTACCTTCCCTGGTAATGCTCTTCCAAGATTTTGCCTTCAGTCTGGTCTTTAGAAAATTGAAAAATGTTCCATTGGATTCAGGTTGGGTGATTGACTTGGCCAGTCAATTTCAATCCACTTTTTGGTCCTGAAAAACTCCTTGGTTGCTTTAGCAGTATGCATGTGGTAATTGTCCTGCTGCAAGGTGAAGAACTGTCCATTGAGTTTCGGGGCATTGGGTTGGATCTGAGCAGATACGATGTTTCCGTACACTTCAGCATTCATCCATCTGCTGCTGTCAGCAGTCACATCATCAATGAAGACAAGTGAGCCAGTTCCAGTGGGTGAGAGGGGTGTGCTTTGGGCAATGAGCAGTTCCTTTCTTTCTCCACAGTTTCTGTTACATCCATACAGGTTAATACTCATTTCATTTGTTCATGCAAGTTTGTACCAAAAAAGTTTTTAATGTACTTTATTTTAGCAGTCACTAACCAGGCTGTTCTGTTCTTGATGCTTACCGGTGGTTAGCATCTTGCAGTGAACCCTCTGATGTTATACTGGTGTCATTTTATCTTTATGGTAGTCTTTGACACATCTTTGCCTACATCCTGAAGAGTGCTATTGATCTGTTTGACAGTTAAAAAGAGTTTTTCTTCACAATTGAAAGTATTCTTTGGTCATCCACTACAGTAGTCTTCCTTGGTCTACCAGGTTATTTACTATTGCTGAGCTCACAAGTGTATTTTTCCTTCCTAAAAATGTATCAAATTCTACACCTAGAATCAACTCTTGACCTTTGCTTTCTTCTGCTTGATCTAATAATGCAAAGACATACAGCTGACCAAGAAACAGCTGAGCAGCCAATGGTCCCATTACTTTGGCTTCCCTAAAATGGGGGACAATGTATAAAAAGGGCAGAAATTCCTACAAGATTCACCAAATATGGATAAAAATACCTGGCTGACAGTCTGCATTTAACCTCATATTCATTGTTTCATTTCAAACCCAATGAACGAAGTACTTCGTATTCTGTGAGTACAGAGGTAAAACAACAAAAAGTGAGTCACTGACCAAATACTTATGGACTGCAGGGTATCTGGTTACCCAGAGACAAAGTGGCATCGATCTTGACTCGAACTTCAGCTTGCACTGGCTCGGCCTGGAATCGGGCTCCCCTGAGCTGGGTGCGGTTACAGCCTGGTCGCTGGTAGAATCGGGCTCCCCTGAGCTGGGTGCGGTTACAGCCTGGCCGCTGGTGGAATCGGGCTCCCCTGAGCTGGGTGCGGTTACAGCCTGGCCGCTGGTGGAATCGGGCTCCCCTGAGCTGGGTGCGGTTACAGCCTGGCCGCTGGTGGGATCGGGCTCCCCTGAGCTGGGTGCGGTTACAGCCTGGCCGTTGGTGGAATCCGGCTCCGCTGAGCTGGGTGAGATTGCAGCCTGGCCGCTGGTAGAATCGGGCTCCCCTGAGCTGGGTGCGGTTACAGCCTGGCCGCTGGTGGGATCGGGCTCCCCTGAGCTGGGTGCGATTACAGCCTGGCCGCTGGTGGGATCGGGCTCCCCTGAGCTGGGTGCGGTTACAGCCTGGCCGCTGGTGGGATCGGGCTCCCCTGAGCTGGGTGCGATTGCAGCCTGGCCGTTGGTGGAATCCGGCTCCGCTGAGCTGGGTGAGGTTACAGCCTGGCCGCTGGTGCTGGCGTGAATGCTGAGTGGGAGTCACGCGGTGGTGGTCTGGGAGGCCGTTCCGGCACGGCCTGTTGTCTCAGCCTTGCTTATGGGAGCATCAGTGCCAATTTACTGCATCCCCAGACTGCTGGATAAGCCCTGCATCCCATTTTCACCATGAAAAATGTGAGCGTTTAAAAAAGGGACGGAACGCAACACCTTCAGAAGAGGCTGAGAGGACGGCGATCTTCAATGTCACTCACCCGCCATCAGCCAGCTCCTGCGGGACTCCCGCTGCTCAAAAAAAAACAGAGAGGCGCGTCTGGCCCCTGCTCCACATGGAGCCTTTCCGAGACGCAGAGCAGATCTGCACTTTGAGTTCATTTCTGTCAGGCATGGGTGAGTACCAGAGCTTTCACAAAGTTAAACAAGATCATCCTTCATGGCCCAGCAATGGCACTTTCTATACTTTCCATTGTGCACTAACCTTCTGAAAATAAGCCAACAGAGCATAGCGTGTAGAATTGGGCTGTAATCATTGTCACTGCATTGATCTTGCTGGGTTGTTATGAAGAAGATTGTATTGGGCTCACCGGGTTGTTATGGTGGTGATTGTATTGAGCTCATTTGGTTGTTATGGTGATTATTGTATTGATCTTTCTGGGTTGTTATGGTGGTTATTGTATTGAGCTCTCTGGGTTGCTATGGTGATGATTGTATTGAGCTCATTGGGTTATGGTGATGATTGCATTGAGCTCATTGGGTTATGGTGATGATTGTATTGAGCTCATAGAGTTGGTATGTTGGTGATTGTATTGAGCTCATAGAGTTGTTATGGTGGTGATTGTATTGAGGTCATAGAGTTGTTATGGTGATGATTTTATTGAGCTCATTGGGTTGTTATGGTGATGATTTTATTGAGCTGATTGGGTTGTTATGGTGATGATTTTATGGAGCTCATATGGTAGTTATGGTGGTGATTGCATTGTGACACTGTAATAGTTTTTTTACAGGTGCGGTGTACCACAGAGATCACATATTTCTTGGAGAACTGTTTTTGTACCTTTAAACTTAAATGTACAAAAAGTACAAAAGTAAGCAAACTAAGCTGCCCTAGAATGTACAGTGCAAATAAATCATGCAATGTTAAACGCACTGAGGTTTCTATGAACCCAAATGATACAGTGTAAACCCAAATTGGAAAAACTCTCCCAGGCTAAAAATCTCAGCTATGATTAAAGCGCACAGAGGCACAATATACCTTTTCTTAGACACCTCAGAGACAAACTGTAATGTGCCCGACGTCCCTGAGAACGATGACAAATTACAGCTGGGCGGAATGTTCTAGGTTGTTGGTTTGTAACGCACGTGGCTCTCCGCCTCATACAAATGAGCCTGGCTCTTCTCCCCAGAGCGGGTAATTAGAGGGCAGGTGACTGTTCTCTCTCGAAGCAGGTGTGTCAGCCCGTTCTTCCTGACAGGAACACCCACCAGAACAGAACGAAGCTTTCTGAGACGGCGGAAGCCACCCTAACTTACTGCATTAGCAGTAAAACAGAGAAATACAGCCTCTGGTGAGCCGCCTAACTCCCAGCATTTATTTATCAGTCCCTCCGTGGGCTCTTACGCCTGCCATAATGGATCCTGTCGTCTTCAGAGAAAGCCAATTCAGTCTCCTGCATTCTTCTGAAATTTCAATAGTCGTGAGGCATTTTCGCAGAGAAATATCTGTTCACTTACAGTTTAATACCGGTATGATGGACTATATTTGTATAGCAGTCCCTCCTGATGGCTTGTTTTGCAGTATGAACTTTGATCTTGCGGCTTAAAGACCCATTTTCTCTGGTCTGCTGTTGAACTGCATTGCCTCAGTACCAGTTCTTAATTAAAGCTGGAGCTGTGAGCAATTTAAAAAAAGCATTAACTGAATGTTAATTTATTTAAAAATGAAATGTGCAACAGAAGATAGCCGCTTCTCCAGTCTCCACGAAGAGAGTTAGCATTTACTCTGATTTTCAGTTATGATGTCAGGAAGACTACCGGAAGCTCTTCGGAGTGCGTCGAGTCTAATAGGATTGTGGGTACTGACAACCCACTGCTGGCCATAACAATGTGATCACAACAAAAAGCGTGAGCTTAGAAAAGTGAGAAAAGCTGGATATTCATCATATAGTCATCAGTTTAGATGTTTTGCCATCTCATGAATTGCTAGCATGAGTTCCAAGGTTGTTTTCTTTTTTGAATTTCATGGTTTTGTAAATTAGAGCCAGTTTTGTGGTCATTTGTATTAGTAAATCAGAAGAGATTTACAATAATGATCGCAAAAAATGGGATTCTACATTTAGGCCTGGCATGGTTTCATAGGGAAGTACAAAACCTGCAGTATTTTTGTATGATCGAACAATTTGAGAACTGAAAGATCTTTTCATGAAATATTTTTGCCAAACTTATTTTGCAGTTCATTGTTTTCAGCCTGTTTTAATTCACAGAGCAACGCTGCTGAAATATGCAATGCAGCAGTTTATTCCAGGAAAAACATCATTTCAGGAATACATTTCACTGAGATGCAGTGCATATGAACTAGCTGAAGTGTTTTTTTTCTAATTGTAAATACACAGCACCCCCTACTGCTAATGACGGTACAGCCAGCCGACGCAGGTTAATGACTGAGACTGAAATTCTTTCTCAGCCAGCTATGTGCACATTGATCAAAAACTGACTCTGAAATCATGAGAGAGAGTCAGACAGAGTTGAAACTGTATTTACAGCTGTGTGTGTGTGTGTGTGTGTGTGTGTGTGGCATGAAAAATAACCTCTGAGAGATAAACTCTGAAAGATCATTTCCTTTGTAAATACCATAATGGATGTGTCCATGTAACGGATGTGTTTCAGAAAACCGATTATTTCAAGCGTGACAGTTTGTTGTGAGATGTACAGTATATGGTGTCACGCTTATAACCTTGGGTTTTAATTTGCTCCCGGTTTTCATTCCATGTGGCAGGCTCAGGGACGTGAACACACTGTGAGTGTGTGTGGTGTGTGTGTGTGTGGGGGGGGGCTGCCTGGGGTGATGCTGTTATTCAAAGCTGAGCAGTTGACTAACTCCAGCAATGCTTGCTTTTTAATGGGGGTGTGGCACCTCACATTTGTACAGTGAACAGCAGAAGGGCCGATCGTGATTCACATCAGCAGCAAGTGTGCCCGGTCAGAAGTATATTTGCTATGTGATTTCTATCAGAATACAACAGAAAAAACCTGACAGATAATCATCACTCTTCGGCTCAGCTCAAGAGGAGCTGTGGAGCCATTTCCAGTGCTGTTTCCCTTGATGAGGCCAGTCCCTGTATAAGCACTGCAGGCTGTATATTCAGGAGTAAAGCACGCATTCATGTGGATAACAGTGCAGGCTTCTCCATTCTATCTCACCACAGAGCTATATCTCTGGCTTCATAAATGCACGGGCGTGTCTGCTTGCTCAGAATAGGCTTCCATCGCTGTGTGGTACATAAATCCATCAGTCTGGTATACATACATAGGAAATCCATACTAAATGAAATAGTGCTGGGCACTGATGCATGGAAAATCCTTTACATTTCCATAAAACTGTCAGATTCATCTTCTTGTTGACTTCACTGCATGAATATATCGTCTTCTTTTTCAAACAATCCATCTGAAATATTTTTGACCATAACTGCATATTTATTGCAGAATATGTGCTGACTTCTTAATATATTTCAACTGCAAGGTGCAAGAGTGTTTATCTCAATATCCACAACTGTACTCCATGAGAATTCAGGGAATATAAGATAAAAAAATGACCATGTCTGACACTTCTGAAATGTATGTCTGTATTCAGGTTAAATGTAGTAATTGCATGAACCACATCTGTGAGGCCTCACAAGACATCCTGGGCAGACATGGGGGGGGGGGGATTATGTTCACCCATGATGAAACTACTAAGTTCCACCAGCGTGGGCTTCAACATTTAACACTCAGTCATGCTTAAGAACACAGAACCATGAATAAATCATGTTGAACTTAATTGTTCAAAATGAGTCACTGGCCTTTGATGTCATGCCACGTGACAACGTAATATGTTTATGCATACAAGAAATGTGGGTGGTATTAGCCCGTAAAGAGATGTTTTATTAATGCGCACAGGGTGAAATAGCCTCCACCAACCTGAGCTTAGC
Source organism: Anguilla pacifica (assembly GCA_039654925.1). NCBI lineage: Eukaryota > Metazoa > Chordata > Actinopteri > Anguilliformes > Anguillidae > Anguilla > Anguilla pacifica. The sequence continues at coordinate 1,614,924 of CM077298.1, forward strand.
CTGTATTCATAAAGCTGTGACCGCAGATGCGAGTGTAGAGCTGTGATTCGCAGTCACCAGATCTCAGCCCAGTTCAACACCTATGGGAGATTTTGGACGTGTTAGACAGCGCTCTCCACCACCAACATCAAAACACCGAATGAGGGAATGTCTTTTGGAAGAATGGTGTATACGCAGTATATATATATATATATATACAGAAGGGTGACAAATTAAAAGAAAACACAAAGTGTCTTAGTAAGGTGTTGGGCCACTATGAGCCACCAGAACAACTTCAATGCACCTTGGCATAGTTTCTACAAGTTTCTATTGGAGGGATGGAACACCATTCTCTCAAAAGATATTCCCTCATTTGGTGTTTTGATGATGGTGGTGGAGATGGCTGTCTAACACGTCAGTCCAAAATCTCCCATAGGTGTTCAATTTGGTTTAGATTTGATTGCTATTTGAAGGCTATAGCATATGATTTACATAATTTTCATACTCATCAAACCATTCAGTGACTCCTTATGCCCTGTGGATGAAGGCATTGTCCTCTTGGAAGAGACCACTCCCATCAGGATGGAAATATTTCATCATCGGGAAAGGAGATCACCCAGAATAACTTTGAATTGATTTGCAATGACCCTTCCCTCTAAGGGGACAAGTAGACCCAATCCATGCCAAGAAAATGCCCCCCACAGCATAATAGAGCCAACGGACCCCCTCACTATAGCGGTCAAGCATTCAGGCCTGTACTGTTCTCTTAGTGTATGCCACACATGCACTCACCCCTTTGACAAGAATATGGTGAAGGATGGCTCATCTGATCCACATCTCTATAGACCAGTACATATGGATTTTGCACCACTGAACTCTCAAATGCGCAGTCATCTTTGTAATGAGGGGTTTATGCACTACAACCCCCTATAATGTCCATGTCTACTGTATGTAGTTGTTGATGGTCTGTTCTTGCTGACACAATCTGATCATATCCTGCACTGACATTCTTAGTCATCCGAGGAAGAGTTGCTCTTCTGTTTTTCCTTACATATCACACTAATGCACTGCATCACGGTCATCGCATGAGCACTTTTGAACACTATTTAATGATGTCTTTCCTATAGATCTAAATGCAGATGTCACTTTAATCACTGTTCCTATTGAAACACTAGCCAGTTGAGCAGTCTTTGTGACTGAAGCTCCAGCCATTCGTGCCCCAATGATGAACCCTCTTTCAAAATCACGTATCTTTTCCTTTTGCCATCTTGATCCAAAATCAAGGTCAACTGGGAATGCTCAGTATTTTTATACATGCCAAAGAGCATGATGGGATGGTAATTGCTTAATTGTATCATGCAGTCCACCTGTATGTAAGCATCTGAATTCTTTATGTTTCTCCACTGGTTTATTCAGGTTTTTCCTTTAATTTGTCACCCGTCTGTATGATGCCTATGTGTGTGTATGTGTGTACGAAAACCGGTGTTACTGAGCAATACAGGAAAACACGAGACGTAAACTTCAAGCTAACTGTTCGCTAGCAAATGTTACATTGAACACTAAAAGTGTAAATTCGGCATAATTGTGTGCCATAATTGTGTGGTGTAATGATGTTACTAAGCAGACTGGTCAAGGACAATTTTTCAATTTTACCTGCTTCATTACACGAAGACCACCTGAAGTTCTCTGGGCACAGTGCGAGGTGTGTAATCAACACCGGGGTGGAGTTAAATCAGGCTCATATACGCTTAATAAATGAACACCAAAATAATACACTGCGAAAGATTAACCTTGGATACAAGCTGGAGTACATGTCTGAAACCAAACTCCAGAAATATAAAATGTCACACTTTTTTGTCTAGCTCCATATTATTGAATCCCAGCGATATTTACATATTTATCTAACAATGAAAGTGGTAAAATATGTTCTGGTCTAAGGGCTTAAGAGCTGGCCTCGTCTCTGCTTCATTGAATACAATACATTGTGGACAGGCTTAACTGGTACTTTGTTGCAGTAACACACAGATAGTTTACTGTAGTTTCTGTGTGGCACACACCAAAGAGATTGTGCACTTCCACATTCAGGACAACACTACGGACCGCAGGCCATAGACATCATACTGCTGGGATCTTCACCTTCAGATTCATATTATGACATCACACTGGTGGGATCTTCACCCTCAGATTCATATTATGACATCACCCTGATGGGATCTTCACCTTCAGATTCATATTATGACATCACACTGATGGGATGTTCGCCTTCAGATTTATATTGTGACATCACACGGATGAGATCTTCACTTTTAGATTCTTATTATGACATCACACTGATGAGATATTCACCTTCACATTCATATTATGACATCACACTGATGGGATCTTCATCTTCAGATTTATATTATGACATCACACTGGTGGATTCTTCACCTTTAGATTTATGTTATGACATCATACTGATGGCATCTTCACCTTCAGATTCCTATTATTGTTTTGTGAGTTTCAGCTCCATATAGTAGCAATGTGTAATATTTTCCCTTTGTTCTTCATGTTATCTGGCCTCATTCAGGAAGTAAAAAGTTAGCTTTCTGCCTCGTGGATATTTGTTTGTTTACATGAGGTCTTCCATCTGCTTCCTCTCATGCCTTTGGGCCCATCGTCTGTACAGTATGCATATTTTATTCTGTACATGCATCTGTTGTTCTATATGAATATTTTGTAGAATCTGACTTGTTATGAGAGTTGTGATATATTGGTTGAATTCTGTGTTAGCTTTTATAATGCTAACTCCTTATATTATTTACACTTAATCTGGTTTATTAATTTGGAGCCATCTGCATTTGTGTAATGCATAAATATGTACATTAAGCATTACAAGTAATGTTAGTTTACAAGCCAGACATTTGTTTGCCTATTGTCAATCATAAGGCATTTGAAGCAATTGCATGTGTTTTGTTTATTTTCAATTTCACCCTTTCCTGACTAATAAACCTGTGGACCAACGGATACCCTGAATATTGAGGCTTAGTGAAAGAAGGCCATTCTGACTATCCAAGTGCAGAGCTGAAGTACAGAGGACAGTATAATGATGGGATCTTCATCTTCATATTCATATTAACTCCTTTGAATAGAACAACAGATGTGTGTATTAACCTGCCAAATATATTGCCATAAAATAGTTGTTTCATCTAATGTTTCAGACCCTTTAAGATGTAAGCTCACAAATATGTGTTCTTAACTGACAATTTTAATGCTGACAATCACTGCAGGTAACTTAAAGCAACAGAGTTCCAAAACACTGCCTTAGAATTTTGAAAAAATAAAGAACATTCCAAAAACCTACTCTTCAAAAGGTTAAGGCATCACACTGATGCAGGCTAACATGCATACTTTGATGAGGCCCTTTGCTTTCAAATTCATATCTGTAATTGACAAAATAACGGCAACAGTTTATCACCACATTAAAGCATCCATTCTGGCTCAGAGCCACAGCTGTTACCATTAATGGACCAATTGATTAACGGGTTCAGTCTGTTACTGCAATTTATGGTTTGGCTTTTTTTTTCATCTGGATGTTTAATGTGCTGAGAAGCACGGGCAACAGTTCTGATGTGCTTGAGTCAAATCCACATGCACGGAAATCTTGCAAACCAATGTTATGCAGGTAATAAAAAGTCTCTGTTGGAAAAAATATGTTTCACCACATGAAATGTAAACATTGGGCAAAACATTAATTCATAAGACAAGTGGGAGTTTTTGAAGATTCAATAAACTAGCAGGTCAAGTAACTGGTGGAACACATGCCAAATTTGCTTTGTTGTACATAAGAAAAGTGAGTTATATATATATATATATATATATATATATATATATATATATATATATATATATATATATATATATATATGCACCCACACATGGTATTTATTTGAGCAATTGTATCACAATAAAATGTTATCGTTTTCTTATATTACATAGAAAACATTTCATGAAGAATAAAGTGAATTTTATCCAGCATTTTTTCTTCATACTGTATTAATTGAGGGCACTGTACTGCATGCATATACATTTCATGCATGTTTCACCATCATATGCACACTCAGAATAGGGCCTACTGAATGTATGTGAATGAAACAATTGCACACTCATTTGTATACAGGCGCAGATTCCTGTGGCCCTAAATATGTAAACTCCATGCAAATTTCTCTCTGCTGTTCTAAAGGACAGAACTGCAGAATGAATGACCTTGATTTTTACTGGAGAAAAAAATGAGAAAAAGATGAAGGTCATTCATCTTATAATAAAATAAACATTAATGTCTTCATGTATATTTACATTTGGAAGACATTCATTTAATTTAGACTTTAATGTAAGAACTTGGCATGTTTTAAGGATGTCTGTGAATCCTTCCGGACTACATTGCATGTTTAAATGTCTGGATCTCGATCAATTATTTTTCATTGATAAACTTGAAGTAATGTATATATATACATATATATATATATATATATATATATATATATATATATATATATACAGTATATGTGTGTGTGTGTGTGTGTGTGTTGTTTTTAATGTCATCTTTGCGATTTTATTGCTTTTATTGAGCATCAAAGATACAAGGCCAACTTCATTATAATCAAGCAGTTTTTATATAAAATATCTGAAGAAAGAATTTAAGACTCCACAATTATCACAAATGCAGGAAAAACAGTGTTGTTTAATATTCTGGGTTTCATTACTGTCCTAGAAATCCATTTCCTAATTAATTAATTCTAAATTATGTATGTCTACCAATCAATATTATTGTCTTGGGATCCATGATTTCCTTTGAGTGAAAAAAGTTAAATTATTAATCAGAATCATCCATAATTATCATTTTCCCTATTTTCCTGTGCTCTTCTTTATTATGTATTTCATAAAAATTAAATGATTATATTTATTAGCATTTTCCTTAAAATGGAAATGTAAACTTCATAGATTGTGATCATTGTCAGAAAGATTTTATTTTCCTGAGCCCAGCTATAAACAGCTACAGATAACCTTTTCATTCGCCCAGCTATAGACAGCTACAGAAAGCCCTTTCATTCACCCAGCTACAGAAAGCCCTTTCATTCACCCAGCTACAGAAAGCTCTTTCATTCGCCCAGCTATAAACATCTACAGAAAACTCTTTCATTCATCCAGCTATAAACAGCTACAGAAAGCTCTTTCATTCACCCAACTACAGAAAACCCTTTCATTCACCCAGCTATAGACAGCTACGGAAAACCCTTTCATTCACCCAGCTACAGAAAGCCCTTTCATTTGCCCAGCTATAAACAGCTACGGAAAGCCCTTTCATTCACCCAGCTACAGAAAGCTCTTTCATTCACCCAGCTACAGAAAGCCCTTTCATTTGCCCAGCTATAAACAGCTACGGAAAGCCCTTTCATTCACCCAGCTACAGAAAGCTCTTTCATTCACCCAGCTACAGAAAGCCACAGAAAGCCCTCTCATTCATTCACTTTGCTGTTGTAATGCATCCTCATTCTCTAACATGCCGAACTAATGAGTTCCTCCTCGCGTCGTCTGAGAGATAATTCTCACTAAGTATCCCAACTAAATAAAGGCTGATATAATAATATAGACTGATATAATAAAGTATTGGAACAGCTGAAAAAGCGTCCCCAAGGAAGCTGTTTTGTGCCACAAATGGCCCAAATCCAGCAGTCATTAATAGCATTGATAGCAAATGTTCCTGCATTAGTGCCCAGTAATTGGGGAGTGATTTGTGGCCTTGGAGAAATTAAGCCTGAAATGGAGAAATATTAAATTAAGCGGGCGGCCACCATTGCACCAATTGTACAAACATCTTCTTAGTCACAGGACAGTGTTCTTCAGAACAGACCAGGGAGTCCCTGCTGAAAGCCATAACGTGCTTATCCAGGATAGTGTTTCAATAATAATAATAATAATAATAATAATAATAACAATAATAATAATAATTCCTCTGTGTGGAGTTTGCTTGTTCCCCCCTGTCACTTTAGGTACTCTGGTTTTCTCCCACAGTCCAAACACAGGCAGGTAGGTTAATTAGGGACTCAAAATTGGTGACCTATCTAGGGTGTATTCCCACCTTTCACACAGTGCATCGTGGGATAGGCTCCAGCACCCCCCGCGACCCTGAGCAGGAAAAAGTGAGTGAGATGTAATGTAACAAGATTTAGTAATAACCACAAGTATAAGGAATCATTTCTTGTTTCTAACATATCTCTTTTGTGTACACTATACACTATGAAGCATGATGTACCTGTATTTGAATATATTAGAGACATGAGATAATGCATAGAATACTGTCTCATTAATGTATCCATTTTTTGGAGTGTTTGTTTAGCTTTCATCTCTGAAGTCTGATTATTCCCAGAATTCTTCCTGGTCATGTGAAGTGCAGTGTAGTGCTATCTCTCAGTCACAGATCATTCCGAGCTAACTTTGCTTGCAAGAACCATCTTTGTTTCCCAACATTGAGGTTTTAAAAGGCTATCTTGAAATCTGGGACACAATGCTATTTGTGGATTCTTAGATGTTTTGATGTAGAAACAAAAAAAAAAAAAAAAGAATTAGCTGAGGTTGCATTGCTGTTATGAGATTTTGTCCTTAAAAAAGATTTGTTCTGGGAGTCCTGTGAGTTTCACACAATGCCTATGGGTAGTAAAATGATAAACTAATTCATTCTGAGTTTATTCATTCTTGAAAAAAATCTAAATCCTTTTTCTATTTTGATAAAACAACACAAAACCTACCTAACAATACAAAACCTACTCCATTATTTTATAGTTCAGGATTTGTTTAGAATTCTGTTATTGGCTGTTAGGATACCCAATAAGTATCTGCATGACAAAGATGCCATGTAGTTTTGAGCCTTTAAAATCACAAACAGATGACAAATGGGAGAGATTCAAATTACAGTCAGGATTTTGCAATTCCATGCTTCTAACTCTAATTTTTTTATGTGGTCTTCTCATCCTGAGTGTTAGAGATTCCATTTGAACATCTTGTTCAGTGTTCATTTTTAATTCATCTGTTAAGTTTCTGAAATGCAATGTGATCGTTTTATAAGCTGCCATTCCTGTGCAGCGGGACACTTATGTCCTCTGAGACGTGTCAGGAAGGTCAGGATAGCGAGGAACAGACCTTCTATTTCCCATGTCTGTACTGCAGTCCCGGGATAGCGAGGTATAGACCTGTTCTTCCCCATGGCTGTAATGCAGCCCCGGGATAGTGAGGTACAGACCTGCTGTTTCCAATGTCTGTACTGCAGCCCCGGGATAGCGAGGTACAGACCTGCTGTTTCCCATGTCTGTACTGCAGCCCCAGGATAGCGAGGTACAGACCTGCTGTTTCCCATGTCTGTACTGCAGCCCCGGGATAGCGAGGTACAGACCTGTTGTTTCCCATGTCTGTACTGCAGCCCCGGGATAGCGAGGTACAGACCTTCTGTTTCCCATATCTGTACTGCAGCCCCGGGATAGCGAGGGACAGACCTGCTGTTTCCCATGTCTGTACTGCAGCCCCGGGATAGCGAGGTATAGACCTGCTCTTCCCCATGTCTGTACTGCAGCCCCAGGATAGCGAGGTACAGACCTGCTGTTTCCCATGTCTGTACTGCAGCCCCGGGATAGCGAGGTATAGAGCTGCTCTTCCCCATGTCTGTAGTGCAGCCCCGGGATAGCGAGGTACAGACCTGCTGTTTCCCATGTCTGTACTGCAGCCCCGGGATAGCGAGGTATAGACCTGCTCTTTCCCATGTCTGTACTGCAGCCCCGGGATAGCGAGGTATAGACCTGCTCTTCCCCATGTCTGTACTGCAGCCCCGGGATAGCGAGGTATAGACCTGCTCTTCTCCATGTCTGTACTGCAGCCCCAGGATAGCGAAGTATAGACCTGCTCTTCCCTATGTCTGTACTGCAGCCCCGGGATAGCGAGGTACAGACCTGCTGTTCCCCATGTCTGTACTGCAGCCCCGGGATAGCGAGGTACAGACCTGCTGTACCCCATGTCTGTACTGCAGCCCTGGGATAGCGAGGTACAGACCTGCTGTTCCCTATGTCTGTACTGCAGCCCCGGGATAGCGAGGTACAGACCTGCTCTTCCCCATGTCTGTACTGCAGCCCCGGGATAGCGAGGTACAGACCTTCTGTTTCCCATGTCTGTACTTCAGCCCCGGGATAGTGAGGTACAGACCTGCTGTTCCCCATGTCTGTACTGCAGCCCCGGGATAGCAAGGTACAGACCTGCTGTTCCCCATGTCTGTACTGCAGCCCCAGTAATGGCTACACCAGTCCCCATCCAGACATCCCTCCCGCCCAACGTTATGGAGATCTATTTCTTACAGCTGCACCTTTCCAAAGATAACTACCAGTAAGGATCAATGATGCCCATTTAACCAAATATGCCCAAGGCTTTTTGGATTGATGTCATCTACATTCTTCTTTGCCTAAAACAGGTGTGTTCTGATCGCTCCCACCACCCACGCCACTTTGATCTTTTCACAAGTAAATACACGCACATGCATATAACTGTCCTTGTAATGCTTTGCTAATACATGAATGTGTGTAGCCCCTTCCCTCTCTCTGTCTATATCACCCCCCTATCCCTTCATAGGCCTGTGCAATCCTACGACAAAAATTGAAGCTGTGTAGGACTGCATCCACAATCAAGAATTATTCTGTGCTTGCTAGCCTATTGTGGATGGTGCCATGTGCTGCGTAGCCAATAATTTTTGGCCTATAGTGTATATATAAGCATGGATGTCTTTTCCACCAGAGGCATGGAGTGCACAACTCACACACATGGTGCAGGTGTAAAATGGGCTGAATGTATTATCAGTGGGTGTATTGCAGCTGGATTCACTCACAGCCAATCAAATAACACTGTTTCATTGGCATACTGCCAATTTCATTGGCCTACTACTGCCATCAGTAGTAGGCCAAGTATGCGCACCAGTTTTGTATTTCTGTCACTAAAATGTGTACTGTCACTTTAACAATGCTTTTGTTTCACAAGGTAATGTATAAAATTGTGCACAAAACTTGTACCAAGTGCTTAATCAGTTCACATTGGCCTGTACCTAATGATATTTTTTGTGCAACTGCTGTCCTTCATTTTTTAAAGTAAATCCAATGATTCTTTTTTTTTTGAGTGTGTGGTAGATTAGTATAGTGAAACAAAGTCCACTGTATACTGAAACAGACAATACAGAATGCAGTGTACTTCTGAATATAAATGCCCTGTAATTTTTGGTGGTAGTTACTCTTCCTGCCCCTAGGGGTGCTATTTCCTCATTCTGTTTTAAGGAAACAGTTGATGGCGACACCAATGGGTAATTTTGTATTACTGCGACTAACTTTCCTGCTTTATAAGCACCACAGGTAACTAGCCATCTAGCTGAATGAAGTAGCATGGAAATTTTGGGACCGGTTCTTTACCAACTGAGGCAGTCCCAGTGAGCAAAGGTTTTACTCATTTCAGTTGAGATCCTGGAGAATATAGTGAGCCTCGATTTTTCAGGTCGCTTGACATTCTACAGAAGAAAAGAAAAAAAAACAAGCAAACCTGACAGGGTTTCAATGCTTATTATTCTCCATTATCATAGAAAGGGTATATTCCCTGCTTTGGAGATTTTTCATCAAAAGTTTGCTTCAAATATGAAAGCAGTCAAATGAAAATTTTCTTTGTTTCCTTTCCAATACTTTTCAGTTCTCTCTCATCCAGTCCAAACAAACACCTAATTGCAGGCTCAGAACCTTTTATTTTTTCCTTCCTTGTCCACACCCTATTGTACAAGTTTATCTGGTCTAAGATGTGAAAGATACAAACTTTATCTCTAATATGCACTTATGTGCCAAGTACGCACGGCACATTCTGTTCCCTGTGTTCTGTGTGTCTGTCTGCTATTCGGAATGAAATACGACCCTTTAGCAGAGTATGAAGGTCTTAAAAATGAAAGGTAGAAAACTGCTGAATCTGTACAATACAATAGCCTTCTGACTGTGGCATAGAACGGTTTGTGCAACTTTGTGCATTCGGAAATCAAAGTCATGAAGCTCAATTTCAACCATGAAAAATAGGCAATAGGAATGCTGAATAATATAATTAAATAATATGGGATGCCAACGGCACAGAGCTTTACCAAAGGCAAAGGTAATCTGGGTGTGTGTGTGTGTGTGTGTGTGTGTGTGTGCAAAACAAAGAGACAGAGAGATTGAAGCATATAGTCTTCCATTATGTTCACATGCTGGAATGATTTAAGTTTGAAGATTAATAAAGTCATTACTGGCACATCATTCCACTATTATGAGTACTGCATCTGTTCTTTCTCCAGAAGTGTCAGTCCATGTACCAATCGCATGCCCACATCCCCATGCTAAGTCATGCACAAATGAAGCTTACAGTATTAACTCTTGACTTCCTACTACTGACAAACATGGTGAAATCAGATATGGTAGAGCTACTGTACAGTTTTAGTGCCAATGTCAGTATGCTATCACAGTGAACACAGTCTGAACACAGCATCAGAGCATAGCACAGTGAACACAGTCTGAGCACAGTATCAAAGCATAGCACTGTGAACACAGTCTGAACACAGTATCAGAACATAGCACAGTGAACACAGTCTGAACACAGTGTAACCCTTTTTACTAAAAAGAGCTATCACATATAATAAAAGGTTATAGGGGATATACTAGAAGGTGTGACATTTACTATGGGCTTGAAAATCAGAAGTTACTAGAATCGAGCCAGGGAGGACCAAACAGTATACAGGAATAGCACACGGAACACAATATCTCCTTTTGGAAGATCAACACTTCCTTTTTATATGAAAGTTGTAAATGAAATTTAAAAAATAAAATGTAACACTTTGATACAGTTCTATTATATTACCCAGGTAATTGGAAAACAAAACAAAATTCTAATTGGCCAAAAATCTATTTTCAATACAATCAGATCTCAAATTCCCCACAGTCACTTATTCACAGGTGTAACTCAGTCTTTGAAGTTGACACGTATCCCCAGTAATAGATGACAGTTCGGGGTCTGCACCACTGTGGAAGTGGAAAATGTCTGGCCTACCGCACTGTAGAGTGAGTGGGTTGCGTGTGTGTAGAACGTCAAAGTCCTTGCGATCCTGGTTCTCGATCTTCTGCATGCAATTGAGTCTCTAGTTTCGGTCCGTTGGGTTGTAGCTCGCCATAAATCGTCCAATAAGAATCAAGGCTCAAACCCCATGTATGATCAAAAAATCCTGACCAATGCGGGTATTTCTCAGCAACCAGCGACGACAGATCACTCTGGCTGTACTCACGTCGGGTTGTATGTTTAGGAGAGTTAACACTTCTATTTTAGCATTAATCAACTTTTTGTGTTTTTATCCAAGGTTAATGGCTATCTCAGCTCAGTGTCTACTCTTATTTTCTGCCCTGGCTCAAAAGGAAGTGAACCACATTGCGCATAGGTTTTGTCACCTCACAAGATGGAACTGACACCTGATTGGCTGAGCTAGTCTCATGTTCACATGTAAAAATTTAATAAACCAACTGGAAATGAATACTAATGAAGGAAAATAAATGTTTATCTTTTCAGATTAAGTTGTCTGTTCATTTTTCCCTTAATGTGCATCTATTCAAATATCTATTTCCTATTTATTTCCTTTATTACAGACTATACATTTTCTGTATATTTTCTTAATATCATTCTTTGTCATTTTTCTCCTTTTCCTATTCAGGTTTAATTTTACTTAACTTACTGTATATGTATAGCTTATTTAACCTGGGTTACACCAGCATCAGAACATAGCACAGTGAACACAGTCTGAACACAGTATCAAGCAGTACCATGGTGAACACAGTCTGAATTCAGTATCAAGCAGTGTCACAGTGAAAACAGTGTGAACACAGTATCAAAGCACAGCATAGTGAACACAATCTGAGTACAGTATCAAGCAGTATCACAGTGAACAGAGTGAGAACACAGTATCACAGCAGTCTCACAACGAACACAGTCTGAACACAGTATCAGGGCATAGCACAGTGAACACAGTGTGAACACAGTACCAAGCAGTACTACAGTGAACACAGTTATCATTAATAAATGCATTATTATTATTATTATTATTATTATTATTATTGTTATTATTAATTTCATTATTGAGCTGGGAAAGCCCCCCCACTGTAGATTCTGAAGAGGACATGGTGATCCAGCTACTTGTTGGCAGTCTGAGCAAAAATGGACTGTGTGTCACTGAAAGTTTCCTGGAAGCAAAGGGGGAAAAATGATCACAAATATTTACTTTGGACGTTATCAGGCGTGCATTTCCAGAAGCAAGATTACGGAATTAGCCGGATAACTTGCGTAATAATTTTCAAACAACTTGGCTTTTGTCCAAACAAATGAAGAAAAATTCCTGAAGTTAGGCTAGCTCCTTAATCCTGGAACAGCTTCATCATAGGTGCCTGTGTCATGGGGGTGTGGCCACCTGCCCTGAAGAACAGCTTCATCATAGGTGCCTGTGTCATGGGGGTGTGGCCACCTGCCCTGAAGAACAGCTTCATCATTGGTTCCTGTGTCATGGAGGAGTGGCCACCTGCCCTGGAGAACAGCTTCATCATTGGTCCCTGTGTCAGGGGGGCGTGGCCACCTGCCCGGAAGAACAGCTTCATCATTGGTCCCTGTATCATGGGGTGTGGCCACCTGTCCTGAAGAACAGCTTCATCATTGGTCCCTGTGTCATGGGGTGTGGCCACCTGTCCTGAAGAACGGCTTCATCATTGGTCCCAGTGTCATGGAGGCATGGCCACCTGCCCTGAAGAACAGCTTCATCATTGGTCCCTGTGTCACGGGGTGTGGCCACCTGCCCTGAAGAACAGCGTCATCATTGGTCCCTGTATCACGGGGTGTGGCCACCTGCCCGGAAGAACAGCGTCATCATTGGTCCCGGTGCGTGGCCACTATCGGTAGTGAACGGACTGAAAGGTCTGTGAAAATGGCAGTCGGCCGGCAAAGAGATTCTTCATTTCCCAGAAAAGACCGAAAACCTGCGTTTCTCAGCCTAGCTGCTAATCTCAGCTAATCTCTCTGTCTGGTTCTGGAGATTTCATGCCCTTCTTACTCAGACGTGACAGATCAAAAGAAAACAAAGCCAAAAAGGCTGAAACTGAGCTCAAACTGAATGTGAGAGAGGGCACTTCTGGGTTTTGGATAGTCCGTGTGGACTCCGTGTGGTCCATTTCCATGAAGGGTCTGACATAGCTGGAAACACCGGAGCCGATTGCCAACCCAGCCGGTTAGGTGTACCAGTGGTGTGCAAGGGCTGCCAGGATGATATCATAATCCCTGCACTCAGCCAAATGAAGTAATACTGATCTTTCCTCAGAGCAAAAAGGCCTACGAACCATGAACTAGATTTTTAGAACAATCTGGAAGCTGATGGCTTGTTCTGCTCAGGAATGAGCCTGTGCTGCTGTAAATGTGGACAGAGAAGCCAAAGCTGCACATGCTGGTGCACAGGCCTAGAATGAGATCACTGCTGTCTGTGCACGTTAAGGTTTCCCAGGGTAATCCAATAAGGTTAAAGGAAAAATTCACAATAAAATGAAAAAATAGGCATGTGTTCCCCCCATCTGGAGACTGTAAAACAAACACCCTGTAATTCCTGGCTTTACAATATCGTCCTCCTAAGATTTAAAAATTGGGGAAAAAAAAATTTTCCTTCAGTTTTATTATCAAAGTGAATGCCCTTCCTGCTCTCAGTAACTTGTCGTTATCTGTATGATTTCTTAATAAATCTTTTTTTGTTAGTTTTTTATTTTTTTTTATTTTAAATTCAGTATGTTAAACCTACATTCCTTTCTTTGAAACTTTTCCATGACAGTATAGTATGGGGGTGGTATTGGAGGAGGTAGAACGCACCACTCGGGCGCTAGACCAGATAACTGGCAAGGCCTGTAGCCAGGCTAGCCAATAACAAATCCCACCCAAGCAGCTATTAGAGCTCAGTCAGGAGTTAGAGCCCAGACAGGAGTTAGAGCAGGAGTTAGTGCCCAGGCAGGAGTTAGAGCCCAGGCAAGAGTTAGAGCAGGAGTTAGTGCCCAGAAACGAGTTAGAGCAGAGAAAGGAGTTAGTGCCCAGGCAGAAGTTAGTGCCCAGAAAGGAGTTAGTGCCCAAGTAGGACTAAGAGCCCAGGCAGGAGTTACAGCAGGAGTTAGAGCCCAGATAGGAGTTAGAGCAGGAGTTAGAGCCCAGGCAGGAGTAAGAGCAGGAGTTAGAGCCCAGGCAGAAGTTAGTGCCCAGAAAGGAGTTAGTGCCCAAGTAGGACTAAGAGCCCAGGCAGGAGTTACAGCAGGAGTTAGAGCCCAGATAGGAGTTAGAGCAGGAGTTAGAGCCCAGGCAGGAGTTACAGCAGGAGTTGGAGCCCAGGCAGGAGTTAGCACCCAGGCAGGAGTTAGAGCCCAGACAGGAATAAGAGCCCAGGCAGGAGTTAGAGCAGGAGTTAGTGCCCAGACAGGAGTTAGAGCAAGAGTTAGTGCCCAGGCAGGAGTTAGAACAGGAGTTAGTGCCCAGACAGGAGTTAAGAGCCCAGGCAGGAGTTAAGAGCCCAGGCAGGAGTTAGAGCCCAGATAGGAGTTAGAGCAGGAGTTAGTGCCTAGGCAGGAGTAGGAGCCCAGATAGGAGTTAGAGCAGGAGTTAGTGCCTAGGCAGGAGTAAGAGCCCAGGCAGGAGTTAGAGCAGGAGTTAGTGCCCAGACAGGAGTTAGAGCCCAGTCAGGAGTTAGTGCCCAGGCAGGAGTTAGAGCAGGAGTTAGTGCCTAGGCAGGAGTAAGAGCCCAGGCAGGAGTTAGAGCAGGTGTTAGTGCCCAGACAGGAGTTAGAGCCCAGTCAGGAGTTAGTGCCCAGGCAGGAGTTAGAGCAGGAGTTAGTGCCCAGACAGGAGTTAGAGCCCAGACAGGAGTTAGTGCCCAGGCAGGAGTTAGTGCCCAGACAGGAGTTAGAGCCCAGTCAGGAGTTAGAGCCCAGGCAGGAGTTAGTGCCCAGACAGGAGTTAGAGCCCAGGCAGGAGTTAGAGCCCAGTCAGGAGTTAGAGCAGGTGTTAGTGCCCAGACAGGAGTTAGAGCCCAGACAGGAGTTAGTGCCCAGGCAGGAGTTAGTGCCCAGACAGGAGTTAGAGCCCAGTCAGGAGTTAGAGCCCAGGCAGGAGTTAGTGCCCAGACAGGAGTTAGAGCCCAGACAGGAGTAAGAGCCCAGGCAGGAGTTAGAGCAGGTGTTAGTGCCCAGACAGGAGTTAGAGCCCAGACAGGAGTTAGTGCCCAGGCAGGAGTTAGTGCCCAGACAGGAGTTAGAGCCCAGTCAGGAGTTAGAGCCCAGGCAGGAGTTAGTGCCCAGACAGGAGTTAGAGCCCAGGCAGGAGTTAGAGCCCAGTCAGGAGTTAGTGCCCAGGCAGGAGTTAGAGCCCAGGCAGGAGTTAGAGCCCAGTCAGGAGTTAGTGCCCAGGCAGGAGTTAGAGCAGGAGTTAGTGCCCAGGTAGGACTAAGAGCCCAGTCAGTAGTTAGTGCCCAGGCAGGAGTTAGTGCCCAGGCAGGAGTTAGAGCAGGAGTTAATGCCCAGACACATATTCCCTCTCCCTCCATCTCCTCTTCCTACTGGACCTTTTTGTAGTTTGATGCTAGGGTGACTCAAGCTTTGAAAAGGTTTTATCCAGCAAAACAATTTCCCCCTTTTTGTTGTGAAGCTGTTAGCCATCATCAATATCAACTTTCACACCGAGTATCAAATTTTATTGTCCCTGGCAATTATCTGGACTAGCTCCTAATTGGAGGATGGCCCTGCACAAACACTCACTTTAGCAGAACTACAGACAGGGCTAGTGTCATCATAGTGCAGAAGGCAAGGATAGGTAGTTTGAACCACAGCTTGTCATACATTGACTTTAGGTATCCAGCTACTGCTGGCTAAATAACTCTATGTCAACAACATGTTATTTGCAGCGTTTTGTTGTGGGACTTTAGCTAGGACTGTATTCTGTAAGTGTGCAAAAAATACCCTGCACATTTTAACTATCCTCTTATGGTCATATCTGAGCTTGCTGCTCTATAGCAGGTATGCTGTGAGCCTGCAGTGCCTCCTTTGACCACTAGGTAAAAGGTAAGATGGTTAAAGGTAAGGACCAGCAATGGGTTCCAAAAACCCACCCAAACTGCAGGCAAAAGGTGTCAGGCTGGAGGTGCTTATTAGCACAAGAAAGATCATTCCTGTTACTGCTATAAAATCCACTTCTGCACCCGCAACCTGCTTCAGGTGTGGAGGCTTGCACAGGTATAGCTTTCTGTGACATACCTGTGGAAACTGAGCAAGTGCAGACTATTGCATTCATACAAGCCTATTTCTGAATGATAAACCTGAGGGAATCTTGAAGAAATGGTGAGTTTAATAGGTTTGTGTGTGTGTGTGAGGCCTTTGTTTTTGTCTCATTCCCTGAAAGCTGCCACTCTTGATCCCAGCGTGATACCTGCTGGCCAAGCGGAGAATATTCCTGAAAACAACAGGACAATAATGCTTTGCGAATGTGTTTTTAGTGTACGTACATTAGCATTCCGACAGTAATCTCCGTATTTGTGTATTTGTCTCACAATGTCAGTAGTGTTACAGTACGTGCCCCTGGGTCCCTGTAGGGAAGTGTGTTTAAACCCTGTGCAGTGATGTGCAGTTATTGCAGCTACATATTTAAAGTTGCTTGGTTATGATGTCTTTTGTCGTTTTCAGTGTCTTTGCCATTATTACTTTGAATTTTGTTAGAAATTTTAATAAAGACACCGACCGTTCTTTGGTCTGTGATTAGTGCTGTTGGGAAATAACTGGATTCTGCTAAAGTCATATGCGCAGTCTAACGTGACAGTATGAGGACCTTTGGGTCTGCCCAAATTGATCTTCTTGTATGAAGGTGCATCCCTGGCACTACTGCACCAGGGGCAATGCTGCGTTTATGTGCTCCAACTGAGCTTTACTCAGTTGACCTGATGCTTTTCACCCCAGAGGTCTAATTCAAAACTGAGAACACAACTAACCGGGTCTGGAGGTGAGAAACAGGCAAGACAGGAAAATGCATTCATTTATTTATTTTCAAGTATTAAAACAACTATACTGTTCTTTTGACATTAAAATAACAATAAACTGAAGAAGCATCTCTGGAGAAATAAGCCAACAACCATTAACTTTTACTACCCAAAGGAACATTACAGTTTACTTAGCATAACACAAGTAAATGAAAACATGTCTGTCTAGAGGCAATACTGTCTACACTTAAATGAAACATATGTATATTTTAATAGACAATAAAACTTAAGGGAGTTTCCTTGACTGAGATTTCAATGTCCTTTTTAAAGGGCATTGTCATACCCAAACTACCCTAATTTCAAAATGCATTTCATAAACCAATGCTTTCATCCCAATCCTTGTGCATCTGTTCTAATGTGCTCAATATTGTCAACAGATGAAGACATGACCATGCACCAGTCATTACTAATTATATTACGAACAAGCTTGGGGAGAGATGAAATAAGCATATTCATTTTGCATTTATAACAGAATTTTATGTGTGGCATTTAATAATGTGAAACAACTATTTAATATAAATGTATTATATTTTGCAATGTACTCAAGAAATAAATGAATTTAGATTACTGAGGATGAGAAAAAGTGCAGAGCAGAGTTTTGCTTATATTTATTATTGATTAGAATGCAGTATGTCTTAAGGGGTTACACATATCAAACAGAAGTTGCATTCATACACAGAAATCATGTCTGAAGACCAGGCTATTTAAAATAAACATTTAATTACAGTATCACACACACATTGGATACTGAAAACATACATGAAAATTAAACTTAGAAATGGTTAATTGATGTGTGAGTCTATTAATTTTCACCCAAATAGATTGCTATAAATAAATCATTAGAATTGTTGGGCTTACCAAGGTTCTACTTTTGACCATAGTCAATTGATATAAATCGAAATTACTTCCTGAGATTTATGACTTAAACAATTTATTCATTTGAACATAGGTTTACATTCACAAATAATGGTGTGCATACAAAACCACAAGATTCATGGGCCAAATCAGTATTTTCTTTCACCATTCTAAGGTCATCATGCATGTAGTTAATGATATTTGTTCTCAGCAACACCAATTTTATATTTTCATCATCAGAGTTTTGGTTGTTGTGTACAAAACAGGAAATAATAGCATTTACAAATCTGTAAATCCATAGTGGACCAGGTGAGTGCTCCACTCTGTCATTTAGTGCGGTACCAAAAACCAAAAAGAAAGGAACTCACATTACAGGTTCTGCCAGATCAGAAAAGGTGTATCAAATAACATTTTCACTGACACTGTAGATTCAACTTGCATAGAATAATATTAAAAACTGGAATATTATATGTCATATGAAGGCTGCAGAGGTGCTACAGCAGAAGAGATAGCTCATACCTTTCACCCTCATATCAAAAACAGCACTGTTTCCATAGCTGTCCATAGCTTAACTGCAGGATTGTCCTGAAATGCCAGCTGAGGACGTGCGATGATGAAGTCGTCTTGCCTCTTAATTTAGAGCCAGACATTGTGGGCATGTGGAATAATTTAACTTCCACCCCCTCATTCTGAAATCCATCTTCTGTATTAGTTCTCTCATTTTCATTGATGAGTGAAGTAAGTGTCCTCAAAGATGCCAAGGCATGGCTTGCTCTTTTATTTATGTGACTGTGGTGAACGTAATGCCTGATAATGAATCTCCATTCCACAGAAGGAATCAACAGGACTTATTCTTGGACAGAAAAAAGAGAAGGTGATGCAGAAGTATTTTACACTAAACAAGCAACAGACAATGATTTCTAAAATTCCTGCTGTATCCAAAAGGATGAAAATGACCAGAGACAGTACTGCAGCAGGCGGAGCCATACAGCGTGAGTTATATCTTATACTGAATGGCAGTGCTGCATGGTTAATTGGTCCACTTTGGTGAAGTCATGCTGGGGTTCTTCACATGACTCAGATGCAGATTTAAGCTTCCAAGGTTAGAGTGAGTCAGATTCCCTGCAGGGATCATGTCATTTCCCAACCCTGGGGCTGACCTTATTGTGTGTTCTGGCTGAAGCATTTCAGACTGCCTGACTACGGAGCCAAGTTATTCTGTTAGGAAGAATAAAAGCAATATAATGCGGACACATTCATGTAACAGAGCATAACAGAAGGATCCACCGCTTGTTTCTGGCAACGATACATTCGCGTTTAACGATCAACATTCACTGGGTTCAAGAGCATGTACCTCCTGATAGGAGTACTAACTGCTGTGCGGAGACTCAAGGCAGTCAGTCCTCCCCCCAGTCTCACTGCAGCCAGAGCAGATACAGGTCAGTCCTCCCCCCAGTCTCACTGCAGCCAGAGCAGATACAGGTCAGTCCTCCCCCCAGTCTCACTGCAGCCAGAGCAGATACAGGTCAGTCCTCCCCCCAGTCTCACTGCAGCCAGAGCAGATACAGGTCAGTCCTCCCCCCAGTCTCACTGCAGCCAGAGCAGATACAGGTCAGTCCTCCCCCCAGTCTCACTGCAGCCAGAGCAGATACAGGTCAGTCCTCCCCCCAGTCTCACTGCAGCCAGAGCAGATACAGGTCAGTCCTCCCCCCAGTCTCACTGCAGCCAGAGCAGATACAGGTCAGCCCTCCCCCCAGTCTCACTGCAGCCAGAGCAGATACAGGTCAGTCCTCCCCCTAGTCTCACTGCAGCCAGAGCAGATACAGGTCAGTCCTCCCCCCAGTCTCACTGCAGCCAGAGCAGATACAGGTCAGTCCTCCCCCTAGTCTCAGTGCAGCCAGAGCAGATACAGGTCAGTCCTCCCCCCAGTCTCAGTACAGCCAGAGCAGATACAGGTCAGGCCTCCCCCCAGTCTCAGTGCAGCCAGAGCAGATACAGGTCAGCCCTCCCCCCAGTCTCAGTGCAGCCAGAGCAGATACAGGTCAGTCCTCCCCCCAGTCTCAGTGCAGCCAGAGCAGATACAGGTCAGTCCTCCCCCCAGTCTCACTGCAGCCAGAGCAGATACAGGTCAGTCCTCCCCCCAGTCTCACTGCAGCCAGAGCAGATACAGGTCAGTCCTCCCCCCAGTCTCACTGCAGCCAGAGCAGATACAGGTCAGTCCTCCCCCCAGTCTCACTGCAGCCAGAGCAGATACAGGTCAGTCCTCCCCCCAGTCTCACTGCAGCCAGAGCAGATACAGGTCAGCCCTCCCCCCAGTCTCACTGCAGCCAGAGCAGATACAGGTCAGTCCTCCCCCTAGTCTCACTGCAGCCAGAGCAGATACAGGTCAGTCCTCCCCCCAGTCTCACTGCAGCCAGAGCAGATACAGGTCAGTCCTCCCCCTAGTCTCAGTGCAGCCAGAGCAGATACAGGTCAGTCCTCCCCCCAGTCTCAGTACAGCCAGAGCAGATACAGGTCAGGCCTCCCCCCAGTCTCAGTGCAGCCAGAGCAGATACAGGTCAGCCCTCCCCCCAGTCTCAGTGCAGCCAGAGCAGATACAGGTCAGTCCTCCCCCCAGTCTCAGTGCAGCCAGAGCAGATACAGGACAGCCTTCCCCCCAGTCTCAGTGCAGCCAGAGCAGATACAGGTCAGCCCTCCCCCCAGTCTCAGTGCAGCCAGAGCAGATACAGGTCAGATGTGATTATCGAGCTTTCTACGGTTGTGGCTAAATATACTTTGAGCTCAATAATGTTCGGGACAAAGACTTTTTTTTTCTCTTGAGTTTGGCTCTGTGCTCCACAGTTTTCAATTTGTAATCACATAATTTGCATGTGGTTAAATTGCACATTTTCAGCTTTTATTAAAGGGTATTTTTATACACTTTGGTTTAACCATGTAGAAGTTATGCCTCACAATTCTTTGGACAGCACTTCTCCAGACAGCAAGGTAATAATCCCATCATTAAAACATACTGCTAAAGCAAAAAGGTTTATCAAAGCTAAAAACTGGAGTATTCTCAACTAGCCAAGTCATTTACCTGACTTGAATCCAACTGAACATGCATTTCATATGCTGAAGAGAAAACTTAAGGAAACTAACCCCCCCAAAACAAGCAGGAGCTGAAGATAGTTGCAGTACAGGCTTGGCAGATTTCAAGCACCCATTGCACGCAAAGGATATGCAACAAAGTACTAAACATGACTACTTTAATTTACATAACATTAATATGTCACAAACAACATGGCACCATGAAATGTGGGGGCTATGGGTAAAAAGTGCTGTAATTTCTACATGGTGAAGCCAAAATGTACACTATGACCACATAAATTGTATGACTACAAATCCAAAATTGTGGAGTACAGAGACAAATAAAGAAATAATGTATTTGTCCAAAACCCAGTACTTAAGGTAGAGAAGAATTCAGTTTATATATGCACATTTATTAAATAGCAAACCAAAGCACAATTTCTACTTACAATAACACAGATAAGTTTTACATAAAAGTAATCTTAAACCGCGTTTCCACCCAAAGTACCTGGAACTTCTAGTGCCAGGAACTACTTTTCAAGGAACTAAAAGGTTCCTTCAGCCCATTGTTGTCTGCATTTCCACCGCGGTCTAAACACCCACGAGAATTAGGCAAATTAGCCCACTGACATATGAAAAAGCGACGTCGCCGTCGGCCCATCTGTCCTATGATTTCTTCTGTAACTCCATACTGCCACCAAAGTACATTCTTAATTTTTATCGACTTAATCACCTGAAATTCAAATATTCTTCTGCGGCCGTTTGGGCATATTATTTTACCGTTGTCAAACAAAACTCTCGTTGGTAGTTCGACTTGGACCATTGTTATGCAACAAACAGGATATAACAGGCCAATATAAAGATTGTAACTGTTTTATATATCCTCTCAAACACATTTATTATGTTTTTTATGCGAACATTCACTTTCATGTCTTGACATCCGAGGCAACAGAATGCAATCACATTCCATAAATAACTGGTAACAACATTTATAGCAGGAAACATGCACACGTCGTAAACAATTTGCTATTTAATTGATTAATTAGACTCATCACCATTTCCATATAATTGCAAAATGACAAGAATAAATAGAATGAAAACTCGAACTTGCGGGAAAATTTAAATTAATATTGCAGTGGTACAGCCACCGTTTACTTTCATCTTTTAAAGTTACTGCTAGCGGAGCAGCTAAATACTTGAATTGTGCCCTCCAGATAGTCCATATGTCTAGTCTTCCTGGTCTTTGTGTGGAATTGAAGAATCACAGAGTAAAATTATGGTTTGAAAAAGCCAAAGCGACGATTACTAGAATTAACCTGTTATTTTACCCTGACAAAAAGTGCGGAAGGCGATTTTTTCCAGTTTGCTTTTACTGTATCCCCAATGTAAATTACGCAGAACTCCCGCATACCTCACATAACTGTGTCAAGCGTTTTGAGTCAATTATAAGGGGCTAACAAAGAAAATCCAGATGAAAATATTCAGCAAACGAATTAAATCATTTGAATGTTTTGGTACGTAATATGCTGTCCCAGCACGAATGCTTAATATTTTATAAAACAGACTTAATGCGAAAGCAAGAAAAGAACAGAAGAGCACAGGTTATACAGGTTGTAATCCTCAATCTTAATTTCTCATCTGTAGACGTTGGCAGGCTATAACCAAAAGTAGGCTACTGCGCCGCATAACATAAAAGTTTGAACTCAAGTTATTATTTTGAAAATAATAAATTGGTTTGCGGCTGCATATTTTTAAAAACGGCGGTTGAAATAAAATGTTCAGCGCTTGCGCCCCACCCCAAAAGTTCCTGTACTTTTGGAAAGTACTACCCCCCGAGCAGGGACTTTTTTTGGGATAAAATAAAGTCCCCGGAACTTCATTTAGACCCTGGTCCCTGCGGTGGAAACGCACTGAGTTCCTCAAAAGGTTCCTAGTTCCTGGGGAAACTTCCTGGTGGAAACGTGGCTTTAGACACAACTCTCCTCTGCAAAATATCAGCAAAAAAGCCCTTGCTACGTGCTGTTAACAAGAAGGAAAGACTCTGATAGGCCAAAAACCACCAACACTGCACCGAAAAGATAGGGGAAAGGCAGATGCACATCCAGTTAGACCAGCAGATCATAGCTGCAGTTTCACTGAAGTCAGGGGTACTGGTATTTCTAGCTGCATTGAGTTCTTCCCGTAGTTGCAGTGCAATTTTACAATGGTTTATTTTGCTAGACACCACAAGATATTTGTCAACTGCTATCTTCCTAGTCTACTCCTGTTAACATTACTGCCCATCAGCTGGACCCTTCTGAGTATGTACTGAATACTGCACCTGGAAATATTAGGCTTCTATGGAATTTCTCACAGGGAATAACCTTGCCACAATACGTTTACTTGGCTCGGCACAGCTAAGCCTAACGCCTTCTTCTTTGCTGTATTTCTTGCAGCCTTAGTGCCTATTTTGCTTACACTACAGGCCAAAGCTATTATGGCAACCTCCGGTTTAAAAAACTTAAAGGAGTACCATGGTGATTTTCACACTTTCTCGGTTTTATGTGCTATTTGCACAAGAGGCATCAAAGAAACACAATGAGCAAAGTATTAAATATGTCTGTTCTGTATTTTTGGAGAAATATGCGTTTTAAATTCATCGTCCTATTTTCAACCGGTTGAGAAAGTTGTCATTTTGCTACGTCACAAATATAGTAACCACTCCCATTTCCACGCCCCGTAAAGAAATCTGACAGGACACACCGTCCATAGTTTGCGCCGCTGGCTTACAGGCAAGACAATGCAAATATCTGACTAACGTTAGGTTCACTTAAATTAGAGTGCCTTTAGATTATTTCTGGTTATATTCATTTAGCTAGCTAGCTAACGTTAGCTAGCTAGGAGGTTTGCTGTCATAAGGCAATGTTATCAATAACGTTAGCTTGCTAGTTTGCTTTTATGAGGATGTTATGGTTGTGCTTTTATCTTAACTTGGCTAGCTAGATAGCAAAAATTATAATTGGATATAAGTCAACGTCCTTACCTTAGCTATCTATCGATACTTGATATACTACTAAGCTAGCTAGCCTGTGAAAATTCAGTCTCCCAAAAAGAGCGCGTATCATGGGGGTAGCTATGGTAACGGGGCACGGTCTGTCAATCATAGTTCACTGACAGTTCTCATTACCACGCCCAGATGGTTCGGGTGAATTTTTATAGTGGGAAATTTAGGCTTAGAAAAATACGTTTTAAAGTACATTGAAATTACTGAAAAATAAAAAAATTATGCACATTTGTTTTGTTGTTGCCTAAAGACAACTGGGAAGTGTCACGTTCAACCACCATGGTACTCCTTTAAATTTAGGTAGGATTTCAGTCAATTTAATAACCCCTCCACCTCCCTCCCATCCCCCATTTGCAAAGGAGGTTATTTTGAGGAAAACCGTGTCTAAGATTATTTTTAAGTGAAATTTTGTGTTATTGTATGTAGAAATTTAAAAACAAAATGTTCATAATTTGGTTTGTTATTCAATAAATGTGCATATATTAACTGAATTCTTCTCTACCAAAGGTTAAAAATATATATATTTTAAAAATCCCAGGTCACCTAACACTTTTGGCATGTGTTTTATATATGACAATTTTCTTGTGCTGCATCAGTCTAATGTCAGCTTGAAGATCATTTTCCATTCTCAGATTTTCCATTCTTGGACCGGTCAATCTTGCAAGATTTCAGGATAAATGGAGTCTCTCACAGAGGAGGAGAAAGGAAAAAAGATAGAGAGGGACAGTACATGTGTACGTTGCTATGACAGCAGCTCTGAAAGCTTGTGACTGGCAGCTACAGCATGTGCAGAGATGGTGATTGGCTCAATTCATTAGACCAGCCTCAGGATGGCCTTAGGGGTAGCAGAGGCAACAAAGCATACGGAGGAAACAGGAAATGCCCGAGCGAAGCATGCCTCCCGCTCGCCAGGAAGGAGGAAGAAGCATCATCATCAGCATAAGCACGGGAAACACGACCAGCCTGATATGAGGACGTTCAGCGACTGCATTCATTTCCCCCCAAGAATCTGACTTCATTTGATTGTTTTTTTCACGGTGAAAATGCACACTATACTCACAGACTGAGCGTCCCCCTCCCTCCATTTCTGATTTAGAGAAGCAGATGGCTCTCACAGGTCTAAGAATGGAAAGTCATCATTCTCTCTGACTATTATAGACATCTGAGATGGATTCGTCTTTTTGTGGCAAACTGGCGATACATCTCAACAAGACTTGACTGGTGTGGGGATGTCACCTTGACTTCACCTCCAGTACTTTTCCATTTCCATCCACCTGCTTCCCCAAAAAAACAAATCAGAGATTTGCTTCATTAGTCATGGCGGGTGTGCACATTCTTGTCAGGTACCATTTGGAGGATTAAAAATGTAGCCAGAGAACATCATGAATTCCTCCTGTATTCCAGACACTCAATAAATAGCACAGATGCATTAGCTGGACTGCAATCAGAACTTTATAAATCATTATTTTATTTATGGTCATTGGACCTTAAATAGTAAAGTATATTTCTGTACATTATATTTTTCGTAGATTGAGGACAGATTGATGTATGGGCATTATCTATCTACAATACAATCAATTAGGACAGTGGAAGATGTCATAAATCACATTCACAAATTTTCCTGCACCAGACACACACCTTGAAACATTTTTGTTTTTGGGTATCAGTGCTGCGAAATCACCTTTTGAATTGTTACTGGGGTGCTCATAGAGGAATCTTTATAATGGGGTGTGTTGCTCATAGCATAGAGTCTTAATAACGGGGTGTGTTGCTCATAGAGGAATCTTTATAACGGGGTGTGTTGCTCATAGCATAGAGTCTTAATAACGTTGTGTGTCGCTCATAGAGGAATCTTTATAAAGGGGTGTGTTGCTCACAGCATAGAGACTTTATAACGGGGTGTGTTGCTCATAGCAGAGGCTTTATAACGGGGTGTGTTGCTCAGAGCATAGAGGCTTTATAAAGGGGTGTGTTGCTCATAGTGGAGTCTTTATAAAGGGGTGTGTTGCTCATAGTGGAGTCTTTATAACGGGGTGTGTTGCTTATAGTGGAGTCTTTATAATGGGGTGTGTTGCTCATAGCAGAGACTTTATAATGGGGTGTGTTGCTCATAGTGGAGTCTTTATAACAGGGTGTGTTGCTCATAGCATAGAGGCTTTATAACAGGCTGTGTTGCTCATAGCGGAGTCTTTATAACGGGGTGTGTTGCTCATAGCATAGAGGCGTTATAAAGGGGTGTGTTGCTCAGCATAGAGGCGTTATAAAGGGGTGTGTTGCTCATAGTGGATTCTTTATAAAGGGGTGTGTTGCTCATAGCATAGAGGCTTTATAAAGGGGTGTGTTGCTCATAGTGGAGTCTTTATAACAGGGTGTGTTGCTCATAGCATAGAGGCTTTATAACAGGGTGTGTTGCTCATAGCAGAGGCTTTATAAAGGGGTGTGTTGCTCATAGCATAGAGGCTTTATAACGGGGTGTGTTGCTCATAGCATAGAGTCTTTATAACGGGGTGTGTTGCTCATAGTGGAGTCTTTATAACAGGGTGTGTTGCTCATAGCATAGAGGCTTTATAACAGGGTGTGTTGCTCATAGCAGAGGCTTTATAAAGGGGTGTGTTGCTCATAGCATAGAGGCTTTATAACGGGGTGTGTTGCTCATAGTGGAGTCTTTATAACAGGGTGTGTTGCTCATAGCATAGAGACTTTATAACGGGGTGTGTTGCTCATAGTGGAGTCTTTATAACAGGGTGTGTTGCTCATAGCATAGAGACTTTATAACGGGGTGTGTTGCTCATAGCATGGAGACTTTATAACGGGGTGTGTTGCTCATAGCATGGAGACTTTATAACGGGGTGTGTTGCTCATAGCGTAGAGACTTTATAACGGGGTGTGTTGCTCATAGTGTAGAGACTTTATAACGGGGTGTGTTGCTCATAGCATAGAGACTTTATAACGGGGTGTGTTGCTCATAGCATAGTCTTTATAACGGGGTGTGTTGCTCATAGCGTAGAGTCTTTATAACGGGGTGTGTTGCTCATAGCATAGAGACTTTATAACGGGGTGTGTTGCTCATAGCATAGAGACTTTATAACGAGGTGTGTTGCTCATAGCATAGAGACTTTATAACGGGGTGTGTTGCTCATAGCATAGAGTCTTTATAACGGGGTGTGTTGCTCATAGCATAGAGTCTTTATAACGGGGTGTGTTGCTCATAGCATGGAGTCTCTTTATAACGGGGTGTGTTGCTCATAGTGGAGTCTTTATAACAGGGTGTGTTGCTCATAGCATAGAGACTTTATAACGGGGTGTGTTGCTCATAGTGGAGTCTTTATAACAGGGTGTGTTGCTCATAGCATAGAGACTTTATAACGGGTGTGTTGCTCATAGCATAGAGACTTTATAACGGGGTGTGTTGCTCATAGCGTAGAGACTTTATAACGGGGTGTGTTGCTCATAGCATAGAGACTTTATAACGGGGTGTGTTGCTCATAGCATAGAGACTTTATAACGGGGTGTGTTGCTCATAGCATGGAGTCTCTTTATAACGGGGTGTGTTGCTCATAGTGGAGACTTTATAACGGGGTGTGTTGCTCATAGCATAGAGTCTTTATAACGGGGTGTGTTGCTCATAGTGGAGTCTTTATAACAGGGTGTGTTGCTCATAGCATAGAGACTTTATAACGGGGTGTGTTGCTCATAGCATAGAGACTTTATAATGGGGTGTGTTGCTCATAGCGTAGAGACTTTATAACGGGGTGTGTTGCTCATAGCATAGAGACTTTATAACGGGGTGTGTTGCTCATAGCATAGAGTCTTCATAACAGGGTGTGTTGCTCATAGCATAGTCTTTATAACGGGGTGTGTTGCTCATAGTGGAGTCTTTATAACAGGGTGTGTTGCTCATAGCATAGAGACTTTATAACGGGGTGTGTTGCTCATAGCATAGAGACTTTATAACGGGGTGTGTTGCTCATAGCGTAGAGACTTTATAACAGGGTGTGTTGCTCATAACATAGAGACTTTATAACGGGGTGTGTTGCTCATAGCATAGAGACTTTATAACGGGGTGTGTTGCTCATAGCATAGAGTCTTTATAACGGGGTGTGTTGCTCATAGTGGAGTCTTTATAACAGGGTGTGTTGCTCATAGCATAGAGACTTTATAACGGGGTGTGTTGCTCCATCCACTCCATCCTTTTTATCTACCGAAAGAATTTCCCCAACTGTTTTTTTATTTTCATTGAGCCCAAAGCAAACACAAACACTGCTTCTGAATTTATAATGAACACTGTGAATACACTAGAACTAATTTACATGATTCCCCCAAATTTATTTTGGGAGAATTTAACCACTGCTAGATGGACAAATCATTGAAAAGATTCCTGCAATACATTACATGTGCCACATGTTTTTACAAAGTCCTTGACATTGCATTACATTAAAATACATTTGGCAGACACTTTTATCCAAAGTGACATACAATGAGTGCACACCAAAGGTCATCGGAACAACTACAGAACACAGGTCCAATAAGATTCAATTGTCCTAAAGTATCAGTAATCCATAGACAGGAACATCAGATCTAGTTCACCCAGCAAGCATGGGCTAAATCTGTAAAGTTATGAAAAGTCAAACTAGAAGTGAGGCATGATTACAAGAGATTTCATAAAGAGCTACAACATCAAGATGATAGTACAAGTGCAACACAAAAGTGCTAGATGAAGATACAAGTGGTGTAACATGAAAGCGCTAGAAGATCAAAGTACAAGTGATATAAGACAGTGATCTGGGATTTGGGCATAACGTTGGAGGCGGCAGTGTATTACAATGGCTAAGGCGTTGGACTTGTAGCCTAAAGGTCGCTGGTTCGATTTTCCAGTAAAACACTGCCGTTGTTCCCTTGAGCAAGGTACTTAACCTGCATTGCTCCAGTATATATCCAACTGCATAATTGGATGCAATGTAAGTCGCTCTGGATAAGAGTGTCTGCTAAATGCCTGTAATGTAATGGAGTAGTGTTGAGAGTTAGTCAAGGCACAGCCTCGAATGATGCATCTTCAGTCCACTGTGGAAACTGAGTAGTGGTTGAGTGGTTTGCAGAGGAATGGGGAGTTTGTTCCACCATTGGGGAGCTAGAGTGGAGAAGCTCCATGGTCAGGACAAGGAGAACCAAACACCCAGATGGCAGGAAGTGCAAGTAGCCCTGCTGCAGCAGAGCTGAGTGGTCAAGCCGGTGTGTAGGGTCCTGTAGGTAGACAGGGCTGTCATGTGGGCTGCAGTGCAGGACAGTCAGGAATTTGAACCTGATCCTGGCCGTGACCAGTAGCTAATGGAGTGACCTCAGCACCTCAGTACTTAAGGCTGAAGACAAGTTAGGCAGCAGAATTCTGGATGAGTTGTAGTGACTTTATGGCACAGGATGATAGACTTGCAAGAAGCGAGTTGCAGTAATCTAGACAGAAGATTACCATAGCCTGGACGAGTAGTTGGGTGGAGTACATGGTCATGTATAGTGATATCCTCCTGATATTGTATAGGAGGAAACTGTAGGACTGTGATGTTGCCATGATGTGCTCTGTGAAGTCCAGCAGGTCATCCAGCACTACCCCCAGGTTTTTTGTAGCGTAAGAGGCAGCCACTGTGGTACCATTGACAGTGATGGGGAGCTCTTGTAGTCGGGAGGTCTTGTTGGGGAGGAAGAGCAGCTCCATCTTGTCGGGGTTCCGCAAATGCTGTGGTTCAGTCCCAGGTGCCTACAAATCACTGCATCCCTCCCCCTTGGAACTGCTCGTACCACAATATATGGGCTAGCGACACAGAGGACGGAGAATGTGATCAAGTCTATAAAACAGAGGACTGAAAAAGGCACTGGCATGCTAAGGTCTGCTATATTGCAAATTCCCTAATTGCCGTTTCTACCCTCTTCCCCACGCCGCCGGCAGGGCTCTTGCCCCAACCCTCGAGAGTGCTTTGAGAGTCGTCTGGTCTCCCCCACCTCTGCGGTCCAGCCCCTCTTTCGTCATTGCCTCCATCCTGCCCACATCTGTTGCCACCTGCTGTTCCCCATCACCGCCACCCGGCCCCACCCATCATCTGAGCCACATCACAAACCTCATAAAACTGACTGACATGCTGGTCACCAGTCGGCACCCTGAGCCGACCAGAGGAGGATGGGTTTCCCCCTTGAGCCTGGTTCCTTCCAAGGTTTGTTCCCATCTGCCACATGGAGTTTTTCCTTGCCACTGTTGCCTTAGGCTTGCTCCTGTGGGGCTTTAGGTCAGGGTTGTCTGTAAAGCGTATTGTGACAACTGCTGTAAAATACGCTATACAAATAAAATTTGATTGATTAATTGAAGGGGTTGTTTTGAGTGTACAATCTAGGATGTATTTCTAAAACCACCTTAAAATCTAAATGAACAAATCCGCATTGTCTCCTCCTACATAATCTGTGGAGACAATATCCCCACTGTCAGCAAGGTGAGGATTAATTTAAATATGTTTAATTTTCCGAATCAGGCAGTTATAACCATTCACACTCTCATTGACGTCTGGCACTCTATATACCGAACACAGGTGCATCAACCATTAAAACAACTCACTTACTCAACATGTAAAATATATTTATTTGATTTAATTTGGTAATTATTATTCAAATATGAATTATCAATCAAATTGCCAAATTCAATGATAGACAGAGCAAACTGTTTGAATGCACAACTCACAACCAGATAAAAAGTAAGAAATGAAGTTACAACAAATATTCATGTCTAATCTAAAGATAAGGTTTAGCTACCTTAAAACAATTAACAAAGGTTACAGACATGATTGTCACACAAGAAATGAATGAAAGCAGATATCAAACCACAGCTTTTGTCCCAAAGTAATCCAAGGTGCAAAAACCAAAAGACAGCAGCATATTCCTAAAGAACCAGAGATGAAATGAAATGTAGAATGCCAGACCTAGGTGTGGGACTCAAATGCCCACTTCCAACTATTACTAAGACTTCTTTACAAGTTGCCCATAAAACTAATTTAACTCAAAGAAAGAAAGCCGCATATTTTAATCAGTGGAAAAGAGGAGGTGGCAGGGGCATGGACAGACACACATACACACACAGTCATACTTAAGATGTAACCCCCCCCCCCCCCCCCCCCCCCCGTTTCTGCCAGAGACTGTAAAAAAACATGGACAAAGCTACTGTGACGTCACCCATTGACTCTCCGTGGGTCTTGAAAACATGTTTTGAAGCTCAATGGTGGGCGCACCCATGTTTTCGATTTGGAGCCAAAACCATAGAGTTCAGCGGTTCTGTGATTTTTACACAGTGTGATTGACAGTCCAGTGCGGAAAAGCCCATCAACCTGAACGAATGATTGCAGAATGAACTTGAGGTAAGCTGTCTGCCGTTGTTTTAAAATATATTATCAAATGTTTACGGAGTTTAATTTCCATCCGTGACTATACTGTGTCATGTAATCACATTATATGACATTAATAATATAATTACGTTCAGTTATCTTCAATTAATGTCTCAGCAAAACATCACCCAATATGCTTAGCTAGCATATCAGCTTGCCAGTGAGCTAGGTAGGCTATCCGTGGTTAGCTCATGCATTAGCAATATGAACCACAGGGGAAGAACATCGACTACACTGATGGTCAATCAATCAGGGATGTGTACTGGTGATTATTGACTAGGCTAATTTCCATATAACTGTCTGGTAGACCTGCTGTTAACCGAGCAAGTTATCACCATAGGTTTTCACCACAGTCAGTTAATGAGCCAATAACTGTACTCCACCGCCGTTTGTGGTGTTCACTCGCTGGGTGACGCTAGCTGACCGATCGTTAAGTCACTTTTAAACGAATAAAAATTAACACTGTCAGCGGTGATTAACAAATCTACCAAGTATTTTAACTGATGTGCAGGCGTGTAAATATTACAACGCACTTTGTAGAGCAAGTTTTCCACCTGGTGCATGAATACAAAAATAATGTACATTGAATTTCTAATTATTTGTTTTCTTCTTGTAGATCATTAACCCTCTGGGGTCTGAGGGTAAAATGAGGCACACTGGTGATTGTGCCATGCTCTGACATTTGTGTAAATTTCATCAACTTTATATGCAGTGATTCCAAAGTGTTTCATATCTGTTTTCAGCACAAACTC
Source organism: Anguilla pacifica (assembly GCA_039654925.1). Lineage (NCBI taxonomy): Eukaryota > Metazoa > Chordata > Actinopteri > Anguilliformes > Anguillidae > Anguilla > Anguilla pacifica. The sequence continues at coordinate 1,647,180 of CM077298.1, forward strand.
AGCTACAATAATATGGCAGCAGTAAGTAGGTCATAATAATATGTGGATTGCAAATTGCTCTAAAAACACACAAACTGTAAACAGTAGTTTTGAACATGCACAGGAATGTTGTAATAAAACACACTAAACATTTGTAACTAAGATTTTTGGTCACTGAAATGTGTTCATCAAGGTCTTGGGTATCAAAAGATGAAAAAATATTTTAGCAAATCCAATGAGAAATATAAAATAAATTGCTAAAAGTTAGTGTTGTGACTACTATTTTTCAACACCAGGTGAGAATGGGAGGGCAAATGGCCTTTCTGTAATGAATATGCATTAGGTAGGAGGACCTGCCAGCAAAGGAGGCTATTCACACCTGGCCGCATGCCTCCCCACCACTAAGAGAAAGACTCAGTGAGCCATTTAGAAGACAGAAACAAAGACATCTTTTGATTTTAGAACATTTTTTGAAGCAAACTATACGCATGGAAGATGAGATGAGACTGGTGTACTCTTGCAACGCTTGTGTGGCCTCTTAGCTAGTGGTGAACTAGGCCGTGTTTCCTGATCAGCATCTCTGTAAATATGATAAAAACAAAATTGTTAGGAAATGTGACATCAAATCAAACTTTATTTATATAGCACATTTCCTTCAACAGGTGAAAATTAAATGTGCTATACAAAAAAGGGGCAAACCACTAACTAATGAAAACAAAACTTAGGAAATGTGACATGGTTACATCATATACAAACAAAGAACCAAACAAACACAACCAGACGCAGAGATGTAGCCTATAATTTTGAGAAGCAATGGTTAGAATCGTTCGTAGTGTGGGAATTTACAAGCGCGCATATTTGTGAATATTCCTACAAACACACAGAGAATGTAATACAGCACACATTTACAAATAATGCAAGCTATCAATGAAACAACATTAGCTAAACTGAATAAACATTGATATTCCAGCTCTACTACACTCAACTCATCAATAACAATGCCTCAATCTGAAGTAGGCTAGGTCTGTTTAGCCAAGTGGTTATTATATTGCTATTTCCCAAATTTACTTACAGTATGCGAATATCGATTATTCAAGGACATCAGTTTTAGAATCCTAGCCACGCCACTACACGCCAGGCATGGGCTATTTATTACCAATATGATCGAAAAAAATACAGTCTATCTGCTACTTCTAACACACAACCAGACGCAGAGAGCCTAGCCTATAATTCTGAGATGCAATAGTTTGAATCGTTCGTAGTGTGGGAATTTACAAACACGCATATTGCTGGATATTCCTACAAACACAGAGATACATTGCAATACAGTACACATATTTACCAATATGATCATAAGAAATATACTTACTCATGAAGTTGATCCTCAGCTGGATCAGTTCGCTGTTCGAAATGACACCGCTCTTCATCAATGTCGGCTTCCGGACGGACCATTTTCCAAAATTAAACGAAAAGATTACCTCAAAAGAAGTGAATTAGGCTACACTTTGACATTCTATCCTGCTTTCGCAGGCTTGGCATTTCTCACGTGGATCTCGCATCGCCCCTCCCCTATTCTCCTTCTATGGAGAGTAGTTATAATGTCGTTAACATGTGAATGCGATTTGGGCGGACTTCCTGCTGAGCGAAATTCACATAGTAATGAGTAAGGATTAACGAAGCATACATGGTTTAATTAATCAAGTTTAGAACTTTTAAAACAATTCATATTATTTGTCAATGGGTGCATTGGAAAGTCGCGATTCTAAGGTTTCTGTCAATGTTTTTGTTGCGTCTGTATGATAACTTGTGAAGTTAATCATCCAAATAGAAATGAAAGTTCATTTAATCTTGCCGAGCTCCGCCGGCGGAGCTCCCGACCCCAGAGGGTTAAAACCAATGGAGAAAAGCCAACATACACAAGGAGCCCCCAGGAACCACCGGCTTAAATGCTCTTGTCGGTCTCTTAAATGCTAAAAACATATTCCTTTCTAAATGCCAGTCTTACAATGATGGTTAATTTCGTTAAATTCTGTGTGTGATTTCCCCGTGTGTTTTATGTTATCCAGCAAATTAAATCATAAACCTTAAGACTCTTAATTCGCTTCCTGAAAAATTCTGCAGTTTATCCCAAAATCGGGATTATAATAGTTTTGGCTGCGTCCCAAATCACTCACTTGTTCACTCATTCACTATTCCCTATGTAGCCTGGTGAAATTAGAATGACACAGGACACAAAACTATATTCAGGGATCTTTATTACCCGACATACTCTCAAAAGGGGAGAGTAGTATTAAATTAATTTGGAGTGTTCAATTTGGTTTAAACTTAACAGAGATTTTGCTACACAAGCAAATTTACAACTTCAGACACGAAGTCTCACTTCAAAATGTAGCTCACTATTCAAGCATTCAAAAGTTTTCATAAATCTTGGCTCCAAATCTGCCTATATGAAGTGCATAGACAAATTAAATGGAGTGACTGAAATTCTAGGCTAACTTAGTGCCTAAAAACAGTACCTAATTGTCCTAATACTGTAGCTTATTCTTCTGCCTAGTTGGCTTTGCAGAGGTTAGGTTAGAATAGTGTTCACTGTGTGAACTGTGTTCTTGGCTAGAAATAGCTGTACAAAATAAGTATTATACCTTTCTGAACTTGTGTTCAGCAGTTGCCTACGACCATGATGCACTTTTTGTACGTCGCTTTGGATAAAAGCGTCTGCGAAATAAATGTAATGTAATTCAGCTAATACATAAACAACCGTAGCGGTAGCTCTGTACATTCGATTAACAAAATAAAAGAAAATAAACAAAACCACATACAGTCAATTTCCATAGAACATGAAACATTTGGTACATAACTCTCAAATTAAATGTGCAGTATATCTCATAATACTCACTGTATTCTATCTTTGTGCTAACTCAGGTGCACATGTGGCGGCAGGCCATCAACCCCATACAGCACTACACAACGAAAATAAACACTATTCTCGGTACACTGTAAACACATTAAATGTTTTCAAACATGAATGATAACAACATATCTCTGCAAAATGAATTTACAATGCTTTCAGAAAGTATTAGCCTCGCAGCGCTCTCCCGAGTTACTCAGCGCATGTGGATAGAATCTGCAAACATCCGACCAACTAAATTACCATCGGCGGCAAACATAACATTTTGTACTTCTATACAACCATATTAGTGTACATCTTTCGATCATTTTGTACAGAAACAACATTTTATGAATATTTACCCATTTAAAACTGCAAACGCTCCACACGAGGTAAGTCGCGCAAAATGGAAGGCTCTCCGCTTCCTGCTTCCTCTCGCGCAATTTCCTCTGGCGCACCTCTCAATTAGTGGATACCCAAAAAGGCACAGTGCCATCTAGTGGTTTACGTGGGAACATATTTTCCACTCGGTTACATATAGTGGAAAACATGTAGCACACTACATAGGGAGTGAGTGGCAGAAGGAACGTTTGCTTTGGGACACTGTTATCATCACCCTGCGCTGCTACTATCTTTTGAATATCTGTCGCACAATAGCCGAAATTGCGTTCGTTATTGATGTGGCGAGAAAGCGACGTTGTCTTTTGTCCCTGATAAAATATTTTTTGAACGTAATCTGTGTGTATACAGTCCCCTCTAAAAGTATTGGAACAGCAAGGCCAATTCCTTTGTTTTTGCAATACACTGAATACATTTGGGGTTGAGATAAGAAGATGAACATGAGACAAGAGTTCAGAATTTCAGCTTTTATTTTCTGGTATTTACACCTAGATGTGTTAAACTACTTAGAACAGAGAGTATTTAAGTAAATGAAAGCAAATAACACTTAATATTTGGTGTCATATCTCTTGCTTGCAATAACTGCATCAAGCCTGCGACCCATTGACATCACCAAACTGTTGCATTTTTCTTTTGTGATGCTTATCCAGGCTTTTACTGCAGCCTCTTTCAGTTGTTGTTTGTTTCGGGGGGGTTTTCCCTTCAATCTCCTCTTCAGGAGGTGAAATGCATGCTCAATTGAGTTAAGGTCTGGTGATTGACTTGGCCAGTCTAAAACCTTCCACTTTTTCTCCCTAATGAAATTCTTTGTTGTGTTTGCAGTGTGTTTTGGGTCATTGTCTTGCTGCATGATGAAGTTCCTCCCAATTAGTTTGGATGCATTTCTCCATAAGTTGGCAGACAGAATGTTTTTGTAGACTTCTGAATTCATCCTGCTGCTACCATCATGAGTTACATCATCAATAAAGATTAGTGAGCCCACTCCAGAAGCAGCCATGCAAGCCCAAGCCATGACACTTCCTCCACCGTGTTTCACAGGTGAGCTTATATGTTTTGGATCATGAGCAGATCCCTTCTTTCTCCACACTTTGGCCTTTCCGTCACTTTGGTAGAGGTTAATCCTGGTCTCATCAGTCCATAAAACTTTGTTCCAGAACTTTTGTGGCTCATCTCTGTACTTCTTTGCAAATTGTAATCTCGTCTTCCGATTCTTACTACTGATGAGTGGTTTAAATCTTGTGGTATAGCCTCTATATTGCTGCTCTATAAGTCTTCTTCGAACAGTTGATTGAGATACCTTCACCCCTGTCCTGTGGAGATTGTTTGTGATGTCACTGACTGATATTTTGAGGTTTTTCTTCACAGCTTTCACAATGTTTCTGTCATCAACTGCTGTTGTTTTCCTTGGTCGACCTGTTCGATATCTGTTGCTCAGTACGCCAGTGGTTTCTTTCTTTTTCAGGACATTCCAAGTTGTCGTACAAGCTATCCCCAATGCTTGTGCAATGTCTCTGATCGATTTCCCCTCTTTTCTAAGCTTGCTTTTCTCCCAAAGACAGCTCTCTGGTCTTCATGTTAGTTTATCTTCTATAACACAAATGCAGTTTTCACAGGCAAAACCCAAGGCTAAAACCAAGAGTAGACATTCAGAACTATTTATTGTTTAACCAATCAATCTAACAGGACACATCTGGGCAACAAGAAACACCTGTCAGTCACATGTTCCAATACTTTTGCGTAAAAATTGGGTTGTCTGATACAAAAGGTGTTCTAAATCGTTTAACAAATCTAGATAAAAATACCAGGAAATAAAAGCTGAAATTCAGATCTGTCATCTCATGTACATCTTTTGACCTCAAACTCAATTGTCTTCAGTGTATAGCAAAAACAAAGGAATTGACCTTGCTGTACCAATACTTTTGGAGGGGACTATATATGAAATTCTCGGTTAAATATTCATCAATATTGGCATCGACCAAATCTATAGCAATATACTGTTTAAAAATCTTTTATCAGGGACCGAAAATGACGTTTTTCTTGAGTTGCACTCCTACCGAGATTAGCTAGCAAGCAGCTTTTTGGAGAAAAACTGTTAACATTACACTTGGCACTCTAATGAAAATTGGTGACTTTTTTGTATCGAATATGCAAATATAATTCATGATTTGACATAACTATGGACAACTTGCATTTATACAAGTAGCTACCACTCACTTGTTCCAACCACCATCTGAAAAAACCGTAAAGCCCTACCGCAGTGTATTGTGGGATGTTGGGCTTCCTGATAGTGTACATAGCTTGTACCCTACATTATGCAGTGCATTGTGGGGCAGAAGTAGTTCACTATATAGTGTGCTACAATTTTGAGTCTTGGATGGGACACACTACAAAGTAGCTGATGCCAAAATTAGTGCACTATATAGGGAATAGGGAGTGATTTGGGACGCAGCCTACATCCGTGAAGCATGGCCCAGGTAGACATTTACGGAATGTACACGACTGACAAGCCGTCAAACACGTTTGACAGATTGAATATTTGCCAGATAGGGTTAGTTAGCTAGCTTGCTAGTCAAAAGGCTTGGTAGCTGAAGTTGTGAACTGTTTTAGCATAGGCTACTGGACTACCAAATATAGCAAATAAGCATTAGCTGATTATGCTTTTTGCCAACTAATTATTTGGTTAAGTAGCCTTTGGTTAAGGCTAAAGGAAATTGTAAAAATGACTTGGCTACCGAAAAAACTTCAGAGGAGGATTATTTTATGGTCAATCAGTGCAGCTGTAAATAGCACATGCCATAATGAAATCACTATGAAATGGGATGTCTGCATTTTCTGACTTCGCACAGGTGGACCGTGGACGATGAGTCGGAGCCGCAAGGCCAAGAGGCGCCACCTCCCACCCCAGTGACCATAGACTGTAGCCCCTACGGTAGCTTAGTCCTCCGCAGTAATCAGGAAGTGACACAAACTGTACCTCATTGGTCCGCAACAAATATTATAACAGTGCTCAAATGACACAATAAATCATGAAATCGGCCCATGGACAGTCGTAAGACAAATAAAATACACATATTGTGACTATTTGTTCTTGTGAGAAAAAATTATTGACTTTGTATTTTGACCGCATTTGTACCATAGACTTACATGGAAACCGGATATGCAAACACCTATACTGGAGCCAACCACAGTGGCGCCAGTGAGCAATGTCTCTCAACAAGACCAGGAAGTGAGCTTCAAAAACGAAGTCTGGTTTTGGCCGCTTGGTTTCTGCTCGTCTTATCTCCAGGCTATGCTGGCCGAGCACTTTGAAGCTTCCTATGGCTGAGAATGCTAACTCGTGAATTACATGTCTGACACCACCAAAACAATCACCATCTTCCCCAACAATAAACCATGGGTGACAAAAGACCTTGAAACTATTCTCAATAAATAAAAAAAGCAGATGAAGCAGATTATCAGAAAGGCTAAATTAGTCTTTGAGGTAAAACAGAAATTCAAAGGGGGTAACCTTCAGGTGGTATGGCAGGGGATAAAGACTATGGTTGCAGCCAATTCTGTGAGTAACTCCAAGCTGGTTTGTGTGGCTGCAAGGAGTGTTAAATACCTCCTTAAAGATCTCAACTGCTTCTATGCAAGGTATGAGAAAGACATACATTCACAAATGGCAGATATGCCTGACCCCTGGCAAACTCCCCTTCATTATCGATGGTGATCCTGTTTTCAGACACCTGGAAAGGACACAGGTTAAAAAAAGGCCCCGGATGACATGTCTCAGATGACATCTATGGCAACATCCCGAATCACTGTGCTGAGCAGCTAGGATGAGTTTTCCAGTAGCTGTTCCAGAGAACAGAATAATCCCACAGGAATGGAAACATTCCCATTTCTAAAAAGAGCAGCTCCAAGGTGAATGATCTCCAACCCATAACGCTCACCTCCCTTGTTATGAAGGTTTTTGAAAGAATTATGAAGAGCTACATTACCAATGCTACAGCTACTTAAACCCTCTTCAGTTTGTGTATCATGCAGGGATAGGGGTTGAAACAAACTTTTCATACGGAACCAGCGGGTGTTATACAGTACATCAGGCTTAAATTCAAGACTAACACCAAGGTAATCATTAAGACGTGCCACCTCGGATAAATAATTTGTGAAGAGATGAACTCAGTGATGGGGGATTACTTTGTGAAGAGGTGAACTCAGGGATGGAGGGATTACTTTGTGAAGAGGTACACTCAGGGATGGGGCGATTACTTTGTGAAGAAGTGCACTCAGGGATGGGGGGATTACTTTGTGAAGAGGTGCACTCAGGGATGGGGGTTCATTGTCTTTGATTAGGTGGAAGCTGACGGTATGCTTTTGAATGGGAAAAAGGGGAAATAAGGGATCAAACCTTTTAATTGCAACACACTCGTCAGCATCAATGGGAACGCATGACAAAGGGAAGATATCTCATCCTGTCACAGTAGTACCTGGGTAAATTAAAGTCTGGCTAATTGAAAAGCTTGTTATCCAGAGCTTAGCGTGTAACACTGTTTTAAGTCCTGTATTTATCACATACACGTTACATACATGTAATATAAAGCTAGTGTCCTCCGCATCTGAAAATGTAGTTATTAAATTATGCAGTCCTGCTAATGTAGCCATTATGATATTCCCTGGTGTGGATGTGGCCTCAGTCAGATTTTTGCTAGAATAATGGGCAGGTCTTTTGCAAGTTACGGACCACGGCTCTTGCCTGTCACTCTGCTCATGAAGAGATGTGATTTGCTCACTCAGCTACATACAAAGGTCCTCCAGTCAGGAAAGCAATCACACTCTTATCAAAGATCCAGGGCCAACTTCACCCTCTTTACTGGACAATCATGTGGTAATTCACTCAAGTGCTAACTCATTAATGTGCAATGCTAACTCATTCATGTACTAACTCATTAATGTGCAATGCTAACTCATTCATGTGCCAAATCATTCACATGCTTACTCTCTTCTTTGCTATCTCACTTGCATGCTAACTCACTTAAATGCTAACTCATTCATGAGATCATTCTTTCACGTGCTTACTGCTGTGTTATCTCACTCATATGCTAACTAATTCATATGCTAATTAATGTGCTAACTCACTTTTGTGCTAATTCTTTCACATGCTTACTCCTGTGCTATCTCACTTATATGCTAACTCATTCATATGCTTACTCACTTTTGTGCTAATTATTTTGCATGCTTACTCCTGTGCTATCTCACTCATATGCCAACTCACTTTGGTGCTAATACTTTCATGTGCTAATTCATGCACATGCTTATGCCCCAGCTATCTCACACATGCTAACTCACTCATATGCTAACTCACCTTTTGTGCTAATTCCTTCCTGTGCTAATTCATGCACATGTCTACACCCGAGCTATCTCACACATGCTAACTCAGTCCAGTGTTAACTAATGTGCTAGCTCACTCAAGTCAGGATTCCTCAATGTGCTGACTCATGTGCTAACTCATTCACATGCTAACTCCTGTCAATGAACCCCACTGCACTTTATACTTATTATTTTTGTATTATAATTAGGTTATATGATCTCTGTTCTCTTCCTTGATGGCTTTGGTTTTTTCAATTTTGATATTTGTTTAAAGATCAGTTGGCATATGCTGGATGAAAGATCTTAAAAAGTGACTTTATTTAGAAAAATGGTCCAGATTGTAAATGCCTATACACTGTATCTATTGGGCTGCAGCACTTAAATTTGTGGACAAAGAGGCACGGCCCAGTCCAGGAACAGTGGACACAAACCATTGCTTCTTGTTTACAGGCAGCCAATATAAAGTTTACGCTCCATCAGTTACAGCTGCCTTACCTTGGTCCTAACTGGCACGGCAGTAATGGAAGGGATAATGAGGGCTGATTGAACAGCCATCTTCCCTGCGCCCAGGAGGAGAAGAATGATGGCAGAGGGTGTGTGATTTTGAAAACTCATTATAATGTATTTGCACACTGTGCATGTCTCCCCTGCGCTCGCAGACGAGGCCTGACACACGGAGCGCGGCGTTAACATCTCCAAACCGCTGAAGGAAATGAAAGCCCCTCAGCTGTCTGCCAGCGTCAGCTGCTCCTCTGTGTTAAGTGTTATTGTCAACACTGGCTGTAAATTCTGCTGTGTTAGGCCTGTGGAAATGAGAAGATCAGCTATTGTACTTAATGTCCTACGTTGCAAACAGTTGCATAAAAACGGGATTTTTTTATTTTTTATTAAATCAATAGACTCCTAATTAAGTAGTCAAATAAGTGTTTCATTTCTTTCCTGAAACATATTAACACAATGCAGGCTTGGCTCATTACTGTTTGCTCTGTCTTTGAATTCTTCATCATCTTATAAATGGTTTGTTTTAGTAACGGTGTTCACACTTTCACCAATTAGGAGCATATTGATTCAGTGCAGTCTTTAAAGGCAGACTAAGCAAGATTTTTTTTTACTTGAAAATATAATGAAATAGCCATGCTAAGGCATATCTATGATGTACTGTCAATCTATGTCTTTACTTAGTTTCACCAAATTCATGCACCTTTTACCTGTATTTATATGTTTTGGATGTTTCTGGGCGTGGCACTCTTTTCTGTGTGGGAGGGGGGCAGGTTCACTGTCAAGGTAATCAGCACATCGTTAAACAATTAAACATTTAAAGAGCGGTGCTGATTAGCAACCTCTAACAGCTGTGGCGCAGAGTCCGAGAGCCGCCCCACCCACTCTCTCTCTGCAGCCAACGCACAAACCACGCCCCCCCCTACCACATACCCCCACCGCCCGGCTTAGGCTGGGGAGCCATCCGGCTGATGACTGACCCCCCCCCTCCCCTTTCGGGGTGAGAAAGGAAGTCTGCCACCACCATCTGCGCTCCCGGCCTATGAACCACCTTGAAATTAAAGGGCTGTAGAGCCAGATACCAACGGGTGATTCGTGCGTTAGCATCCTTCATGCGGTGCAGCCACTGGAGGGGAGCGTGGTCCGAACAGAGGGTGAATGGGCGACCCAGCAGGTAGTAGCGCAGGGACCCGACCGCCCACCGGATGGCGAGGCACTCCTTTTCAATTGTGCTGTACCTTGCCTCCCGCTGTGATCATTTCCGGCTGATGTACAGCACCGGGTGAACAACTCCATCCACCTGCTGGGTCAAAACGGCCCCCAGCCCTCTGTCTGCAGGGTATCGGTCTGCAGGGTAAAAGAAAGAGAGAAATTAGGGGTGAACAAGAGCAGCTCCCCACAGAGGGCTTCCTTTACCCTCTCAAACACTCGCTGGCATGGCTCCGTCCAGTGGACCGGATCTGAGGCACCTTTTCGAGTTAAATCGGTCAAGGGGCTGGTCAGCTGCGAAAACGCCGGAATAAACCCCCTATAGTAGCCGGCCAACCCCAAGAACCTCCTCACCTCTTTTTTGGTCTTCGGTCGTGGACAGGTCGCAATCCCCGCTGTTTTATCCACTAGAGGTCGCACCTGTCCACTTCCCAAGTGGTACCCCAGATACCGTACCTCCACTCAGCCAATTGCACACTTCTTTGGGTTAGCCGTGAGCCCCGCCTGCCTCAAGGACTCGAGCACCGCCCCCACCTGCTGCACATGCTGCGCCCAGCTGCTACTGTGGATGATGACATCATCCAAATAGGCAGCAAGATACGCAGCATGCGGACGCAGCACCTGATCCATCAGGCGCTGGAAGGTGGCCGGGGCCCCGAATAACCGAAACGGAAGTGTCCGAAATTGGTACAAACCGTCCGGAGTGGAGAAAATTGATTTCTCCTTGGACTTTGCAGACAAGGGAATCTGCCAATAGCCCTTGGTCAAATCCAGTCTCGAGAAAAAGCGAGCCGTGCTCAGCCGATCCAGGAGTTTGTCGACCCTAGGCATAGGACAGGCATCAAAACGTGACACAGCATTCACTTTTCTATAGTCCACATAGGACCGAATAGAGCCATCTGGCTTACCTACCAGCACGATGGGGCTACTCCAGGTACCGTGGGACTCCTCGATTACGCCCAACAGTATTGCCTTTATTTCTGCCTGCACCAATTTCTTTTTGTGCTCCGGCAGTCGATAGGGACGGGAATGCACTGTCACACCTGGGGGGGTTTCGATATGGTGGTGTATGAGGTTAGTGCACCCTGGTAGGGGAGAAAACACATCCGCAAACCGCTTTTGCAACAGGGCAAGGTCTGCTCTCTGGCTTGGCGAGAGGTGGTTATCTGAAAGGGGTGTGGTCTGATTAGTTGAATTTGGTACCTCCGGCCTCAGCTTGTCCCTCTCCTGATCCATCGTCACCAGAGAGACAGCCACCACCTCTTTCCACGCTTTTAATAGATTGAGGTGATAAATCTGTCTTGCTCCCTCTCTATCAGTACGCTCAACTTCATAGTCAACCCCCCAAACTCGTCGTGTAACCACAAAGGGCCCTTGGCAAGCAATTTTGTACTTGTTCTAAATTTTGAGGTAGGAAGTAATACTAGGACTTTATCTCCCGGTGAGAATTGTCATAGTTTTGTCCCTTTATTATAGTGCCTCTGCTGACGCTCCTGAGCCTCGAGAAAATTCTCCCGTGACAACCGACCCAGTGTATGGAGTTTTGCTCGCAGGTCCATAATGTATTGTACCTCACTTTTACTGGGGCTTGGACCGTCCTCCCAGCTTTCTTTAACTAGGTCCAATATTCCCCAAGGCTTTCTACCGAATAATAACTCAAAGGGAGAAAATCCCGTGGAGGCCTGGGGAACCTCCCACACTGCAAATAATAGAGGGACTACCCACTTATCCCAATTTCGGCTATCGTCGTGAACCAACTTCCGTATCATGAACTTCAAAGTCCTATTGAAACGCTCAAAGAGCCCATCCATTTGGGGATGGTACACGCTGGTTCTAATAGACCGGACGCCCAATAAGCCGTATAGCTCGTTTAGTGTGCGTGACATAAACAAAGTGCCCTGGTCAGTTAGAATCTCTTTCGGGATTCCGACGCAGGAGATAATCTGAAACAGAGCCTGTGCAACACTTTTAGCTGAAATATTACACAACGGCACTGCTTCGGGATACCGGGTCCCATAATCCACTAAGACCAATACGAAACGGTATCCCTGGGTGCTCCGTTCAAATGGCCGGATGAGGTCCATAGCGATTCTATCAAAGTGGACCTCTATTAAGGGTAGGGGGCGCAACGGCGCTTTTGGGGTGGCTGGGGCATTCACTAATTGACATTCAGGACAGGACGCACACCACCAACGTACGTCCGCCTAAATGCCTGGCCAATAAAACCGGGCCATTATACGGTGTAGTGTCATCAAGTGTCCCGCCATGGGTGTTCTGCCCTCGTTTTTCGGTTGTCATTTGTATTTCCTCGTGTTCCTGTTATTTATGTTCCTTGTGCTTTTGTGTTCCTCACCATGTCTTTGCTTTTCCCCATAGGGTGCTTATCCCCCATTCACTCCCTAATTACTTCCAGCCTTCAGCCATTTTCTCAGTCCGTTCAGGTCGCATTCTTCACACCCCCCCCTTATTAGTTCTAATTAGTCCCAGATTATAAAGTCACGCTTTTTGTTTCGCCCCTTGCCAGATCGTTGCTTTGTCGCCTAGCCTTGAACCTCGCAATCCTCGCCTAAACCAAGCCTAGTTTCTATTCTCTGTCCCCCGATTCTCAGTACCTTCCTTGTTTCCTTTAGATTGCACCGTTCTCCTGGTCACTTAGTTTTTGTTTCATGCACTTTGTTTCAGTGTTCCCCTGTCTGTCGAGTCTACGTGTTTGTCCTCGTCGCGTGTTGTTTTGTGTTCTCTTTCTCCCCGGTTTACCTCCCCAGCTCCAACCTCCCGGTCCAGCCCATCCTTCACCGGCCTCCCAGTCCCCAGTCCAGCTCCGCCGCCGAAACCAGAGGAATCCCCTCCAGCGCCACGCCCAGCCGGATCCCGGACCACCTCCTCACCAACCCTCACGGTCCCTGCTCCAAGTCTGCCCTGGTCCCTACCGCCCCCTGCTGTGTAATCAATAAACCCCTCTTTCTGAATTCCATTACACTGCTGTCTCTGAGTCCTGCATTTTGGGTCCGCCCAAGCGCGGAACACAACAATGGGGTTGTAATGAGCTGCCTGGAAAACCATTTCCTGGCGGATTTTTGGTACCAACAATTGGGTCATTTCTTCACCAGTCTGAGTGCCACGACACACTCGATATAACCTGTCCCTAATGATTTTGTAGGTTAATCAAGACATTACCTAAAACAGGTAAAATGACCGTTATCCCAGGAAGAAGCAGATCAAAAGTTTGTAGTAAAAACAGGAAGATTTATTACGCAGCCGGCTACGGGAACAACTCAGAGAGAAAGTTCATAGTATTGGTGGGTGATTACATTTATACAGTTCCAGTAGATTGGTATTTGCATATAGAGGAATTCTATTGTTGAAAGGGAGCACTGCCTCTGATTGGTGATAAGGAGCGGTGCTTCCTTCTGATTGGACCATTCAAATCCATAATGGTCATGGGGGGCCCAGCGGAAATGCCCAGGAGGGGAAACCTCGAAACCGACAGGAATGGAGGCCCATATGGTCATGGGGGTGGCCCTTCCTCCGGGACTTAGAATACACAAAACTGTCTGTTTCCCAACAATAGAAAAATAAGGGTGAGAGAGTACTGCATCGGGGCGCACCTGCTGACCATCAATGCGCATCACTTGGTCATAGGCAAAGCGTAAGGTGTCATCTCGAGACTGCTCGAGTGGGAAATCCTCTGCAGGGTGGAACACCGGGACCCGGGGGAGTCTCAACCTGAGACTCACCTGGGTCCGCCCCCCCCCTCGGCCGTGTCGGACGGCCCTGCGTCACCACCGTCAACAGCACAGACGTCACATGTCCCTATCGGTCGTGGTTGCACCCCAAACAGGTTCCCAGAAATCTTTCGAAACCCCACCCAATCAGTGCCCAAAATTAGGGGGTGCAAGAGCCGGGAGCTAACCGCAGCCTTCAGAATATGCGTTTTTCCCTGGTAACGAATTTCCACGGGTACTACAGGATACTCGTGCACATCCCCATGCATACATCGAACGGAAACCCAGGACGCCTTTACCAATGCCTCGGATCGAACCAAGCTTTGTTGTATCATGGACTGCATAGCCCCTGAGTCCAACAGCGCCCGGTGTTCACTCCTTTGCACCCTTACCGGGATGCAGTACGCTCCCTCTGGATCGGGAGCGGAAGTGGGCGGTGCTGATTAGCAACCTCTAACAGCTGTGGCACAGAGTCCGAGAGCCGCCCCGCCCACTCTCTCTCTGCAGCCAATGCACAAACCACGCCCCCCCTACCACAGTGTGGCTACAGAATCTGTGGTTTGGGATCAGATTCCAGAAGTGCATGTTGTTTGTTAGCTGCGGCAATGACGGATGCTAAGATGCCTAGATGCAGCGAAGCAAAAAGACAAGCTGACAGGGCTCGTTCTAAAACTAGAGTCAACCTTGGAAGGGCTTTTCTTCGATGCCGCTAGCTGAAGTTCACTAAGCACGGAGAAAACACGGAGATGGCCTGTTTTCTGTTGGTCCTGTAATTAACTTACTTTTAGCTAGCTAGTTATGTTAGGCAGCTTAATGTCTGAAGCTGGCTAAATTCTGTTTTACTAAATTCTGTTCTCCCATCAAGATGTAGGGTATTCCTCCCTATGGAAACTTACTGTTTATAGTCGCAACTTTAATTAATTAAATTAATTAATTGCATGCTATCTAGCTACGTGTAAGACTTCATAATAAAGCGAACAAATTTGCAAACAAAGCCTCCCCTTCCTCATTAGGATTCACTGATTATAAAACATGGCATAACTTGAAATATTTAAATATTTCAATAATTTATTTCTAACTCTATATCTCAGGAATATAACAATGTAATATTACATTACATTTTATTTGGCGGTTGCTTTATCCAAAGCGACGTATGAAGGTATTATTGGAGCAAAACACCTGAGCACCTGTGACAGTGGAATTTGTAGTCACAGAGAAAAATGCTTTAGGAGTTGCAAACTTGTAGATTTTTTTTCCTCTCCCACAAACACAACACAATAGTTACACCTTCTCAAATTCTTCATTGCAGGTGCACAAATCCTATTCTACGAATCACAAATACTTTTTTTTTTTTCTTGGATATTTTTCTAGCACAAACACAAGTCAATAACTACAACTGCTTGAATCTGCCACTACGAGTCTCAAATACTGTTTTTTCGCTCACAAATGACAAGTTCTGCGCGCTTTCACTTTTGCACCACATATATCAGTGAAATGTGGAGCAAAAGTGATTTGTGCACCTGTAAAGTCAGGGGCGGGCACTGTTCAGAGATCAGAGAACCCTTTTGGCCAATCAAAGGAGCTCGTTTGGGCGCCTGTCCCTTGGTGCTGTCAGGCCAATTTTGATCAGGGCTGCAAAAATGAGGTAGTGACATTCTAAAACCATTGTGATGTACTTAAAGTTTTGTTGCAGCGTCCGTTGCTATGGCGACGCTGCCAGCCTTGCTACATTCTATGGCGATAAAGATTCTAAGACAATTCAGCCATTTCTCTGGTATAATGGGTTATTTTCCAGCCTGAAATGCAATCGTATTAGTGAATAAATGCCTACGCATGTCATCTAACTTGCAAGTAGTTGGCTATCTCCCTGAATATGAATTAAATGTTTAACAGAAAATAATAATTATAAATGCGATCTTATCCACGGAAATAGCTATAAAAAAAAGGCAAAATAAATGTTGTGGACGTGAGCGTCGTCATAGATGTCAGAAGGAAATGCCACTGATAAAAATTTTTTAAAAATTGCCCTCTTTGCAGTAGTTTGGGCTGGAAACGAGCAGTACGAGCGGAATAAGCCCCCGAAGTGAAGCACAACACTGCCTACTGATCGTAGACAAGATCGCTGTGAGGTTGCTTTCCATAGAGAATTTCAGCTGCGTGCTCGCATATTCCTGAAAATGCTGCAGCGGTGGCTAGCTATAAGTGCATACCGGCGTATGAGTGCTGTGAGCGTTGTGTTGATCGTAGCGTGGCGCTGAACCAGAGACTGTAAAAAAATATGGACAAAGCTACTGTGACGTCACCCATTGACTCTCCGTGGGTCTCGAAAACATGTTTTGAAGCTCAATAGCGCGGCCATGTTGTCAATATGGAGCAAGCGGCCGAAACCAGACTTTGGCTGCATCCGAATAGTCAAAAAAATTACGTCCTATGTCTTTTCCTAACCACTTTTCCTTGACGTCGATGGAAAGCGTCATGAGGTTAAGGAAAGATGTGAAGGAGAATTCAAAAAGACTTGGGAAAAGACAACCGCGGTGCTAAGGGAATTCGACTGCACTTACACTAGGCCACATAATTGTGCGACGGCGGATGTTATTGACGTGAGTCTGCCGTGGCAAAACTACAATGTTCCGAAGATGGACTACTAAAAGCGCATCTTAGATACTTCGCCACGTGCGTTCTTACCGTGTTGTTTCATGCAGGCTATATAAACGTGGACAACCCGGTGAAAAATATTACTTCATTACCAAGGGTGGAATTGAAATAAAAAAGGAATATAGGCTACCAGTTACAAAAGTGAAATGAAATGGTTGTTACATTGAGAATGGTTGCTCACTCACCCTCCTGTCCACTCATATTTATCGACATGAATCCCAATCAGTATGATTGTATGAAAATAATTCATTAAATTTAATGCTGCCGCAAGGAATTGTGGTGCGGCATTATCTTCTTTCCTTTCGTAAAGGACGGTCCAGTGTGCCCTGTGCTAAAGGAGATAAGATAAGAAGCATTGAAGAACCTTTCCTTAGCATTTTGAGAATTCGAACAGCTCTTATCATGGCTCCCACTTTGATACTTCCGGGTCAGTTCACTCAGTTAGGAACCTTCCTAAGCAAAAAAGATTATTTGGACGCAGCCTTCGTTTTTGAAGCTCATTTCCTGGTCTTGTTGTTCCTGGTTGCTCACTAGCGCCACTGCGGTTGGCTCCAGTATAGGTGTTTGCATATCCGATTTCCATGTAAGTCTATGGTACAAATGCGGTCAAAATACAAAGTCAATAATTTTTTCTCACAAGAACAAATAGTCACAATATGTGAATTTTATTCGTCTTATGACTGTCCATGGGTTGATTTAATGATTTATTGAGTCATTTGGGCACTGTTATAATATTTGTTGTGGACCAATGAGGTACAGTTTGCGCAACTTCCTGATTACTGCAGAGGACTAAGCTACAGTAGGGGCTACAGTCTATGGTCACTGGGGTGGGAGGTGGCGCCTCTTGGCCTTGACATTGCGGCTCCGACTCATCGTCCATGGTCCACCTGTGCGAAGTCAGAAAATGCAGGCATCCCATTTCGTAGTGATTTCATTATGGCGTGTGGTATTTACAGCTGCACTAGACGACCATAAAATAATCCTCCTCTGAAGCTTTTTCGGTAGCCAGCCAAGTCATTTTTACTATTTCCTTTAGCCTACTTAACCAAATAATTAGTTGGCAGAAAGCATAATCAGCTAACGCTTATTTGCTGTATTTGGTAGTCCAGTATGCTAAAACAGTTCGCAACTTCGGCTACCAAGCCATTTGACTAGCTAGCTAACGCTAACCGGCAAATATTCAGTCTGTCAAACGTGTTTGATGGCTTGTAGGTCGTGCACATTCCATAAATGTCTACCTGGGCCATGCTTCACGGATGTGAGCTACTATAATCCCGATTTTGGGATAAACACTGCAAAACTTTCAGTTTCACAAAGCGAATTAAGAGTCTTAAGGTTTATTTGCTGGATAATATACAACACACGATGAAATCACGCACAGAATTTAACGAAATTAACCATCATTGTAAGACTGGCATTCAGAAAGTAACATGTTTTTAGCATTTAAGAGACCGACAAGAGCATTTAAGACAGTGGTTCTCAGAATCGGTCCTGGGGGCTCCTTGCGTCTATTGGCCTTTCTCCATTGGTTTTGATAATCTACAAGAAAAAAAAAATAATAATAATAATTAGAAATTCAATGTAGGCTACATTATTTTTGTCTCATGCACCAGGTAGAAAACTTGCCCTACAGAGTGCAAACGGTGATGGTGTAGCAGTTACTGGCTCATTAACTGACTGTGACGGTGATAACTTGCTCGGTTAACAGCAGGTCTACCAGACAGTTAGATGAGAATTAGCCTAGTCAAAAATCACCAGTACACATCTCTGATTGATTGACCATCAGTGTAGTCAATGTTCTTCCCCTGTGGTTCATATTGCTAATCCGTGAGCTAACCACGGATAGCCTATCTAGCTCACTGGCAAGCTATGCTAGCTAAGCATAATCGTTTTGCTGAGAAATATAAATTGAGAATAACTGAACGTAATTTTATTATCAATGTCATACATATAACGTGATTACATGACACAGTACAGTCACGGATGGAAATTAAACTCCGTGAACATTTGATAATATATTTTAAAACATAACAGCAGACAGTCAGCTAACCTCGAGTTCGTTCTGCAATCGTTTGTTCAGGTTGATGGGCTTTTCCGCACAGGACTGTCAATCACATTGTAAAAATCACAAGACCGCTTAACTCTATGGTTTTGGCTCCAAATCGACAACATGGCCGCGCCCACCATTGAGCTTCAAAACGTGTTTTAGAGACCCACGGAGAGTCAATGGGTGACGTCACAGTAGCTTTGTCCATATTTTTTACAGTCTCTGGATTATAGTAATGTCACATTCGTGAAGCATGGCCCAGGTAGACATTTACGTAATGTACACGACTGCAAGCCGTCAAACACGTTTGACAGACTGAATATTTGCCGGATAGGGTTAGTTTGCCAGTCAAATGGCTTGGTAGCCGAGGTTACGAACTGTTTTAGCATACTGGACTACCAAATACAGCAAATAAGCATTAGCTGATTACGCTTTCTGCCAACTAATTATTTGGTTAAGTAGGCTAAAGGAAATAGTACAAATGACTTGGCTGGCTACCAAAAAAACTTCAGAGGATGTTATGTGCGCCCCTACTTGGTGCATATGGGGTGCGTGTCTTTCTCCCTCTCTCTCTTTCTGTCGCTCTCTTTGCTCTTAGATTGCTTAATTGGTGATTGGCAGTGGGATGAGCTACACCTGTTCTCAATAGACTGCACCTGAGACACTAGTATATATATACTACAGCCCTGTGATCCTTCTGGAGTCCTCTACACAGACGGGCCTGGAGGATCACCCCATTTGATTGCTACCTAGTATTTCTTACCATTGTACTAATTCATTCATTGTTGTACTGCTACCTGGTGATACGTGGATACTTGTCGATTAATTCTGGATTAAATCATTGTTGAATCTCTTGTTCGACTCCATTTTATGTTGTGGTTTGCCCGTGGCTAGCCGTAACATAATATGGAGTCGAACAAGAGATTCAACAATAATGATAATACGATACGCGGTCCTTTGACCTTATTAAAGGAAAATTGGATAAAAGACAGCCCTCAGCATAACCTGTTGAATTATGTGAGTGAGTTCCGCTCCAGACTACACAGAGCCTGTGAGTTAGCGCAGCAGAATTTGAAAATCGCACAAGGAAAAATGAAATCCTGGTACGATCGCAAAGCGGAAAGCAGACGGTTCGAACCTGGTGATAAAGTTCTGGTTTTCTTGCCCATCATTTGTTCGGCCCTGCAGGCTCGGTTTAGTGGGCCTTATGTGATAGAACGGCGGCTATCTGATCGTGACTATGTGATCATTACCCCTGATAGGCGGCGACGTACGCAGGTCTGTCACGTTAACATGCTCAAGCCCTACTATGAAAGGTAACCTTCGAGTCCTCCTGACCCTGTACTGCACTCTAGCTCAAATCCCTCGGTGGTAACTGCTGCTGGCGATGTTGCAACTCCGCCTTCTCATCCTTCGTCTTCCTCTGTCTGTCTAACTGTCACTACCTCGTGCCCGGAAGGGATGCTAGGGACAATTACTCCACTCTCGGAGGAGAGTGCGGAGGAAGTTGTTGTTCCCTCACGATGTGTTGTTAAAGGCCGTTTAACAAATTCTGAAATGCTTGTTGCCCTCTCAGATAATCTACCTCATCTGTCAAGTGAGGAGCGAGACGACATCATTCACTTGGTTGAGTCGTATCCCTGCCTTTTCCAAGACGTGCCCAGTCGCACCACTGTCATCGAGCATGACATAGAGGTAGGATGTAACTTGCCCATTAAACAACACGCGTATAGGGTGAACCCTGTTAAACAGCAGCTGTTGCGCAATGAGGTTGACTATTTGCTTAAGCATGATTTGGCTGAACAGAGTTCTAGTGCTTGGAGTTCTCCCTGTCTGCTTGTAAAGAAACCCGATGGGTCTTATCGTTTTTGTACTGATTATCATCGTGTTAATTCGGTGACCAAACCTGATTGTTATCCCCTACCGCGGATGGATGATTGTGTTGACCGAGTGGGTTCTGCCACATTTGTTGGTAAATTCGATCTACTAAAGGGATATTGGCAAGTCCCCCTGTTGGCCCGTGCTAAAGAGATCTCTGCATTTGTGACGCCTAATCATTTTCTGCAGTATAATGTCATGCCTTTTGGGATGCGAAACGCACCTGCCACATTTCAGCGTTTGGTCAATCATGTTTTGTCAGGTCTTCATGGTTGTGAAGCCTACCTCGATGATGTAATTGTGTACAGCTCATCATGGTCAGAACATCTTTGTCAGATTCAGGACCTCTTTGATCGCCTGTCTGCTGCTTCCATCACCATTAATCTCGCGAAGTGTGATTTTGGTAAAGCCACCGTCACTTATCTTGGTAAAATTGTGGGGAGGGGGCAGGTCCGTCCTCTGGGAGCAAAGATCGAGACCATTTGTCAGTTCCCTGTTCCGACAAACCGCAGGGAGTTGCGTGGGTTCCTTGGTATGGCGGGTTACTATAGGAACTTTTGTAAGAATTTTTCTTCAGTTGTTGTCCCTTTGACAAATCTTCATAGCCTGAAATTAGATTTTTTATGGTCTGATTCCTGCCAACAAGCGTTGGAGAGTGTGATTGCCCTCATGAGTAGAGCTCCAGTGCTGTCTGCCCCTGATTTCACGAAGCCTTTTCGGCTTGCGGTGGATGCGAGTGACTTTGGTGCGGGTGCTGTCCTTCTCCAGGTTGATCATGATGATGTTGAGCATTCGATATGCTATTTTTCACGGAAGTTTAATTGTCATCAACGCATTTATTCCACCATTGAGAAGGAGGCGCTCGCCCTGGTACTCGCCCTACAACACTTAGTGTTAGCTCATCCTCTCCCGTTATCATCTATACAGACCATAATCCTTTGGTGTTTTTGGACCGTATGAGAAATGCTAACCAACGTCTCATGCGTTGGAGTTTGGTATTGCAAGCCTTCGATTTAGAAATTCATCACATACGTGGTAAAGACAACGCCGTGGCTGACGCCCTGTCTCGAGTCTAGAATATTGCTATATCCCTCGTGTTGCTGTTTTCGAGTGTTCTTTCTCTCTTTCTCTCTATCTGTCTTCAACCTGCTCTCTGTCACGTATTGTATCCCTAGGCGCCAGGGCTGCAGACGATGGGGGTTGAGCCTGAAGTTGTCAGTATGTGGACCGGGGGGGGGGGGGGGGGGAAGAATATATTAGTTTAAGATCTGTAAAATGACTACCATCAGCTCGCCTCTCCTTACTTCGGACCTGCACAACCACTTTTTAACATATTGTAGGTGCGATGTCGGGGGTAGGTTGGTAAACGAGGGGGGAAGGATTTTTTTTTTTTGAGTAAATGCCCTAAAGTGCATTACCCCTAGACTACTACGTAGTGTTATGATATTTATTACCATACTTAAGTGTGAAATACTTAACCTGTAAGGTATTTGTCTTTTAGGAATACTTAATCATGATCACCATTATTTTTATAGTACTTTTGGTGCTGGTATTACCTGTTGCCACTTGGTAATTATTGTTTGTTATTACTGCTGAGTATATGAGTGTATGGTTGCATGTATTTTGCTTATTTGGCTTCCTCCTTGTAGGAAACCTTTTAAGGGGGGAGGTGTTATGTGCGCCCCTACTTGGTGCATGTGGGGTGCATGTCTTTCTCCCTCTCTCTCTCTCTGTCGCTCTCTTTGCTCTTAGATTGCTTAATTGGTGATTGGCAGTGGGATGAGCTACACCTGTTCTCAATAGACTGCACCTGAGACACTAGTATATATACTACAGCCCTGTGATCCTTCTGGAGTCCTCTACACAGACGGGCCTGGAGGATCACCCCATTTGATTACTACCTAGTACTTCTTACCATTGTACTAATTAATTCATTGTTGTACTGCTACGTGGTGATACGTGGATATGTATTTATTTTCAAGTGCATTGTGAAACTTGTCGATTAATTCTGGATTAAATCATTGTTGTTGAATCTCTTGTTCGACTCCATTTTATGTTGTGGTTTGCCTGTGGCTAGCCGTAACAGAGGAGGATTATTTTATGGTCGATCAGTGCAGCTGGAAATAGCACACGTCATAATGAATTCACCACGAAATGGGATATCTGCATTTTCTGACTTCGCACCGGTGGTCCGTGGACGATGAGTTGGAGCCGCAATGTCAAGGCCAAGAGGCGCCACCTCCCACCCCAGTGACCATAGACTGTAGCCCCTACTGTAGCTTAGTCCCCTGCAGTAATCAGGAAGTGACACAAATTGTACCTCATTGGTCCATAACAAATATTATTACAGTGCCCAAATAACACAATAAATCATGAAATCGGACCATGGACAGTCATAAGACAAATAAAATACACATATTGTGACTATCTGTTCTTGTGAGAAAAGACTTTGTATTTTGACCGCATTTGTACCATAGACTTACATGGAAACCTGATATGGAAACACCTATACTGGAGCCAACCACAGTGGCGCTAGTGAGCAACGTCTCTCAACATGACCAGGAAGTGAGCTTCAAAAACGAAGTCTGGTTTTGGCCGCTTGCGCTGATCTTCGGCTTACCTTTTCTGAACCTCGGTGATACAATGGTGTACGTAGACTACTTAACAATAAAGTGTAAGGCCGTGGGTAAGTGCTTTCTGCTGTGTTCCTGTAGCACCTGCAAAGTTCTGGAGACAGCCAGCACGCACAAGTATTCAGCCATTAACTTGTTTATTCCTTGGAAGAATACGGACGGCGTTTACTCCCATTTGCAATAAAGCATTGGTTATCTATCGCTCTTAAAACTGTCTGGACAGCTAGCAATCTTCCCTCCAACCCAAAATATCTGTACCACTCCGCTCTCTGACTATGATGGTGATTGCGTCCACGACATTTATTTTGCCTTTTTGTATAGCTATTTCCATGGATAAGATCGCATTTATAATTATTATTTTCTGTTGAACATTTAATTCATATTCAGGGAGATAGCCAACTACTTGCAAGTTAGATAACATGCGTAGCCATTTACTAATACGATCGCATTTCAGGCTAGAAAATAACCCATTAAACCAATCACCATAGAATGTAGCAAGGCTGGCACAGCGTCGCCATAGCAACAGATGCTACAACGAAACTTTGTGTACGTCACAATGGTTTTAGAATGTCATTACCTCACCCAGATCATTTTTTTAATTATTCTTTTTTTATTGTAAACAATTTAACAGAACATATCAACACATTTAACTTACAAACATTAAAGTAGGGGACACACCATTCTCAAACGAAAATACATAAACATTCACACACATTCAGGGTTCGCTTTGCTTTGCTATTTTTTATCCTATGCAACATATTCATATAATATTCAAATTCAATTTTGAACAAAAAAAATCTTGGCTTTTCCTTTCTCTGATCTCTGAACAGTGCCCGCCCCTGACTTTACAGGTGCACAAATCACTTTTGCTCCACATTTCACTGATATATGTGGTGCAAAAGTGAAAGCGCGCAGAACTTGTCATTTGTGAGCGAAAAAACAGCATTTGAGACTCGTAGTGGCAGATTCAAGCAGTTGTAGTTATTAACTTGTTTGTACTAGAAAAATATCCAAGAAAAAAAAAAGTCTTTCTGACAAAATATTATACAGGTGTGCAACTCTCATTGCATGAATTCACATACTGATTTGCGGATGTGCAAATTTTGTCCACGACTTCACATTTTTTGATACGGGTGTGTGAATGTGTTTTGCACCATATTCACTGCAGCAACTGTAGAAAAAATGTGAGTGTATGAGTTTCTTAATTTGTGATTCCTAGAATAGGATTTTTGCACCTGCAATGAAGAATTTGAAAAGGTGTAACTGTTGTGTTGTGTTTGTGGGAGAGAGAAAAAAATCTACAAGTTTGCAACTCCTAAAGCATTTTTCTCTGTGACTACAAATTCCACTGTCACAGGTGCGCAGTTGTTTTGCTCCAATAATACCTTCATAGTGACGCACAATAACTGCATACTGAAGGATGTTGGAACAAATACAGAACACAGGTCAGATAAGGTAGCTACAATTTGCATAAAGTACCAGTTATCCATAGCCATGAACATATGCATACTATGTAGTATCCGAGAAAATAAAGAGCCTAATATTTGAATAGGATACGGAAAACTTAGCGAAACAATCTTTCACTTTACAAGTGTATTAGCTAGCAATAATGTACCTATGGCTTGCTAATGTTGCTTATTCCACACACGATTCTGTTTACATCCCAGTTCTAACTAAATGTCCACAACAGCTAAATACCGAAAAAGGAAACACACAAAATAGTTGTACTACGGAGTACCATACAGTGTTCTCAAATCGTTATAACACTGCCTAATTATTGTTATCATCTATATGGGATTTTTCATGTTACTAAAAATGTGATTTTCAACATCTCTGATCACCGCACCTCTTTGTTTGACATCTTGTTTGTAGCGCTCGAGGGTGTGTCCTCAATGAAGGTGTGGGTGGAGTTGAGGATGGAGGAGGAGACCGACACAGTCTAGAGGGGCCACAAAATAGCTGCATAGTATGCCTTTAATTTGATCAGTTAAAACTGATTTTCGTTTTTTTAAGCAATTGTTTGCAATATAGCACAATAAGCACAATGTGAACATGGGAATTTCATCATAGCATGCATAGCTATTTCTGACTTAATGTGTCTTAAAGAGGGTAAGTAATCCCTCTAAACATGAAAAACTAAAATTCTGGGATTGCAGTTGTGGTTGGAAATGAAAACCAGAATGCGCAGAGGGTCCCCAGGATGTTTTTGAACACCGTTGAGCTAAACACTGTCATTTTGAACAAGATAACACAGCCCACAGAATGCTTTTTCCTCCTCAAGTACAACTTCAGTGTTACCTGATCTGATGTTTTACATTTTAGAGAAAATTACACCTTATTGTCATGTCATTGTCATGTTGGCAATATCAATTTAATAATGGTATTTCAGCTTAATTTACATTCTGATTCTCACAGTGTGAGACTTCTGATAAGCTGCTTTGTTCCTGACAAGTGTTGACTATTGTCTATTCATTAAAAAACTGTATGAACTGTTTGCTTTCTGTTTCTTTCTTATCTTACATTCATCTCCCACTGAGATCAAAACCTCCAGTTCCTCTTGGCAATAACATGCTAAATTAAATGACTATTTATTAATAATAGAATATGCAGAATACATTTTGATTAGCTGACTTGGGAGGCAATGTGTGTGTGTGTGTGTGTCATGTTTGGAGCAAAGACACTTTTATTGATTTGGCTCTGTACTTCGCAATTTTAGACTTGTAATCAAACAACTCACATGTGGAGTTTAAATTCTTTATTAAAGGGCATTTTTATGCATTTTGGTTTCTCCTTGTAGAACTTATTGCACCTTTTATACATAGTCATCATTGGTGATGTAACTCCTGATAGCAGCAGCAAAATTAATTCTGAAGTGTACAAAAGTAGTTGTTCCAATGACCTTTGGTATGCACTTTTGTACGAAACTTTGGATAAAAGCATCTGCCAAATAAATGTAATGTAATGGAGTAACTTATCTGCTCAAGCTGCATCAAGCAAATGTCTCCAAACTCCAAATTGGAATGGCGCTACATTCTACAGCAAGACAATGATCCCAAACATACTGGTAACGCAACAAAGGAGTTTTTCAAAGCCAAAAACTGCTAAATTCTTTACTGGCCAAGTCATTCACTCGTTCTGAATATAATTGAAAATGTGTTTCTTATGATGAAGAGAAGGCAACTAGCACCTGAAACGAGCAGGAGCTGAAGATGGCTGCTGTACAGGCCTGGCAGAGCATCACCAGAGAAGATACTCAGCACCTGGTGATGTCTATGGGTCACAGACATCACGCAGCCATTGCATGCAAAAAATATGCAACAAAGTAGTAAAAGTGACTAATTTGGGTTACATAACATTAATATGTCCCAAATATTATGGTGCCCTGAAATGTGGTAATATGTATAAATAGTGATGTAACTTTTATATGGTGAAATCAAAGCATATGGAAATATCCTTAAATAAAAGATGAGAATGTAAGTTGCTTGACTACAAATCTAAAATCTGTGAAGTACAGCGCCAAATCACAAAAAATGTATTTGTCTCAAGGGATCTGCATATAAAATGTCACGCACAGCATGTTTCATATTTAATTTTGTTACTGCAGTCATATTCCACTGTCATTACCAGACTAGCTACTTCAAAGCTATTGATGGACACACCAGAGTGTAATGCCATCTAAGTTCAAGGAGAACATTGGCATCTGCACCAATGCTGCCCCCAGTAAAAGGCAGGGTCTTGCAACATCTTCATTGAAAACAAGGACGTAAATGCAGGAGTAGAGCTGGGTTTTACTTCTGAAGCTGAGTGACATCATTGCCCATCTAGTACAATGGTTTTTCAACCATAGAATAATGAAAGATGATGATGTGCGGCTATTTACAGTTGCAATCAAAATTATTCAACCCCTCAAACCCATAAGATGTCTTTGTGATGTAAATAAAATTTCATGACAATGTATCAACTAAGGCCTTTGTAAACAGAAATACATGTTTATTAGAACATGTTCAAGTGATTTTGAAAACATACAGCTGAGTTTACTATATGTTATAAGGAAAAAAATGAAATTCTCTCCAAAAAAATCAATGACCAAATTATTCAACCCCCAAAATCAGTACTTTGTGGAACATCCTTTAGCTTTTATAACTTACAATAAACACTTCCTATAAGTGCTCACAAGCCTCTGACACCTCTCTTTTGGAATCTTGGCCCATTCTTCCTGTGCAAATGCTTCAAGTTCACCGATATTCTTTGGTTTTCGCGATGCCACTGCTTTCTTCAAATCCCACCAAAGTTTTCAATGGGATTTAAATCTGGGGACTGAGAAGGCCAGTCAAGGACATTCCAAGATCGTTCCCTGAACCAAGCTTTGATTGACTTGGATGTATGCTTGGGATCATTGTCTTACTGGAAAGTCCAAAGATCACCAAGCTTCAGCTTATGCAGTGAGGGCATCACATTCTTCTCCAGAATGGCCTGGTATTTCAAGGAATGCAGGGTGCCAGTCACACACTGAAGATTGCCAGTACCAGAAGCAGCAAAACACCCCCACAGAAGGACTGACCCACCTCCATACTTGACTGTGGGGATGGTGTTCTTCTTGTCATAAGCTGTACCTTTCTTGCGCCAGACATATCGCTTATCCATGGGTCTAAACAATTCCAGTTTTGTCTCGTCACTCCATAAAATATTCTCCCAAAACTCCATAGACTTATCCAAATGATGTCCTGCATATTCAAGTTGTTCTTTCATATGCTTACTGGTTAAGAGTGGAGTGCGGTAAGGTGTCCGGCCATGAAGGATTTGCTTGTTCAATATCCTTCTTATCATCTGTACTGATACTTTTGTTCCAGCTTTCAAAAGGTCATCCTGTAAGCCTTTGGCAGTAATATGAGGGGGTTTCTCAGCAGTTCTTACAATGTGCCTGATAACAGTTGATGTAACTTTACTCTTCCTTCCACGTCCAGGAAGGTTTACTGCAATTCCACGACTGTTAAACTTCCGTATGATGCTGCCAATTGTGTGTCTTTGAACTTTCAATATCTTGGAGATCTTTTTGTATCCATTGCCTTTTTTATGCAATGAAAGAATTTCTTCTCTTAACTTTTGAGAGAGCTTCTTTGTCTTTGGCATGTTTGCTAGTCAGCTTCAAACTAATGTGAAGAAGTGCATCGGTGGGATTTATATGTTTATCACAGGTGAAGCAAACAGTATCGTTACGGATTTCCTAAGGGCTTAAGTGTGTTTCCACAAAATTTTGTCACTCTACAGCAAATATTTTAAAAATGGTGATATTGAATGGGGGTTGAATATTTATGATATGGCTGAAATACAAAATTTACATGCTACTCGGAAATCTTTTTAGTTTCAAGTCTCCCAAAAAACATACATTTAAAAATATTTACAGTTTCCCCAGGGGTTGAATAATTTTGATTGCAACTGTATGTTCATGTTCAATACACTTTTTGTTTCGTTTTTAAAACCAGCATAGTAAAGCAGCCTGCTGGATACTGTCTGATTGCAGAATGTATCAAGTGTTTGTTTATACAGCCCCTCTATATTCAACATGAAAGGGAGGTAAGGGAAGATGCTTTCTGAAAAAGAAAATGGCTCTCTTTTGATGTGTAGTGCCTTGTGCGATCTCAGATAATGTCTTGTTCGAATGGCTGCCTGCATTGCTTCCCCTGTATCCAGTGACCGTGTGACGGGAAAAAAGCAGTCTGACGGGCACAGTTATTAGCTAGCTCAGCTTCAATGAACACAACATTCATGGAAGAGCAAGGCTATTGAAGAATCCACAAACATCAACATCCTGTATGGAATTACTATACAATTCAGTGTACTGTTCATTTTATTTATTTATTTATTTATTTATTTATTTATTTATTTATTTGACAGGCAGAGTACACAGTGATCAGCATTTCTGTAAATGTGCCACATTTAGGCAGCTGGCTGACTACAACTGCAACCACAGTCCCTAGGCGGGCAAACACTTAAAACCTTCTAAAAATAGCATGAATACAATTATTTTACACACACACACACACACACACACACACACACACACACAGTAACATACAAAGTATGTTTTCATTGTTTAATTGTGTTGTTGCTAGTAGCAGTTTATACCGTATTGTAACTGTTGATTATATACTAAGTATCCTAGGAAATACATTTTTGTCCTCCGTAGGGACCATGAGTCTCTGCTCTTAGTAGAGTCACATACAACAATGGTATACAGCACATGCAGCATTGGTGTACAGCACATACAGGATTGGTATACAGCACATACAGCATTGGTATACAGAACATACAGGATTGGTATACAGCACATACAGCATTGGTATACAGAACATACAGGATTGGTATACAGCACATACAGCATTGGGGTACAGCACATACCGGATTAGCAGAGGTGGGTAGAGTAGCCAAAATCTGTACTCAAGTAAAAGTATTGTTACTTTAAAATAATAATGACTCAAGTAGAAGTAAAAGTAGTCATCCAAATAATTACTTGAGTAAGAGTAAGAAAGTATCTTGTGAAAAGACTACTCAAGTACTGAGTTACTTCATATTACATTACATTTACTTGGCAGACGCTTTTATCCAAAGCGACATACAAAAGTGCATTTCATATAATTTGATTTAATGTTGAAATAAGCAGAGCAAGATGAACGTAAAAATCCAGATGTCCAAAATATAAAATTGTAAATGCTTGTCCAATAGAAATAAACAAAATATAAAATAGCCATGTGCAAATTCAAATATGGCCTAAAGCATACCCCTTTAAATAAAACAATACACAGGAAGTTCGTCAGAGAGGAGGATTTTCGCTTTCTGTTGTACTCTATTAAGTCTGTATACCTCATCAGTTTGTTGGGGTGAACCCTCCCTTGACAGAAAAAATATCAATGAGGCTACAGGGGATTTATCCATTAAAATAGTCTCATCATCACAACAAAGAGGAGCCTGCTCAAATTCAAACAGAAACTTTATATGAGGAAAACATAATGCTTTGTCGCAACATTATTGTACCTTATGATGCACTTATCCACAATATTCCAAAGTCCCATGAGGCCTTGCGCGGAATATGTGCAGAACTTCCGGTTTAGCGTAAACAAACGTTATGTATGCTATGCAATGCTATGCAATGTTCCAGCGCTCACGTCATGACTGTTGCGTGCTTCACAAAAACTATTACACTACTAACTAACGCTTACATTACAGTGTGAAATATCCACATTAATACCAGTAACCTATTTCAACACACTCAATTTCAAAAATAACGTATATAACCGAAGTATTTTGAACAGTAATAGCCTACTTACATAGCAATGATGAAATCTTATCTGTGTTCAGTAGATGGAGACAGAGACAGTAAATCAACAATACAGTTCAATCCTCTTCTGTTTTGCTCCAGAAAACGATGTCAGCTAGGTCTATCAGCAAACATGCGGCTTAGCTATGCCCAGAAGTCCTCAATAATAATAGTATTTCCCAAGAAATTACGAATAATAGTTGACCACGTTTCGTGAGTGAATGCATAAGTGAATGCGATGATAAGAAAAATTTCGGTTACGCTGACCTAAAAAACGCTATTCCAAAAGCAGAATTGGACATGTTATACATCGTTAGAAAGTTTATACTCTCACCTACTGAATAAATGAATTGTCAATCAAGCCAGACTGTACTAAAAAGGGCGACAACGCCGTAAACAAGGCGTGTGGTATTAGGCACAGCTATTTTGGAAGATACCCAGGCGTCACGAATACGCGTATATTTCCCACACGGATTGTCCAAGACAATATATGACCACTCAGTCAAATAGTTAGCTATCCACAGCCAAAACTAACCTACAACTTACCACCACATATTTTCTCAAGTTCGAAGTTGAGTTCTTGTAGGCTGAAATGTCCACATTTCTAGGCAGACAAAGAAGGCAGTGCATAATGTAACTACTGTTTTTGGTAGTCTGTAAGTAAAACATAGTTTGAACGTGAGGCCAGGGGTGTTCTGCCTCCTACGAATCACCCGCCGTTGTTTCAGCCATTGTTGTCGCCCGCTCATCCTTCTGCGTGCTGTGACTGGCTACGTTTGATTGGATCTCTGACAGAGCCAAAGCAAAGACCAGTCAGCCTCTTTGGCTGAAGTCTCTCTTGAGAGAAGAAACAAACAGAACATGCATTGAATAAAAAATGGGTAAAAAATAAAAGTAACGAGCGGAATGTAGC
This sequence comes from Anguilla pacifica, assembly GCA_039654925.1. Lineage (NCBI taxonomy): Eukaryota > Metazoa > Chordata > Actinopteri > Anguilliformes > Anguillidae > Anguilla > Anguilla pacifica. Next base: position 1,678,670 of record CM077298.1, read on the forward strand.
CGAATATAACGGAGTAAAAGTAACATTTTTCCTCGCAAATATACTCGAGTAAAAGTGAAAAGTATGTTGCATTAAAACTACTCTTACAAGTACAATTTATTCAAAAAGTTACTTAAGTAAATGTAACGGAGTAAATATAACGCGTTACTACCCACCTCTGAATGTAGCCGAATATAACTGAGTAAAAGTAACATTTTTTCCTCGCAAATATACTCGAGTAAAAGCGAAAAGTATGTTGCATTAAAACTACTCTTACAAGTACAATTTATTCAAAAAGTTACTTAAGTAAATGTAACGGTGTAAATATAACGCGTTACTACCCACCTCTGCGGATTAGTATACAGAACATACAGGATTGGTATACAGCACATACAGCATTGGTGTACAGCACATACAGCATTGAGGTACAGCACATACCCGATTAGTATACAGAACATACAGCATTGGTATACAGAACATACAGGATTGGTATACAGCACATACAGCATTGGTGTACAGCACATACAGCATTGGGGTACAGCACATACCAGATTAGTATACAGAACATACAGCATTGGTATACAGAACATACAGGATTGGTATACAGCACATACAGCATTGGTATACAGCACATACAGCATTGGTGTACAGCACATATAGGATTGGTATACAGCACATACAGCATTGGGGTACAGTACATACCGGATTAGTATACAGAACATACAGCATTGGTATACAGAACATACAGGATTGGTATACAGCACATACAGCATTGGTATACAGCACATACAGCATTGGTATACAGCACATATAGGATTGGTATACAGCACATACAGCATTGGTATACAGATCATACAGGATTGGTATACAGCACATACAGGATTGGTAAACAGCACCGACAGCATTGGTATTCAGAACATGCAGCACAGGTGAACAGCCCATACCGCACACGGCAGGTTAATGTGGTAAGAATGAGGGCTGAAATGAGTCAGTGGTCGCTGAGAGATGACACGCCTCACGCTGAATCAGCTCTTCGATCTGCAGCTCCGTCATTTGGACTGCATGCATTTCTTTACATAATTAACAGCTTGGAAATTACTTCCAAGGAATGGAGGCCCGTGCCAATTATGGAACTAGCTTTGCTAATCAGTCTCTTAACTCTGTTAATGTCATCATTCGTCATGGTCTCGGCCTACACACCACTGTGCAGCACCTCTCTCTCACTACACACCACTGTGCAGAATATCTCTCACTACACACCACTGTGCAGCACCTCTCTCTCACTACACACCACTGTGCAGAATATCTCTCACTGCACACCACTGTGCAGCACCTCTCTCTCACTACACACCACTGTGCAGAATATCTCTCACTAAACACCACTGTGCAGCACATCTCTTTCACTACACACCACTGTGCAGCATCGCTCTCTCACTGCACACCACTGTGCAGAATATCTCTCACTACACACCACTGTGCAGCATCGCTCTCTCACGACACACCACTGTGCAGCACCTATCTCTGACTACACACCACTGTGCAGCACCTATCTCTGACTACACACCACTGTGCAGCACCTATCTCTCACTACACACCACTGTGCAGCATCTCTCTTACTACACACCATTGTGCAGCATCGCTCTCTCACTGCACACCACTGAATGTACAACAGAAACCATCCTTTACTCCTTATATCATGGTTATATCATAGTTTACCTTCTTTATCAAAAATATACTGCTAAATATTTCCAAGACCATTTCTAAAACAATGAACAAATATGGTGTGTTGTAATTTGTGTAAAAGAAATTACAAGTAGTTGCCTTCTTAAAATATGCATGCATACTGTTCTGTCAACAATGAAAGGTGTTTTGAAAATGATCTAGATCAGATAACAACTTTTTTCTTCACAATCAGCGACACAAGAGCACCATGCCACCAGATACATTGAACGGCCTAATATTATTTATATTTTTTGATGTAACCCAAGTGCATTGGATGAAAAAACATGTTACAGCAAGAATAATTTTAAAAATATTGTTCATGTTCATGGAAGAATATATGATTCTAGAGCCACAGACCCTACAGGGGGCAGAAAGGAATAGGCAGGTCTTAGGAGTGTGGCACAATATGAGTAGACCGTGTCCTCTACAGTATTCATTTTCATATTCCAGGTTCCTCTATTTGCAACAGAGTTTAAAATAAGGCAATTAGGGACTGTTATCCAGTACTATGGCACTTTTTAAGATTTACCCTTGCCAAAAAAATATAAATGGTGATTGACAAGATGACGCACAAACAAGATTCCACACGGTGACACTGTTTATTTGACTCCTACTCATTCCTTCCAGTTTATTTATCTCATTAACACAGTAGGTTGGGGGGGGGGGGTCTTTTCATCGTAATATTTTTGTGTGTTCATCTTGCATAGATTCATGCCTTTAGATCTGAGCTGTTACATGCCGTTAATAAGGTGATTATCCCTCTAAAAATGAACATTCGATACTGTTAACATCCAGCCTAAAAAACGTGCTAACTGCACAACGATCACATCTGCATGTAAAATATTCTGACACACATTAGAATACATCATAACTTTCATTCATAATATCACATGAAATGTCTTTCAAGGGTCAGTCATTCCGTGTGGATGAAAATGAACAGTGCATTGTTTTCAGTGCGCCCTCTGAATTCTTTTTATAAAAGCAAGAACACACGACTGAAGTCTGTACATTAGCCACATAAGCTGTTCCTACTGTAGGTTCCTATAGGCTCCCCATGGTAACACCACAGTAATATAATTGTTCTATTACAGCAGTGTTGAGTCGACATCTATTGTAACGATGCCACTTTCTTCCATATATCACGGTGTATGAAATGAAACAGGTAAGAGGTGGTTCATGAAAATCAGCTTTTATCTTCAGATCTTGTCTTAAGTGATTCATGCTGTTTGATCTCAGCTAGGTGCTTGATGACAGTAATAACGATTCAAGCTCTAAGATCGCTGTGGGACATATGAATCATGGAATTATCTACCTAGGCAGGTGATGGCTGCTTATTGTCTTTTAGTGGATTTTTTTTTTTTTTGCAAAAATCTGTATCATATTTGTAGATTAAACCACATGAAGTTCTCTGTAAGGAGCTATTGGGATGGTTCTCGCAGGGTTTAAAGGAGTTTTAATAAGCATGAAGACAGGCCGCCCCAGCATTAGCACAGGCTAAATGGTTTTTGGCCTAATTTCAGCCTTACAGCACTGATAAGACTTCCCCTGTATCGTCAATCTGAAATTCATTATTTTGGAAACACTCTACAGGAATTTTAATTTCGGTCAAGTTATGTGCAGTACAACTAAGAGAGATGTTTTGTGTTTTGGGTGTGTTGTATTGTGCATGGGGTTGTATTGTTCAGAGAGTTTTGTACATCAAATTTATAGCAAATATTTTTCTCAGAATGTGTCATTATATCTGTCAGACCATAGAGACTGTGGAATAGCAACACAGTTATTGTCCACATTCATGGAAACCACCAGCTTTTCAGTAATCGGCAAAGATTGGCCTGTGTGAGGTGAACTGGAGGGAAAGGAACACTTTGTACTTTCCCTTTAGCAGTGGGGGGGATTCGCGGGGTCCTGTGCTGGCAGGGCATGTTCCTGATGATGGATAAACAGGGACGTTCAACAGCTATCCCATCTGCTGACAGCGTAGACTGAGCTGCACTGACTGTGATTACTGACCCGCCCCGTGGAAGAGCACAGCTATTAAAGCAACAGCAATATTGCAGAAGAGAAGCAAGGAATTACACTGAGAGAGAGAGAGAGAGAGAGAGAGAGAGAGAGAGAGAGAGAGAGACTTAGAAGAGAGCTCATTTTCATATTCAAATTAAAAGTCATGGGAAATACAAACAGCCGTTAATAGGCAGTGCATTTGGATGCGTAATTACACGCTAGCTTCATTTCATTGACTTGACTGCAGATTGCCACATCTCTTGCTCAATAAATAAGCAGGACTTCATTACTTGAAAACATCTGCAATGGCATATTGCCGCTGCCCTGGTTTCTAAAAAGCAAAACAAGCCCGAAAGAGAGGAAAAGCATGCCAACACGTGTCCAGCCAGGATCCACATTGTTGGCCATGTTTTAGGGTTTTGCACACGCTTTAATATCCATTTAATTGCATCACTTCTCAGTAACAACCCTTTGGTTGTATTATATTAACACAAGGGGTGAGAGGACATGAGCATGCTTGCCTTTTCGTCTGTGTTTTCAGTTCAGACTTCCTGCTTTTCTCCTGAATGCTCGATTTGTTTCTGTCAGAGCCTTCATGAGGTCTAAAATGTGATTCCCATTGTGTTTGCCCTGGCATCAAACAGCAAGACTGAACACATCTATTAATCCTCCCACACTCGCCACTGACACACATATTTCCTTTTAAAGTAATATCGCATCTGAAATTCTGTTGTAAACAACTCAATTATTTATGCATTTATTGTAATAATATCATCTCATGTTGCATGTAAAAGGGCCTGTTAATCAGACTGCGCATTAATACTCAGCAATAATGCACTGGCACAGTCGCAGTCAGTTGTGAAATGCAATCATTTATTTTCTTATTTCATTTATACTTCTTATGGGGAATTTCCAGGAGAACGGTCAGAATAGAATTTCAAATTGAGCTGCTCGCCTTGAGCAGCATGTGCGTATTTTTGAATAACAACCAGATATTTTCACAAGAGCCTTCGAGAATAGTCCTGAAAGGATGTGAGACAAAACTTTGTCACACGTGGGCAACAAACAGCAAACCCCATCAGGCATTGCTGCATTATTCAAACTGAACACAACACGCTGGTCTGGACTTGAATCTGCAAAACAATGACAGCAGATGCTAAGTTCTTTACAGTTTTGTCATTCTGTCATCAGTGGACTTGCCAAACTATGCTGGTTACTTTTAAAACAATTGCATTTTATTGTGACTTAAGTTAAGGACAAATATTGATTGAAAACAGGCCTTAGTGTGAGGGGATTATGCAATAATGCGCAGTGTAAAATAAATAGTCTGACAAGAGTAATGCCAGTACTGGCAGTAAATACGCTCTGCTCCACTCCTTCCTCAGTGCTAAGACAGAGTTAGGCTTTCCACACAATTGTGCGCAGTGTAATATTACAATATTAACCTTAAGATGGCTGGGCTCTTGCTCATGCTGTGGACCAGCTCCAGTCGCCGGAGGTTAATTTAATGTGGTCTGTTTGCTGATTCGCCGAATACTTTCACAGGGGATCACAGGGCCATAGACGCAAGACCAAATGTGGTTTCCCATCTGTCTCTTAGCAACGTCAGCTCGCGCCGTGCCCTGGGGAAATGGAATGTTTCGGCCCCTCCGTAACTCCTGCCCAGGACCATGGCAGCCATCACAAATCTGAGCGAGTAATTTCAGAGTCAAGAGAGGCCCTGTCACAGGGAGCAACTATTCTGGCCCTGTTGATTTAGTCGTCCCCAAAGGTCGATTAATACTTGACGGAGAGAGAAAGGGCCCATGCTCAAAGTTATTTCCTTAAGTCCTTACAATCTTATCAGTTATCATTTGAGAAGAGCTGATAAAGTGGCTTCATGCACGTTATCATGGAGATAGCATTCTTCACACTGGCCAGATGTTTCTGCTATTTTGTGATTAAGGTCACAAAAGTTTTCTTAGCCCTAAGCACAAGATAAATTTTTCTGATTCCCCATTACAGTAAGTGTCTTTAGCCGCCACATCTTAATGAAAAGTTACAGTACTAATACAATGAGTGCTTATGTTCTGGAAATTAAAGAGATAGTTTGCTTAATTTGTTGGTTTGTTTGTTTGAGTGCTGTGTTTGTTAATTTGTTTGTTTGAGTTTTGTGTTTGTTTATTTGTTTGAAGTTTGTGTTTGTTTGTTTATTTGTTTGAGTTTTGTGTTTGTTTGTTTATTTGTTTGAGTTTTGTGTTTGTTTGACTGTCCCAGAAGGATAACACCACTGTACATACTGCTTTGGAGTTACAGTGCTGTGAAAATAGTATTTGTCCTGATTTTCTCTATAATTGCATATTTGTCATACTGAATGGTTTCAGATCTTCAGACGAAATTAAATATTAGACAAAAGGGAACCTGAGGGAAAGCACATTTTTTATTATTATTTCTATTTTTTAATGAAAAAGTTATCACATGCATATTACCCATGACCGAAATATACTTCTTAAAACTTTTCTGGTACCGAGCAGAATTCATGGTTCCTTCACTAATGACAAGTTCTCCAGGTCTTGAGGCAGCAAAGAATCCCCACACCATCACACAACCACCACCAGGTTTGACTGTTGGTATGATGTTTTTACTGTGAAATGCTGTATTAGCTTTACACCAGACATAATGGGACCTGTGCCATCCAAACAGTTCCACTTTTGACTCATCTGTCCACAGAACATTATCCCTAAAGGCTTGGGGATCATCCAGGTGCTTTTTTTTTTTTGCAAATGTGAGATGAGCATTGATGTTTCTGACCTTAGCTGAGGCTAGAGGCCAGAAATTCTCTGGATGTTCTTCAGGGATCTTTTGTGACTTCTTGGAGGCCGACCACTCCTCGGAAGATTCATCACTGTTCGAAATATTCTTAGAAATGGCGTTGGACCTTTCCAGACTGATATATTTAAACAACTTTTCCTCTCATCTCTTGTGGAATTTCCTTTAATCATGGCATAGTGTGCTTGTAGAAACTTTGTGGTGACTGTTTCACTCTGATGATAAGGTTCAATATAAGTAAGGTATAGATTCAACAGGGCTGGCAGCAATTAAGCCTGGCTGTGTTCAATCAGCTGAGTCTAATTATCAATTCAATTTGGTTAATTGGGTGATATGGATGTTTTTGTTTTTTTTTGAAATATGAATAATTTTTAAAAATGTGTATTGTGTTTACTCAGTTTCCCTTTGTCTAAAAATATTACATTTTGTCTAAAGATCTGAAATCATTCAGCGTGACAAATGTGCAATAATAGAAGAAATCAGGAAGGGCACTAGTAGTTTTTTCATAGCACTTTTTATTTATTTATTTATTTATTTATTTATTTATTCATTTTAACCGTCGACCACAAACCCCTGAATGCCCTGATAGCCTTGTAGGGCCAGTTGGTCATCAGAAACTTTTGTAAATATATAAAATATCCTTCATTGTATATAAAAAACTGCCTGGCCCAATCTCAAGAAACATAAGCAAACTGAAACAAGACCAGGTCAAAACCTAGTATATGGCTGGACCGGCCGACCGATGGTGTAATTTCATCACTCACTCAGTCACTCATTCAGTCACAGACATTCGCTGTTGCGGTCCAGCCAAAAAACCTACAAGTTAAATATTCTGTTAGGCAGTGCATGTGTAAACCAAACCATCCACATACCTGTGTTACATTCAAATAGTCAGCCTGTCTGGAAATAGGGTATACTGCAGTATATTTTCAAATAATTTTAATTCATTATTTGTGAGTTTTCCAGTATATTATGAAGTGTTGCCATATTGTGCATAGTATTTTCTAATTCAATATATTTTCCACATATTCTGTTTCTGTGAGTTATATATATATATATACACCGATCAGCCATAACATTAAAACCACCTGCCTAATATTGTGTAGGTCCCCCTCGTGCCGCCAAAACAGCTCTGACCCATCGGGTTTTTAAAATCATGTGGAAATAATTCACCCTCTAACAATACAATAGCCCTGTAGCAACTAATAATGTAATAAACTACCAACAGTGTAATAACAATAATGAAATCCATTTCAAATTTTTTATGTAATAAAAACCAATAATGTAATAAGTAGTAGTAGTAGTGTACTTTATTGATCCCCAGGGGGAATTTGCACTGTTGCAGCATCAAAGACAACAAAGTAACAGAATCAGATACAAATTTACAGTAGATACAAAATATCAGATACAAATATACAGTAGATACAAATATATACAGAAATACAAATAAACCAGAGGACACCTTCAGAGGCGGAGTCCATGGCTCGATGGGTCAGAGCTGTTTTGGCAGCACAAGGGGGACCTACGCAATATAAGGCAGGTGGTTTTAATGTTATGGCTGATCGGTGTATATATAGCATACATTACATTTTAACTTTTAACCAGGCTGATGAGACATTAATGGGAAGCATTTCAAAAGTAAAACGGACTGAAATTGTACATATTTGCTTTAACTACATAATTCTCTCAAGTCTGTTAACCCCCTGAATTTCCCTTCAGGGAAAATAAAGCTGAGCTTGACTTCTGCCGTCGTTCTGCCTGCTTAATAATTACAGCCCACGGGGTACCTGTAGGTCTGTGGGTGACTTTAACACCAACACTCAGCAGAGCTCTGCCCTCTACTGCACCTGCCTAAGGATGTTTACTGACCAACACTCAGCAGAGCTCTGTCCTCTACTGCACCTGCCTAAGGATGTTTACTGACCAACACTCAGCAGAGCTCTGCCCTCTACTGCACCTGCCTAAGGATGTTTACTGACCAACACTCAGCAGAGCTCTGTCCTCTACTGCACCTGCCTAAGGATGTTTACTGACCAACACTCAGCAGAGCTCTGCCCTCTACTGCACCTGCCTAAGGATGTTTACTGACCAACACTCAGCAGAGCTCTGCCCTCTACTGCACCTGCCTAAGGATGTTTACTGACCAACACTCAGCAGAGCTCTGCCCTCTACTGCACCTGCCTAAGGATGTTTACTGACCAACACTCAGCAGAGCTCTGTCCTCTACTGCACCTGCCTAAGGATGTTTACTGACCAACACTCAGCAGAGCTCTGCCCTCTACTGCACCTGCCTAAGGATGTTTACTGACCAACACTCAGCAGAGCTCTGCCCTCTACTGCACCTGCCTAAGGATGTTTACTGACCAACACTCAGCAGAGCTCTGCCCTCTACTGCACCTACCTAAGGATGTTTACTGACCAACACTCAGCAGAGCTCTGCCCTCTACTGCACCTGCCTAAGGATGTTTCCTGACCAACACTCAGCAGAGCTCTGTCCTCTACTGCACCTGCCTAAGGATGTTTACTGACCAACACTCAGCAGAGCTCTGCCCTCTACTGCACCTGCCTAAGGATGTTTACTGACCAACACTCAGCAGAGCTCTGTCCTCTACTGCACCTGCCTAAGGATGTTTACTGACCAACACTCAGCAGAGCTCTGCCCTCTACTGCACCTGCCTAAGGATGTTTCCTGACCAACACTCAGCAGAGCTCTGCCCTCTACTGCACCTGCCTAAGGATGTTTACTGACCAACACTCAGCAGAGCTCTGCCCTCTACTGCACCTGCCTAAGGATGTTTCCTGACTAACACTCAGCAGAGCTCTGCCCTCTACTGCACCTGCCTAAGGATGTTTCCTGACCAACACTCAGCAGAGCTCTGCCCTCTACTGCACCTGCCTAAGGATGTTTACTGACCAACACTCAGCAGACCTCTGCCCTCTACCGCACCTGCCTAAGGATGTTTTCTGACCAACACTCAGCAGAGCTCTGCCCTCTACTGCACCTGCCTAAGGATGTTTCCTGACCAACACTCAGCAGAGCTCTGCCCTCTCTACTGCACCTGCCTAAGGGTGTTTCCTGACCAACACTCAGCAGGCCGCAAGAAATCAACTCTTAAATCAGGCATTTCATGGAAGGATCAACCAGAAACACAAGTATTAATATTATAAAAACAACAGATACTAAAATGCAATTATTTTTATAAACTACCCATTGTACAAATACAGTACTAAGCCATGATGATTCAAAAACAGAGAAGAACACATAGCAGCACCTTGTTGCCATCGGTGGACGCCATATTGCATGTTGTCTTCAGCGCAACGCCTGGTAGACAGGCTCGATCTCACCAACTGTGGATGGGTGATTTCACTTAATAAGGGTTTGTGGGCGCTTTTCGAATCTCTTTAAACTTAGCCGCTGAAATTAAAATTGGCTGTTGAATACTGGATCAATCAGACTGCAGATTGAAAAGCTGCCCGGATCAGCACCCTGTGTGTGGAAGGTATAACACAAGAGTGAAAACGAGCTTGCTAAAAGCTTATGACCCTATTTGTGGTGTGGGATTTTCAGGTTAGGAGAAACTCAGTCATGAAGTAATAATAGCCACCCTGTGGACAACAGGTAGAATCTGTGAAGAAAATACTGGCTTTCTCATACAGAAGCTTGTATTCAATCAATGTTAGTCCCAATAGTCGTCCTTATGTTCATCATTGACAAATTACTGCATGTATCTGCCTCTGTTCAGTTTGATGAGGTCATTTCTGTGAAACTGATGCTCAACTCAACAACATTTGTGTGAGGGAGAAAAAGAAACAAACTGTTGCATTCAATTGTGAGTAAAGGTAACAGGGAACCTTGGCTAGCTGTAATCTTAACTGCCTGACTGTTTATTTAAATTTAACCAGCCGATGGCTCAAATGTCCCTGTGGGACATTCTTTTTCTCCTGTTTCCCAATTTTAGCAGCATCACTTCCTCGAGTTCAGATGATTCAGCTTAGTCCAGACATTCTCAGAGGCCCTTGTCTACGGTCACAAGTCTGCCAGAGACCACCTTCCAGTCATTGCAGAATTTTCACCAATGAGAAGTGTCCAGGGAGTTTCCATTTATTGATTGAATTCAGGCTATTCATTTCAGACGAGATGAAGAAGATGGAGATTACTCCAGACCCTCAAGTTGATAAATCCAATAAAGAAGAGATGAAGGCAGAGGTGAAGCTATAGCTCTTCAGCTAATAGGCATTTAAGCGCAAATCAAGGCCAGAAAAAAAGCAATACAAATGGCCTTGATAAATTAGCAGCAATTAGTGCCAGTAGCTCTGAGGACACTTTGACCCCTTAACAAACAAGTGTCTGATTTATTTATTTGTTAGGTGCCACCGTTATGACCCCTTATAAACAGTCAGTCCCAGTAGCATGCCAGGTCAGGGCAAAGATGGTGAGATCCACAGAACAAAGCAGTGAGGCTCAGTCTGTTGTCATGTGTAATATTGTTTGCTGATGAGCTGAACTGTAATCCATATTGTTTAAAATACTGGGGGAGGCTGAGAGAAAACTGGGCAGCGGTACGAGGTAAGCGCTGTGCATTTGGGCTGCAGATCCTTTGGTGCGAGGGGTACTTCTCCCATGCATACTTCACTGAGCAGCTAAGCCATAACACGTCAGCCTGGCCCACATGCCTAATCATGCGGGCTGTTAACTCAGAAACCACAAGACCTGCATTTTCGCCTTACAAAGAAGCAGTTTGATGTGTTACTATGACACAGTGGTTAGTACACCCTATCATACACACACACAGGCACATAAACATGTACACACACACACACACACACACACACTCAGGTACACACACACGCACACTCACGCGCACATGCTCACACATACTCACTCACAGGACCTTGGAGTCTGTACCTGTGTCTTTTTTTTATGCCTTTAAAAATAACTGCTATAGAGTTCTTCATTTGTTTTATTCAAAGAAATAGGTTTTTGTATTTGTTCTTCAACAAACAGATGATAATTTTCTCACCACTTTCGGAAATTTGTTTGTTTACATGCATCAAAAACTTTTATATAATTGACAGGAAATCTGGAAAAGAAGGTACTTTTGGTCACTACAATGACTTTTAAAATAAAGAAACATACAAAAATGTAAAATAAATTTCAGGTACAGTCTAGAAAAGGAAACAAACAGGAAACAAACGAACAACAAATTAGATCCAAGAACCTCAGGAAATCCGACCAAACAAAACTATCCAAAAGGCCCTTAGAATAATGATGAGATGATTACAAACACTTCAGGAGGCAAAACGCATTCTGACAAACTGAGCATATGGCTGCTTAAGGACCAGGATTCCAAGAATGGGCTACCTCCTCAGGGACCAGATAAAGTGAAAGAGCTAGCCCTGATAGCACGCAAACTGTGCTAACTCTGATAGCACTCAAACAGTGCAAACTCAGACAGTACATAAACAGTGCTAACTCTGATAGCACTCAAACAGTGCTAACTCAGATAGTACATAAACAGTGCTAACTCTGATAGCATGCAAGCAGTGATAGCTCTGATAGCACGCAAACAGTGCTAACTCAGATAGCACGCAAACAGTGCTAGCTCTGATAGCACTCAAACAGTGCAAACTCAGTTAGCACGTAAACAGTGCTAACTCAGATAGTACATAAACAGTGCTAACTCCGATAGCACACAAACAGTGTTACGTCTGATAACACGCAAACAGTGCTAACTCAGATAGCACACAAACAGTGCTAGCTCTGATAGTACATAAACAGTGCTAACTCCGATAGCACGCAAACAGTGCTAACTTCGATAGCACGTAAACAGTGCTAACTCTGATAGCACACAAACAGTGCTAACTCAGATAGTACATAAACAGTGCTAACTCCGATAGCACACAAACAGTGTTACGTCTGATAACACGCAAACAGTGCTAACTCAGATAGCACACAAACAGTGCTAGCTCTGATAGTACATAAACAGTGCTAACTCCGATAGCACGCAAACAGTGCTAACTTCGATAGCACGTAAACAGTGCTAACTCTGATAGCACACAAACAGTGCTAACTCAGATAGCACACAAACAGGCAGCATCCATGCAGTAATATGAAACTTGACCACTGCCAGAACTTTGTGGGCAGAGATCCCTGTCCTGCAATGCATACAATTCTGCTCCTTTTCAGACATTTTGCTTTACACCAGAGCAATACATGTAGACAGGGCAGAAACAGGAAGTGTGCATGTGCACCAGCATGTAATGCTCTGTAATGAGCATAATGTGTGTGCACCAGAATGCAATGTTCTTTAATGGACATAATGTGTGTGCCCCAGAATGCAATGTTCTGTAATAGGCATAATTTGTGTGCCCCACAATGTAATGCTCTGTAATGATCATAATGTGTGTGCACCAGCATGTAATGCTCTGTAATGAGCATAATGTGTGTGCACCAGCATGTAATGTTCTGTAATGATCATAATGTGTGTGCACCAGCATGTAATGCTCTGTAATCAGCATAATGTGTGTGCACCAGCATGTTATGTTTTGTAATGGGCATAATTTGTGTGCCCCACAATGTAATGCTCTGCAATGGACATAATGTGTGTGCCCCAGAATACAACGTTCTGTAATGGGCAGAATGTGTGTGCACCAGCATGTCATGCTCTGTAATGAGCATAATGTGTGTGCACCAGAATGCAATGTTCTGTAATGAGCATAATGTGTGTGCCCCAGAATGCAGTGTTCTGTAATGAGCATAATGTGTGTGCACCAGCATGTAATGCTCTGTAATGGACATAATGTGTGTGCACCAGAATGCAATGTTCTGTAATGGACATAATGTGTGTGCACCAGAATGCAATGCTCTGTAATGGACATAATGTGTGTGCACCAGAATGTAATGCTCTGTAATGAGCATAATGTGTGTGCACCAGAATGCAGTGTTCTGTAATGAGCATAATGTGTGTGCACCAGCATGTAATGCTCTGTAATGGACATAATGCGTGTGCACCAGAATGCAATGTTCTGTAATGGGCAGAATGTGTGTGCACCAGCATGTAATGCTCTGTAATGGACATAATGTGTGTGCACCAGCATGTAATGCTCTGTAATGGATAGAGTGTGTGTGCACCAGCATGTAATGGGCAGTAGACACAACCTTTAACTTTAGGCCCAGACCTTTTTCCACAGGATGCTGCCTGTGATTGGGTGCTGTGTCATTTCCAGGGTTACCAACAGTCCTATTTTAGCTAGATATGCCCTTCTGTCCCGAATGTTGCACTTTTGATCAACTGCAATACGGCCTTGCCTAATTTGGCAAAACTTTCTGAATTGTAATGGAAATGTAATTCATTTTTCAATTAATTACATTTTGGTGAGGCAATGTTGGCCACCCTCACTGGCTCCAGCTCGGCCATAAGATGAGAGGCAGGCAGCACTCAAAAAAGACAGTTGAGCAGCTTTCTGTTCAAACAGTAGAGAACTACCTGTTTATATGATATGGAGGTTTTTAAAAGAAAAAACTGTGTGTGTGTGTGTTAGGCCTCAGCGGTATGGGCCAAAAAATGATACCTTTATATTTTTAAGCTTTTTGGCAGTTTACTATACATGTCTAAATATTAATGTATTATCAGAAATAGCAAGTTATTTTCAGTCAGAATTATATACTTAAACAGCCTTTATTTACTCTGAATCCTGTATAGTATACTAAATACAGCAGTAATAAGATATCAAAATACAGAAAATAATAACATACCCTCAAGAGAAATTATTTTGTTCATTAAATATAGAAAAAGCACTCTAAACTGTAAAAAAAAAAAAGGTAGCATATGCAATGTTAACAATGATAGAAATTAACACAACCTGAAAAAACATAACAACATAATCGACATTAACAAAAACTCAACAATAATGTGCTAGGATGGTTAAGCATGTGGTGGACTGTGCGTAGAAGAAAGCTTCTGTGGCTGACCATGCCGCGACCGGCTCGGTTTGGTCCTGCCACACACACTCTCCACTGAGGTCTTATTCCAGCTGACTCAATGCCCCGTCCTCCATGTCTGCCACACACACTCTCCACTGAGGTCTTATTCCAGCTGACTCAATGCCCCGTCCTCCATGTCTGCCACACACACTCTCCACTGAGGTCTTATACCAGCTGACTCAATGCCCCGTCCTCCATGTCTGCCACACACACTCTCCACTGAGGTCTTATACCAGCTCACTCAATGCCCCGTCCTCCACGTCTGCCACACACACTCTCCACTGAGGTCTTATACCAGCTCACTCAATGCCCCGTCCTCCACGTCTGCCACACACACTCTCCACTGAGGTCTTATACCAGCTCACTCAATGCTCCGTCCTCCATGTCTGCCACACACACTCTCCACTGAGGTCTTATTCCAGCTGACTCAATGCCCCGTCCTCCATGTCTGCCACACACACTCTCCACTGAGGTCTTATTCCAGCTCACTCAATGCCCCGTCCTCCATGTCTGCCACACACACTCTCCACTGAGGTCTTATTCCAGCTCACTCAATGCCCCGTCCTCCATGTCTGCCACACACACTCTCCACTGAGGTCTTATACCAGCTCACTCAATGCCCCGTCCTCCATGTCTGCCACACACTCTCCACTGAGGTCTTATACCAGCTGACTCAATGCCCCGTCCTCCATGTCTGCCACACACACTCTCCACTGAGGTCTTATACCAGCTGACTCAATGCCCCGTCCTCCACGTCTGCCACACACACTCTCCACTGAGGTCTTATTCCAGCTCACTCAATGCTCCGTTGACTGTGGTTACACAGTCAACCAATCGGGTCACCAAGAGACTCATTTGGCCACATAAAAATCACGCAGAATAATCACAATGGTATATTCTCGATGTATCTTCATTTTTACATCCCTAACAAATTTATATTGAATATTTAATTAATATTATATGCATCGCATAGCCCAAGTGTGTGTGTGTGCATGTCTGTGTATAGAGTTGGACAAAAAAATGTTTGTGAACACTTTGGAATTACCTGGATTTCTGCATTAATTACTCATTAAATGTGGTCTGATCTTCATATAAGTCACAATAATAGACAAAACACAATCTGCTTGCACTAATAACGATCAATTGCACTTTTCATGTTTTTATTGAACACATTGTCTAAACATTCACAATTCAGGCTGGAAAAGGTATGTGAACCCTGGTATCTAATAACTGGTAAGACCTCTAACCTCCAACAAATGTTTCTTGTAGTTGCCAATCAGACTTTCCCAATGGTTTGGAGGAATTTTAGACCATTCCTCCTTTAAAAACTTCTGTTCATTTATATGTGACACAACATCTCATTTGGGTTAAGGTGTGGACTCTGACTTGGCCATTCCAAAACATGAATTTTCTTCTGTTTAAACCATTCTGGTGTTTATTTAATTACGTGTTTAGGGTCATTGTCTTGTGGCATCACTCAACTTCTATTAAGCTTGAGGCGATGGACCGCTACTCTGACATTCTCCTGTGAAATTTCTTAATACAATTTTTAATTCTTTGTTCCCTCAATGATTGCAAGCTGTTCAGGCCCTGAGGCAGCAAAGCATCCCCAAACCATGATGCTCCCTCCACCATGCTTCACAGTTGGGATGAGGTTTTGGTGTTGGTGAGGAGTGCTTCTTCCCTCCGCACACAGTGTTGGGCATTTCTGCCAAGAGTTCAACTTTCGCCCATAAAACATTGGCCCAGAAGCGATGTGGAACATTCAGGTGGTCTTTTGCAAGCTGAAGACATGCAGCAATATTTTATTGGAGAACAATGGTTTCCAATGTGGTGTCCTCCCATGAATACCATTCTTGTTTGGTGTTATTTTTATTGTGGACACATGAACAGAGGACTTTAGCAAGTTCAAGAGATTTCAGGTCCTTTGCTGTTACTCTAGGGCACTTCTTGACCTCCTTTATCATTGCATGCTGCGCACTGTTAGCTAGAATTTCTCCTTTGTAAAGCTAATCCATCTCCTGCACAGGTGTGGCATAGCAAGATGCTGATTAAAAGCCATGATCACTACATCTGCGTGCTCACCGGGATCTTGATTTATCTGCAGTTCGGCGTCACAATCGAGTGGGCAAGAGCTCATCTTCGATGGCCACTGGCACGCTGGAGAATGGTCCTCTTCACTGATGAATCACGGTTTCAGCTGTACAGGGCAGATGGCAGGCAGCGTGTATGGCGTTGGGTGGGTGAGCGGGTTGTTGATGTCAATGTTGTGAACAGAGTGGCCCATGGTGGTGGTGGGGTGTTGTTATGGGCAGGCATATCATATGGGCAGAGAACTCAAGTGCATTTTATCCATGGCAATTTGAATGCACAGAGATATCGTGATGAGATCCTGAGGCCCATTGCTGTGCCATTCATCCATCGCCATCACCTCATGTTTCAGCATGACATTGCATGGCCCCATGTTGCAAGGATCTGTACACAATTCCTCAAAGCTGAAAATGTCCCAGTTCTTCCATGACCTACATAATCACCAGACATGTCACCCTGTAAGGTCTGACTAATCACCAGACATGTCACAATCAACAATTTGATCAATTCAATGCGAAGGAGATGTGTTGTGTTGCATGAGGCAAATGATTGTCACATAAGATACTAATCGGTATCCTGTTCATTTCATGGTATCTTCTTTTTTGGGGAATCTGAACAAAAATATAAATGCAACACATCAACTTCAAAAATTTTATTGAGTTCAAAAGTAATAAACGTAAATCAATAGATAAGTGCTTAATTAATCTATTGATTTACGTTTATTACCTTTGAACTCAATAAAATTTTTGAAATTGATGTGTTGCATTTATATTTTTGTTCAGTGTAGATGAAAATCATATCAGATGTAATTAATTCCAAAGGGTTCGCAAACTTTCTTGTAACTGTACATATATATATACATATATATATATATGTATATATATATATATATATATATGTATATATATACACACACTCATATATATATATATATATGTACAGCACAGGAAGTGTCATGTGTTTGGATATGGTGCAGGATTCTGGGAGCATGCATAAACCCAGGCTGAAGCCTAATGCACCATGTCCAAAGGGTCTGCGGTTCATATTTCATCAGATGAGCTGCGTGGAGCTACACATGCCAATGTCTTACGAGCATGCAGAGGCCATGCAGAGGCTCTAATCAATGGCCTGCTCATTTAGTGTGGAATTTCCCCAGAGATGCAGAACGACTGGGTTTGCAGTGTTCCGTCCTGGCCGTTTGCATTTGGCAGCAGGCATTCATATGATTCAGACTAAAGCCTGAGGACCCAGCAGAGAGGTGAGTGAGTGTGTGAGTGTGTGTTACTGGTCCTGAAGACCCAGCAGAGAGGTGAGTGAGTGTGTGAGTGTGTGTTACTGGTCCTAAGGACCCAGCAGAGCTCAGAGAGGTGAGTGAGTGTGTGAGCGTGTGTTACTGATCCTGAGGACCCAGCAGAGAGGTGAGTGAGTGTGTGAGTGTGTGTTACTGGTCCTGAAGACCCAGCAGAGAGGTGAGCGAGTGTGTGTTACTGGTCCTGAGGACCCAGCAGAAAGGTGAGTGAGTGTGTGAGTGTGTGTTACTGGTCCTGAGGACCCAGCAGAGAGGTGAGCGAGTGTGTGAGTGTGTGTTACTGGTCCTGAGGACCCAGCAGAGAGGTGTGTGAGTGTGTGTTACTGGTCCTGAGTACCCAGCAGAGAGGTGAGTGAGTGTGTGAGTGTGTGAGGGTGTGTTACTGGTCCTAAGGACCCAGCAGAGCTCAGAGAGGTGAGTGAGTGTGTGAGTGTGCGAGCGTGTGTTACAGATTCTGAGGACCCAGCAGAGCTCAGAGAGGTGAGTGAGTGTGTGAGTGTGTGAGCGTGTGTTACAGATTCTGAGGACCCAGCAGAGCTCAGAGAGGTGAGTGAGTGTGTGAGCAGGTGTTACAGATTCTGAGGACCCAGCAGGGCTCAGAGAGGTGCGTGAGTGTGTGAGCACATGCATCACAGACACTGCGTCACACACACACTGTACCACACACACTGCGTCACACACACACTGCATCACACACACACTGCGTCACACACACACACTGCAACACACACACTGCGTCACACACACTGCATCACACACTGCGTCACACACACTGCGTCACACACTGCGTCACGCACACTGTGGCACACACACACTGCGTCATACACACTGCATCACACACACTGCATCACACACACACTGCCTCACACACACACTGCATCACACACACACTGCGTCACACACACACTGCATCACACACACACTGCGTCACACACACACTGCATCACACACACACTGCATCACACACACACTGCGTCACACACACACTGCATCACACACACACTGCATCACACACACACTGCATCACACACACTGTGTCACACACACACTGCATCACACACACTGTTTTCAGGACCTGTGTGTCCAGCACACACACACTCTGTTGTAGGATATGTAGTGTTTAGATTTTGGCCTTGGAGAGGGAATCAGTGAATAAGAATGTGGCCTGGCCTCCCCATCACAAGCATCAAAGCAAATGTGATTGGGGCAATATAAAATCCACTGATATCCTAATCTAGGCAGACAATCTATGGGTCTCACCCCCTCCAAAGAGCCAAACCAGATGACACAGGACACCATATCGGGGGTCGGAGACCCTACATGCCTAACATTTCCCTTTCACATGTCCTCTTTAAGTTTTAATCCAGTCTTTAGGTAGAACAGTCCTTGTCATAAATTAGTCTGACCCCACTTCCCTTCTATCCTACACCTTAACTCAGCATCACCCAATCAGGGCAAAACATCCTCAAGCCATGCTGGGTAAGGTATTTTAGATTTCCACAGGAAAAAGGTTGGTGTGTTGTGTTGATGTCGGAGACTTGAATTATAAGTTTTCCTCTTTTTATTTTGGTGGTGGGGCTAGGTTGTGTGCTTTTAGCCGGTTTCTTGTGGCGCTTATGCTGGAAGTGGGTAATACTTTGGCAAGGTCTGGCCGATCCATTTCTCTCCCTCTCTCTCTCTCTCTCTCTCTCTCTCTCTCTCTCGCTGTCTCTCTCTCTCTATTTTCTGGTATTTCTAGATTAGTTGTTTAATGTTTTGCTGTATGTCTTCTGTTGTGTAATTTAGAAGTAGTGTGCCAGCATTCAATGAAGAATGTATGTTTTCAGTTCATTATAATTGACTGCTACTTATTCAATTCAATTATTTAATCTTAAAACCTGGTATAGAGCTTGTTTTGACTTGTTGGTTGATTCCACCAGTGCACTGTACACTGACCTGATCAATGAATTCGGTGTTTAATTGATCATTCTAATTTTAAACATAATTATTAAATTAAATCTAATAAAATATATTTTACATGTAGGTTAAATGAGGGGTTCTAGCATGCAATATCATTTGGTTCAGTATTCTGAAGTACTGAACATCTTAACAAGAACATTGATTGTTGGAACCGCTGGATTCAGAAGATAAACCTATTCTTAATTAATCCTTGCTTGTCCGACACTGTGTTCAGGATCTGTGTGTCCAGCACACACACACACTGTGTTCAGGACCTGTGTGCCCAGCGCACACACACTGTGTTCAGGATCTGTGTGTCTATCACACACACACACACACACACACACTGTGTTCAGGATCTATGTGTCGAGCACAGACACACACTGTGTTCAGGATCTGTGTGCTTATCACACACACGTTGTGTTCAGGATCTGTGTGTCTATCACACACACACACACACACACTGTGTTCAGGATCTATGTGTCGAGCACAGACACACACTGTGTTCAGGATCTGTGTGCTTATCACACACACGCTGTGTTCAGGATCTGTGTGTCCAGCACACACACACACTGTGTTCAGGACCTGTGTGTCTATCACACACACGCTGTGTTCAGGACCTGTGTGATTATCACACACACACACGCTGTGTTCAGGACCTGCAGTGCTGGTGTCTAACAGGTCTCCGCGTGTCCTCCAGCAGACTCCAGCACGGCGACGTGCGCTCAGTCAGAGAGCTCTGATGAGCGTGCCCAGACACGTGACTCACCTCACCCTGCTGCTCAGTGGCAGAAATGGGGAGATGGAGAGCTCTTTAAAATGGAGAGACACATCTGCGCATTCAGCCCACAGCACACAGGCCTCCGTCCCGGATTATATAGGGCCTCTCGGTTCCTCTGAGTATCTCTGGCTCTAAAATAGCATTGGCTCCCGAGGCTTAGACTGTTCTTACCCAATAGCAGTAGCATAACAACGGTAACAGAAACCAATAACTAAAGACGGAAGTGCTGTAGAACTAAGTCCTCTAAAGTAGCAAAGACCACAGCCCCACAGAGTTCATACAGCCATCAGAGACAGCGCACTGTAGTCTCTCATGTACACAGGCTAGTAACAACCATCAGAGACAGCACACTGCAGTCTCTCATTTACACAGGCTAGTAACAGCCATCAGAGACAGCACACTGCAGTCTCTCATTTACACAGGCTAGTAACAGCCATCAGAGACAGCACACTGTAGTCTCTCATTTACACAGGCTAGTAACACGCCCCACAGAGTTCACACAGCCATCAGAGACAGCGCACTGCAGTCTCTCATTTACACAGGCTAGTAACAGCCATCAGAGACAGTGTACTGTAGTCTCTCATTTACACAGGCTAGTAACTGCCCCACAGAGTTCACACAGGCATCAGAGACAGCGCACTGTAGTCTGTCATTTACACAGGCTAATAACAGCCCCAGAGTTCACACAGGCATCAGAGACAGTGCACTGCAGTCTCTCATTTACACAGGCTAGTAACAGCCATCAGAGACAGCGTACTGTAGTCTCTCATTTACACAGGCTAGTAACAGCCCCAGAGCGTTCACACATCCATCAGAGACAGCGCACTGCAGTCTCTCATTTACACAGGCTAGTAACAGCCATCAGAGACAGCGTACTGTAGTCTCTCATTTACACAGGCTAGTAACAGCCCCAGAGCGTTCACACATCCATCAGAGACAGCGCACTGCAGTCTCTCATTTACACAGGCTAGTAACAGCCATCAGAGACAGCGCACTGCAGTCTCTCATTTACACAGGCTAAAATGCTTTTTAGGCTAGATTAAGGTTTATTGACAATAGTAAAAAGATACATGCAGGCCTGGATTCATGCAGTCCTTATGTACAGTTAGGATTGTTCAGCATAAAACACACTAATAAGTGGTTCTTTAGAGAAGGACAAGGGGAAGGGACAAGACGATGGATCAACAAGTCAGGCAAAACTAGTCAAAAATAATTTAACAAGCATGAATCCGCAATAGCTGCGACCGCACACGCGCATACATCCATGTGTGCATGCATCCACGCACACACCCTCACACAAACACATGACCTCTTCTTTGGCTCATGACCAACCTTTCCACAGAATCTTGTGCAAATCTGTGAATCCATTCGGGAGTTATGCGCTTTTTTGTGACAGGCCACGCCCATCACCACACCCCCTCTCGCTCAATCGACCTTGAAAGTTACTCAGCTCTGACCAACGTCCATGCTAAATTTCAGCCTCCTGGGGCGAAAACTGTGGCCGCTACAGGGTGGGATACTTTTTGTGGACCAACCGACCAACCAACCGACTGACCGGCAGACAGAGCTATAGAGCTGCGGTCATAGCTAAAAAATGGAAAAGGAAATAATAATAATTCTAATAATAATAATAATAATAATAATAATACATAAATAAATAATAAAAGTGATGGCTTCAATAAACCAAGAACTTGGAGTTGCCTACCCATTTTCATAAAATGCTACAAGTATATTCGTAAACCATGAAGTAAAATCAGTTTTATATCTAAGAAAAAATATAATGCATACATATTCATCAGCAATCTTTATCAGAATATTTGAGTCACATCACAAGCTAAACGACTTCAGCCTACAATATGTCACACCTTAAATGTGTTTGTGTGGGGACTGACCAGGGGGTGTTCAGGTTTTTACAGTATTTATACTCTTTTGTCAAGTTTAATTCTTCTGAACCTTATTTGTACCACATCACACAGCTTGGCAGCAAGCAGAATATAAAAAATTACGTTTACACATTTAAAAATAAACAAAAATGGCATCAACTCAATTGCTCGTAAATATAGGCATTCAACATTACAGACAGGATAAAAAGTGACAATATCGGTTGACTGTTGTCGCAAAATTAAAACACCACAATAGATGTACGATATTGGAGCACAACCACGATTTTAACAGACACACACACACACCTCCAGATAAATTTTTAAGGATTTTTGATAATGCAGGTTATGTTTTCAGCAGAAATATTTTGTGGTGGATTTAATGTTTTGGTGAGGGCTTCCCTCAAAGAAATTGAATATACGGCAATATATCTTAAATATGTGAGCCTCTTGGAAATACAATAGTAATAATCAATACATTTATAGCCATTTTGTTTTAAATATTGCAGTGTCTGAAATAATAATATTTTGTACATTTGGCCATACATTGTGAAATGCTGCAATATCTTATACCTGTTATTGACAGACATAATTTTTTTCTCTCTGTATTAACCTATGATCAACCTAATAATTCTGAGATTTATAATATTATCCGTTATTTTTCACGACCAGCAAGTTCAGAATTATTGGGAGGAACTTTGATATTCCTCCCCTTATCGCAATTCATATTTATTTAATTCTCATTATTTAAACAAATCTAATTTATTTTATTGATATCACCGGATATGTACCATCATTTTGAGAAAATATTCATTTGGTAATTTCAAAATCCCCACTAAACTAAAGGGTGATCCTGGCATGACAACCCAGAAACATCCTGAGTTATGTAACTTGTGATCACAATATAATGAAGAGATAATGTGGAATTCCTAAGCTTATAATAATAATAATAATAATAATAATAATAATAATAATAATAATAATAATAAAGGTTTCTGATGGCTTCAGAGGACTTCCATATTTTTCTGATCCGGATCATACTGTAGCAATTTGTTTGAGAATTGCAATAGCTATAATATTGCAGTAGCTTTTATTTAAGGGTAGGAAATGTGAAGTCATATCATCTGCTATATTAGCCTACACATGGCATATCATATTTCACAGAATTACATATAGCTGAACTAGCAATATATAACGCAGTGCCTACAGTTCAATATAATTAAATTAGAAACCCTTCTAGTGGAAATCAAATTCAAATGAAGGGCAGAAGAATAATTAAAGCAGAGCAGAAGTTTGTATGAGACCTGCACATTCCCTGTGCATTGCTTCTGTGGTATTCGGGCTTTTAGACCTTCCTAGACCTTGCTCTGTTCCATAATTCTAACAAGAAAAAAGTAATCTCTAATCTTTTCCCAGCTAGTTTTCTGAGCGCATTATTAAACACTGTGATAAGGGCTGACATCATCACCTCATAAACCACAGCGCCCTGTGCAATATATCTGGAGTAGGAGGAAAGGTAGGTGTAGACTATAACGTAACTCCACTGAAATGTGTTGCTTCATATAACTGCAGTCTTTGCTAATACGCCAAAGGACCTACTGACAGAAACTTTTCTGTTCATGCAAAAAGCATGGGAGCTAATAGATAAACAGCTATATTGTAAACAGTCCAGTAGTCCTGCTTCATTTCTTATTTTTAAAAAGTTTAAATGAAATGAGCACTTTGATGGAAATTTTAGCTTGAGGCTGCAAACCGACTCAGTTGTGAATATTTGATATTACTGTGATGCATTATAGCACATACAGAGAAGCATTTGGAAAGCCACAGTACAACCAAAACTCAGACAGAATGAACTTCTTAAAAACAAAATGTGAAATGCTGAGTCTTTACCACATATAGAATGACTAAATGAATCACAACCTCAGTATACAATTATATATTGAAAAATAAATTGTGGTGAACAAAAACATGTAAATTACACATTACACCAGGAATTTCCTGAAAATTTTGGTTCCAAAATACAACCTTCTTTTTAAATTAATTGTTCCCTTCCCAACATTTATTTTAACATTTATTTCTTGTATGTATGCATGTATGTATGTAAGTACAGTGCCGTGAAAAAGTATTTGCCCCCTTCCTGACTTTCTCTGTTATTGCACATTTGTCACACGGAATGGTTTCAGATCTTTAGCCAAAATAATATTAGGCATAAAAAAACCTGAGTAAACACAAAAAACCGACCAAATGTTTTCTTGAATGTCTGCATTACGAAACAGGATATTACTAGGTTAATGAGTAAAATACCAGTGAAAGTTCATCATGATAAAGTTTATTTTGGAAATTTTAAGGGCGCTGTCGCTGTCCTTACCGAATTGAATCGTAACACTACAAATGAGCTATTAACCGGAAGTGCGTGGGAACGTCTACCAGGGAATAAAGCCCTAGCATTCACAGAAAGTTCATTATATTTCAACACTTTGGTCCGACATACGTATTTCTTCTGGTTGCTGTAATGGCTGAAAAACTTAACGGGCTTTTTCTATGCAGCGGTATACTTCTGTATATCTCGCACTTATGTTCTTGCAACTTCGATGCAGAAGAAGGTAAGATGCATTTTCCATTTATCAAATGGTACAACTCGTTCGCTTGTGTTAGCTTGCTTAGTCCCGCATTAAGACGCGGGCTACGACTTGAGAAGTGCAGCCCTGTCATTAGATAGCCCTCTTAGTCACTTTTACTCCAAGCACATAGCCTACACAATTCGTAAATATTACAAACAGAAAAGAATTGTTTTGCACTCTAGAAAGCAAGGTCATCAAAGAAACGTTTTATTCACAGGAATTAATTAATCACTCAGCTACACTGATCGCGACAATTATTCTGACACGTTCGTTTACAATTATATCGACTGACTTTCGTATAGCCTAGTTGTTAAAGAGTATATGCAGGACGTCCTCATGTCAGCATTTAGGTTATGTAGTAACACATTCAGAAGTATTTAATGAATGCATATGAATTAATTCGGCTACCGAAATAATAATAATAATAATAATAATAATAATAATAATAATAATAAGGAAAGAAGTAGAGGAAAGAAGTTGGTAGTTGGTTTTACATTCGGTTAAGAACAATAGAGGGTTCCTAGACAATAATACATTCCCCCAGCACGTGCCAATATGTAAATACTTACAATATAAAGATTTATTTATTTTATTTTTTTAAACGGAGCGGCCTGAATTCTCTGAAATGGCGTCACACACACTCGTACGCGCACACGTTGAGTAAATAATTAGAACAGTGCCATGAAATCTTATTGCTACTGATTTTTCTGTTTCCCACTTTTATTAGCTGCCATTACTGGGATGATGTTATTGTTGTTGAGATTGTTGCTGTCGTTGTTAAGGAAGTAAAACACAGTGCCTACATGGGTTAAACATGAGACACTCTCCTAAATTAACCTGTATCGCGCTGGCTATTGAAGCTATTTATGTTGACTGCATACAATACCATACACACAGCAAGCATACACACTCGCACACAAAACTTTAACTGCTAATTTCATGGCACAGTTTTGGAAGTGATTCCATAATTTTAATGCCTGTCTTCATTCCGAAGCTGTAACTGTAATTTAAGGAAGGTAAATAAACCCATTAGATTTTCACGCATGATTTCCAGGTTTTACATTCTACAGTTGACAGGTGCTTCGTTTGAACGTGAGCTTATTAGTGCGATTTCTGAGTTCAGTTCTGTACATTCATGAAATTTCATGGGGTAGGGGTGAGGCTGTAAAATGTGTCCTGAAATGTTACTACTGCTACTTATGGTACGAATTGTGCTTAATTCTGCAAAGGGGGGTATGGGGGTATGGGGGTGTAGACCCGTGAGCTTCTATGATGTGAGGATGCTGATGATTTACAACCTGCTTCTCTGTAGGACTGTTTAAAAGAGTGCAGAGTGAGGTGTTTTTAAATATTATAGTTTGTTTGCTGTCTTGTCATCATATTGCATGTGTACATAAAGTATCATTTCATATTAAGTTACATAACTTTCAGTGATCAGTCAATGGGATGGGATGGGATGGAAGTGACATCTCTGGTTATCTAAAGTGTTGGATTCATTCTGTGGTTTCATAAGTACTCTGTATTGTTGTACACTCTTGGAAAATAGGGTTCTGAAAGGGTTCTTTGGCTCATAAGGGAACCCTTTTTAAGTTCTTTATGGAACCCTCTGTGGTAGGTGTGAAAAGTCTGAAAGTTCCCAGATTGTACATTTTTTCCTGATGGAGAACCCTTGCACTAGATAGGGTTCCTCTATGATTTTTGGAACCCTTTTTTCGGAAAGTGTAGGTTTACTGGTATACCTATTCTTTGAAGATATAACATACGGAATGATTGGAAATTTGGCTAAAATTATCATAACAATTTATTATTTACAGTGCAGGTTGTAAGTATTTGGACAGTGATGCAATTCTTGTTTTGGCATTTACATCTGTAATGATCCGTGTAGGAATTACAGCCATTTTTATACATAGTCTCCCCATTTTAGGGGTCTAAATGTACTGTAGTTGGATGA
This sequence comes from Anguilla pacifica, assembly GCA_039654925.1. Lineage (NCBI taxonomy): Eukaryota > Metazoa > Chordata > Actinopteri > Anguilliformes > Anguillidae > Anguilla > Anguilla pacifica. The sequence goes on from CM077298.1 coordinate 1,705,735, forward strand.
ATTGATATAATTTAAAATAAAGTAATCATATTTAGTACTTGGATGCAGATCCTTTGATTTAAGTGCCTGACGTCTGTGACCCATACACATCATCGGGGTATCTACCCTGTGATGCCCTGCCAGGCCTGTGCTGCAGCCATTTTCAGCTCCTGCCTGTTTCTGGGGGATTTTTGCCTTCAGTCTCGTCTTCAGAAAGTGAAGCACATGTTCTGTAGGATTCAGAACTGGAGATTGACTTGGCCAGTCAAGAACATTTTGCACATTACTGCCCTCAGTGTGCTATAGCCAGTTTACGCTAATGAGAGACTCACTGCCCTCAGTGTGCTGTAGCCAGTTGATGCTGGGCCCCACATGCCTCTTGGAAATGGCCTCCTGTATTATTCCATTTTCATGTTTCCACCTCAGGTGTTGTTCTGCCATCTCGTGTGTCGGGTAGCTGGTGTCACTCAGCTAGTTTTAACTCACTAGTGAAACTGCAGGATCTCCTGAAAATATCAGCCTCTCTCTAGATGACTGCACTATGGAAATCATGTGTGCTTTTTATGTAATAAACTGTCATGGGGTATACAGTATACAGTGCATACATTAGTGCAGTTTTCACTCTCACTGGTTTTATGGAGATAAAGAACATGTGACAGCAAGCCAGCTGAGCCAATGCATATGTTTCAATCAGTTTCATCACGATTCGGGTAGAAAACATGACTTATGCATCACCTGCAATCATATATCCTGTGTATTGATTGAGCAAGGTTGGAGCCTTTCATCTCTGCGAGCGAATTTTGTGAGCAGAGTGTGCATACAGTGAGCACCATAATTCATTGGACAGTGACACATTTTTTGTTATTTTGGTTCTGTACTCTAGCACTTTGAGTTTGAAAGGATACAATAACAATGAGGTTGAAGTGCAGACTGTCAGCTTTCATTTGAGGGTATTTTCATACATATCGGATGAACCGTTTATTTATATTCTATACCATTGCAAAATTGTTTTTAAATGGTTTTAAAATGTTTTAAATGATAAAAATGTATACTTTTGGACATATCACAAAAATGTTACCATCATGTTACTATGGAGGTCAGATACTGCGTGGGCGGAGTCAAGGGCGTACTCCTTGCGTTTTGAGTGACAGCTAGTGGGCGGACCGTCTGACGGTGAAGCCACACTATACTCTGTAGCCCTGCTGGTGTAGTCTTCTACGTATGGTAGACTTTGACACATCTACACCTGCATCAAGGAGAGTGTTTTTGATCTGTTGGGCTGTTGTCAGGGGGGTTTTCTTCACCATAGAGAGTATTCTCCGGTCATCCACTAGAGTGGTCTTCCTCGGTCTACTGGGTCTTTTGACATAATTGAGTTCACCAGTTGTTTTTTTTCTTTTTAATGATGAACCAAACTGTTGACTTGGGCATGCCCAGGGTTTTTGCAATGCTCCTGATTGATTGAATTTCATTTCTGAGCCTTATGACCGCCAGCCACACAGTGTGCATTTAGCCAAGTACACGGTGTGCATTTAGCCAGGTACACAGTGTGCATTTAGCCAAGTACACTATGTGCATTTCTGTCTGTTTGTGCTCTGGAATTGGTGCACCGGTAGCTTATAACTAAGGTTCCAGTTTCTGCATGATTAGAGCACAGTGACCAACGTGATATCTCATAATGCCTAAAATATGCTTTATGTAAGTGAAATGAAAAAGGGAAGGATATCACATATCAATAGTGTCATTTCCCTTCATCATATCCTAAGTTGTATTAGATGTTAGGTTCAAGTCCAGCACCTTCTTGGTAAGCGTTTCCAGTTAATGATTTGCTTGCTGATGTTCAACGTCACATAGACGATATGGGTTAAAGTCAAACCGGAGGTTATATATCACATGGTTGTCATGACAACAACTGGGTGTATTCTTGTAAAGGTTACTGGGTCATTTCCTGGTAATTTCATGAGGGGGATTCAGATGAGTTTGCATCCCGATTGGCCAGATGCCACCATGGCTAGTTTGTGGGGTAGGGGGCACTGTTAATGCTGTGGTAGCATTTGTTTTGGTTTAATCAGACACCACAAACTTAATAAAGCGAGAAATGGTTGTCAGCACTGAAAATGACTGCCAGGCTTGGTACACCACACAAAAAGCTGAATTATTATTTGTTTATGTACATAATTAGAATTACTTAACAACTTAACAGACTATGTACATACATACTTCACATTGGACACTCACCGTATATGACTGACCTTTTTTGGTCATTAGCCTTTGGAGACATTTTTTTTGTCACCTTATGGTTCCTTAATTCCTATGATTTCTTTTGGGGCATGCGGTTCTTCACCAGGAGGTTTTTCAGAGAAGACGCTAAAATGTGTATGACCTGATTTTGCCAACATGGCAGGCCTCTCAGTTTCTGGTGCATCAGACTCTACTATTTAAGTTACACTATATGAAATGCCACACAATTTGATAGCCAACTGCGAGCCAAGCTTAATCGCCCAAACAGTGCCCAACCTCACTAATGCTCTTTTAGCTGAATGGAAGCACATCCCTGCAGCTATGCTCCAACATCTAGTATAAAGCCTTCCCAGAAGAGTGGAGGTTATAGCAGCAAAGGGTGGACCAACTCCATATTAATGCCCATCATTTTAGATGAGATGTTGGATGTCTGGTGTCCACATACTTTTAGCCATGTAGTGTATATCTGGTCTGGAGAATTCCTGCACTAACGAATGAGTGCAAGCATTCCTGTACCACAGGGATAATTAAATCATGGTCCTCAAGGGCCGAGACCTGCTGGTTTTCCACCATCCCTTTACCTGGGAGTCAGGTGTGAATACAGTCTGCCCAAACAGCAGCAAAAATTGTTCAGTTAATTACCTGGGAGGTAAGAAAACCACGGCCAGATGTGATGGAAGAATTCCTGCAGTAACTGTAGAGCACAAACTTTCCCACAGTAACTATTCAAATTGGTGGCATCTGAAATGGCCTCTCTATGCAGACTTCATGTATCTAAAGTGGAGGTGCATTATAGGAGAACAAGGAGAAGATAAATACGATTCTGAATGTGCTGGAAGCAAAGCCTGAAGGCCTGGAGCACAGTAACACAGATAACAACAGTCCCTCGCAGAGGAATGAGGACTGCATGGTGTAGATGCCCAAAGCAGCTGTATGCGATCCTGTAGGATTCCTCCCTGCTCCCAGCCCCTGATGTGCTGCATGCTAACATGCTGGGTACTAATGAGCCATCAATGCATCAAATAAATTAATAAAGACAAATGGAAAAAACAGTCTGAAATGTGGTGGCATAGCTGCAGATCCACACCAGGGATGATCCAGAGCTCATAGTGTTTCTCCTCACATGCATGGCCAGAGAGAACATGATGCTGTGATGTTGAAGAAATACTATGTTTCCATAATTGTGGTCAACTTGGAGGTTTTGCAAAATGAAAAACATATGGCTTTATCTAATTCTGATAGCAAAAATCTTGTATTCTGTAAAATAAGGGTTTCTGAAAATTCTGCCATTGTGATTGTAAGATTTACCTTTTTGTTTACCTTTGGCTGTCCTGTTTATATATATCAGAATATATAACCTCATCAGTTTATGACGTGTGTGTGTGTGTGTAGTTGCGATGCTGATTTTTAGATAAAATTTTTATCTGAAATGAAAACAGTACTGGTATTGCCAAAGTTTTGAGCTTGCAAAGTGAAAGTCTGTTTTGATGACTGTGGTTTAGACGACTGGCGACTGTGATGACAAATGATTTTACAAAAAATAAGAAATCTGTCACAGATATTTGGTATGGTACAGTGGACTTTATAGTCAATCTTACTCGTTGTGTTGACTTTATTAGCCCCCTGCCATGAACTTGATAGTTATTTATTTTATTTATCTGCGTATGAAGACTTTTGTCCTGTAGTATTGACTTGGTATTCTTTGACGATGGTGGTATAATGTACAAACCTCAGTGCTTTACTCAGAGTAAAGTTTTCCTATTTTCAAGCCTGACAGTGCACTTGTACTTGGAAATTGCTTGATTCTGACCTGACCCCCTAATTTTAATTGAATAAGAAAAAAATGTTAGCATAAAGAGTTATACACTGCACTCCGAATTGTTCTGAATGTGTGGCCACAATAAGCCTTTTCTTTTTGTTAATTCAAAAATAACAAGAAAAAAATCAGAACCCTCCGGCCAAGTGGAATTGTTTGGCGTGCGGCATTTTAATGAGCTTTTTGTAGCAGGACTGTTGACTCTGGTGGCGGAAGCACACCCACACTGGCGGAGAGGCTCTGTAAGTCAATGTGCTGGACACTGTGAGAATGTTCTCTTCATTAAGACCATAATGAAAAACCAAATGACTTCATTATTCACACTGAAACATTGTTAAACTTAATCGCTTCTGCATGTAAGTATTGAATTGGCAGATTCAGTACCTTCAATCCCTTCACTTACCCATAGGTATACCCTAGCTATTGGTTGTACAGTAGTTCTATTTTTTGGCTCAAACCTTTTAGACCTGCCTGATTGCATTAGTCAATAAGCAGCGTTAACTATAATTATAGTAATTTTTTGCTGTGCTACGTATCCTCCGTACATGAAAAAGGGGCACATTGGGCAATTTTCATAAATGTTTTAGAAAAGGTCATTTAAAAATACACTGTTCAGTCTGACTCACTGAAATATTAATGCATGGGGACTTCACTTTGCGTGTCGCTATATGATGAAATGTGTTGACTTGGCAAAGTTCAAAGAATGCTAAGATAGACTGTTCCCTCCTCCCAAGTGTGTGCAACAGGGAACAGCACGTCTTCCAGGGAAAATTTTATTCATTTTAGCACATACTGAAAACAAAATGCATCAGTGGTTAGTATGATTTTGGAGAATTTATCCTGATCTGTTAATCGCTCATTTAATTCAAGTCATTCTAGATAAATTATGTGCTGCACTTTGTGGTAGGGGACTGAGATTTAAAAATCATAAAAAATTCTCACAGCTCAAGGAGTTGTTGGAACACAGAACAGCACTAAATCTGCCTCTCACCCCAGTACAGAAAGAATTCATTTATCGATTACGGTAATAAAAAAGCTCATTTATTGTAAGTGGATTTGTAACAAGGCTTGTATAGCAGATATATCCAAGCATCACACAGATGAGAAATTGGTATTAATTTCCTGTCATGCATCTTTTAATAGGGACCTTGAATGGATGGTCCTTAGGAGGCATGAGTTGCATTGAACAGAAACCCAGTACAAACGTGAGCGCAGGTGCGGGAAACATGGAAATTACACCGATGGCAAATAAAAACAAGACAAAGGGACTGTGGGGTACATTACATTACATTACAGGCATTATCTAGAGCGACTTACACAACTTCTTACATAGCATTTACATTGCATCTATTTATACATGGATATATACTGAAGCAATGCAGGTTAAGTACTTTGCTCAAGGGTACAATGGCAGTGTCCTAGCAGGGACTCGAACCTGAAACCTTTCGGTTACAAGACCAACTCCTTACCCATTATACTACACTGCCACCCAGCCAGTGTCCAGCCCCTCATTTACCCCCTCATGTCAGAGGGAGTAACAGGCCTCTTCCGTGTTCATGGGGGAGCAGCGCTTGGTGTTCAGCCTGTTCATCTGCAGCCTGTCTGACGGGCCTCACATTATCACGTCCAGCCAGCCGACGGGAGGATGGCGCCCGCGCCACCCACGCTGCCCACGCCTCCCTCTTCCCGCCCGCACCATCCCTCTCCCCCCCCCTTTGAACCACCCCCTCCCCCCTCGCTCCAACCCTCTCCCTCCCCTTCTCCCTCGTGCCATCCCTCTCCCCCCCCTTCCCCCTCGTGCCACCCCTCTACCCCCGCCTTCCCCCTCGTGCCAACCCCCCCCCCCCCCCCCCTTGTGCCACCCCTGGGACAGTGTGGCTGACTAGTGCTCCCGTGGAGTGCTCCTGCTCCGTGTTAATATCCATTCCCTGCTTGACCGGGGTGCCGCTTTCTCCCCGTGCGCTGTGTTTGTGGAGGAAATTCTCATTTCAGCTTGGCATTTCCAAAGATGCAGAGCTCCAGAAACTCCTTTATCACTCCTGTTATCACTCCTTTCTGTGAGTCACTTCAAATGCCTAAAATCTCACACATCCCAGTTTTACACTTTTTTTCTTACAATAAAATTTGGTGAAATAAATAAATCAATTAAACGTTCATATTGTATTTTTTATTAATACGCTGTAAAATGTAGTCTATTTTTTTCGCACAGCATTCATGCAGAATCTTTTTTGCATTTTTTTCACCTTTTGCGGTTGTGTTCATCTTACCAGCTACATTTATTCTCCCTGCACCACTAATTAAACATGCTGGATAGCCTACGTTGGAGGTCAGGGCACTGAGTTGAGATGAGACTGAATGAGATGCTAAAAATCTCATTTCTATTATGGATGACTTCTTACACTTTGATATCTAGGATGCCCGTAACAGCGAAAGGTGAAATTGTATTAAAATGATGTTGGAACATTATTAAGCTGTGCAATATAAATATTGGCACTGCTGGGAAGGCTTGTTGCCCAATCAGCATTGAGGTCAAGAGGTGTCCCGTTTCAGGAACGTTTTGAAATGATAGATTTTGAAGTGTGTGCACCTTGTGAAAGTAAGACATTGACCTTTTCTGGAGCCAGTTTTGCAGTTCATGCGTGCTGTCACTGTGAGCAGCCGTGTCATTGCTGAAGACCCTTCCGCTCACTGTGACCCCGGTGTAGAAGGCACAGTTGTGTAGTCTCGGTGTCGGCTGTAGTTTTGTGCTGAAACGCTCTGCCTGTCACTGATGCTGCACAGTGACGCATCACTGACAGGAACGGCTGTGCTGATAGCGGTATCTTCTTCCTGCACAAGGCCGCTTCCCAGACTTCCCCATTGGGCGTGCATGTGTCTTTAGTGGTAAATGGGGCTAAACATAGATGGCTCTTCCCATTTTCTAGAAGTCCCTGATCATCTTAAGGTGCCCCTTCCTGCCTGAAGCATTGCTGACTTTCAATTTCTGTCAGCAGATGTCAAATGCTTTATCTTGCTGAGTTGGGGGGGCAGGGGCGGGGGGGGGGGGGTTGTCTGTGCACTGCATGTAGGCTTGTATGCATTGTCTATGTATGTTGTAAAAGTGTGTGTGTGCAGTATTTTAAGTAACCGTAATGCATATTGTAAGCATTTTTCTGTAATTATTCTAGTTTATGGATTGAGCTGTATGCTCTGTTTGACTTAGCCTGTGCATTCTTTGTGAAATGAGTTTGAGTCTGTGAGATGAGAGTGATTAAATATGAGAGTATCTGAGATAACTGTGATTCTCTGTGAGATGAGAGGGATTATCTGAGATTAGTGTGCTTCTCTGTGAGATGAGTGTGATTAAATATGAGAGTATCTGAGATAACTGTGATTCTCTGTGAGATGAGAGGGGTTATCTGAGATTAGTGTGCTTCTCTGTGAGATGAGTGTGATTAAATATGAGATTTTCTGTGAGATGAGTGTGATTCTCTGTGAGATGAGGGTGCTTTTTTCTGTGAGATGAGATTGATTATATATGAGATTCTCTGTGAGATTAGTTCGAGTCTGTAAAATGAGAGTGGTTAAATATATGAGTATCTGAGATAATTGTGATTCTCTGTGAGATGAGAGGGATTATCTGAGATTAGTGTGCTTCTCTGTGAGATGAGTGTGATTAAATATGAGATTGTGAGATGAGTGTGATTCTCTGTGAGATGAGGGTGCTTTTCTGTGAGATGAGATTGATTATATATGAGATTCTCTGTGAGATTAGTTCGAGTCTGTAAAATGAGAGTGGTTAAATATGAGAGTATCTGAGATAATTGTGATTCTCTGTGAGATGAGAGGGATTATCTGAGATTAGTGTGCTTCTCTGTGAGATGAGTGTGATTAAATATGAGATTGTGAGATGAGTGTGATTCTCTGTGAGATGAGGGTGCTTTTCTGTGAGATAAGATTGATTATATATGAGATTCTCTGTGAGATTAGTTTGAGTCTGTGAGATGAGTGTGATTAAATATGAGAGTATCTGAGATAATTGTGATTCTCTGAGAGATGAGTGTGAGTTAATGTAAAAATGGGACAGCATTCCTGAATACTCCCTATTTTGGCCAATGAGACTTTTTTCTCTGGCATGGAAATGTGCTGGTCTACAAGACATATCATTATTCTGTATTATTTTATTCTCTCGGTCATCAAGGAAAATAGCAAAAAAGTATTTATTTTAAGAGACTGATTCCCCACACCTTCCATACCCAGCTGAGAGGGTAGTCTATTATATACCTATCCTAAAAATAAACACCCTCTCAGTTATGTACAAAAGCTCTAGGAAATCTCATAATAGTTTGACATAGGGACATAATAGCCTGACATAGGGACATAATAGCCTGACATAGGGACATAACAGCCTGACATAGGGACATAATAGCCTGACATAGGGACATAAAAGCCTGACATAGGGACATAATAGCCTGACATAGGGGCATACTAGCCTGACATAGGGACATAATAGCCGCCTGACATAGGGACATAAAAGCCTGATATAGGGACATAATAGCCTGACATGGGGACATAAAAGCCTGACATAGGGACATAATAGCCTGACATAGGGACATGAAAGCCTGACATAGGGGCATACTAGCCTGACATAGGGACATAATAGCCTGACATAGGAACATAAAAGCCTGACATAGGGACATAATAGCCTGACATAGGGACATACTAGCCTGACATAGGGACATAATAGCCTGATATAGGGACATAGTAACCTGACATACGGACATAAAAGCCTGACATAGGGACATAATAGCCTGACATAGGGACATAATAGCCTGACATAGGGGCATACTAGCCTGACATAGGGACATAATAGCCTGACATAGGAACATAATAGCCTGACATAGGGACATAATAGCCTGACATAGGGACATAAAAGCCTGACATAGGGACATAATAGCCTCAGATAGGGACATAATAGCCTGACATAGGGACATAATAACCTGACATAGGGGCATACTAGCCTGACATAGGGACATAATAGCTTGACATAGGAACATAATAGCCTGACATAGGACATAATAGCCTGACATAGGAACATAATAGTTTGACATAGGGACATAATAGCCTGACATAGGGACATAATGGGCCCAAACCCTAATGCATCATCAGCATGGCCTGTGTGTGTATCGAAACTCCTGACCAGTAAGAGAAATAGGCATGAGCCAGTAGAGAGAGGGATGTGAGTTCAGTGGGGTCCTGCCGTATCATGAGCCAGTAGAGAGAGAGATGTGAGTTCAGTGGAGTCCTGCTGTATCATGAGCCAGTAGAGAGAGGGATGTGAGTTCAGTAGAGTCCTGCTGTATCATGAGCCAATAGAGAGAGGGATGCGAGTTCAGTGGAGTCCTGCTGTATTATGAGCCAGTAGAGAGAGGGATGTGAGTTCAGTGCAAAGGGGGAGTCCTGCTGTGTCAGTAAAGGCATCAGTAAGGGAGCATTTGAGATGCAGATGAGCTGGAGGCTTCCAGCTGCCCTGCTCGAATGAAGCGGAGAAGTGCTCCTACATGGGTCTGTTACTGTGATTAGCAAACGCGTCCACATATCAAGCGGCTCATACAGACATTTCCTGATTTATTTTATTATGCTGCTAAACTTTTTACATGCGCCCAACACCTAAATTATAGAGAGGCTCATTCCAATCACAGTTTGTGTGTGTGTGTGCGTGCATCGGTGTGTGTGTGTGTATGTATGTGCATGCATAGACGTGTGTGTGTGTGTGTGTGTGTGTGTATGCGCATAGGTGTGGGTGGGTGCGTGTGTGTGTGACTGTGTGTATGTGTGTGTGTGTGTTTGTGCGCATCGGTGTGTGTGTGCTTCTGTGTGTTTGTGTGTGTGTGTGTGCGTGTTGGTGTGTGTGCTTCTGTGTGTTTGTGTGTGTGTGTGTGCGTGTTGGTGTGTGGGTGTGAGTGGGTGTGTGTGTGGGTGCTTCTGTGTGTGCATGTGTGTGTATGTCTGCCTGTGCGTGCATGTGTCTGTGCATGTGCTCCTAGCACTGACCTGTATCGGGCATCTCGAGCACACAGCAACAATAGACGACCATCCTGCACTTTTAATGGAAGCTGTACTGAGCATACCTTCAGGCATTCAGTGCATTGCACTGTGTACTCCAGAATATGTGTATTAACATCCCTGAACCACTCAGGGTGACTTTAGCTTTGCTGCAGTCTATTGATCGCACAGAACATTATTTCCCATTATCAGACCCAAGATGGAACCTGATCAGTAAACCGTCTTTGCTTTTCACTGAAAAGTAGATACTTTTGTATTCATTATGTCCGTATACTGTGGAGTACACTTTCAACCATTGCAATGGGACAAAGAAGTGATCTCAGTTTCTGTTTAGTTTCTCTACATGAAATGGAACAGCCTTTCAACAGTGAACATATTCAGGGTAATCAAGGCTCTACGCTAACATTTTTCTCAAGGACCACATGTGCTTTTAAGTTTAAAAATTTAGAGGCACACTAATAAAATCAAATTAGTAGATGTGCTCCTAAGCTATGCTTCCAGTTAGCACATGCTCCTAAAATGGGAGCACTGTAGCGCATTGGTATTACTGGAACAAAAGATAATTCCCCATGTACTGTATGGTTGGGGGAATCACTTTTAAATACTGTTGGGTGTGACTGGTGCTGTTTCACTCTGCATAGAGTGCCTGTTTCCCTGAGGGCCCAGTTATGCCCCCATTTAACAGCCAGTCTTTCACTCATTTTCTCGGAAAGCAGAAGTGTGCATGATATATTTGTGGCCTGCTCATTTCATCAGCCAGGAGCATGTGAATTATTTTCCCAGACATTAGGCACCTACATTTCAGAGGAATTATCCTGCTTCACCTGTTTCAAAGATTAACGACTGTTTTGACGCTCCTTCTCACTGAATTTGCGGTTTGCCATCTCAAACATAATTCATTTAATGCAGTGGTCTCCGACCCTGGTCCTGGAGAGCTACAGGGTCTACTGGGTTTCATAGTGACTCTGCACTTCATGAATCAATTAGAGCAGTTGATTACACAGTTAACTCAACTCACCTGGTGTCTTGGGTCTCAATTGGGTGCTGATATTAAGGTGAAAACAAAAACCAGCAGACCCTGTAGCTCTACAGGACCAGGGATGGAGACCACTGATTTAAGGACGCAGTGCAGCTCAGCTTGTCTGGAGCTGGAGTCAGGGCTGGTTGTGAGTGTAGAGGCTGGAGCTGGAGTCCGGGCTGGCTGTGAGTGTAGAGGCTAGAGCTGGAGTCCGGGCTGGTTGTGAGAGTAGAGGCTGGAGCTGGAGTCCAGGCTGGCTGTGAGAGTAGAGGCTGGAGCTGGAGTCCAGGCTGGTTGTGAGAGTAGAGGCTGGAGCTGGAGTCCGGGCTGGCTGTGAGTGTAGAGGCTAGAGCTGGAGTCCGGGCTGGTTGTGAGAGTAGAGGCTGGAGCTGGAGTCCAGGCTGGCTGTGAGAGTAGAGGCTGGAGCTGGAGTCCGGGCTGGCTGTGAGTGTAGAGGCTGGAGCTGGAGTCCGGGCTGGTTGTGAGAGTAGAGGCTGGAGCTGGAGTCCGGGCTGGCCTGCCTATGCTGATCGCGCTGTAGCCTAGCGGCCGCAGATCACCATGTCAGGTGTGTCAGCAACACTGGAGGAAGTCTGGAGTGAAAGTATTACTTTCTTATTAAAATGTGAATGATCATTTTTGTCATTATCATCACGTTTACTCTTTTTATGCATTATAATAATATGTTCATTAGTAACAACATGTTCTACAAGTTAAGTGTTCTTTGCTGGCATGCTGACATCTTATCAAAATGTTGTTTGCGCGTGTGTAGTGTGCGTGTATATTGTGTGTGGTGTTTGTGTTTGCGTATGTGAGTGTGTGTGTGTATAGTGTGTGAGTGTGGGTGTGCATGTGTTGTGTGTGTAGTGTGTGAGTGTGTGTGTGTGTGTAGTGTGCTTGTGTGTATGTATGTGTGTGTCTGTGTTGTGTGTTTCTGTGTCTATGTAGTGTGTGTGTGTGTGTGTGGTGTGAGTGTGTGTATGTATGTGTGTGTCTGTGTAGTGTGTGTGTATGTATGTGTGTTTGTTTGTCTGTGTAGTGTGTGTGTGTGTGTGTGTTACTCGCTCTCCTGGCTGGGTCTGGCTGTAATAAAGTGCACAGGCAGCACTGCACAGCTCGGTCTATCCCCCAGGGAGCTGGGCACTGCTTCATCATCACAGGACTGGACATTTATCATCTTCTGCTGCTATTTTTGAGCAGTGTCTGTTGGAGGTGAAGTACAGCTCTTCTTCCCGTGCTAGACTGCAGTTCCTGCTCCTTGAGGAGGGAGCTCAGCCTGTCCTCCTCCTCCTTGGGGAGGGAGCTCAGCCCCTCCTCCTCCTCCTCCTCTTCCTTGGGGAGGGAGCTCAGCCCATCCTCCTCCTCCTCCTCCTCGGTGAGGGAGCTCAGCTCCTCCTCCTCGTCTTCCTTGGGGAGGGAGCTCAGCCCATCCTCCTCCTCCTCCTCCTTGGGGAGGGAACTCAGCCCCTCCTCCTCCTCCTTGGTGAGGGAGCTCAGCCCCTCCTCCTCCTCCTCCTTGGGGAGGGAGCTCAGCCCATCCTCCTCCTCCTCTTCCTTGGGAAGGGAGCTCAGCCCATCCTCCTTCTCCTCCTCCTCCTTGGGGAGGGAGCTCAGCCTGTCCTCCTCCTCCTCTTTGGAGTGTGAGCTCAGCCTGTCCTCCTCCTCCTCCTTGGGGAGGGAGCTAAACCCCTCCTCCTCCTCCTTGGGGAGGGAGCTCAGCCCCTCCTCCTCCTCCTCTTCCTTGGGGAGGGAGCTCAGCCTATCCTCCTCCTCCTCCTCCTCCTCCTTGGGGAAGGAGCTCAGCCTGTCCTCCTCCTCCTCTTTGGGGTGTGAGCTCAGCCCGTCCTCCTCCTTAGGGAGGGAGCTCAGCCCGTCCTCCTCCTCCTCCTCCTCCTTGGGGTGTGAGCCAGCAGGTCCTCTTTGGGGAGCCCTGTTTTCGGTATGCGGGGTCACATGTCCTTTACATGTCCTTCCCAGCCCACCGGTCCTTTGTCATAGGGTAGTGCCTTCATTATAGGGTCTTACATGCTAGCTAGTTTCGTGGTACCTTCCTGTATGTGTCCTATTGGGAGATTGGGTTGGCAGGTATGCCATCCCGCCAAGTTACGCCTTGGCAGGGCGGCATATCATTTTGATCTTGTGTGGTGCTTCTTTGTTGGCTGTCATTTCCTGTGCTGAATTTGGGGGGTTTCCTGTATCTGGACGCAGAGAGGGGGCCCCCTGGTCCAGCTCACTCACTGAGAGCGCAGAAAGCTATTTCATAACAGCAGGGAATGACTCTCAGCGCATGTATAAATGTGATGGAAAACTGTGGTTCAACACGCTGTAAATTAACACTGTCTCCCCAGGCAGGGAGTATCAGAGCGGGAGGGAAGCTGCTTTAAAGAGCAGTCCCTGCAGCGTTCAGACATTTCGTTCTCAGTCTCTGTCTCTTGACCTTTACATCATATTTAAACACAGTGTTATGTACAAGCCCAGTCATAAAATCACAACTACTTCTTCTTTCTATTCCAAAGTCATTCCTCCATTCATTTAATATTGTAATAAAAAATAGTGGCGAAGAACGTTTGGCAATAGGCAGAAGTGTGTTGCCACACAAGCAGTTTTATTGGCGTGACAGTTACATACGTGTATGGTTGTTGAGCACGTTTATAGCGTGTTATCTCGCGCACTCGTCCGTGAGTGTTGTTCTGGCGGGATGTGACTCACTCGCTCGGTTTGCTCAGATGTGTTTCTGATGCATGATGTCATATGTTGCCCCGGTTTAGCCTTGCGGAGCTTGTGTGGAACGTGTAGAGATCCAGCCAGCCATTACGCTGCGGCTCAGAGACAGTCCTTCGTTTCACACATTCCCTCGCACACACACAGGAGAGGCCTCGTCTGGAAGCCCCTAATTAGCCCATACCCTGGGAAATTGGCCGTTTTATGAACTCCCCAGGTGGCTGACGGATAAATTAAGAGAGCAGCCAGCAGTGTGTCTACGGGGTTGCTGGAATGTACCATTTCTCTGTTGATACATAGATTCAGCTGGAATGTACCATTTCTCTGTTGATACTCAGATTCAGCTGGAATGCACAAATTTCTCTGTTGATACATAGATTCAGCTGGAATGTACCATTTCTCTGTTGATACATAGATTCAGCTGGAATGTACCTTTTCTCTGTTGATACATAGATTTAGCTGGAATGTACCATTTCTCTGTTGATACATAGATTCAGCTGGAATGTACCATTTCTCTGTTGATATATAGATTCAGCTGGAATGTACCATTTCTCTGTCGATACATAGATTTAGCTGGAATGTACCATTTTTCTGTTGATACATAGATTTAGCTGGAATGTACCATTTCTCTGTTGATACATAGATTCAGCTGAAATGTACCATTTCTCTGTTGATACATAGATTTAGCTGGAATGTACCATTTCTCTGTTGATACATAGATTCAGCTGAAATGTACCATTTCTCTGTTGATACATAGATTTAGCTGGAATGAACCATTTCTCTGTTGATACATAGATTCAGCTGGAATGTACCATTTCTCTGTTGATACATAGATTCAGCTGGAATGTACCATTTCTCTGTTGATACATAGATTTAGCTGGAATGTACCATTTCTCTGTTGATACATAGATTCAGCTGGAATGTACCATTTCTCTGTTGATACATAGATTCAGCTGGAATGTACCATTTCTCTGTTGATACATAGATTTAGCTGGAATGTACCATTTTTCTGTTGATACATAGATTTAGCTGGAATGTACCATTTCTCTGTTGATACATAGATTCAGCTGAAATGTACCATTTCTCTGTTGATACATAGATTCAGCTGAAATGTACCATTTCTCTGTTGATACATAGATTCAGCTGGAATGTACCATTTCTCTGTTGATACATAGATTTAGCTGGAATGTACCATTTCTCTGTTGATATATAGATTCAGCTGGAATGTACCATTTCTCTGTTGATACATAGATTTAGCTGGAATGTACCATTTCTCTGTTGATACATAGATTCAGCTGGAATGTACCATTTCTCTGTTGATACATCGATTTAGCTGGAATGTACCATTTCTCTGTTGATACATAGATTTAGCTGGAATGTACCATTTCTCTGTTGATACTCAGATTCAACTGGAATGTACCATTTCTCTGTTGATTCATAGGTTCAGAGAGGGAACACATCTGTATTTCAGTCTGGTGATCTCAGCTGGATCAGATAATGGCCTGGGGAGATTTAGCAGGGATTCCAACACACAACTCTCATACAGGGCTGCAGATAAATCACAGCAGAACGCAGGCTTATTAAAGGAAAAGGATCTTGCCGTAGTACATAGGCAGACCACAATGCTGTGATTGGATTCAAAGTGTTTTGCTTTTAATTAAATTGAGTCATTTTCAAGAATAATAATTTCTACTTTTGTGTGTGGTTATAGACATAGTACGGGGAAAAAAAAGAAAATTCAAAGAAGCACGACAGTCATGTTCAGTGTAATTTTGTGACCATGGTATTGATCTTCATTTTAATATAAACCAAGGTATAAAGATTTAACTTGATAGCCTAAAACACTCATCCAGATGAAAGCTTCGCAGCGGGTCCTGCAGGATAATTAAACCGAGCGAAGCCGCACCGGACGTCACGTCTTCATTTGATTCCTCACAGAAAGCCGTCAGGGTGGCTTAGATCTCAAACTGCTGAGATCAGCATTTTCCTTTCAAACCGCGGGATCCGTACGATTAGACAAGCCGGTTGTCGCCATGGAAGCAGTGACATTGATCTGTGCCTCTCCAATTCTGCTTTCTTCTGGCTCTTAATCTTCTTCCGTCACGTATTCTGAAAGAAAAGGCTTTCAAAAGATTGAAAGATGTGGGCCAGCGGCAATTAAAAACCCCTTTTGTTAAACTTAAACCCGGAAATGTGGCCGTGAGCTCAGCCTTACTCACTCCGGGAAGGTACTGCGCGGCGCGATCGGAGCCCGGCTCGTCATCTCACACGCAGGCTTAATGGAACTCTGTGTCATGTTCTGTGTTGACTTAAGGAGCTGCCCTTCAGCGTGTAATCACAGCTATTGGTGGTGAGTCAGTATCGGGTCTGCGTGCCCTGGAGGGTAAGGGAGTGCTCCCCCGCTGATGGCGGTCGTGTCCGCCCGGTATTGATCTCCTGGTGATGCGCTCTTCGCCGTACGGTCATGCAGCGCGCGTAACCACGCGCCATTCTCTGCTCTCCGAGGACACGGGTCGAGTCCCCTGTGAGTCGTGATTACGGAAGTGCCGGTTATCGTTCCGCGGCTTTCTGATGTGCTTTGTGCTCGTGACCCGATTTCTCTGTTGACTGCAAGTCGCGTGTGAATCACTGGTGCTGTGGGGCGATGCGAGTAAGGCAGAACTTCCACTGGTTTGATGCTGTCCTGTGGCAGCAACACTCTTACTGAGGCGCAGACCCTGTCTACAGACCACACTTTGCATTAGCGTGTGCCCTGTGTGAAACACCTGCTCTGTTCTGTGGGCTGGTCTTTGTTCTTGGGTCTGTCTCCGGGCGCTGTTGTAGCGATTGCTATCAGCTGGTTTGGTCTGTCTCCGGGCGCTGTTGTAGCGATCGCTATCAGCTTGTTTGGTCTGTCTCCGGCCGCTGTTCTAGCGATCGCTATCAGCTGGTTTGATCTGTCTCCGGGCTTCTGTTGTAGCAATCGCTATCGGCGGTAGCAACAACGGACACTTTCTGTTAGTCAAGGACATCAACAGTTTCCATCCCAGTGCTTGTGGAAGCGTGTCTGGACTGCTCCTCCTGATGAAGTAATCCACCCACATTACATTAAACAGAAGCTTGGAGGATGGCCAGCCTTACTTATGTCAGGCCAATTTCTAAATGAACAACATCCTGTTATTTACTGCTTACTGTGCTGTCCTCTGTGTCCAGTCTAATGCCTGCGCATTTAAATACACCAGAAATGCACATTCCAAAGGCGTTTTGGGGAATTATTTGCATGCCTTCCTTCCTTCATGAAGACTTCAATACCTCCTTGACACTTGGAAATGTATGGTTCTGCAAAGATAACAAGCATTTCAGGTGCTGAGTCAATTGTTGGAAAACCATGCAGCAAAAATAGTTATATTTTAATCATTGTAAGATGAAAGTGTATAAGTCTATGCCCATGTGAGTTGTTGAAGGCTGGCTATGTCTGCAGTCCAGTGTAAGACCTCCTGATGGGGTTTAATAGCGCTCTGTGTAAGAGAGGGGCTGTAGGCCGGCTGTGTAAGAGAGAGGCTGTAGGCCGGCTGTGTAAGAGAGGGGCTATAGGCCGGCTGTGTAAGAGAGGGGCTGTAGGCCAGCTGTGTAAGAGAGGGGCTGTAGGCCGGCTGTGTCTGCAGTCCTGTGTAAGAGAGGGGCTGTAGGCCGGCTGTGTAAGAGAGGGGCTGTAGGCCGGCTGTATCTGCAGTCCTGTGTAAGAGAGGGGCTGTAGGCCGGCTGTGTAAGAGAGGGGCTGTAGGCCGGCTGTGTTTGAGAGGAGCTGTAGGCCGGTTGTGTAAGAGAGGGGCTGTAGGCCAGCTGTGTAAGAGAGGGGCTGTAGGCCGGCTGTGTTAGAGAGGAGCTGTAGGCCGGCTGTGTAAGAGAGGGGCTGTAGGCCGGCTGTGTTAGAGAGGAGCTGTAGGCCGGTTGTGTAAGAGAGGGGCTGTAGGCCAGCTGTGTAAGAGAGGGGCTGTAGGCCGGCTGTGTTCGAGAGGGGCTGTAGGCCAGCTGTGTAAGAGAGGGGCTGTAGGCCGGCTGTGTAAGAAAGAGGGGCTGTAGGCCAGCTGTGTATGAGAGGGGCTGTAGGCCGGCTGTGTAAGAGAGGGGCTGTAGGCCAGCTGTGTAAGAGAGGGGCTGTAGGCCAGCTATGTAAGAAAGAGGGTCTGTAGGCCAGCTGTGTAAGAAAGAGGGGCTGTAGGCCAGCTGTGTTAGAGACGGGCTGTAGGCCGGCTGTGTAAGAGAGGGGCTGTAGGCTAGCTGTGTAAGAGAGGGGCTGTAGGCCGGCTGTGTAAGAGAGAGGCTGTAGGCCGGCTGTGTTAGAGAGGGGCTGTAGGCCAGCTGTGTAAGAGAGGGGCTGTAGACCGGCTGTGTAAGAAAGAGGGGCTGTAGGCCAGCTGTGTATGAGAGGAGCTGTAGGCCGGCTGTGTAAGAGAGGGGCTGTAGGCCAGCTGTGTCTGCAGTCCTGTGTAAGAGAGGGGCTGTAGGCCGGCTGTGTAAGAGAGAGGCTGTAGGCCGGCTGTGTGAGGGCTTAGATAGCACTCTGTGACTCTCGGTGCTATGCTGTAAGAGAGGGGTGTTCTCTCCACTGATCTCAGCAGAAGAATAACATCTGAAAAACTCTCTGCCCCCGACCTCTTGGCAGTTTTGTTCCAGCATGTTTTGCCCATGAGGATGTGTGAAAAACAGTCCTGCAGCTTTAATCCCAGCTCCGTGGAGAAGCCAGGCCCCTGCGTGCTTCTCATTTTTCCCTCTCTATTCCCAGGACTGAGAGGAGCGGCTGCACTCTGCGTGGTGCTCCGCCCTCGAGAGGCAAACACAAGTATCCGCT
The DNA here is from genome assembly GCA_039654925.1 of Anguilla pacifica. Classification (NCBI taxonomy): domain Eukaryota; kingdom Metazoa; phylum Chordata; class Actinopteri; order Anguilliformes; family Anguillidae; genus Anguilla; species Anguilla pacifica. The sequence goes on from CM077298.1 coordinate 1,724,386, forward strand.
GGGCGCCAGTACTGGCCTGCGGGGTGTGCTCTGTGCGGTGTGCGGGGTCTGTACCGTGGTTCTGTGTGCTGTGCAGGGCCTGTACTGCAATTCTGTGTGCTGTGCGGGGTCTGTTCTGTGGTTCTGTGTGCTGTGCGGGGTCTGTACTGCAGTTCTGTGTGCTGTGCGGTGTACAGGGTCTGTACCGCGGTTCTGTGTGCTGTGCGGGGTCTGTTCTGTGGTTCTGTGTGCTGTGCGGGGTCTGTTCAGTGGTTCTGTGTGCTGTGCAGGGTCTGTACTGTGGTTCTGTGTGCTGTGCGGGGTCTGTACTGTGGTTCTGTGTGCTGTGCGGGGTCTGTACTGTGGTTCTGTGCAGTGTACAGGGTCTGTACCGCGGTTCTGTGTGCTGTGCAGGGTCTGTACTGTGGTTCTGTGCAGTGTGCGGGGTCTGTTCTGTGGTTCTGTGTGCTGTGCGGGGTCTGTACTGTGGTTCTGTGTGCTGTGCGGGGTCTGTCCTGTGGTTCTATGTGGTGTGCGGGGTCTGTCCTGTGGTTCTGTGCAGTGTGCAGGGTCTGTCCTGCAGTTATGTGTGGTGTGCGGGGTCTGTTCTGTGGTTCTGTGTGGTGTGCAGGGTCTGTCCTGTGGTTCTGTGTGCTGTGCGGGGTCTGTACTGTGGTTCTGTGTGCTGTGCGGGGTCTGTACTGTGGTTCTGTGCAGTGTACAGGGTCTGTACCGCGGTTCTGTGTGGTGTGCAGGGTCTGTACTGTGGTTCTGTGCAGTGTGCGGGGTCTGTTCTGTGGTTCTGTGTGCTGTGCGGGGTCTGTTCTGTGGTTCTGTGTGCTGTGCGGGGTCTGTCCTGTGGTTTTGTGTGCTGTGCGGGGTCTGTTCTGTGGTTCTGTGTGGTGTGCAGGGTCTGTCCTGTGGTTCTGTGTGGTGTGCAGGGTCTGTCCTGTGGTTCTGTGTGCTGTGCGAGGTCTGTTCTGTGGTTCTGTGTGCTGTGCGGGGTCTGTACTGTGGTTCTGTGTGGTGTGCGGGGTCTGTACTGTGGTTCTGTGCGGTGTACAGGGTCTGTACCGCGGTTCTGTGTGGTGTGCAGGGTCTGTACTGTGGTTCTGTGCAGTGTGCGGGGTCTGTTCTGTGGTTCTGTGTGCTGTGCGGGGTCTGTTCTGTGGTTCTGTGTGCTGTGCAGGGTCTGTCCTGTGGTTCTGTGTGCTGTGCGGGGTCTGTTCTGTGGTTCTGTGTGGTGTGCAGGGTCTGTCCTGTGGTTCTGTGTGCTGTGCGGGGTCTGTTCTGTGGTTCTGTGTGGTGTGCAGGGTCTGTCCTGTGGTTCTGTGTGGTGTGCAGGGTCTGTACTGTGGTTCTGTGTGGTGTGCAGGGTCTGTCCTGTGGTTCTGTGTGCTGTGCAGGGTCTGTCCTGTGGTTCTGTGTGGTGTGCAGGGTCTGTCCTGTGGTTCTGTGTGCTCTGGCATGCGCGTTCTCCTTCTTGCAGAGGCCCAGCGTGGGCAGAACCCCCAGTCCCCCAGTCGTCAGCGTGATTACCTCCCCACTGAGTCTCCCCGCCGCTGATCCCTCAGGGTGCAGGAATGCGAAAAGTAATGTCTGGGCCTCAGGGAAAAGCAAACGATCAGAGCAGACCTGGATTAGCACTCTGGGCCTTATTGGGTCAGAGTTCCCGCCGAGGAATATCCAAATAACCAAGAGAACAGGAAGTTATGCCTGCGAAATGTTTTCATGAAGACTTCTGACCTAGTGTTACTGCAATGCATTGTGGGGTGGGGGGGTATAAGACAGTGGTAAACACTGTGTAGAAGAATCATGGGATTTTAAAGATTATGTTCCCCCCACCAACTCATCTATAAAAATAAAAAAAAATAAATAAACAAAAGCGGAAAATTGTCTGCAGCCGTTGCCGTAGCTGAGCAGCTGTCGGTCACAGAGCCTTCTTGTGACGGAGATTTCAGTGCCGCTCGGATCCTCAGATGTTATTTTTGTAAGGCCCTGCAAGTCTTGCTGGTATGATGCGGTAGAATCATATTTCCCAGCTCACCTGCTAAAGTAGACGTTAAATATGACGCATGAAATGCAGCGCTTGGCTTTCCTTACACACAGAATGTGAAGGCACAGGTATCCTTCTTGACACAGTTCTGTCAGTAGAAACAGAAATCTTTATCACACATTTTAGAATTGGGCCGACGGCGTGAAGTTTATGTCCTGCCATTTCTGTGAATGATTGAGTTGAGCTAAAGCTGGTTTATTGTAACAGTCTGTGTTTTAAAATGCCAGTCCGTGCCCGCTGGACTCTTCCCGGAGTTTAAAGACTTTCTCACAATCAAATATCTGAAAGCAGTGAGGGCACCTTGAACTTGTAAAATTGGAGTCACTTATGTACTAGAATGCCGGTTTGTTTCCCATGGTGCCGCAGGTTAAAGCTGATAGCTGACTTAATTTATGCTCTGGAAAAAAAAAAAAGAGAAACGGTTTAATGAATTGTGCGCGGTGGGAAAACGGTAACATTTGCCTCTCCCCCCTCAGGAAACGGCGTGCAGCCCGAGCTGAGGATCTTCCACCACTCCTGCGCTCTGAAGATGGACGAGGGGCCGTGCAAGGCCCTGAAAGAGCGCTTCTACTTCGATGTGGACACCCGCCGCTGCCAGAGGTTCGAGTACGGCGGCTGCAAGGGCAACGCCAACAACTTTGTGTCCCTGGAGGAGTGCGAGAAAATGTGCATCGTGAAACGTAAGCCCCCGGAAACCTGTGCGCGTGTCAGAGAGGTTCCCGCTGGTACATTTCCACAGCTGAGGCCTGGCAGCTCCTTCCAGAGAGAGATGCAGAGAAGCGGGTGTGGAATTGGGTCCGGGTTAGGAGGGTGTGTGGAATTGGGTGCGGGTTAGGAGGGTTTACCCAGGGCTGTGGGAGTTACTCTTTAACAGCTAATAATGACAGAGAATTCAGAGAATGGCCAGGTAATCTATAGCGATAACAGCGGTGTTTACACAGGCCACATCGGCAGACACTCCCTGGTTTGCGATCGTGCTAACCCTTAAAAACAGAGAGCTTTAGTCCGATCTCAGTGCAAGATAAGAAGAAGGTTGCAGGCTGGTTTAGAAGTGGGAATGGCTGTTATGAACACCCTTTGGCAGAGTGTTTGTGCTGTGGCTGCTGATGGGGTGATTGGCTGTGGCGTAGCCATACTTACGCACCCAGTTTGCTCCTCCTGACTTCACCCCCGACACCCCCCCCAACCCCCCCCCCCCCACCCCCAAATGGGAGAGAACGCCTGTGAAGGAGAACTGCCTCACCAACCATTTCAATGCCTGCTCACACAGTGAGAATCATTCTTCAATGTCTGTATTACGGATTGGAAGAAAGTTCCTTTGGAGAAATCAGAGTCGATGCCAGGGGCCGGTCACTGAACACATGAACCCCCTTCCAAAGGCAGGCTTTGCAGTGCGTGCTAGTTTTGCCTGAGCACAGACCAATGTCTGGACCAAGCCGTCTAACTGAAGCACTTTGGCGGCTCGCGGCTAATCCGACACAGAACACTGATCAGGAGCGGGGGGGGTGGGGGTGGGGGGGGGGCTGATTCCGATCTCTCCGCGGGGGCGGGATCGGGACGAGGGAGCGCCCCTCCCATTCCGCGCCCTGACCCCACCCTGAAGCGGGAAAGCGGGTGAAGGGTCCTCGGCCCCTCCCCCAGCCCCGCGGCCTGTGGATGACATTAACGGCCGCAGACATTAACATTAATCGCAGAAGCAGCCGCGGCGATCCCCGCACTGCCGCCAGAGCAAACATGCCCGCTCTTGTGCAGTGGGGGCCGTTTGAAAAACAGCGTGTTTGGGGTGGGGGGGGGGCGGGGGTGGAATGTGGAATGTGGGGGTTGGAGTGTTCTGCTACAGAGGCCAGTACAAGAACTTGAATGACCCCATTCATTTGAAACCTGTCTTAACTGTCTTTATCTAATCTGTACATGTAATGCACCATCTGATCATGGTTCATTTGAGTTCCTTCAGCGTTCATTCTGACGGTGGGAAAACTGGAAAGTTCCTGTAGACTTGTGGGAACGCTGTTAAACGAATCGCAGAAACGTGCGACGAAGCTGTTGTATCAGGAAAAGTGCTTTAACAGACGAGACTGCCTTTCTCTAAATACAGAGGCAGATTTTTCCTCTGTGTGTCTGGAGGGGCAGCAGTCTGCTCTGATTTGATCTCCCCAGCTGAATTCTCATCCCCAGCTGAAATAACAATATGTTTGTCTCCATCTAGTGAGCCGTGATACCACTACATGCTTTTCCCAAATTTAGCGCGTATGCTCGGTGGGTAGCCTTCTCAATCTTCTCTTCAGTCTTCAGTATTGGACTGAGTCTCTGCCTTGGCATTAATCCCCAGTTTTGCTTTCTTAAATTCTCAATCCCGTATTGACAAGTCTGCAAATGCGGGTGTCCTTCAGGTGCCGAGAAAAATGATATGCACAAATAAAGTCGAAGTGCTTCATCAAGAAAGAGAGAAGGTCACCAATAAGACGACACGAACACTCAATCTTTCTCGTGGTATTCCATCTGAGAATTGGAGAATTGCTTTTTTTCTGAACGATTCATCCAAGCAAATTCATTTTACCGCGTGCGGTGTTCAGCTTGTCGGCGGTGTTTTCCGGCAGATTGAATATTTCTGAAAGTAAGACGTATCGGCTGCTTCCCCCCGCTCTCTTGCTTGTTTGTTATTGCCTTTTCTGGGGCATTTAACTCAATCACTTCCAGTCGCTGCTGGGAAAAAAGATGCCGTTTGGAATGATTTCTGGAGCCGTCCTTTGAAGAAGCGTGGCGTGCGAGACCGCTCAGCAGACGGACTGTCTTCCGCTGCCCAGTCAACCCCGTCGCACTTGTAAAGTGTCCCGGACGCGGCCGGCTAATCCGAGCCGGTAAAGAAAGAAAGCATCTTCAGCAACGGGCTTTTTTTTGTTGGCGTGGTGTTTTCTTCATGAAGGTCGTTTGAAATGCCTGTGTGAGGCTGCGCTGAGGTGAGGGAGGCTTTGCACGCCTCTCCGTTCACTGGGATTTATTATCTCTGATGTGCGCTCGTTTATTTCCAAACGTGCAACAGCGCCAAATAGCCAGGGAGAGCCACAAACGAGCGGCATTAGAGAAAGGAGTTCAGCAGGGATTACTGTGTGCATTACTGTGTGCATCAGTGTGTGAATTACTGTGTGCATTAGTGTGTGCAGTACTATGTGCATTACTGTGTGCATTACTGTGTGCATCAGTGTGTGCATTAGTGTGTGCATTACTGTGTGCATTACTATGTGCATTAGTGTGTGCAGTACTATGTGCATTACTGTGTGCATCAGTGTGTGCATTACTGTGTGCATTAGTGTGTGCAGTACTATGTGCATTACTGTGTGCATCAGTGTGTGCATTAGTGTGTGCAGTACTGTGTGCATTAGTGTGTGCATTACTATGTGCATTAGTGTGTGCAGTACTATGTGCATTATTGTGTGCATTACTGTGTGCATCAGTGTGTGCATTACTGTGTGCATTACTGTGTGCGTGCAGAGCACATTGGGCCCAATCGCTGGGAAAATCAGCCTGACAGCATGACTGGGTTAAACCTTACGTTTGATTAAGGAGTTTAACATTCTTGTTTTCTGTCAGGGGGGAAGGGGGAGTGGTTTGTTCTGTCAGGGCAATGGGGCGGTGTGGGGAGGGAGCGGGGCGGTGCGGGGGGAGTAGGGGGAAAGGGGAGTGGTACGGAAGTGTCTGGGGAGTAGGGGGAAGGGGGAGTGATTTTTCTGTCAGGGGAATGGGGCGGTGTGGGGGGGGGGGGCGGTATTGAAGTGTCCGGAATGATGATAGACGGCTGCTTAATGGAAGCATTTTAATTAAAGGCAGCTGCAAATACAGGGCAGAGAGACGAGCAAGATAGCAGATATTAAGCGGTATTATATGAGGACTGTGCGGGTGATGGGGGCGGCGGTGGGGGGGGATCTGCAGGGGGGGTGGGGCGGTGTGTGGGTGATGTGGGGGGGGGGGGGGGGGGGTGCGGGGGAGAATGGGGCGGTGTGGGGGGGGGGGGGTGCGGGGGGGGAGCGGGGTCGTGCATCCCACAGACCGGCCCGGACGTGATCAGTCATGCTGTGCGGCACCACCAGTTTCCCTGCTGGTTGTGTGTCATAAATATTCACTAGTAAATGGTGCGTTTGTTTGCATTTCAGTCCTGCGTGGTGCTTCCTACCTTAATTAGGTTTGTGGAGGTGGTGGGATCTGAGGGGTGCGGCTGAAGCTCCCCTGCGGGGTGTCTCACCGGCTCTCTGCTTGCCCCCCCCCCCCCCCCCCCAGCCAATAAGAACCCGTGTCACCTGCCCTCTTCTTCTCTCCCCCCCAGCCGATAAGAACCCGTGTCACCTGGACGACGAGCCGGGGCCCTGCCGCGGGCTGGTGCCGCGCTACTTCTTCAACAGCTCCAGCGGCGCGTGCGAGCGCTTCTTCTACGGCGGCTGCTTCGGCAACGCCAACAACTTCCGGACCCGGGAGCAGTGCCAGCACCGGTGCCACCAGCGCAGTGAGTGCCCCGCCACAGAGCCCGGCCCGAGGTTCCGCTCGCCGCCCTGGCGGCTTTGGCGGTCCTGTGTCCCACGGCAACATCTCAGTCAGTGATGTCATCTTGGACGAGGATATAACTAAAGAACAGGCAGAATCACCACTTTCTTTATTTTGTTTCCGTCTCTGTTTATTTATTTTATGCATAATGTATGGTGTTACACCATGTATGAAGAGCACTATCCAGATAAGTCTGTTTGTGTAATTATTATCCATGTGGGCCTATGTTCACATATCTTGTTATACTCAGGATAATGTCAATAAGCCTGTGCTTGTTGCTGAATGACTTTCATTAATGCAAAGTTGTTTTATTTCTGCGGAAATGGTTAGGGGGTGGGGGGAGGGTAGAGGGTAGTGTATGTGGGGAGGGGGTGGGGATTTTACTTTATTTTTTCAAAAAGTGCTGTTTTATCCCTCTGGATGGCAGCTTAGGGAAACATTGAATCTTTACTTGATCAGGCTGTTTAATTAGGGGTGCAGGTGTGGGGTAACGTGAGCTTCCTCTTCCTCTTCCTCCACAACTCAGACTTATCCGGTCTTTGGCAGATAATGCACATCATGTCTTTGGCACACAGTGCACATCAGGTCCTTGGCACATAATGAACATCAGGTCATTTGGCACATACTGTAATGCACATCAGGTCATTTGGCACATGATGCACATTCAGTCTTTGGCACATAATGCACATCCAGTCTTTGGCACATAGTGCACATCAGGTCTCTGGCACATAATGCACATCATGTCATGTGGCACATACTGTAATGAACATCAGGTCATTTGGCACATAATGCACATCCAGTCTTTGGCACATAGTGCACATCAGGTCTCTGGCACATAATGAACATCAGGTCATTTGGCACATACTGTAATGCACATCAGGTCATTTGGCACATGATGCACATCCAGTCATTGGCACATAATGCACACCCTTGCCAAAGTCCATTAACTCATTTTTTACAGTACTCAAATGGCCATAAAGACCTACTGCTTGCTCTTACTTCTTTACATCGTGGTATTATGCGGTTCTGAAAGTGTAGATATGCAGTGACCTTGATGTAAATTAGATTTAATGTTGAGCTCAGAGAAATGAAATGCACCAATCTTTTCTAAATGGAACTTTGAAAATGAAATCTCTTTTTAAATGATTTATGTGACTGTGGAATTAATAAGCCCCTGTGGTGTTGCTGTTGCTGTATTGATTGTTAGTCTGAAACAGTTTGGGAATACTGTGCATTTCCATGATAACACTGAAGTCCTAAAACTGTAGGAGGCGTTTATTTTGTGTTATTGTATTTCAGATTAAGAGTTTTTGTAGCATAGAGTAGGTTAATGCTTACCTTATGAACCTTAAACCAAGGAGCATCAGAAATCAACACCATCATTTTATGACCTTGACTGAGTAGCAATTATGTTGAAATATCAAGGCCAGTCTCTCTCTTCTGTCTGTGCAGAACCTGACCCAGTGGCCCCTGTCATTCACGCCAGAAGAATCTCAGAACCTGCAGAGTCTGTCCCTGGTAGGTCTGTGTTCAGTACTGAGAGTGTGCAGTACTGCGAGTGTAGTAGACTGTAGACTGTGTGGCACTGTCTCATCCACCATTCCAGAATGCTTCATTAATTCTGCATAGATTGGGGTCAGATCAGGAGAAGGCCGTGTCACACGCATAATGAGTTACAGATTATCCCTTGTGAGCATTACTGTAAGTAATGATTAATGTGCGTTTGTGGGTGCACCCAAATCATGCCAGAAAAATTGTGAACCCTTCAATCCATCACTATTGGAACATTGTTCAGTTCATATTTTTGTTCAATGCCTTATTTTATTCATTTACTTGTTCAAATGCTTGCCATTTTAAAATGTCTGAACCACCAAATGCCCCGTTCTCAGTTTTCATTACAGCATCATGTCACGGGTGCGGGGGGTTAGGACCCAGATGCAGAGTGCAAAACTCAAAACTCCAAAAGTATGGGAAAGGACCAAAGACTTTAATAACAGAAAGGGAACAACGGGAACAAAAAGCCTCGCAGGGCAGTAATAACAACACAAAGAAAACCCTTAAAAAACACGGGAAAACCAAAATACAAAAATCCAACAAAACGTAGAGAACAGGGCAGGCGAGGAACAGGCAAACAGATTAACGGGCCACAGGCAGGAAACAAGCAACAAGCAAGAAACAAACCAGCAAGCCAACAAAGAGCAAGGATCCCGCACCTGAGTCAAGGGGAAGGGAAACTTAAATAGACATGACACAGACGAGACACAGGAGGGCACAATGAACAATTAGGCCACAGAGAGGGAAGGGCAAACGAGACAGCCAACTAACAATTAGATAATGAAAAACAATAAAGCAATTAAACAGGACACAAAACGGAAGTGCCGCCCTCTGGCGGCCCAACAAGGAAAGAACAGGGGGAAAACCCAGAACCCTGACAGTACCCCCCCCCCAAGGGACGGCTCCTGACGTCCCAAGAGGCCGACCCTGGGAGGGGGTGAACAGGAGGGTGGGAACAGGAAACAGGAACAGGAACAGGACTCGGGACGGGGGACTGGACTCGGACAGGAACAGGACTCAGGAACGGAACAGGACTGGACTCGACAGGGACTGGACTCGACAGGGACTGGGGCAGGAACAGGAAACACAGGACCGGGGCGCGGTAGACACAGGACTGGAACTGGGAAGGGACTAGACAGAAACAAGACGAGACGAACACACCGGACTGGACTGGGACCGACAAGGAAAACAGACTGACACGGACACCGGAACACTGGGAGACTTACAAGGACAGACAAAGGGACAAGCAGGCAGGGAGGCACACAGCAAGACCTACAGACACACTGAGGGACAGGCAGACAGGGAAGGAAAGGGGTACACCCTGACATACAAGCTGACAAACAGGCAGACATGACAAAACACAGGCAGACTGACACACGGACAGACATGCAGACAGGCGGGAGAACACATTGGCCGACGGGCTGACGGCCTGGGGGACAGACAAACAGGCCAACATACTGGCTGACACACAAACGGGCAAACAGGCAGACAGGCAGGCAGACAACTAGACACGGGGGCAGGTGCACAGGCAGACACACGGTTGGGAACAAAGGGGCGAGGTCTCTGGGCACTGGGTTGGGGCAGCGACGGCTTGGGAACACTAGGGGGCGAGGCACGAACACTAGGGGGCGAGGCACGAACACTAGGGGACAAAGGAACACCAAGGGGCACAGGAGCACAAGGCAGGGCAGGAGCACTGGGCAGCTTCGGAGGCCCCTCCGGGACTTGGGGCGGAGCAGGCGGCGGAGGCCCCTCCGGGACTTGGGGCGGGACAGTACTGGGGGGAGCGACCACACTAGGGGGAGGACGGACACCGGGAGGAGGCTGGACACCAAAGGGAGAACGGACAACACCGGGGGGAGCGACGACACCAGGGGAAGGACGGACACTGGGGGACGAGGGAACACAAAGGGGCGCAGGAACACTGGGCAGGGCAAGAGCACTAGGCAGATTCGGAGGCCCCTCTGAGACAACAGGCGGAACAGGCAGAACAGGCGACCCCTGCGGGTCAACAGGCAGAACAGGCAAAACAGGCGACCCCTGCGGGTCAACAGGCAGAACAGGCAAAACAGGCGACCCCTGCGGGTCAACAGGCAGAACAGGCAAAACAGGCGACCCCTGCGGGTCAACAGGCAGAACAGGCAAAACAGGCGACCCCTGCGGGTCAACAGGCAGAACAGGCAAAACAGGCGACCCCTGCGGGTCAACAGGCAGAACAGGCAAAACAGGCGACCCCTGCGGGTCAACAGGCAGAACAGGCAAAACAGGCGACCCCTGCGGGTCAACAGGCAGAACAGGCAAAACAGGCGACCCCTGCGGGTCAACAGGCAGAACAGGCAAAACAGGCGACCCCTGCGGGTCAACAGGCAGAACAGGCAAAACAGGCGACCCCTGCGGGTCAACAGGCAGAACAGGCAAAACAGGCGACCCCTGCGGGTCAACAGGCAGAACAGGCAAAACAGGCGACCCCTGCGGGTCAACAGGCAGAACAGGCAAAACAGGCGACCCCTGCGGGTCAACAGGCAGAACAGGCAAAACAGGCGACCCCTGCGGGTCAACAGGCAGAACAGGCAAAACAGGCGGCCCCTGCGGGACAACAGGCGGAGCAAGCAGCGAAGGCCCCTGCGAGACTCCAGGCAGAGCAGGCAGCTTCTCTGGGACGCGGGGCCGAGCAGGCAGCTCCTGCGGGACGGCGGGCCGAGCAGGCGGCCCCTGCGGGACGGCGGGCCGAGCAGGCGGCGAAGGCCCCTGCGGGACGGCGGGCCGGGCAGGCGGCGAAGGCCCCTGCGGGACGGCGGGCCGGGCAGGCGGCGAAGGCCCCTGCGGGACGGCGGGCCGGGCAGGCGGCGAAGGCCCCTGCGGGACGGCGGGCCGGGCAGGCGGCGAAGGCCCCTGCGGGACGGCGGGCCGGGCAGGCGGCGAAGGCCCCTGCGGGACGGCGGGCCGGGCAGGCGGCGAAGGCCCCTGCGGGACGGCGGGCCGGGCAGGCGGCGAAGGCCCCTGCGGGACGGCGGGCCGGGCAGGCGGCGAAGGCCCCTGCGGGACGGCGGGCCGGGCAGGCGGCGAAGGCCCCTGCGGGACGGCGGGCCGGGCAGGCGGCGAAGGCCCCTGCGGGACGGCGGGCCGGGCAGGCGGCGAAGGCCCCTGCGGGACGGCGGGCCGGGCAGGCGGCGAAGGCCCCTGCGGGACGGCGGGCCGGGCAGGCGGCGAAGGCCCCTGCGGGACGGCAGGCAGGGCAGGCGGCTCCGGCGGGACGGCGGGCTCCGGTTCGCTGGGCTGGGAGTACCTCTCTGCCAGGGGGGGCATATCCGCGACCCCCCGGAGGTGCTGGTCCCAGTGCAGGGCCGTGGCGAACAGGAGTTCAAAGTCCCCGCACTTGTCCACGCCGGAATACATAAGCCCGCCGTGGAGGGCGTCCCTCATGTTGTCTTTGAAGAGCTGGCATACAATGGACTGGGGCAGGTTAGCCTTTGCGGCTACGGCGCGAAACTCCCCCACGTAGTCCAGAAATGGGCGTGACCCCTGGACCGTGTCAAAAAGCTTCTCTGCCCACTGGCTACTGGATGGGGGAGCCTGCCCAACGGCAGGACCTAGGCCAGGAACCTCCCCAGCCACCACCGGCTTGCTCCACACCGGCGGCATGGCCAGCAAAAAACCAAAAACCCTGTAGAGAGAAAAAAGAAAAAAAAAAAAAAAAAAAAAAAAAAAACCTCTGCTGGGTCCAGCTCTGGCGGGATCCTTCTGTCACGGGTGCGGGGGGTTAGGACCCAGATGCAGAGTGCAAAACTCAAAACTCCAAAAGTATGGGAAAGGACCAAAGACTTTAATAACAGAAAGGGAACAACGGGAACAAAAAGCCTCGCAGGGCAGTAATAACAACACAAAGAAAACCCTTAAAAAACACGGGAAAACCAAAATACAAAAATCCAACAAAACGTAGAGAACAGGGCAGGCGAGGAACAGGCAAACAGATTAACGGGCCACAGGCAGGAAACAAGCAACAAGCAAGAAACAAACCAGCAAGCCAACAAAGAGCAAGGATCCCGCACCTGAGTCAAGGGGAAGGGAAACTTAAATAGACATGACACAGACGAGACACAGGAGGGCACAATGAACAATTAGGCCACAGAGAGGGAAGGGCAAACGAGACAGCCAACTAACAATAATTAGATAATGAAAAACAATAAAGCAATTAAACAGGACACAAAACGGAAGTGCCGCCCTCTGGCGGCCCAACAAGGAAAGAACAGGGGGAAAACCCAGAACCCTGACACATCATAAAAACTTATGCATGCGTTTGAAAAATGCAAATATGTGAGACTCCAGCATGGTTGAAGTTGAAGGGTGCAGCCCATATTATCTGCCTGTTTTTGTCTCCATCAACATATTGATTCTGTCACCTATAATAGGTAGACCTGTGCAAATTAGAGGCATGGGATGTTGCCTGAAGTGTATTATTATTGTTGTTGTTGTTGTTGTTATTATTCAACCTCAGTCTCTCTTTGCTGTTTGTACAGAACCAGAGGTTACCGCACAGGGAGGAGTAATCACTGCCCGAGAACCAGTCAGACCCACACCGCCACTCATCTCAACTGGTAAGAGCAGGATGTTCAATACCACCAACATTTTACTAAACAGGAGGGCACACTGCAGTATGCCGCAAATGTGTGGACTTTTGGGAAAATATTATGTTATATAATATATAATTGCATGTATTTTTTGTATTAATTTTTTTGTATTTTTTGTATTTTGTATGAATACAGTGGGCTCCAGAATTATTGGCACCCTTGATAAATATGCACAAAAAATGCAACAAAAATTTGCTAAGCTAAAAACTAATATGGTTATTGACATAAGCTTCCAACATGTGTAAACTAGTGTGCTTGATTAATGATTCATTGGAATCAACCAAAGTCTTAAATGTTTTAATTAAAAAAAATATTTCCCCAAAAAACAGGTTCCACAATTATTGGCACCCCTGGTTTAATACTTCGTGAAAACACCCCTGGCAAAGATGACAGCCATGAGTCTTTTCCTGTAATTTGTGATAAGTTTAATGAACACATTCGGAGGGATTTTTGACCATTGCTCCATGTAGAACTTTTCAGAATCATTGATATCTTTGGGTTTGCACTTATGGACCCCCCCCCCCTTCAGTTCAGACCACAGGTTTTTCATGGAATCTAAGTCTGAGATGGCCATTGGAAAACATGGATGTTAATTTCACTTCAGCATTTCTGTTTAGATTTTGATGTATGCTTGGAGTCATTGTCCTGCTCGACAATCTACCTATGACCAAGTCCTAGCTTCTTAGCAGAGACAATCACATTTTCTGCCAGAATTTCATGGTACTTCGTTGAATTCATTGTGCCATTGATCTAAAATAGTGCCCCGGGACCACTGCCAGCAAAACATCTCCAAAATATCAATGACCCACCTCCATATTTGACTGTAGGTATGAGGTGCTTCTCCTGTATGCATTCCTCTTTTGCCGCCAAACGTCGATGATGTGTATGGCCAAAACGTTCAATTTTGGTCTCATCTGACAATAGCACTCTCTTCCAGTCATAATTCCAATGAGGTTTGGCAAGCTCCAGATTCTTGGTTTTGTTTATTGTGCTCAGTAAGTGCTGTCTTCGTGCTACCAAAGAGTTAGTTGGTATGGAGGTGCCATTATATGTTTTTTTTAGACTTGTTGACCGGAAGAAGCAAACCAGTCTCTGCAGTTCTTAAACAGTGATCCTTGGGTTATTAATAGCTTCCCTCACCATCTTCCTCACCATCCGTGGGGACACCATGCACTTGCTTCCTCTTCCTGGCAAATTTTCAACAATTCCATATGTTTTACACCTTTTTATTGTTGCCCTTACAGTGCTAATGGTATGTTTAACCGTGTATGTCTTTTTTTGTACCCATTACCAGACTTGTGATGGTAAATTACCATCGGTCTCTTCTGAATTGACAGTTATTTGGCTTTTCCCATGCTGATGGATGACAAAGGGATTTTGTGTGCTTGTTACCTAATTTTTATTCTCTAATGAAACTGGAAGTGATGGAATGACACAATATAGTTCCTTTAGACTGAGATGAACTAAGTTAAGTAAAATTGTATTGCCAAAATCATTTTGTTTGATTTTGCTTACAATAATTGTTAGGGGTGCCAATAATTATGGCACCTATGGTTTTCAGAAAAAATTAGATTACTTAATAAAAAAACATTGAAGCATGAGAGTAAATGTATTGAAATAAAAGTATATAGTTTTCCCATATGTCTGAACATAACATATAGATTATTATCTGTGTCATTTATTATATGCAGCCTTTTTTCTTCATTTTTATTAAGGGTGCCAACAATTCTGGAGCGCACTGTATATCGCAAGATTTGAATGCAGCAATATTTTGTAATTTTGTATAAATATTCTTAACTGTTGTGATGTGTTTGCTGATATTAACATAACATGATATAATGACGAGAACAGGCCATTCAACCCAACAATGCTCACCATTTCCCTGACTAAATTAGTGTGCTCTGATTACCTACAGACTAGATAGTATCTAACACTGTATCAAGTCTTGAAAATACCCAGAGTTTCTGCCTCTACTACGTGACCTGGCAGGCTATTCCACACACAGTCTATTACTAAGCTTGAAGAGGCTATGTCAAGATTGATCATACATTTCAATAAGGATATAGACCAGGGGCTGGCAGCCCTGGTGCTGCAGTGTTAGATAAGTCCCTGGGTTCTGCTCCATCCAAACCTATGTCTATATAATTGGATTAATTATCAGGTTTCGAAACAGGTGTCCATGTGGTAGTAGCACTCAGCGTTTCACCATTTTGGCTCTAAGTGTTCATAATAACATCACACTCTTGCAGTCGAGCTCAGGTGGAACAGAAAGAAGGAGTACCACTGGCACTCCAGGACCAGACTGCTGAGCCCTGATGGAGTCTGTCACAGACAGACTGATCTACCTGCTTTCTAATAGACAGTTCAGGGTTCATATGTGATGCTTGCATGCCATCGGTGGTTTAAGTTGCTAGGGGAACGCTGAGGTAAACAGTAGATTGTTACTGTGTCAGATGAGTATGAATTATTATAATATTTATAAGATGAATAAGCACAGGGCCAAGTTACATTAATCTAAGAAGCATTCAGTGGCATTGCTTTGGAACAGAGACGTTAAATTGTGTGAGCTGATAGCTAATATTGTTTGTTGTAACCTGGCCTCATTTTAATATCAATACTTTTAATGGCAGGCCTAGATTTAGCAAGTTTTAATGAATGACTTACAAACAGTGCTTTATACACTCACCGGCCACTATATTAGGTACACCCTGCTAGTACCGGGTTGGACCCCCTTTTGCCTTCAGAACTGCCTTAATTCTTTGCGGCATAGATTCAACAAGGTGCTGAAAACATTCCTGAGATTTTGGTCCATATTGACATGATAGCATCACGCAGTTGCTGCAGATTTGTCGGCTGCACATCCATGATGCGAATCTCCTGTTCCACCACACCCCAAAGGTGCTCTATTGAATTGAGATCTGGTGACTGTGGAGGCCATTTGAGTACAGTGAACTCATTGTCATTGTTCAAGAAACCGGTTTGAGATGATTTGAGCTTTGTGACATGGTGCGATATCCTGCTGGAAGTAGCCATTAGAAGATGGGTACACTGTGGTCATAAAGGGATAGACATGGTCAGCAACAATACTCAGGTAAGCTGTGGCATTTAAACGATGCTCAATTGGTACTAAGGGGCCCAAAGTGTGCCAAGAAAATATCCCCCACACCATTACACCACCACCACCAGACTGAACCGTTGATACAAGGCAGGATGGATCCATGCTTTTATGTTGTTTACGTCAAATTCTGACCCTATCATTTGAATGTCGCTGCAGAAATCGAGATGCATCAGACCATGCAACGTATTTCCAATCTTCTATTGTCCAATTTTGGTGAGCCCGTGCCAATTGTAGCCTCAGTTTCCTGTTCTTAGCTGACAGGAGTGGCAGCCGGTGTGGTCTTCTGCTGCTGTATCCCATCTGTTTCAAGGTTCGACGTGTTGCGCATTCAGAGATGCTCTTCTGCATACCTCGGTTGTAACAAGTGGCTATTTGAGTTACTGTTGCCTTTCTATCAGTTCGAACCAGTCTGGCCATTCTCCTCTGACCTCTGCCATCAACAAAGCATTTTCGCCCGGAGAACTGTCGCTCACTGGATATTTTCCCTTTTTTTTCGGACCATTCTCTGAAAACCCTAGAGATGGTTGTGCGTGAAAATCCCAGTAGATCAGCGGTTTCTGAAATACTCAAACCAGCCTGTCTGGCACCAACAACCATGCCACGTTCAAAGTCACTTAAATCACCTTTCTTCCCCATTCTGATGGTTGGTTTGAACTTCAGCAGATCGTCTTGACCATGTCCACATGCCTAAATGCATTGAGTTGCTGCCACGTGATTGGCTGATTAGATACTTGCGTTAATGAGCAGTTGAACAGGTGCACCTAATGAAGTGGCCGGTGAGTGTATTTATGAGTAACGTGGCATTTTTAAAATTGAAAATATGGGATTTTTTGTCGTTGAGATTATAGATACCAGAAACTCAACCTGCTTATCAAAACTTTCAGATTTATTTATAGCGCATACATGTTCTTAATGTCTTTCTGTGACACCGTCTGTCAAATTCATTTAGCCAATTCTGTACTACCAGGATGGATTTAGTAAAGTGTATGTCTCTTTAGACATCTCAGATGTTCTCCTGCTCTTTTAGTGTCCAGGTTCTCTCAGGGTCTCACTTGGGAGTATTTCAGAAGAAATGTGATAAGTGGGGATTCCTGAAGCTCTAGGTTTTAAGGACTTAGCTCAGAATGGAAATGCATGTCAAATCCAGGAGTGATTAATTGTTTGTTTTTGTTTTGAAATTCATAGTTCAGTGAAGGCTTTCTATAGTAAATTAGTATGACTGGGATGGGACTAAAATTATACAGCAATATTGTGCTCTTTAATGTTTACAACATTCAATAAGCACCAGAATTCAGATGAAGGAGGGGAATTAAACCCAGTCATTATGCCACGTGTTGCTTGAGTCTGGGTGAGAGATTATGCCTAACATTTTTATGTATTACATCATATTGTCATTCATTTCAGTGACAAGTGAACCTGTGATTTTGTCAGAACATAAGAACAATGAGCATTTGGCTCAATAGGTGACTCAGACCCACAGACTCAGCAGCGCATAGATCGACCGTCTCCCTAAAATTAATTTCTTAAAAATAAAAAAGTAAATAAACACATAAAAATGACCATGCAACAGCAACAGTAGAAAAATAAGCCATATATCATACACAACAAAATGTTCATTATCTTGTGCTCTGAATGTATTCATACTTCATTGTTCCTCTGCAGAGATGTGTCTGTTTCAGATGGGGTGTATTGTAATAAGCAGGAGAGGCTTCATTATGTATCTGTCTGTTCTGTGTGTCTGTTTAAGATGGGGTGTGTTGTAATAAGCAGGGGAGGCCTCATTATGAATGTGTCTGTTTTGTGTGTCTGTTTCAGATGGGGTGTATTGTAATAAGCAGGGGAGGCCTCATTATGTATCTGTCTGTTCTGTGTGTCTGTTTCAGATGGGGTGTGTTGTAATAAGCAGGAGAGGCCACATTATGAATGTGTCTGTTCCGTGTGTCTGTTTCAGATGGGGTGTGTTGTAATAAGCAGGAGGCCTCTTTATGAATGTGTCTGTTCCGTGTGTTTTTTTCAGATGGGTTGTGTTGTAATAAGCAGGAGGCCTCTTTATGAATGTGTCTGTTCCGTGTGTTTGTTTCAGATGGGTTGTGTTGTAATAAGCAGGAGGCCTCTTTATGAATGTGTCTGTTCCGTGTGTTTGTTTCAGATGGGTTGTGTTGTAATAAGCAGGAGGCCTCTTTATGAATGTGTCTGTTCCGTGTGTTTGTTTCAGATGGGGTGTGTTGTAATAAGCAGGAGGCCTCTTTATGAATGTGTCTGTTCCGTGTGTTTGTTTCAGATGGGGTGTGTTGTAATAAGCAGGAGGCCTCTTTATGAATGTGCTTCGTTATGAATGTTCCGGGGCTTTCCGCAGCACCTGTGTGTTTGCTGCACGCACGTTTCTGTCATAATCTCACTAATGAGCCGAGGCTCGGGCAGGAGGCTGGGCGGGAGGCTGGGGGCCCAGGCCTGGGCTGCAGTCACGATTCCTTGCTCTGCTCTAACTGTGATACAGCTCTTACCCAGAGTGCTGTGGGGCCCAAGACCCTGTACTGACAGTGATACACAGCTCTTACCCAGAGTGCTGTGGGGCCCAAGACTCTGTACTGAGAGTGATACACAGCTCTTACCCAGAGTGCTGTGGGGCCCAAGACCCTGTACTGACAGTGATACACTGCTCTTACCCAGAGTGCTGTGGGGCCCAAGACTCTGTACTGACAGTGATGCACTGCTCTTACCCAGAGTGCTGTGGGGCCCAAGACTCTGTACTGACAGTGATGCACTGCTCTTACCCAGAGTGCTGTGGGGCCCAAGAGTCTGTACTGACAGTGATACACTGCTCTTACCCAGAGTGCTGTGTGGCCCAAGACTCTGTACTGACAGTGATGCACTGCTCTTACCCAGAGTGCTGTGGGGCCCAAGACTCTGTACTGACAGTGATACACTGCTCTTACCCAGAGGGCTGTGACAGGGCCCAAGACTCTGTACTGGCAGTGATACACTACTCTTACCCACAGTGCTGTGGGGCCCAAGACGCTGTACTGGCAGTGATACACTGCTCTTACCCAGAGGGCTGTGACAGGGCCCAAGACTCTGTACTGACAGTGATACACTACTCTTAACCACAGTGCTGTGACAGGGCCCAAGACTCTGTACTGGCAGTGATACACTACTCTTACCCACAGTGCTGTGACAGGGCCCAAGACTCTGTACTGACAGTGATACACTGCTCTTACCCACAGTGCTGTGACAGGGCCCAAGACTCTGTACTGACAGTGATACACTGCTCTTACCCATAGTGCTGTGACAGGGCCAAGGCTCAAACAGCAGAGCTTGTGCTGATATATTGGGTAAAGTTCATTGCAGCGCATTAGCGGGGGATGTCGTTCTGGAATCTCATGTGCACGTTTATGTCACAAGATTTTTTTAGTTGGGAATTTTTGCAGAATTCTCTGATTTCTGCAAAAATTCTATCTTTTTTTAGTTCTGTTAGGGCTTTCCACATCCACAGCCCAAGGAGAACACACCTCTCTTCTGCTTTCTGGTAAAGTGAATAGCAGAAGCTGCATCCCATGGTGCCATCTTGTGGATTTCCACAAAATGGCAGTCTTTTTTATCAGCTTATTGTCAGTTTCATTTTTGTAACAATATTTCGAACTCCTTTAATGTCAGTGTTGATCCTCTGTTTAGAGGAATATATATTTCATCTTAATTGGCTTTGGTGATACATTGGATGCCACTGAGACATGAGTAGGCCATTAAAAACGTTGCACAGTTGTTTACAATGGCAGAAGGTAACTAGATGATATACATCCTGATGTAGGCTGAAAATCCACTATAATGGTTTATAAGGAAAGCTGTAGAATCAACCAGCTGTTTGGGTTTCCATGCCTGTTTTCTCAGTGGAATAGAGCAGAATTATCGCTTGGTATGATCTTCTAAGCAGGCTGACCTTCATCAGTCATTAGTTAATTAGTCTTGTTTGATACACAGCTACTCCTATAGGATGAGTGTGTTGACTTACACACTTCAGTGTATGCACAGCAAGGTACACACCATACCATTAAGGCATATTCCTTTATTCTCTTTTGTGTTTTATATGCTTTTTATCCCTAATTTTATTGTTTTATTGTATTTTACTTGTTTTATTAATCTATTGTTGTTTTTAATGTTCGAGGTACTTTACATTTTATGTTGTTTCTCTGCATTGTTTTGTGTTAACTTTTTTCTTACTTCAGTGAAATACTTTTCTTTTTTAGGCATATATGAAAGGTGCTATAAAGTTTTTTTTTTTCTTTTTCTTTTTTCTTAATAGTGCTGTTATTGTGTACATGTATTATTTAGGTTGCCTAGTTTATGATACATTTTGTAAATTAACCATAAAATTAATCCATCAAGTGGGTTATGATTATTTGAGGTTTTAAGTGATAGTGTGCTTATTAAAATCATCTGGTCAGAATCCATAAGAGTCTGTCCTGCATTCTCCCTGTCTTTAACACACTTTTCTTTAACACGTTATTCCATTGAATGACATTAGATGACATCACAGGCATTTAGCAGATGCTCTTATAACGAGTTCCATTTGCATTTGGTTTAAACATTCATTTATCCATTTATACAGCTAGATATATACTGAAGCTCAGGGGTACAACGGCAGTGTCCTCCCGGCCCGGGGACTCAAACCTGCAACCTTTAGGTTTCAGGCCCAGGTCCTTACCTCTCATACTCCAGGGCCGGGGGGCAGCGATTCTGTGCGTGAGGGACGTGCTAGGTCAGTGGTCCGTCTCACTCATGACGACCTTTTCTGTTTTCAGATGCTCGTCCGCCCGCAGTCTGCCTCACCCGCCCTGATAGAGGGTCGTGTGACGACACCATCCGGAGGTACGTCTACAACCCAGACAAGAAGCGCTGCCAGGCGTTCCGCTACACCGGCTGCGGGGGAAACCAGAACAACTTCGCCTCCAAACGCCAGTGCATCAGGACCTGCATGGGAGGTAGCGTGGGACACCCTGCTTTCCGGCACTTTCTGTGACTTTATCTTTGAACACGTCCGGTTTCTTTCAAATCCTGTTTTTGAAACCTTTGCGGTCCTTTTTGGTGAGTGCAGCATTTTGTTGTGGGAAGCGTTCGATTCTTTTCCTCCTTCTGCTGTTTTTTTTTTTTTTTTTTAAACTGTTCTTCAAAAATTTTGATTGCTTTTGACCAAAGTGATTTTGAAAGTGTAGATATTCACTGACTCATTTTGTGTGTGTTTTATATTTTATTTTTAGGTGTATTTATTCTCATTCAGAGAAAGCAGCGCAATGCAGTCCCTTAATTTGGGCACAATTGAGCTAGTACAGTGTGTGTGGTCCCTGTTGTCTGTTGAGAGTTAAACACTGACAGGTTTGCATTCGTGTTCATATTACATTTAACAGAAGCCCTAATTCAGAGAGATCACATTTTTATACACATGTTTTCCTGAAATGGCTCAGGGTATTACGCTGCTCTAGGGTACAGAGACAGCCCCCCAGCTCAGAAATGCCTGCATCTTCTGAGTTAGGGGCCCAGTTCCCAAACCAGCCGGCTCTCTGTTTTATATTAAAGAGAATGTATTATTATTCTTATTATTTAACCAGAGGATAAATCACTATTACTATAAGTCTCTCGATTGTGGTATTATATGACTTATTTACTAGCAGGCTCCTAATCATTTTATATCAAAAAGATGCATGTGCCTTATGAATGCAGCACTGCCATGCTTGTTTGACTGTGTAAATACTCGACTGCCTTTTTAGATCAAGCTGGAAGAACGAGGATACGGGTCAAGAAGAGGAATTTCAACATCATATTTCGATCCGTCTGAACCTAAATCTGCATTTGGAACTTTTCTATTCAACACTACCATTTCGGTTCATTTTCGGCCTTTATTTATGTCTTGTTTCTGCTGTTTACTGTATTCGTCTTCATAATGTTCAGAAGCTGGCCTTGCCTCACTATTTAGATGTAGAATAGTAAAACATGTTAAACATTTTCACTGCGATGCTCTTATATGAAATGTATTTTTATGGCTGTTTATTCACATTTAGAAATTAGTTCACGGGCCCATTAGCACATGTCTGTTTTGAAAGGAATATGCAGTTTTTATTGTACTGAAAAGTGCTATGAAAAAAGGTATTTTACTGTAAACAAGATGCAGAAAAAGCCATTCTGCTCCATATCACTCTACAAAGCTATGCCAGAGGACTCATTTCTGATTAGCTTCTGATCTAAAGTGTATGTCCAAACTATTAATACAATTAAAAAACACAAGAATAAATGACTCAACATGAGTTTTGTGATTCATTTCAAAGATGGTAATGTGCTTTCTCCCCCTTTGTTCTTCTCAGCCAGTCTTATTTTCAGCTTGATTTAACCCATAAGGAGAATTTCAGAACTTGTTCAGTCCTTTCCTAGCTTGAAAATTTTTTATTGCCCTTCGTTTAATGAGATCTTGAGTTTTGGATGCATTGCAGTATCTAGCTGGCTGTCTCAGGTATTACCAGCGGTCCCTGCTGTAGTGCTGTGTGCCTGTTCTGGTGATAGAGTGACTGTATGTCTGTGACTGATCTCAGCTCTTTGTGCTGTACTGCTGTGTGCCTGTTCTGGTGATTGTGTGACTGTTTGTCTGCAGCTGATCTCAGCTCTTTGTGCTGTACTGCTGTGTGCCTGTTCTGGTGATAGAGTGACTGTATGTCTGTGACTGATCTCAGCTCTTTGTGCTGTACTGCTGTGTGCCTGTTCTGGTGATAGAGTGACTGTACGTCTGTGACTGATCTCAGCTCTTTGTGCTGTACTGCTGTGTGCCTGTTCTGGTGATAGAGTGACTGTACGTCTGTGACTGATCTCAGCTCTTTGTGCTGTACTGCTGTGTGCCTGTTCTGGTGATAGAGTGACTGTACGTCTGTGACTGATCTCAGCTCTTTGTGCTGTACTGCTGTGTGCCTGTTCTGGTGATAGAGTGACTGTACGTCTGTGACTGATCTCAGCTCTTTGTGCTGTACTGCTGTGTGCCTGTTCTGGTGATAGAGTGACTGTACGTCTGTGACTGATCTCAGCTCTTTGTGCTGTACTGCTGTGTGCCTGTTCTGGTGATGGTGTGACTGTTCGTCTACAGCTGATCTCAGCTCTTTGTGCTGTACTGCTGTGTGCCTGTTCTGGTGATAGAGTGACTGTTCGTCTGCAGCTGATCTCAGCTCTCTGTCGAGGGTGATGAGCCACACCTGTATCCCTGGGTCCGAGCTAGAAAGCTCAAAATGGCAAAATGTGACATCACAAAAAATAAAATACCATTGTGGTAAATAATGACACCAGAGCACTTTTCTGACATGGCCCAGTAAGTTCTTTGCTCAATATCTATCACACAGCTTAGAAATCTGACGTTCTGCAGACAGTTCCCTCAGCTGAAGGTTTTATTTTTCAAATTGCTTTATTTTCCTCCTCGGTTTGTAATCGCCATTCAGGCACCTAAAGTAGCTCCTCACATCCCTCACCCTTTTAGAGAACACTGTGGCTGACCTGCTGACGCTCCTGTGACGCACTCAACACAAAGCCTGCGACCCAGACCTAGGTCAAATACATATTTCCAGTATTTTAATTATTCTTAAATACTTTTTTAGAAATGATTTGAGGTACAGCATTTATAAATACTGAGTATTTTAATTACATGTATTTGAAAATACATTTAAGGAACATGTATTTGCCATTACTTCCAAATATGTCTTTAAAAAAAAAACATTTAAAAGACTGAATTTTCAAATGCAATGTTTTTGATTTAATCCAATTATTTGAAAATACTTTCACAACATAAGGCCAGTGGTGCAACATGCGCAATTGCACCAAGCTGTTGAAAGACTTGAAAAACACTGGATATGCGAAATCCTATCAGCTCTAAGAGTTGAACATTTTGTCGAATTAGAGGACAGTATTTTGATGAGAACGCGTCAAGTGACTGCTGGTGGCCCCAGTCCGATTGTACCGATTTACATTGTTAATTGGTAGTGAATATGCACGGCTGAATTCTATTTCATCAGTGTCTAACCTTACAAAATGTAAAAGATGGAACTGTACATATTGCTGTCGAACGCTCTGACAACAGAAAAAAAGAGGAAATGCAGTAAAAGGTCACTAACTTGAAAAAGATTACATGGGTACCAATAAACTGGCAAGTAGCTTATCAAGACGTCTGAGTTTTCCATCCCCCTATTCAAAGAGATGTTCGGGCATTTAGGCTACTGTCTGTTAGAGGAAGTGCATGGGTTGTTTAAAATTGCCAACATAAGCTACCCTTTCCCATAATCCAAATTCAAGACCTAGCCCCTAGTAGTTCCCCTGGAATGCCCTAGGTATTATAGCTCACCGACATCACATAGAAAGCCACTCACAAAGATTGTGCAAACAGGTCTGGCATACCCCCTTCAGTATGAAGCCTATATTGTTGCTGGCTCGGTCATTTCTGTTGTCTATCACTGGAGTCCAGAGTACACTAACACTGTGGTATAAGGTAATACATTTATGTTGAAAAAACAACATAGCATTCTTGTATTGGTATTTTAATGTATTTTTAAAAAGCTCCAAATACTATTAGAAAATGCACTTGGTTTACATTACATTACATTACAGGCATTTGGCAGACGCTCTTATCCAGAGCGACGTACATCAAAGTGTAGATAAACGCCCCGTTTTATTACACATATTCATTTTAAAACTGAGACGCGGATATAAATCACATGACAGAATACATACCCAGGTTTCCCAGGAAAGTATTTTTTAAATACTACAGTATTTGTGAAAGTATTTGGTTTTCTATTGAAATAATTTAAATAAATCAAATACAAAGTATTTCATGTGTAAATGTATTTGAATATACTTCAAATATGTATATACATATATTTTCAAATACAAATACATATTTGTATTTGACCCAGGTCTGCCTGTGACTATTCTACACTCTACAGGCCACTCTCAGTACTACAGAAGAGCCTGTGACGATTCTACACCCTAAAGGCCACACAGTACTACAGGAGTGCCAGTGACTATTCTACATGCTTAAGGCCACTCACAGTTCTACAGGAGAACCAGTGACTATTATACACTCTTCAGGTCACACACAGTACTACAGGAGAGCCAGTGACTACGTACTTCAGGGCACACAGAGTACTACAGGAGTGCCTGTGACTATTCTACAATCTACAGGCCATTTTCAGTACTACTGGAGAACCAGTGACTATTCTAAACTCTACAGGCCACATGCAGTACTACAGGAGAGCCAGTGACTATTCTACACTCTGCAGGCCACTTGCAGTACTACAGGAGAGCCAGTGACTATTCTACACCCTACAGGCCACATACAGTACTACAGGAGAGCCAGTGACTATTCTACACGCTTCAGGCCACACACAGTACTACAGGAGAGCCAGTGACTATTCTACACCCTACAGGCCACACACTGTACTACAGGAGAGCCAGTGACTATTCTACACCCTACAGGCCACATGCAGTACTACAGGAACAGGAGAGCCAGTGACTATTCTACATCATACAGGCCGCCTACAGCACTACAAGAGAGCTTGTGCCAGTTTAAGAAGAATAAAATCTCACTCTGATGTTAGCTGGTAGTCCTTCGGCACCTGAAACCTGATTGGACGAAGCCAGTGCAGTGTAACGTGAGGAAGCCTGTCTGATTGGAACCCTGTCCTGCTCCTGTGGGAACAAGGCCAGGTGTGTCACGCCATAGTATTGCGGCTCATAGTTAGCTGATGATAACATATTTGTGGATGAAACATTAAATGTCGCACCATTAGGATGCAGTCTGTGCTCTTTCGTCAGTGCCATCACTGGCTGTATCAGCAAAGACCAGGGAGAGAGGGTGATGTCAGATATGTCAGATCAGCATAGAGGCTCTAAACATGGCTATTTTGACAATAATTTTGGCAGCAGCACAACCCATCCGTACACCTGCTCCATTTTTAGCTTGTAGGGAGCTAAAGCGAAAACATTCTGAAAGAACTTAAACACGTGTTCAACAGCCATAATTCAGCAAGAGATGTTGACGGCTGTAGGAAACATCAGTATGCACAGGGGTCCACTGCCCTAGCGTGGATTCCTGTGGTGTGGATAAGCTGGCAGTCTTACGGCTGTACCGATGCTGGGCCTCTGGCTAACCGATGTATCCCATGTGGCATTTCTGTGATGAGTGCATGGCAGAGCTTCTATGGTACAGTGACAGTGAAGAGCTATCTGTAGAGCATCCCGGGGCACATAGCTCCTGAGCAGTCACATTTTATATTTCATAATCATAATCCACAGATTTGTCTGTTTTTGATCTAGATTGTCTCACAAGAAAATAGGATAAGTCTAAGCCAATGTCACTGCCAAGAAACAGATATATGCTATCTGACCAAAAGTGTCTGGACACTGCTTGGTCTGGGGCAGTTTTTCATGGTTTGGTCTAGGCCCCTTAGCTCCAGTGAAGGTAAACTTTAATCTCATAAAAAACACGTTTTCAACGTACAAAAATGCCAAGTTACTCACACATACAAGACCAGTCCAGGCCTGCTATTAAAAGTATTGATATCAAAATGACGCCAAGTTAGGGTACTACAAACAATATAGGCTATCTTGCCTCACCGAAATTAAATAAGATGTATTCCAAAGCAATGCTACCCAATAGTTCCTCAATTCTTTCAAGTCACTTTTTTGATTGGGTCGTGTAGGTGACGATTTGGCTGGCGTCGGTAAAATGTCCAATGGGGAGACATGTTGTTAGTGGGATTGACAGCAGGAAAAATAAGAAGAAGAATGGTAAATGGACTGCATTTATATAGCGCTTTTATCCAAAGCGCTTTACAATTGATGCTTTGAATTCACCAGAGCAATTAGGGGTTAGGTGTCTTGCTTAAGGACACTTTGACATGCCCCTGGCGGGGTAACGAACTGGCCACTCTCCGACTGCCAGACAAGCGCTCTTACCTCCTGAGCTATGTCACCCCGAAGAAGAAGAAGAAGAAGAAGAAGAAGAAGAAGAAGAAGAAGAAGAAGAAGAAGAAGAAGAAGAAGAAGAAGAAAACGTAAAATCCCCTTAGTTTGGGGCTTTATTGTGTGGACATGTGAAGTTGTTTATGAATTCTGTCTGTTGAAATGGGGTCAGAATGTACAGAATTTAATGTTTTTAAGGGCTGAGTGTCTGTGGCTGTTGTGGTTATTTCTGTGGGGAACCCTGAAAAGTGCCAAACTCTCGGTGCTGTATAGGTATGGGGCATGCCCCCGCCAAGGCGTAACTTGGCGGGATGGCATACCTGCCATCCCAATACTACAGCATTCAATCAAATTGCAGCTGATTCTGTGCTTCTCCAACAGTTTGGGGAAGGTCCTTTCCTGCTACAGCATGACAGTGCCCCTGGGGAAACAGCGAGGTCCATATTGAAATGGTTTTGTCAAGAACGGTGTGGAAGAACTTTATTGGCCTGCAAAGAGCCCTGACCTCAACCCCATCCAATACCTTTGGGATCAATTTGAAAGCCAACTGCAAGCCAGGCCTAATCACTCAATCAATGCCCAGCCTCACTAATGCTCTACTGGTTGAATGGAAGCAAATCCCTGCAACAATGCTCTAACGTCTAGTATAAAGCCTTCCCAGAAGAGTGGAGGTTGCTGTAGCAGCAAAGGGTGGACCAACTTCATTTTAATGGCCATAATTATAGATGAGATGTTGGATGCCAGGTATCCACATACTTTTGACCATGTAATGTATTTGTAGATTTTTGCCTACAAAGAACCTTCAGAGACATTTGAAGTCATTTTTGGTTCTGACTTTGACAGCAAAACTGAAGATGAGAACTTCAAGCCCTTACACATTACGGGAAGCAAAGACACATATTAATTCATTGAACTAAATCTCAATAAGTCCTACATTTTTCAGTGGAATAATTCCTCAACCATTCCCTGTGACAATGAGACCCAACCTCTACTTAAGACATAACTGTCTTAATTTTTTATCGGCCATTGAGAAGGGTCATTCCTCTGTCAGTTGGAAATGGATTTTATGAAATAGTTAATTACTTATTTTCAGTGGTGGACAGTAACTAAGTACATGTACTTCATTACTGTACTTAAGTACCTTTTTCAAATATCTGTACTGTACTTTTAGTGTTTCCATTTTGGGAGACTTTTTACTTTTTCCCTCTACATCTCAAATAAAATATCCTACTTTTTACTCCACTACTTTTGTGCTATATCTGTCTGTTACTCGTTAATTTGATGTGGAGAAAATGGATTGTCCAAAAGATCCTATTGAATAATAATACGACATCACTTTCATACTGAAGCCTACCAATAGGGCGCAGCGTGCGTTTCGATGGGCTCGTGACACTTTGAACTAAAGACGTTAGCTAGGAGGGAAGGCGAGTAGAGACAGGCGATTTGGAACACAGAGAGACAGCTTAACAGCCCAAGTACATCTTAAAACAGTATATGAGCTCGATCTAACAGCAAACATGCCTCAGCCACCCTCAGAATTTCTCAAGAATAATAGTATTTTCCAAGAAACGACGAAAGTCATCAATGAAATTTCGCCAGGTCCAGTGCCTTTTACCTACGAGTTGGGGTGATGAAGCGTTGCTTTCACTGCTACCACAAAATGAATGTGTAGGCTAATTCAGCGATAATGAGACAAAACCTTTGAATACCCTGGGATATAAAACGGTATTACAAAAGTAAAATTAGACATATTATGCATCGTTAGAAAGCTTATTCTGTCACGTATTGGATCGATTAACTGTAGATCAAGCCAGATTGTACTACAAAGGACGACAACACCGAAAGCAACATGCGTGGTATTACTAGCTGACGTCGTTTTCTGGAGTAAGACCGGACCAGAAGCTGCTGCACACGTGTTGTTGACGACGTTGTTGCCCTTTTTAGTACAGTCTGGCTTGATTGAGAGTTCATTTATTCAGTAGGTGTGAGTATAAGCTTTCTAGCCATGTATAACACGTCTATTTTTGGTTTTGGAATATCGTTTTATAGGTCAACCGAAAGTTTTCTCATCATCGCATTCACTCTCTGCGTTAGCGGTCAAAGACGCTGCACCTGACAAAACGTTGTGAACGATTTTTCGTAATTTCTTGGGAAATACTATTATTATTGAGGACTTCTGGGTATGCCTAAGCCATGTGTTTGTTGATATACCTAGGTGACATCGTTTTCATTTGTAATTTTGCATTTGGAATAGCGTTTTTATCGCATTCACTTCCACATTAAGCTATGACCTGTTGCCTGTGCCATATCCTTCCTGGTGGCTAAGTCGCCAGGAAACCTCAATGTATTTTGAAATTTGATAGTGAAATATTGGAATTGATGGTGCCTTTGTTCCATTTTTTTTTTTTAATTGTGAAATAAACTGTGAATTTGTATTTATACCATAGTTTTCACTCTAACATACAGTATGTTAGGAGGTGAACAATTTAGTTTTCCTACTGTATTTTAAAATTATTTGTCATGTCAGCAACCCCTGACAAACATACCATACTAAATAATAGTACTTTTTACTTTTGATACTTAAGTATTTTTAAAAGCAGGTACTTTTGTTCTTTGACTCAAGTAGAAATTTAAATTGAAGACTTCTACTTTTAGTGGAGTAATATTTAGCAAGGGTACTGTACTTTCACTCAAGTAGGCCTACATGATTTGTGTACTATGTCCACCACTGCTTATTTTCTTGTTGCTCATAAAAACACATAAGACTCATGTATAAATATGTATGCAATCCGTAACATTTTTGTTTCTTATACTTTGTAACTGTGTGAGTCTGATTGTATTATCTATGCAGAGTTTGAGACACTTATGTATGATATGTCCTGTACTCTTGTGTTTATCTGTTGTTTCTTAATATGGCTGTTAGCTTTAATCTGGTGACAATGTACTGAAAAAAACGTATTGTTTGGTTAATTGTTCCAATTTTTATCAGTGTTATTAGGCTACTTAATACTGTTTATTTTTTGTAGCTAGTTGTCAGGTCTGGCTCTGTCAAACTAAAGGCCTGTCCTGCTCTTTTCTGGCTTCAGGGTCGATCTTCATAAATATTCTGCTGATCTAGGATCAGTTTAGCCTCTTTTTTCATAATGGTAAGGTTAAGGAATGAAAGGGAAAGCCCGATCGTAGAGCAGCGGTCCCCTTCTCAGAATGCAACCGCAAATTGTATTTTCTTTATGCTGCGGCAGGCATTCGCCATAAGAGGGCAGCATTGCCATGAAATTGGTCGTTTCAATACCTGCTTTGGAATTTGAACAGTAGCACGATATATGATCACTAATGACTGCCACCTATTTTTACTTTTTTTATTGCTTAACACTTTAACCCTCCTATTGTGTTAGGGTCAAATTTGAAATTAAAATATGTGATAAATACCATATTGTTTATTTTATTGGAACAAGGCTCCATGATATCCTCAAAAACAGCTACTTGAACACAACAAATCCAATGGTCACCATTTAATTCAATTCTGAAGGTCTCTAAAAAAAATTGTTACATCTGTGGTGTTATGGGTCAAATATGACCCAGCAGAGAGTATTGGCTGTTGACAGTATGGCATGCAGCATTGAAAAGTTGTGGGTAGCTCTGTGGATCAAATTTGACTCAAACAAGATTCACCTTTGAGTCTAGACTCCCCACCGCTCCCCTTCCTCCCCAGGAACACTTATTTTCTTGCATTATGGACTCGTACTCCCAATCCCTCTGGCACCCCTCTCCCAACGGGAACAACATTTTGCTTGCAGAATGTGGACACTGACACACACACACACACACACACACACACATCCCCACTCTCTCTGTCTTTCTGTCTTCCTTACCAGAAACAACATTATTCTTGCAGTATGGACTTGCACCCCTCGTCTCCCACCAGCACCCCTCCCCCCATGGGAACTCAACCGTTCTCGCAGAATATGGTTGCACGCACGCACACACACACACAAAATAAACTTGAACACACACACATACATTCACAGACTAACAAGGAAATTGAACATGAACACACACACAGAAAAAAGAGACACATCCTCTTCAATGGTAAAGAGGTTCTTCAGAGAGATAATCCTGTATCTGGTATTGTCTGGTTATAAATATAATTGTTCAGGGTTTCTCACAATGTTGTTGTCTGGACTCCCCCACCACTGTGGTCCGGCCCATCTTTAATTGCCACCACCACTATGCCCACTTCCGTCTTCACCTGCCACTCCCCACCACTGCTACCTGGCCCCACCCATCATCTGATCTGCTACGTCAGATTTGTCATTTAGCTGCAACTATATTGATCAATGTGAACATTGATTGACTGACCATGTTGATCACCAAACTACACCCTCAGTCGACCAGTAGAGGATTGGTGCCCCCCCCCCCCCCCCACAGGGAGTTTTACCTTGCCACTGTTGCCTTAGGCTTGCTCCTGTGGGGGGTTTAGGCCAGGGTTGTCTGTGAAGTGTATTGTGACAATTGTTTGTGAAATGTGCTATATAAATACATTTTGATATTTTGATTTGATTTGAGACCTTTTCCCAGTCACTGTGCTGTGACAGGAGACCTGGGTTACTATTAGGCTTACTATTTTGAGCCTTTAATCAAACCTTGTGCAACCTTTGGCAAAGAGATGTTATAGTCAAATATTTGTTTAGGCCTTCAAATAAGCTTTGAGTATGAATTATTATTCAGACAAATAACATTTTTCACGTTACAAATGGATGCACATGGTGGTACCTTTATTTCAGTAAGGTGGACTGCCTTGACTACATGATTTAAGAAACCCCTTGTTCATATTTAAGTTGAATTTGTTATTTTGAACAAAATAAAGTTTTGTTTTAGGAAAAAATACTACTTTTTACCTTACCTAACATAGATCTATACGGGTCAGTTTTGACCCATAACACCACAGATGTCACAATGGTTTATAATGTAAAGTAAGAAAAAACCCACAAGCAATTTATTCCAGAAAAGTATGTTCTAATATTTGTCTGTTGTAGTCAGATAAAATAATTACCCGTTGTCTTCGCTATAGGAAATGTAATAAGTGAATTTAGACTCTTTTTTTTTTTTTTTTTTTTTACTGAAAACGAGTGGTATATTGTAAATGGTCTTGGGACCATGAAATAAAAAATTAAAAAGGTGATTGTATGGTTATGAATGGATAATACGTTCGTTATAAGGTAAAAAATAAAAAAAACAATATTGGATAATAATCATTGTTTTTTTTAGTATTATCTGCTGAGTTAAAGTATGGGTCAAATTTGACCCGCCAATACAAAAGGTGCGTGCAACATTCTAACACAATAGGAAGGTTAATTATAGATACGATATGAGAGAATCTAAACACTATTTAACTTCGAATGTAAGAGCACGTGTTTCTGACGTATGATCGGCAGTTAACACGAAATAAATGTAACCAGGTTGGAATTACAAATTCATGTCCTTTTCCAATCGTATCTCAAATTTAGACTGGTGGGATTTGAAATCGCATCTCGATGTTCTCGAAGAAATCTTCATTTGCTTTCCATTCTCTAAATCTTTGCTTCCGTCGTTTTGTGAGCAAAGAGCCCAGTAACTGCATTCTGATTAAGAGTATCGAATTAAGATGTCTTTGTGGGTGGCGAAGTGAAAGCTTCCTTTAGTCTGGGGCGTAAACGTAATTGGGAAACCGGTCCAAGAGGAGACGGTCGTGTTCTCCCAAGGCGGGGTAATTTGTGATGTAACAGGAAGCCACGGTAGTGGATCACTTATAGTCTGACTGCAGCTCCAACTTCACCAACATTTCATTGTGCTTTGGATTCAGTGTGCGTCATTGTTCCATACGCGCTTCAGACACTACGCTGTGGAAAGGGGGATTCGTTTCTTCTGCATGTTAGGGACACCAACCACTATCCATCGAGAGAGAACTGCTTGAGCGTGTATACAGTTTTTTCGGGCTTTTCTCTATCAGGTAAGGGATATTTATTCTGCTATTGCGTAGTGTTTTCTACACTCAGATCGAAAGATGTTCAGATAGCATAATGCACGGTGGATATAGCGACAAGAGATAAGATAGCTGATATGAGAGGCAGATATCGGTCTCAACTCTCAAATCAGAATTGGTTTCCCTTTTCGGCGGCAGTCTATGAAAGCTCGCACATAGCGCTGTCGTTGTATTGGAGACATTAGATTGAATAGTCATTTTGTTGAACTATTGGCCGTGAATACAATGCCATGAGATTTTGCGAGCAATCATCCAGCCAGAATTTGCTTAAAACTCACTAAGTTGTAGGATATGAGCTAGGATGCTTACTGCAATAGCACTGCAAAAAGGAACGACTGTGTTCTGGTCTGGTCTCGCCGAACAGTCTGTCTTTCAGACGAATGACGTTCTGCAGTTCCAAACATGTTGTTACCTCATTGTCAGTTTTGCAGTGATGTTGAGTATCTCCCTCATACACAATGTAACCTTATATTTTACTGCTCCCCGTCTCCAGCCGCCCTCTGTGCAGCGTGTTTGCTGTTTTTAAAGGGTGAAGAATCACCCTATATCCGCTTTCACCAAATTGGGTTCGCGAGTGTTATTTAATGGGAAGGACGTTGATAACTGCTCTTCTAGTAGCTGAAATAAATGTTACCGTTTGTATATGGTTCTTAAATACATTTTTAAAAGAGATTTAATGATGGCCATTCAATTTTCCAGTCGTGTAGCTGAACTAATCTCAGTCCATGCGTTGTGCGAATTTCAGTAATTAAACTGGTGTCCTATGCGATTTGACTTGAGAACCAACCAGCTGCGAAGGATACACATAAGCCTTATTTATTTATTTATTTATTTAACACGGAGATCAGTTTCCTGGGAAGCGGCGGCCAGTAGCTTATTGTCCAGGGACCTCATTTGGCTGAAAAGATTTCACAACTTGCAGCATATTTCAGTTGCATCAGATGTAGTAACGTATGTCTTAGCGAAAATCTTAGCGAAATATTAACTGCACACACATATATATATATATATATATATATATATATATATATATATATATATATATATATATATATATATATATATATATATGCGTGTGTATGTGTGTGCGCGCGCACGTGTGTGCGTTCGATCCGTACGCGTGTTATGACCATGTGTGTGTTACCTGTTGGCACCTAGCACTTACCTGGACAAGTCCTACTATATCACATAACAATACAGTGCCATTGCGCAATGGAATTCCACAAACTGCATTATTTGTTAATCAGCATGAGAAGCTACTCATGAGAGCCGTTAGACACACTAGACACATGTGGTTGTTGTTTTGTTATCTGCGTGGTTACGTAAGATGCAGATTGTGCATTATGAAATGTGGGGGAGCCGAAGGGAAGATCTCTTCAGAATTGGCAGATCGCACTGTGATGCAATGAGAAGTGTTTCGATGTTAGAGGCGCGAGGCGCGAAGAGGTCATCCGCCCGCCAAAGGGAAGGTTCTGAAAGACTGGTATTACAATATTCCCGAGCCCACGCGTTTCCACAAAACCACTGTACTTCTACTTGTTCGACAGCAAAGAGGTTAAATTCTCCGTGTTCTCTGCTAATTCAATTAGGTCAGCTATGCACGGGGACACACAGAGAGGGGAGTGTTGTAATTCTGAAATTTGTTCAGCCGTCATGCAGGCTGCCCTGTAGGTACGGTGCATTTGCGCGCACGCATAACAAGTTCTCCATGGCATGGTCTAGGGATGCAGGGGCGGAGGGCCGTCTCCCCGAGTGTCCGCGGAGAAGATCCATCTCTTCAGAGAACATGCCTTTATGCCTGCCTTCTCCGTAAATAGACTAAATAGACCCATTACTCACTGACTGTCTAAAGAAGTCTGCTTTGCTATTTAGTGGTGCAGTGTCGTCGAGGGAATTGACATTGTCGCTGATATTTTCTTTTTTCGGGGGCTGGCCTGGGGGGGGGGGGGGTAGTCGTTAATGGCCACGCGTAATGTATGCACCCAGGCATGTATTGGGGCGACCGGTGACGAGAGAGAGGCCTTATATCAGCTGGAACAAAGCTGCTTCGGTTGATGCAGCTGCATCGCTGGCCGATCTGCGGCGGTCACCATGGTGCGAAATGTGCCGCGAGCGCGGGGAGGGCCGCTGAATCTGACGCGGGTTCTGAATGTTTCATAAACTGTTCTTTCTGTCTGGTTCCACTGTGTATATTTTATTAAATAGGCTACATGACTTATCGCCGATATGCCGCACAGTCGATCTGACGTGAGATGCGTACGTCTGCAGTGGCAAGTAGGCTATTGTATGAGCTACCTACATTTAGTTTAGAATTGATTTTTAACCAAGACCCACAGTTTTTGCTCGGTTTACAGTGTACAACAAAATAGTCGTCGTTACATGAATTTTAGAGTAATTCTGATCTTGTTTGGATTCATAAACACTGGGCTGGATTCAACCAAACACAATTTTAAAGACTATTTAAGGGTTTATGCAATTCGGTCAAACCATTCCGATTTATCTGTTGCTTTTTCTCAATTAGAGGTACCTTTCTTGCACGGTCTCAACATGGCAGCAATAATAGGTTCAAGCCGTTAGAATTAATTAAAATTATTTGCAAATACGCTTTTGATTAATCGGTCGGACCATTTAAAAAAAACCTTTTTATGCTAGGCTTTTTATGCTCTGCTTAGGCTGCACATTGTCGCGCAAAATTCATTTCACTGTTCTTTCTACCAGAGGAATACTACAAATTGCGTCAGATTTGTTGCTACTTGAAAATGAATTTAATCGTTCTGTAATATAATTTTTAAAAACGACTTAACTTATTTTATTGGTTTAATCAGATTTCATGATTTACGAGAAAAAAAATCATTCCAATTAAATAATTGTTATAAGACACATTGTTAAATTGAAGACAGGGATACAGGGTAAACTCACTTGCTCTTAAAAACCTTTTACCTCCGCAATTTTCAGCCCACTATTTTTACAGCTTGGTTTTGTTTTTTGTCTTAAAAAGCTTTAAGGTGCGTCTGATTAAATGCAAAACAAAGTTCGGTTTAATTGAATTTCATGTAAACTGTCTAAGTGGTTTTACTTGAATCTAAGGGATTGTCAATGTTGAATTATCTCTGAATATGTTGTAAAACACAGTTGAGCTCTTTTTTCAGCTGTTATTAAATGGCGCTTCACAAACAGGAAATTGCATTATTAAAAAGGAGGCACCAGATCAGTCTACGGGAGCCGAAGTCCTTAGCATGTAGCGTTGCCTTTCATTTATAAACGGACGTAGGCTACACCTGGAGCACCAGGTGACTTCCTGTCCCGGTAATAACCTCTGTTAAATTAGAGACCGGACCAACACTAGCAGGTTGTGTTACCTTTTCCCTCTCCTGGCATGAATAGAGGTAGCCGACACGAGGCAGCCATGATTCAGCCGTTACGCCAATTTCAGTCTCGCAGGTAGATCTGATTTCCTCTGGCCGTTTTTACTACGCTGGACGCGCATTCAAGTGTATTGCGCTGGTCATTGAATATCTCTTTAATCACCATTACAAATATTAGTTATTCACACTGATTTCCGGAAGGTGGAGCGGTTATGGGCATTCCCATAGACTCTATGGTAGCCTGGACACTGTACATCAATTTATTACTGAGGCACTGGTTAATTTGAGCTTAGTTAAGGACTGGAATTTGAAACTCTTTGATTTAGTGAAATGCTGTTTTTTTTAAAAAAGGAAATGTCACTATAATGCTCTATTCTTTGTTCTCCTTGGTGGAAAAATATTTTTATTTATTTAGTTTTGTGGAGTGCCCCCCCCCCCCCCCCCCCCCGAAAACAGAACATCTTTGTGAAGGATGTTTGAACAGTGGAAAAATCAGTCACAGTTTCCAAGTGGATGTGTGTTAAACAAACTGTCTCTGGCTGACAGGGACTTCCTGCCCTTGGGGTTGGGTTCGGGGGAAGACTGGCTCCAGGGAGAGACACATCTGTGACCACACCCTGCTCTGTACAGGAAGGGCAGCAAGTTATCATGCTTCAGCCCTGTTTTTTCTCCTTTTTATCTCCGACAATTCCCCTGTCCTCAGCAGTTTTTAGAAATGTAAATCCTTGTTTCATTTCAGGACAGAATTAAAGTGGTGCATCAGTTCAATGTGATCTGACACGCTGTTTGACACGCTGTTGGCTGTTTCACAGGCCATAAGTTGAATACATATTTGTGTTGTATATTCATATTGCTTTGGTTCTGTCTGCAAATGAATATACGCTGTGTATAAAATGCAAGCAGAAAAGGAGAATGTGGAAAATGTGTGTGTGTTTTTGATGTGAGACAGAGGTTGAGCAGATATTCAGCACTGGGAAGCTTGCCCCCCCACCCCCCCGGGGGGCTCTCAGGAGCGGTCTAAAAACAGCGGTGAATTTGACCCGGGCCGCGGGGTTATTCCTGAGCCAGAGGCTCCCATTCCAATGCTGAGTGTATCTGAGAGCAGGACGGGATTAGAACTGGGCCTGTAAACACACTCTGATTTGGCCGCAGCAGGGCGGGGGGTGGGTGCTCCTAAACGTGGCTGCACCAGTACCCTCAAGGTATTTTTACAGTGTTAATGTCTATCGGAATAGACCATGCGTGCATGTGTTTGTGCGTGAGAGTTCTCTGTTTACAGATGGACGCGGGGAAGGAGGCTGAACTTTAAGAGCACCACTGTTTAGATGTGCCTGTTGCAATGAGTTTTAGTGTCCTTTGGGTGTCTGAGTCTGCATCTGTCTTTCTGTCCTTTGTGTGTGCCTGAACAACAGATACTGTGTGTGCATGTGTGAGTGTGTGTGTTGTATCTGTGTATGTGTGTGATAGAGTGTGTGTTGTATCTGTGTGTGTGTGTGTGTGTGTGTGTGCCTGTGCATGTGTGAGTTTGTGTGTTATCTGTGTGTTTGTGCCTGTGCGTGTGTGAGTGTGTGTGTTGTCTCTGTGTGTATGTGTGTGTGTGTGTGTGCATGTGTGTGGAGGGGGTCATTTTCCATGGTTCTGGATATTTCTGTTTGGAATAAATCAAAGGAAGAAGCTTAATAGGTCCTTGTGGGGGTGTAGCATGTGGTCTTTAAAATATCCAGGCAGTCAAACCTCTTGAGAAGTAACAGCTGAGATCCACTGCTTTGGCAGTATATTCTTAATGCTGTGCTATTCAGGGCAGCAGGAAGATGATAGCATTATACACGCAGACAATATGAGTTATCAATAACCCACAGTGCTGGGAAAACACAGCCCATGCTAGTTCTACAGTCACACTGGCACACCTGCTGGCACAGGCCCGGCACACTGACACACACACCGGCACAGGCCCTGACACACTGAGGTACATCCTGGCACACTGGCACACGCCCTGGCACACTGGTACACACCCTGGCACACTAACATACACACTGGCACATGCCCTGACACATCTGCTGGTACACACCCTGGCACACTAACATACACACTGGCACATGCCCTGACACACCTGCTGGCACACACCCTGGCACACTGGTACACACCCTGGCACACCTGCTGGCACACACCCTGGCACACTAACATACACACTGGCACATGCCCTGACAGACCTGCTGGCACGCACCCTGGCACACCTGCTGGCACACTGGTACACACCCTGGCACACCTGCTGGCACACACCCTGGCACACCTGCTGGCACACTGGTACACACCCTGGCACACTGACACACACACTGGTACGCACCCTGGCACACTGACATACACACTGGTACGCACCCTGGCACATGCACTGGCACGCCCTGGCA
Organism: Anguilla pacifica; assembly: GCA_039654925.1. Lineage (NCBI taxonomy): Eukaryota > Metazoa > Chordata > Actinopteri > Anguilliformes > Anguillidae > Anguilla > Anguilla pacifica. Next base: position 1,763,023 of record CM077298.1, read on the forward strand.
CACTGGGGGTTTCTTTTTTGGATGCTCCTTCATATACAGGGGGAAAAGTGGCACTGTTTGGGTAGAGCAGTGCACATGCCCCCATCCTCAGTTTGTCGTTGCATATAGATTCCTTGTATTCTTGTCTGGTAATGTTCAGAAAGCATTTATTTCTCATTGCAGCTTTGGTGATTATGGTCCACTTATACCTGCAGCTGCAATAGCATAATGTGGTGTTTGTATATGTGTACATACGTGTGTTTCCTCGGAATATTATTTCCTTGTATTTATGTATAGATATTCCAGGGAAATTCAGACTGAGGCCTGTAGTAACAGTGACACATAGTGACATTAATATAATTGTCAGGTAGGACATTTCTGGCCTTGAGGACCTGATTTGAGAGTATTGGGCATCGAGCACGACAGAATTGTGGCTTCGGTTGATCTTACTTGGTACAAGATGGCCTGTCTGATCCAGTGGCACACACAAGTCAGTCAGTGACATCCATTAGCTCAAAAAACAGTCCGAGTACTGATATCATTTTTATATATTTTTTTATTCAGAAGACCTTCATTTCAGGCCCACCGGTCTTCAAAGTGCAAGAGATGCAATCAGTCACCCGGCCCTGTCAGAAAATGAGCAATGTCAGCTTTATACCGCAGTCCATGTGACAGGAAACTGCGCAGCTGGAGTTCACCAGCCCTTGGTGGTCACGGGTCATAGACTTGGGGGGGGGGGGGTGTCGTAAATGAGTCTGAATGGCACACGTTCCTGGAACTGTGATGTACAAGTGCATTTTTATTGAAAGACATTCCCCTAATGAGCGCTTAGATCTTACTGTGGTCTCAGGTCCTGACTATTTCTGGAAACAGAGCCTTGTGTAGCCTTCATTTTGCTGTGCGGTCTTGACTAGCAGCATACATGTTTGACTGGGCGGGTGATAAGGTGCGGGGGGGGGGGGGGTGGTGTGGCGGTGCTGCGTCTGGATCTTATCTTTTCTCTCGCACATGGCGTTAATTCTCCACCCATTCCCATGGGCCTGTGCGGGTGGGACGGGAGGGGCTTTTCCACAGTTGAGTTGGACCTCCCTGCTGCACACGGACAGAGCCTTTTCATTGTTTTCCACCATCTGATCCTGCCAAGGCAGAGACACTCGATGATGATATCCCACAGAGAAGCCACGGCCCAGAGCCTGAGAGCGGCGGGGTTAGGGTTATGTGAGGATGTGATTGGGTTAGGGTTATATGAGGATGTGATTGGGTTAGGATTATATTAGGATGTGATTGGGTTAGGGTTATATGAGGATGTGATTGGGTTAGGGTTATGTGAATAAGTGAATTGGTTAGGGTTATGTGAGGATGTGATTTGGTTAGGGTTATATGAGGATGTGATTGGGTTAGGGTTATATGAGGATGTGATTGGGTTAGGGTTATGTGAATATGTGAATTGGTTTGGGTTATGTGAGGATGTGATTTGGTTAACGTTATATGAGGATGTGATTGGGTTAGGGTTATGTGAGGATGTGATTTGGTTAACGTTATATGAGGATGTGATTTGGTTAGCGTTATATGAGGATGTGATTGGGTTAACTTTATGTGAGGATGTGATTGGGTTAACTTTATGTGAGGATGTGATTGGGTTAGGGTTATGTGAGAATGTGATTGGGTTAGGGTTATGTGAGGATGTGATTTGGTTAGGGTTATATAAGGATGTGATTGGGTTAGGGTTATGTAAGTATGTGAATTAGTTTGGGTTATGGGAGAATGTGATTGGGTTAGGGTTATGTGAGGATGTGATTGGGTTAGGGTTATATGAGGATGTGATTTGGTTAGGATTATATTAGGATGTGATTGGGGGACTCCTTGGACACATGCATTCAGTTGCTCGGTGACATTTACATTTTGCAGATGCTCTTATCCAGAGCAACATACACATGCAGCTTACATTAATTATGTAAAATTCTATTTATAGCACTAGATATTTAATGAAGTAAGTACCCCGTTGAAAGGTACAACCACAGCACCCAGCTCAGATGCAAGCCTGTTTCCCTAACCACCGTGCTACCCTGCCGTCCATATCCGGCATCACCCACAGGTGAGAGTTGAGAATGCTTTTGTGCTTCTCAACCTGTTGCTGTCGAATATTATTATTATTATTATTATTATATATAATTATGAATTAATTATTACTATGAGAAGAGCATAGGCTATGTCATAATCATGAACTTACCTGATTCATCTGTGGTTTGCCGTAAAAACTGCTCAGCAGAATAACTGTCATATTGTCAGAATAAAACATAATTCCTCTTAATGTCACTCTTGCTTCTGGTACAGTCTGCAGGGCATGCACTGTTCTGGTTCAGTTTGCAGGGCATGCAGTGTTCTGTTACAGTCTGCAGGATGTGCACTCTTCTGGTACAGTCAGCAGGATGTGCACTCTTCTGGTACAGTCTGCAGGGTGTGCACTCTTCTGGTACAGTCTGCAGGGTGTGCACTCTTCTGGTACAGTCTGCAGGGCGTGCACTCTTCTGGTACAGTCTGCAGGGTGTGCACTCTTCTGGTACAGTCTGCAGGGCGTGCACTCTTCTGGTACAGTCTGCAGGGCGTGCACTCTTCTGGTACAGTCTGCAGGGTGTGCACTCTTCTGGTACAGTCTGCAGGGCGTGCACTCTTCTGGTACAGTCTGCAGGGCGTGCACTCTTCTGGTACAGTCTGCAGGGTGTGCACTCTTCTGGTACAGTCTGCAGGATGTGCACTCTTCTGGTACAGTCTGCAGGGCATGCACTCTTCTGGTACAGTCTGCAGGGCGTGCACTCTTCTGGTACAGTCTGCAGGGTGTGCACTCTTCTGGTACAGTCAGCAGGATGTGCACTCTTCTGGTACAGTCTGCAGGGTGTGCACTCTTCTGGTACAGTCTGCAGTGCGTGCACTCTTCTGGTACAGTCTGCAGGGCGTGCACTCTTCTGGTACAGTCTGCAGGGTGTGCACTCTTCTGGTACAGTCTGCAGGATGTGCACTCTTCTGGTACAGTCTGCAGGGCATGCACTCTTCTGGTACAGTCTGCAGGGCGTGCACTCTTCTGGTACAGTCTGCAGGGCGTGCACTCTTCTGGTACAGTCTGCAGGGCGTGCACTCTTCTGGTACAGTCTGCAGGGTGTGCACTCTTCTGGTACAGTCTGCAGGGCGTGCACTCTTCTGGTACAGTCTGCAGGGCGTGCACTCTTGTAATTATGCAACTTTAATGCTCTGAAGCTGGCTTACTGAAGCAGCTGGGATTTGAGTGCCTTTCAGTACTATTTATTTATTTGTTTATCCTTAAATACGTAGTTTGATTTTGTGGAAGAAATGATTTTGTCTAGTCAGAATTTGGCTGAACTTAATGACATTATAATTTTAAATTTAATATTATTCAATTCTGGTGGTTGCCACTTGAAAAGGTAAATACTTATGAGTTCAGATAAATGTTAACATTGCAGGACTGTTGAGATGACAGAAGGATGCTTTGCATATGATTACATGTGTTAGCTGTTTGTCCCCGCTGTGTGTGTGAAATGACTCTGTGATGTGCTATGATCACAGGCCTGGGGGCTTTGCTTCATTTTGGCTAGCAGAGCACCTAACATAAACATTACCATTGCCAAGCATTGCTCACTTGTTTTTTCTCAAGCCCAGACCAGCCTGTTTGTGCTTGGGAGGTGTGACGGCAACATTTTTCATATGTTTAAACAACACTTTTGAGAAAATTACACATTAATAATTTGATGGAAAAGTACTTCAATTATTGTTATTTGTTCACCTTATCCAAATTTTAAATTTAACATGTGTAAGAATATTTGGATATTCATTTACATCTCAACATTGACAGTAAATTGATTGGGTGTCAGTGCTGTGTTGTGCCTGTATGGTGTCCTACTGAGATCTGATAGTGTGATACAGTAATATCAGATCTGAGAGAGTGATACAGTAATATCATAGTGTGATACAGTAATATCAGACCTGAGAGAGTGATACAGCAATATTAGATATGAGAGTGATACAGTAATATCAGATCTGAGAGTGATACAGTAATATCAGATCTGAGAGTAAAACAGTAATATCAGATCTGAGAGTGTGATACAGTAATATCAGATCTGAGAGTGATACAGTAATATCAGATCTGAGAGTGTGATGCAGTAATATCAGATCTGAGTGTGATACAGTAATATCAGATCTGAGAATGATGCAGTAATATCAGATCTGAGTGTGATACAGTAATATCAGATCTGAGAGTGTGATACAGTAATATCAGATCTGAGAGTGATACAGTAATATCATATCTGAGAGTGTGATACAGTAATATCAGATCTGAGTGTGATACAGTAAAATTAAAGGTAAATTTCCCATTTTAGAAATGTGACCAGGGCTTAAATGCACTACAGCAGCAGAAGCTTGTTCTGAAGAAACAGAACTCCTGTGAGAGGCTGTATGTACCAGTCAGTCTGATTTGGCTGTGAACATTGTGTGACTGCATGCTCAGTGGATTAATTCTGTGGAAATACGGTATAATGTAACACCCTTCTGTCAAAATAGGAAGTATGTTCCTGAAGGCCAGAGAGGAAGTGGAAAAGCAGAGGGCAGACTTCCTGTGATCCCTGTAGGATGTTTACTGTGCTCAATCTAAAGACAATAGACCTGATAACCAGGGCCTGTGCTTCAGCTTCTGCAGCTACACGCAGCTACGCACAGCTGCTAAGCGTGTTTCTCCACGAGCTGGTCTGAAAACACTGGGGTTTTATCACCAGGGGCGACGGCAAGGACAAACTCCACAGAATCACAAGGCTAAATTGGGGTGCCCCCCCCCCTCCTCCCCCCCCTCCCCACCTTTAATTGAATGCATATGTGCAGTCCGGTCAGTTTGACCCTGACCAATTACATCAACCTGCCCTCACTATGGTTTGAATGGAATCTTTTCTTTCAACTGATCAGCGTAACGAAGCGAGTCCCGTCCAAGCAGTGACTCCTCCGGCCCTCCTGACGTTAACTGCCACAGTAATTATGGATGGTTTGGACCTCTCCAAGTGAGCGTTTGCACATGTTTATGGCTAAAATGCACTGCAGTTCAAATATTTGTTTTTGGGCTTTGGGCTGCATTATACGCAATGTGCTGCAGCGTGGGTTTAAATGTAATGTGTTGATGTGAGCTGGACAGGCAGAAGTTTTTCCGCGCACCGGTCACGATAGGGAAATGGAGGAAGTTGGCAGCGGTAGCGGCTTTGATAAAAAGCTGGCCGGATTAATGAGGCTGCTCTGCTCGTCTGGAAGGAGGACAGCAGGAAGGGCCCTCCGCTTGTTTTTGTGCAAAGGTTTGAATGTGTGAACATAGAACCTTTCTTTTTTCTGCTTTGATGTGTTAAATCAAAGTTATTAAATTCAAATTTAATTTTATTCATATCCAATTCTATTATTGTCCTCTCTCTCTCTCTCTCTCTCTCTCTCTCTCTCTCTGGTTATTGCATTCATATAAACTTAATGCACATAATTGCACTTACTCATTAATACATCATTCATCGTTTTGGTATCATTTTACTTTCTTCGCAGTAGAATATCACAAACTTGCATGTTCAATGCTATTTCCCCTCTCTAACCATTTATTTGGCCCAATGCACAATTACATAAATACAGGCAACCATTTTGAGTTGATCAAATTAACGACTGACGCGAATGAATTGGCTCCTAATTGGTGAAAGTTGGGACGAATAGCCACTAAACCTACAATAATCATTTGGTATATAATGTAGACAAAGACAAAGCCAATAACAAGCAAAACCTGCATTGTGTTCACTTTAAGGAACAAATTATGAAAGAGCTTAAAAACATGTGGGGAAGAAATTTGGCTGCAACAGAAATCAGAAAACAGAGGGCTCCTTCAGGGGCGCGTTAGAGAACCACTGGACCTGTGAGTTTGTCGCTACAGGACCTTGAGACACAAGAACGAACCCTTCCCTGCATTTCAGTGTTTTTCTCCCCAAATAGAGTCTGCTTTTCCGCTCCGGTTCTGATTTTCACAGCCGTGATGCGTAGATTCAGTGCCACTCCCCAGTTTAACACAGTTTTCGTTTGGAGCAGACTTGGAACCCAGCCCCCCCACTCCCCAGTTTAACACAGCTTTCGTTTGGAGCAGACTTGGAACCCAGCCCCCCCACTCCCCAGTTTAACACAGTTTTCGTTTGGAGCAGACTTGGAACCCAGCCCCCCCACTCCCCAGTTTAACACAGCTTTCGTTTGGAGCAGACTTGGAACCCAGCCCCCCCACCCCCCAGTTTAACACAGTTTTCGTTTGGAGCAGACTTGGAACCCAGCCCCCCACTCCCCAGTTTAACACAGTTTTCGTTTGGAACAGACTTGGAACCCAGACACCTGGCCCCCAGTTTAACACAGCTTTCGTTTAGAGCAGACATGGCCCCCGGACACCCCCCCCCCCCCCCCGCCCCCCAGTTTAACACAGCTTTTGTTTAGAGCAGACTTGGTCCCCAGCACCCCCCCCCCCCCCCCTTGGACCCCAGCCACGCCCTCTGACTCACTGCCCCTGCTGCTTACTGCTCTCACTAGAGATTTATACTGACCACCTCAAAGAAAAAGTCAGTGAACCAGTCATCCTGTTTTTTTTTAATGATGTAGCAAACATAACCATTGCTGTTTTTGGTGACTGGAGATTTCCATTTTAAAAGCAGGGATGCTGCGAAGCCTTGAGAGTCTAAAGGATGAAAACAGAGTTTCAGTGTTTATTAAAAATAGAGCTTCGTTTAGCAAAAATTATCAAATAAAAAGTTTGACCGTCCTTCATTTAAATGACAGTTTGCCCAAGGGGACATGTCACCGTTAGCATTCCTCTGCATCAAACCGAATGGGCTTTTATTGGAGCGGCCCCTCATCCATTTCCTACTGTCAGTTTGTGTTATAACGATGAGGTGTGATGGGTGAAGAGATGCGCTTGGTTCCTGTAGACCTGGGTGCTTTCCTATTGCTTGGATACTGAGGATCTCAAACCACAATTAAAATGTGCTGCTTGCATCTGCCTTTTAGCTAAATGCTAATAAATGAATGTCATATTCTCATTTAATTCCAGAAGAGTATCATTTTACTGGTTGTGCAGGCTGATTTTCTACACACTGCACATTTAAATGGATGTTGGATGTCTTGAACAATTTACTTTGTTATTACAGATCATCGGTCTTTGCCGCTGTGGACACTTTGAAATGCCAAAGATGAAACTAGAGGGCTGTTGGATTGCTTCTCTCCTACTACTGTGTTCTGTCACAGAGGTAAGATTCACATATATTCTATTGCTTTTTAATACACAACAAGATATTACTCATATTCCTAATATATTATGTAACATTTTACCGTTGAAAGAAATTTAATTGTTCACGTTAATGTTTTTTTGCTTGTGTGACTTTTTCGGCAATGATGTCAAATACACGCGGGGTTTCTGTTGAAATAATGCGTTTGGCATTTGTGCGGGAGGCGGTACAGATTTGTACTTGAAGGCTATTTCTGGGAAAGCAGATATTTGATTTCTGCTGCAGAACAAAGAGCCGCATCTGTTTTCTGTGTTGACTGAAGAATGAACATCCTGTTGCACACAACACAAACAAGCCGGACATTTGTTACTTACGTTCCGCTCAAGTGCTTCTTGGACATTTTTCGGTCGTGCCGATTCTGTGACAAGAGGACACCAAATCCGAAATCTGCCAACTGTGCAATCATAGATGAAGTCAAAATCTGCAAAAATGGGCTCAAAAGCAGGGAAAGGTGGTATCTGAACCGAAATTGTGTAGGAAATTGTAGAAGTTAAACCCCTGCCACAATTCTTTGGGTGAATGCATTGTCAGAAACCTGTCCGATTCATATAGTAGACATTCTGAGGAACCCATTTCACCCAATTTTTACTGAGTTAGAATCCATCGATTTTGCAGGAGAACAAGATTTGCATTTAGATTTGTATTGCCTTATGTTCAGATTTTGGCTGTCCTTGTAATAATTATTATATTATGTCATACACCATACAGACTTGGACCGATTTCCAACAAACTTGATAATCTTCACTAACATCTGTCTCACGATCTACTTTCGTTTCATTTGGTTATTCAGTTATCAAGATAATTCATGTCTCATGATGACAGCACAAACCGCTACAGTATTGTCATCGGCCATATCCTTTTTCCTCATTCAAGTTCATAGGTCTGTGCTGGCTATGTTTTTAACCGAATGGTCCAGTTTATATACCATATGTGTATCTTGGTTCAATAAAGATATGCAGCAAGTTTGGTGCAGATTGGTCCACAAACAAAAGAATATAATAGGAACCACTTTTTTTGCCACGGCGTGCAGGAGACTGCCGCTGTGGGCTATGCATGGCAAATTGTGGTCACTCACTCACTCATGGATGACCTTTGAGGGTCGTTTGGTGGGACGCATGCGCAAGTGGTGCTTCATTTAGTAGGACGCATGCGCAGGTGCATCTTCCAAAATCACCACTTCGAACGACACAAGATTTTTAAGCACAGCTTTATCGCCTAATGTTACTTTAGCTAACCCTAATATGTTAGCGTTCCGCCTACTTTAGTTAACCTAGTTAGCGCGTACTACCGATGCAGATGTATGGACACACGGAGGAGAACAAATAACATTACGGAGGTGAGGACATGCCATAGCGAGCTAGCTAGCTATATAGTTACTGCCGTGGGTCTGGACAGTTTTGTGCTTGTTTTATGATAATGTTGGAAAATCCACCCTAAGGACTTTGTTTTTAGCTGGTTGTGTAGTTAGAAAATTTTTCGTATCAGCAAATAATGCGTGCTGAGTTTCATGGAAATGCACTTATGGTGTGGGGGTTATTGTAAAATTTAGAACTTTAATTGGAGGGTCACCGAGTGGCCAGTCTCGGAACCTATCAGCTAAATCACCGTTAAAATGATGATTTAGCCTCTGGGGTGACGCGATAGTCTTGTGAATCGGGAGCACCCCAGCATATGTAGTAGACCATATCCACCCAAGATCTTCCTCTCTGGAAGTTCTGCCGTGCTTATAGTCCATTAGGCAACTCTTTGAAGGAGAATGGAATGTAGATCACAGACGAATGGAGATTACAGAAGATAACAGATGAAATTTTCGAAAGGATTATTTAGCAAATTTGCTTTGTTTTCATTGTGTTCTGTTTGAAACCATTCCAGTGCCTTATATTGAGATAAGGGGTGGGGCGTATGCATTTGCTTGGATTACGGCAAACGCTTGATATATCAGACACGGCCCACAGCTTGCTCGCGACTGGCTAAGGACCTCTCTGAGTGCCACCGGGCAGAAGATGCCAACGAGCTGGTTATTTATCCGCTCACTCGTCCATTTTAGAGGAGCAGGTGTTCTGCTCCTCCATAGAGGGTTTTTTTGGTGTTTTTTCAGGCAATTCAGCCATTTCCCGTGAGTACTATCCGTATGGCCATCAGCACCCGTGTGGTATTTCCCATGGGTTCTGTTTACCTGCACACCTCACTACTGTGATTGGTCGATTGGCCGTCCCTCTCCGAACCTCCCCCTCATTACCCATCTTCCGCCGTGGCCTGAAGACTCATCTCTTCAGACTATACCTAGATTAACCACCACCATGCTGTATATTTCACTCTTTAATTAAAAAAAAAAAAAAAACCCCCCCCCCCCCTTTTCATGTCACTTGTATTTGTCTTTGTGCTAATACTGTAGCTTATACTTCTGCCTAGTTGGCTTTGCAGAGGTTAGGTTAGAATAGTGTTCACTGCGTGAACTGTGTTCTTAGCTAGAAATAGCTGTACAAAATAAGTATTATACCTTTCTGAACCTGTGTTCAGCAGTTGCCTACGACCATGATATGCACTTTTTGTACGTCGCTTTGGATAAAAGCGTCTGCGAAATAAATGTAATGTAATGTAATGTAATGTCGAGCCTACTCAGCTTCCACCACTTCCAACAGGAAGCGCTGGCTTATGCTTTCATTGAGGTAATTCAGGGTTTGAAATGGTCTGCCAACAAACTATAATTTATGAGAAAGTGTGTCAAAGAGAGACTCCGTAGGGGCCAATTGGAGTTATATTGAATGGGCATCTAATGGCTGACTGACCTGACCACACTGCCAAACCTCATGTCTCTGATGTTACCATCTCACAGAAACTGCGTTGTGAAATTTCTGACAATCATCCTCTATGGGAGGAATTTTTCAAAGAATAAAGTTAAATATCTTGGGAGCTATTCAGAATTTTGAAAACGTTGTTTTTTGTGTCTACCTTGCAAACTGTCCAAGAAGTTGGACCAAATTCTGAATAATATCTAATATGTAACATGTTGCCTTGAAATTCTCTATTCAGGAAACACCTTGGGATTGGTTACATCTGTATCCACTTTGCATTTATAAGTGATCATCAGTCATCATGGGATCTCGTCATTTCACACCATGTTCTGTGTTTCTGGAGTGTAAATTTAATTTGAAAATAACTAGGACAATGGATGAAATGTAAAAATTGTTTTGTAGAGAATAAGCTCTTGATTCATTTATTTTTGAAATGCGTTGGAGTGCTTGGCAGAGAAACTTGTGCAACAGATGGTTCCCTTGTGTTTCCACAGACCTCCCATAACCCTTCTTCCTGCCTATTTACAGATTCAGTCAAAACTTTCTGTTTTCATTCTGAGTACGGTTTCCAAGTTAGAGATTAGACCTCATAAATGGTTAAATGTATATCATACGACTTTCACTAAGTTTATGTTGAATTCTTGATCGATTTTTATTTTATGACATTTTCTGAGACATTGCTTGAAAGGGAATAATACATGAATATGATGTATTAAATGGTATAGAATTATATAATGTATATATATATATATATACATATAATATATATATATATACACCCACACACAATTAGATATGCAGTATATAGAGTATATGCAGTGCAGTGTGTACATTTTTAGACAGTGACCCAATTTTTATTGAATTTTAAATAAATCAATGAATAGGAAATTAAAGTGCAGACTGTCAGCTTTCGTTTGAGGGCATCTACACCCATATGGGGTGATCTGTGTACTACAGCCCTTTTTATACATAATCCCCCAATTTTGGGGAGCAAATTATTGGACAATTGCCGGCTCAGCTGTTTCTCGGCCAGCTGTGTGTCTTTCATAATTAGTTCATGCACATGAAAGCTAACGAAATGTCTGGAGTTGATTCTAGGTTTGGAATTTGCATTTGTTCCTGTCAACATGAGGACCAAATGAGTGTCAATGCCAGTAAAGCAGGCCATCTTGAGGCTGAAAATCAGAACATACAATGACACAGCCAAAACACTGGTTGTGTCCAAATCAAGCTGTTTGATACATTAGGAAGCAATAACTCACTGCTGAGCTCAGCAATAGGAGACAGCCAGATTGAAACAAAGAGAAGACAAACCCCCTTTTTTAACTGAACAGGTCAAGAACAGATCAAGAATACACTCCAGGATGTGGGCGCAGATGTATCAAAAACTACCATAAAGAGAAGACTACACCAGCATATTCTCAGAGGGTTTACCATAAAGAGAATACTACATCAGCATATTCTCAGAGGCTTTACCACAAGATGCAAACCACCGGCAAGCCTCTGAACAGAATGGGCAGGGTAGAGTTTGCTAAAAATGACATTAAAAGACATTGTGGAGCTCCGGAGCAGTCTCATGGACGAACAAGGCACGTAATAACCTGTACGAATGTGATGGGAAGAAGAAAGTGTGGAGAAAGGAAGGAAGTGCTCTTGATCCAAAGTAGTGTTGTGGTTTGGGCATGTATGGCTGCCCCTGGGACTGGCCCACTTGTCTTCATTGGTGATGTGACTGCTGATGGCAGCAGGACGAACTCTGAAGTGTGCAGAAACATCTGCTCAGTTGTTTGGACAGTGCTTCACCTTGCAGCTGGACAATGACCTCAAACATACTGCTGAAGTAACCAAGGAGTTTCAGGGCCAAAAGGTGGAATGTAATTGACTGGCTAGGTCAATGAACCATCTTTGAAGCCAACATGCACATGCATTTCACTCGCTGAAGACCCGACTGATGCAGCGTACCCCAAAGGCAAACAGAAACTAAAGATGGCTGTAGCACAGGCCTGCAGAGCATGACCACAGAAGATACTCAGCACCTGATGATGTCTGTGGGTCACAGACTTCAGGCAGTTATCAAATACAAAGCATTGGCAACCGAATACTAAATATGATGACTTTGTTTCAGATTATGTTAATTTGTCCAATTGCTTTTACTCTCCTGAAATGGGGGATTAGGTATAAAAACGGCTGTAATTACTACACGATTCACCTGATATGGATGTAAATACTCTCAAATTGAAGCTGACAGTCTGCGCTTTAATCTCATATTCACAGTCACGTCTCAAATCCAGTGTGATGAAGTATACACAGCCGAAACACAAAAATGTTTCACTGTCCAAATACGTATGCACACTTTTGTACTGTATATATGTGTGTGTGTGTGTGTGTGTGTGTGAATAAACAGTACACACACTGTTATATATTCCATGATAAAATTCCTCTTTCAGCAGGAAGTGGTGTCCTGACTGATAAATGGTGGCTCTCTTGGACCATTTGTACAAGCTGTTCCATGCTGCAGCCATTTCCTGTTTGCCAAATAAGGATGTGCTGGCTGTGCCATTTAAATTGTCTTTAGGGGCTTCAAATTTAGCAACAAACTCACTGGGTACTGTAGTATATGTCCTGGTTCTAAGGCTAAACAAACTAGGTTAAGCTCACATCAAACAATAGGCCACACCACTGCTTCTTAATTTCACTATCAAAATAAGCCCCAACTTCTCTTGACAATATGCCAATGACAATATACCTGCAAAATAAACATATGAAGGCTTTCATTTAGTCCTCACAATGGGTTATTCGCTGTGTATTAGCTTTCTAGTAATAAGGCATCACTGAATGAGTGTCTTTTTCAAACATATTTTTGAATGTGTTATTATTGCTCTTATTTGACTTACAATTTTTATTTGGTTCTCAAATCTGGTGGAAAACCTAAGATTGATTTCAGTCTTATGATACAGAGAAGTTTTAATTCAGCTATGTGACTGCTTTGTCTGTCATTTTTGTAGCATTTTGGCGTTGTTCACGCTGAGGAGAACGAAACTTATCAGGAATTGCAGCAGAATGGTTACCACGACATCGGCGTTACAAGGAATAAGATCGTGACTGCCCAATTTGAGTGCTACCAGAAAATCATGAAGGATCCCAACCGCAACAAGAAAGGTAACGTAGTTGGATGGATTTTTTTTTTTCATTCGATGTCATGCATCATAACATTACAATACAGGCATTTAGCAGACGCTCTTATCGAGATCGACTTATATAACTTTTACATTGTATCCATTTATACAGCTGGATATAGTGTATACTGAAGCAACGCAGGTTAAGTACCTTGCTCAAGGGTACAACGGCAGTGTTCTACCCAGGAATTGAACCTATGACCTTTTGGTTATAAGCCCTGTTCCTTACCCACTGTGCTACACTGCCACCCCATGAAAATGCCCATAACTCGTTCATACTGAGGCCAGGATTGAACCAACATGTGTCTTTAACTTCAACCTGTACTCAATCAACTCACTCACTCAATAGTTTTTTTTTTCCAGAAACATGGTTAAAATACAAAATGCAGATCTCAGTGTTGATACCTCAGTGTTGAGAAACGAATGACAGAATGGCTTAGGTGTTTAAACTGAATGTGAAAATGTGCCTTGCTGAAGCATTTGTTTTAAAATATATGGATCGCTGCATATCTTGACAGATAAACCAGGGACAGTGAGATTATGTATGGGCTGCACCCAGCTCATACCGTTTATTCATCATTGGTATCAGCCAGCATTAGTGTGACTGAGAAAATGGAGGAATAAGATCAGAGATGTCAGTTAGCATCCCTTACAAGCAGTGCAATCTGCTTCCAATATATATGCTAATTCCCCATTTAATTGTGTTGCTGCTACCCTATAATTCTACAGCTGCAAATATTGTAATCTGTGGAGTGATGTTACCTAATAATAAAGTGATATATGAGACACTTGTGCACAGTTAGGTTTGTGTCCCTGCTAAGCGATTCTGTAGAACAGACTGATTTATGTTTGGGTTAACTGCATTTATTTGTACACTGCTTGTTGGTGGCTGTTACCCTTTTAACTGGAATTCTAGGAGTGATTTTTATCCAAATAAATGTCTTGCATGGTGTCGATGGTTGGTAAGGAGACATCTTTATTTGTGATGCTCATTTTGACATCAGCCAGCTAAAGGCACAAACTATGGTGCAGAAATAAGCCAATGCAAGAAGAAGAAATGCTCTGTACTCTGTACTGGTCAGACAGTTTGTCAATAATCACATTCAGTGACACTGATTTTTTATTTGCAATTTGAACTCTTTAAAAAAGACCATTACATTCCTACACCTTACCTATACATAAGGTACTTCTTCCTCTTTGATTTTAACTCCTCCGGAGTTAAAAAGTTGGTGTTCCATTGTCACGTGATAGACTTCCAGACAGGGAGGCTAATTTAGGCATTTGGTCGATCTGTTCGGACTGAAGATGAAGGAATTACTGTGGAGTGGGGGGTGCGGGGCTTCAGCGAAGGGCCAGCCCAGAACGCTGGTGTCCCAGGCATCCTGTTTTGTGCAGAGACAGCCCAGCATGTGAACGCAAGCACAGCACATGATTGACCACATCCTAAAGCTGCAGACGAACTGACTATCTGAATGGGCGGTGGGCTTGGTTCCAAACAGCCCTTCCAAACACAAAAGTCTAGATCCACAAACGAAGGACACCAACTAGTCTTAAAACTCTCGCTATTGCACGATAGATCTCTAATCAAGAGTGAGTAAAATTACCACCAGTAAGATACATTAGATAACTCAATTATGTTGGTATGAACTAACATATACAGTTATTTGTAATGATTGTTATTTGTTTAACTCGAATGCTAATTATTTCTATATTTTTGTTTCATGTTGATATTACGTTTATTACATATTACATTTATTATGCCAAAAAGTGAGACAATGAGAAATAACTCTAAACTATGTATTTTTCCTGCTTTGCGGGAATTATATGAAAGTCAAAATAGACAGCATCGATCCATGAAGACTGTTGATTGGCTTTTGAATAGGCTAGGATCATACGCGCATTGCGTGGGAAAGCCCCAAATTTAGTAACCCGCTGTATGATGGCCTGTGCTTTACACTGTAGATGTGCCCGCTGTGCGATGGCCTGTGCTTTACACTGTAGATGTGCCCGCTGTGCGATGGCCTGTGCTTTACACTGTAGATGTGCCCACTGGCTGTGCGATGGCCTGTGCTTTACACTGTAGATGTACCCGCTGGCTGTACGATGGCCTGTGCTTTACACTGTAGATGTGCTCGCTGTGCGATGGCCTGTGCTTTACACTGTAGATGTGCCCGCTGTGCGATGGCCTGTGCTTTACACTGTAGATGTGCCCACTGGCTGTGCGATGGCCTGTGCTTTACACTGTAGATGTACCCGCTGGCTGTACGATGGCCTGTGCTTTACACTGTAGATGTACCTGCTGGCTGTACGATGGCCTGTGCTTTACACTGTAGATGTGCTCGCTGTGCGATGGCCTGTGCTTTACACTGTAGATGTGCCCGCTGTGCGATGGCCTGTGCTTTACACTGTAGATGTGCCCACTGTGCGATGGCCTGTGCTTTACACTGTAGATGTGCTTGCTGGCTGTCCGATGGCCTGTGCTTTACACTGTAGATGTGCCCGCTTTGCGATGGCCTGTGCTTTACACTGTAGATGTGCCCACTGGCTGTGCGATGGCCTGTGCTTTACACTGTAGATGTACCCGCTGGCTGTACGATGGCCTGTGCTTTACACTGTAGATGTACCCGCTGGCTGTACGATGGCCTGTGCTTTACACTGTAGATGTGCTCGCTGTGCGATGGCCTGTGCTTTACACTGTAGATGTGCCCGCTGTGCGATGGCCTGTGCTTTACACTGTAGATGTGCCCACTGTGCGATGGCCTGTGCTTTACACTGTAGATGTGCTTGCTGGCTGTCCGATGGCCTGTGCTTTACACTGTAGATGTGCTCGCTGGCTGTCCGATGGCCTGTGCTTTACACTGTAGATGTGCCTGCTGTGCGATGGCCTGTGCTTTACACTGTAGATGTGCCCACTGGCTGTGCGATGGCCTGTGCTTTACACTGTAGATGTGCCCGCTGGCTGTACGATGGCCTGTGCTTACACTGTAGATGTGCTCGCTGTGAGATGGCCTGTGCTTTACACTGTAGATGTGCCCGCTGGCTGTATGATGCCCTGTGCTTTACACTGTAGATGTGCTCGCTGTGCGATGGCCTGTGCTTTACACTGTAGATGTGCTCGCTGGCTGTCCGATGGCCTATGCTTTACACTGTAGATGTGCTCGCTGGCTGTGCGATGGCCTGTGCTTACACTGTAGATGTGCCTGCTGTGCGATGGCCTGTGCTTTACACTGTAGGTGTGCCCGCTGTGCAATGCCTGTGCTTTACACTGTAGGTATGCTCGCTGGCTGTCCGATGGCCTGTGCTTTACACTGTAGATGTGCTCGCTGGCTGTGCGATGGCCTGTGCTTACACTGTAGATGTGCCTGCTGTGCGATGGCCTGTGCTTTACACTGTAGATGTGCCCGCTGTGCAATGGCTGTGCTTTACACTGTAGGTGTGCTCGCTGTGCGATGGCCTGTGCTTACACTGTAGATGTGCCCGCTGGCTGTACAATGCCCTGTGATTTACACTGTAGATGTGCCCGCTGTACGATGGCCTGTGCTTTACACTGTAGATGTGCCCGCTGTGCGATGGCCTGTGCTTTACACTGTCGATGTGCCCACTGTGCGATAACCTGTGATTTACACTGTAGATGTGCTTGCTGGCTGTCCGATGGCCTGTGCTTTACACTGTAGATGTGCTCGCTGGCTGTCCGATGGCCTGTGCTTTACACTGTAGATGTGCCCGCTGTGCGATGGTCTGTACTTTACACTGTAGATGTGCCCGCTGTGCGATGGCCTGTGCTTTACACTGTAGATGTGCTCGCTGGCTGTGCGATGGCCTGTGCTTTACACTGTAGATGTGCTTGCTGGCTGTCTGATGGCCTGTGATTTACACTGTAGATGTGCTCGCTGGCTGTGCGATGGCCTGTACTTTACACTGTAGATGTGCTCGCTGGCTGTGTGATGGCCTGTGCTTTACACTGGAGATGTGCCCACTGTGCGATGGCCTGTGCTTTACACTGTAGATGTGGTCTGAGCAGGTGGGTGGCGGAGGACCCAAATGGCAGACTAGACTGACCTGAAAATTCAGATGAGCTGCTTCAGAATCGCACTGTACTAAGTGACATTACACCCCCAGTAGTGGCTCCCCTGCCACTTTAGCACACAGCGAATCACAGAATTACCAAACCACTGAGGCATGTCAGAATACGTGAGGGAAATGCCACTTTACCATGCGCCTGCCCGGAAACAGAGCCCATTGTTTAGTTTTTGTCTGACTTTCTGTGAGCGCGTGCATGCTGCAGTTTAAACAGGATGCATTTGTGGGGTGTTTATACAGGTCCCATGTGCAGTCGGACCTGGGATGGGTGGCTGTGCTGGGACGACACAGAGGCGGGGATTACCTCCGAACAGCACTGTCCCGACTACTTCCAGGACTTTGACCCTTACGGTGAGTCTCTGCCCTGCTCTGAGCATCTGGTTCACAAAACACACTTTACATTACACCATACACCATTCTTAAAGCAGAGTCCCTCTCCCGGAGTGACTTGCAGCATGAGAGGGTGTAAGCCAATCCAGCGGAGCCGCTCAAACCTGGCTGGCCGCGTTCCCAGACCAGCCAACCTTCATGCAGTATCACTAAAGCACCAAACATGGGTTTAAGAAATAAAGAAAATAATGACTATGATATTTATCCAATTTTAATAAAATTTTAAATTAGCTTTGTATCTATCATGAGAGTAACATTATCCACAACAGGGAAATCAGTGTTTTGGAGACCATTTTACTTACGCAAGCAATCTGTCAATTTCCATATTAACCAATCAGCACTGCATGTGTTTAGTTGGCTGCCAATCAGAAGTGAACTTGAATAGACACACTGTCTTCAGATCTCCAACCCTCATGTTTTGAAGTGGTGCACTTTACAATAGGAAATATTTACCAGTTTTTGAATTCGGAAGACTTGAGTTACACGTCTGTGTTTTGTGGCTTAATGTGCCTTTAAATGCGAGAAACAGGTGATTGCTCAGGGTCTGTAGACTTCACCTTCATTTGTTCATTTAATTTATTTATTATTTCTCTGCAAAAGAAAACCTTTGACACAACCAAGCTGAAGGTTTCTTTTTCATACTGTGTCCCCTTTCAGTAAAATGATGACTCACCTGCAAATGCCAATGTCTCTCTCATAGGTGCCAATGTTTACATTGCTACATTGGCCTTGTAGCAATGGAATATTATTTTCATCTTACTTTAGGAAAACGAGTCTTGACATTGCTAGAATATACCCATTTTTAATTTGACCTTGGAACACCGACATGAGTGTACATTTCAGTATCGGTGCGGTAATGTCCACTTACCAAACTTCTTACCACTGGTTGCTTAGAAATGATGTGGGCTGATAGCTCTAGAGGCTCATTCATCATGCTGAAGTCAAAAGAAGATTAATTTAGCGAGTCGTGTGGGGTGGCCGAATCTCAAGCCAACGCCGACCCCCCCTCCCCTCCAGGAGAGCGCTGCACACCGCGGTACTTTATCAGCTGTGCCCCCTGTGAATTCTCTGCCTTCAAACTTTCTGAATAAAGCGAGAAATACAAAGAGGACTGTCTCCTTTTAAAAAAAAACGGATTTGATGTGATTTTGGACACGCAGTATGAGCAGCGAATCAGTAGTGCAGGATGCAGCACCGCCGGCGGATGGAACAGTGCAGGTGACGAATTTGCTTACAGCTCTGCTCACAGGTCCTGTTTCTTTCCAACAGAGAAGGTGACGAAGATTTGCAATGAAAATGGCCGCTGGTTTTCACATCCAGAGAGTAACAGAACGTGGACAAACTACACCAGGTGCAATGAACACACAAATGAAGGCAGAGTGGTATGAGTATTTTCCAGTTTATTCATAAGTTCGTTTATATATTATATTATATAATATTATATTATATTTAAGTGTATCTGTGTCAGATAAACCATGGTTTACATTGATGTTTGATTAATAGTTACGTAGTAACCTGTCCTGGATCAACCTGACTTCAGTTAAATATTTGTGCTTATGGAAACTTAAGAGATTTGTATTTTCCGTTCTCTTGCAGACAGCGATGAACTTGTTCTACTTAACCCTAATTGGCCAGGGATTGTCTTTGATTGCATTGTTTATTTCACTGGGAATATTTTTCCATTTCAAGTAAGTAAATAATAGCAGCAATCTTTCTACTCATTATCAGTCACTGTGTAGGTCTGTGTGAGGTCATTCATTATCAGTTAGTGTGTAGGTCTGTGTGAGGTCATTCATTATCAGTTACATTATCAGTTACTGTGTAAATCTGTGTGAGGTCATTCATTATAAGTGACTGTGTAGGTCTGTATGAGGTCATTCATTGTCAGTTACTCTCTAGGCCTGTAGAAAGGCATTCATGATCACTTATTGTGTAATGTGTAGGTCAGCGGGAGTAAAAACCAGCATTGAAAGACATTATTATTATTAACTGGTGTTGATGTGGGCAGCCAGCTCATTTAGCCAGGGTAATTGGTGGAAAAAAATCTACTCACACACTGGCCCTCCAGGACTGGAGTTGCCTGCCCCTGATCTGTACATATTTGAGTTTAATCTTCGATTATTGGTTCCTACATTCATTGTAACATTATTATCTTGGCTCTTTCTATCAGCAGCTTAAGTTGCCAGAGGATAACGCTGCACAAGAACCTGTTCTTCTCCTTTGTGTTAAACTCAATCATCACCATCATTTTACTGACCGCAGTTGCTAACAACCAGGAGCTGGTGCAGCAGAACCCTGTGAGTATGGCAGTGTATAGTGTAGAATAGCCCTGTGAGTATATCAGTGTTGAGTGTAACAGAACCCTGTGAGTATGTCAGTGTTTAGTGTAGCAGAACTGTGAGTATATCAGTGTTGAGTGTAATAGAACCCTGTGAGTATATCAGTGTTTAGTGTAGCAGAACTATGAGTATATCAGTGTTTAGTGTAGCAGAACCCTGTGAGTATATCAGTGTTTAGTGTAGCAGAACCCTGTGAGTATATCAGTGTTTAGTGTAGCAGAACCCTGTGAGTATATCAGTGTTGAGTGTAATAGAACCCTGTGAGTATATCAGTGTTGAGTGTAGCAGAACTGTGAGTATATCAGTGTTTGGTGTAGCAGAACTGTGAACATATCAGTGTTGAGTGTAATAGAACCCTGTGAGTATATCAGTGTTTAGTGTAGCAGAACTGTGAGTATATCAGTGTTTAGTGTAGCAGAACCCTGTGAGTATATCAGTGTTTAGTGTAGCAGAACCCTGTGAGTATATCAGTGTTGAGTGTAGTAGAACTGTGAGTATATCAGTGTTTGGTGTAGCAGAACTGTGAGTATATCAGTGTTTTGTGTAGCAGAACCCTGTAAGTATGTCAGTATTTACTAAACCAGTATAATATAGTGTTTACTGTTAGCTCAATGCTGTTTAAATGGTTGTGCGTTTCATCCTTTGTTTCATCAAAGCTGGTCAGTATTATGTGCTGACCATAAACTCTTTTCCTGTGATGATGTCATCGCAGGTGAGCTGCAAAGTGTCCCAGTTCATTCATCTCTACCTTTTTGGCTGTAACTACTTCTGGATGCTGTGTGAGGGGATCTACCTTCACACGCTCATCGTTGTGGCAGTGTTCGCCGAAAAGCAGCACTTAATGTGGTACTATCTTCTGGGATGGGGTACGTATGTTTGACTCATTATAGTGCAGGTCACTATTGCAATATCATGATCCTAGTTCTCCTTGTACAATTTACTGTGATCCTATCATGGTCACCCTTTGATATCATGGTCACATGGGTTATTTTGCTTCTTTCTCCTCAGGATTCCCATTGATACCGGCTTCCATTCATGCAATCGCCCGCAGTTACTACTACAATGATAAGTACGTTGCTGGGGTTTTCTCATGTTCAAGGTTTTGTGTTGTAGTGACAGGGACTGAAGTTAAATGTAGCTTCTCTGTATGTGGCAATGGAGCTGAGTCTTCCTGTTTATTTGACTATAATCTTATTTTTTTACCATTTGTCAGTTAAAAGTTTGTCCCAGATACAGGGCTTAATAGACTCTGTGGGCATTATCACAATTAGGCAAGTTTTCTTAAGCAGTAGGAATTCCTGGAAACATGCTAAATTTTATAATATTATCCAGCTATTTTAAGGCTTGCAGTATTACATGAAGGAATGGTCCTGCCACAATATCAAAACAAAAGGTCTCAGGGAATGTTCTGAAAAATCCTTGTGTGTCTTTTCCACCTGTAGTTGCTGGATCAGTTCGAACACGTCTCTGCTCTATATTATCCACGGACCCATCTGCGCTGCGTTGTTGGTAAGGCCGAGACTGGTGATCGGAAGGCCCACGCGAGCGTTGCGCATTATTGCGGGGATTCTCCAGGCGTTTGCTCCGCCGCGAGCTCGTTTAACAGCTCTCTGATTAATGGGCCTCCAGGCCTCGTTCACTCCCTGTCCGCGGTTGAATGAAAAGCCCTGGCCTGCCCGTCAGTGCAGATCACAGAGCTTTATTATGGCCTCCTCAGAGCACTCTTATTCCTGCATCAGAAGGGTCCAGTTATCAGCCTGGCTCATTATTATTACTGGGGTGGTTGGCCTTCTTCTAGCCTGTTACATGCACATGCACATTTCATTCACTTAGCATTACATTTCATTACATTACAGGCATTTAGCAGACGCTCTTATACAGAGCGACTTATACAACTTTCATATTGCATTGATTTATACAGCTGGATGTATACTAAAGCAATACAGGTTAAGTACCTTGCTTAGGGTCCTACCCAGGAATCGAACCTTTGGCCATCAGGTAACAAGACCAGTTCCTTACCCATTGTACTACACTGCTGCTTAGCGGACGGTTGTATCCAGAGCGATTAACAAAAGTGGAGAATTTCAGTGTTAATCTGAGAAATACAAAAGTGTGACGACATCAAGAAGGTACAGAAAGTATGTTTATAATCAATAAGTGTGAAATTAATCAGACAGACCAACCACTAGTTTTGTAAACGGAAGTAGATCCCACTACACAGCCATCGTGTAGCATTCTTTTTTCCATTGGTGGAAGTGTTTGGTTGTGCTGGTTGTTTGGTTTTTAGAAGTTGACTCTTTTTATTTTGGCCGCAGGTGAACTTGTTTTTCCTGCTGAACATCGTGCGTGTCCTCATTACCAAGCTGAAGGTGACGCACCAGGCGGAATCCAGCCTCTACATGAAGGCCGTCCGAGCGACTCTCATTCTGGTGCCTCTGCTGGGGATCCAGTACGTTCTGCTGCCCTACAAACCCCATGGACGCGTCTCCTCAGAGGTCTACGATTACGTCATGCATATTTTAATGCATTATCAGGTATGGGACATACTATTTATCTTTTTTAGTATTATTATTATTAGTAGTAGTAGTAGTAGTAGTAGTAGTAAGGGCAGTGTCAGTGACTGCAGGTAGTGTAGAGTGATAAAAAGCTTTTTCTGAATAGACAAAGTCAAATACATGGACTGACAGCTCAGTCAGTCTGACTGTCCAAATCCCCCGAGCCAGGTGCTGAAGTGCCTGACCTGTATCGCTGGGAACACAGATGCATTCCGGGGTCGTGTCTGGAGTTGAAGGGAGATAAAATGATCTGAGAGGGAGATACTTATCTTAACTGAGTATTGTCCTTTTTCTTTCGCAGGGGCTGCTGGTGTCCACCATTTTCTGCTTTTTTAATGGAGAGGTAAGATTTTCAATTTAATATTTGATTAAATTGTTCCCATTTTCTGATTTAATTGTCAGTGCTACAAGGAGATCAAGGTAGGCTGAGCTTGCTAAGATGAGATCAGGTCTTGTTGCTAGGAGACTAAGTAAAACGATCCCCATGTGTTACCATCTATGTAACATCAAAAGGCTGAAATCATTGTACACCAAGTAAACTGCGTCAATGAATACATTTTTCTGTGTGGCTTAGAGAAGGACACAATGTTGTATTTCCAATATAGGATGTTTAGGTACATGTGATGCTAAACTGTATAAGTTAACTAGCCTATGATTTCATGGATCATGTATGATAACAGGTAAATGCTAAGAAGCAAGGCAGGTGTTTTTAGATATTTCCTGCATGGCATGTCCTTGCATTGGCCATGGAGCAGGTTTCTGTAGTCCACAGATGCTGGAACCAACCACTTAAACCCAACACAGCTAAGTCTAACTCACATTTACAACCAATTATGTTAGTTTCTCAAAGTCATTTAAAGTTTAAGAAAACACGGACAGGAGAAGGCCTGCACTGTAAAAACTGCATGGAAACAAGGTGTTCAATGAGTGTGTTTAATAGGTCTCAGTTCCCATCACTGAAACAAGCACTGGTATTATCTTGCATCAGTATGACGAAAGCCTACAAGACATGAATATGGAGTTAGGCGATAACGTCGGTAAAACACCCTGCTGCTGATTATACACACTGGTGAAATGCACAGGCAAATACAGAGATTACCATTACATCGCTTCCCTGCAGCAAATTCATTTCGGTGACTTAAAGCAGAGTCATAAGTGAGGAAGCATCCATCTTGTATGTTCAAATGAAGAAAGCATTTCTGAGATTAAGGGTCAAAATGAAATTAATTAAAATCCTCGCCAGCCAATCTTCTTGAGCAGCCAAGCGGGGAAAAACATCCGCTTCTTTACTCTGGGTGTGTGGCACACCAGGATTTAACAGCTTTTTACATTTAAATGTAAGTTTGTTGTAGCGTTTCCTGTCTTACTCTGAAGCTCTGGATAGCTGAATTAGACTTATGCTATGTTCAGAGGACTTTCATTTTTTATCTCATGTCACCCTTCAGAGGACTTCAGAGTTACACAGGGCACTGTTTCATGTTAATGGCCTGTGAACCTGATTAATTCAATATTTTATTTATTTACTTTTTTGTATACCTTGGACAAAATTGTGGGAAACAACATCAGAGGTATTCTCCTGGAAGCCGCAAGAAAAACATGGAAAAAAAACTGTCCTGATGTCCCCAGCGTAAAGTTCACCACGAAATTCCCCTCCGGAAAATTCCAAGATATATTCACTCCAGATTATTTGAATATTGGCAGACGTCCATGGGCACAGCAGTTGCTGTTGTGATGCAGAGGGATGTTCTGAAACTTGGCCTGTTGTGTTGGTATTGGACTGACCTGAAAGCTGTGCATGCATCCATACAGATAAGCCCTAATGGGGCCTAATACTATGTAAAAGTTGTGTAAGTCGCATCTGCTAAATGCCAGTAATGTAATCTAATGGACACACACACACAGGCTGGGTAAAGAACACAGATAAGTCCTAATGGGGAAACACACACAGGCTGGGTAAATATTGCAATGTGTAAAAAAAAATGCTTTTATGTGAAATGTATTTATCATATTTTTGAAGAAGTCCATTTTTAAACTTGATAGTTTTTTATATTTACAGACAGCTTAAAAAGACTCAATTGAATCTGGCTATTTTGGCCTCTCATTAGACCTCATATGCAATGTCAAAGTTTCCCACTGTTTCCCATGCACTGACTTTATTTGGGCGGCGGAAAATAGATTTGCCCTCACCCAAAAAGTGCAGCCTACTGTCACCTGCCTACTGCCTTTCATTTTACCTGCCTCCCATGCACTTTCAAAATGGGAGCCTAATTCTGTCAATACAATTACCCGTCATCTACCAAATTTCATATGCTTTCATTGAAAAAAAGAATCATCAATCACTGACAGACAAGAAAGTGAATTGTTCCTTTAACAAAGAACAACAGGAGTTGTTCTTTGTTAAAGGACAGTTTGACAGTTTGGAATATTCCGCAGAGGTATGATGCATATTTCATCAAAAAGCGGAGCATTGTTTTTGGGTGTAAGAGCTTGACCTCCCCGTGGAGGTCAGAACAGCTGAGACACTGACACTGACACTGACCCACTTCAAGCGATGACTGAAGACTCACCTCTTCAGGCTGCACCTCTCCCCATCCCTCCCTACCTCCCTGTAATCTCTTAAATGACTGTAAGCTTAGGGTTGTAACTAGGTAGCTGTTTCGTAGGTGACTTAGTTAATGCACCTGTCTTAACTACTGCTTGTATTTTTGCATAGACTGCGTTGTTGCTGTTCTCGTTTGTGTTAGTGTTAATCAGTTTAACCTTCAGGGTCCAAGTTGAACTATGCGGTTGTTCCCTGCACTTGGACCGGTACTTCTCTCTAGGGTTTTCGTCATACTTGTTCCTGGTTATGGTTATACGCTTTGTTGTACGTCGCTGTGGATAAGAGCGTCTGCCAAATGCCTGTAATGTAATGTAATTGTAAAGAGAAATGAGTATTGAATGCAGATAGTGACCTGGTGCGTCCCACTCGATAGCTGAAAGGTTACGGTTAAACTCTGAGAGCCACGGCAGGACTACTGCATGTAAACTGCTGCAGATCATCTTTCCTCCTCTATCTTGCTGAGGCAATGGGAGCCAATTACAGTATGAACACACAGATGAAGGCAGGCTGAGACAGGCTTCTAAGTGCAAAGATTCAAAGGTGTACAGCGGTGTAGGTGTTACAGCTTTGCACCTTGAATCAATCATTTAAGACGTTAATTTAATTATCTAAAACATTTTTGTTAGACGCTGGCGTATAATTTCATGGCCCTTGGGCTTTAAGGGTTTAACACAAATCTGCTTTACGTAATATTCAGTATAATTACATACGGTCTCAGTTTAAAGTGTAATTTTGCCCCTGAGATTAAAATTGTGGCATTCAGTCCGCATTGGTTTCGGTTGCGTCGGCTGGTGGAGAGAGCACATGCACCTGGGCTGCGTTAGCTAATCAGCCCAGGTGCTTAAAGGTGTGCTGCCCTCCACAGTTCGAGGCTGAGACCAGGAGCTAAGACCGAGAGCGCAGTTATGAGTTTTGTTTCGTTTTATTTCAAGCACTAAAAAAGAAAGGAATCCTCAGCTGGGATCTCCCTCCCAAAGGTGCCACATTAGCGTGGGACAATAATTCATGAGATTATGATGAGTTTATGAAATCACTGACAGGAATTAAAAATTGATGTCGGATTTTTACCCCTGTCTATCAGTTTACTGGTTTGAAAAGAAATGAAACAGAAGCCTGATTTCCTTTAAAATGTGTATCACTTGTGTCATCATTAAGATGAATATCATGCAACTTCTACTTGTTGTTGTCGCCTAAAAGCTTCTTCCATTTTGGGCTGAGATCTGCATTCTACTGGCTGTCATCAGCCGTAGATCTCCCTGTCATCAGTCGTAGATCTTCACTTACGGGGACTGCCACAGCCAAAATGAGTTTAACACAGGAGTCATTACAAATAAATCACATGGGTTAATGTGTTAATATTGACAGACCTAAAATAAACAAAACAATGTCAGTGGTTGACACCCAGTGAATTTTTAACTCTTCATGCACATGGAAGAATGGGTAGGTCCTTTAGCATTGACTGACTGATGTAAAGGGAATATTAATAATGTATACAGGAATAAGACTGGCCTACTCCTCTCATAACGCATGTGAAGGGCATAATCGGAATATGACCCTGACCGGAATGAGGATCATTCTTCAGCAGAACGTGTGCATGTAAACATGGTCATTGAAAAAAAAACATCCGTTGGAAATCTTTGTTGTTAAATGGGAAAGTCCTGAATTGAAGTGTAAGCTCGCGGTCCCTGTCCCTGTCGGTGCAGGTGCAAGGCGTTCTGAGGCGACACTGGAACCAGTACCGCATGCAGTTCGGGGGAAACTTTGCCCACGCGGACGCCAGGTCCACCTCCTACACGGCCTCCTCCATCACCGAGGTGCAGGGATGCTACAGCATCGACGGACACTCGGAACACTTGAACGGCAAGAGCTGCCACGACATCGAGACCACCATCCTGAGAACGGAGCACCCGTTCGCCTGAGGCCCTGCCCCTCTGGCCGAGGGGCCTACCGCGGCGCAGGACGTCAGAGGGTTCCGTGCTGATGTCACGCAGCAGACCAGGAAGTCCCTGTTACTCTGTATGAGCCAGAAATGGTTTTACTGTCTGTAATAGAAATGGGCGCTTCATTTTGACTGGGGATCCCTGAGGATTCTTCCCGGCAGATTGTAGGGATTGTAAGACATCATTAGCTGCTCCTTTACTCCTTATCTCTGAAAAACATGCACACACTCTGGATGTCTGTCTCAAAGCAAAGCGCTGTACCCTCCTCTCCTCATAAAAACATGAAAAAGGCACCATCACCCATCCGCATTACAACTTTTCAGGTTCATTTGAAAGGAACCATTTTGCTTGTGAAAAAAATACATTAGTGCTTTTGTCAAGAGCTTGATACCAACATTCAGACTGGTCCCCTAATGCTTGTTCATGCTTTAATAAAATAATAATAACAAAAAAAACATGGCCGCTATGGACTGTGAAGAGGAGTCCAAGAGAAAGAGGGGGCAGACATCTTGAAGCACTGGATCTACACTTACACAGTTTAATAACCTCTCACTGTCTTCACTGTCATTATTACCCATTATCCTTTATCTTCAAGACCAATTATCATGCTGTGCTTAATCAGTTCTTATTTTATTTTTTTCCACTTTCAGTGAGTTATATGATTTCTGATTATATAATATTAGACAAAGCACTGCAGAAACAAGTCTTCAAGTGTACTTGACTTTTTTTATCATGAATTGCGTGGGGAGAAATGTTAACCTGAATAATCTTTCACAAGAGATGACACGGTGAGTACTATATCAGATGCTGCAGGATACATCAGATAAACTCAATCTCCACAAATGCATTGTGGTGTAATTATAAAGTGATTTTATTTGATCATAAAAATTGTATGACGTGTACTGAATGTGTAAGGCCTACCACTGCAGTCTTCTAGGAAATGTGGCTCCTCCTTACGGTGAGTCATTTATGTTTTATGAATCCAGTTTTATTCCGTTTTAAGAGAAGTTGGTGCCCTTTTGATGCTAAACAGTTTTTCCTAAGTTTTGACAGGCCTTTTTATGACCTTGTCTAAATATAAGGATTTCTTTCTAATTCCCATACTATAATAAATACTTTATTTTACATTTTTCAGATCCATGGCATTGTTAAGGCATTAGAATTTCTCAAAATATTTTTGTATCCAATTACAAAAAAGGTACACGTTATGTATTCAGCTGAAGTAAAATGACATTGCAATATGGCTAACATAATTCAAGCCCTGAATTTATGATTGCGTTAATATTCATAAACCATGACAGATATTTCTAGCCTTAGCAGTGTATCCATGGATCCTGTGTATATGAGGTAAATTCGACAAGTCTTGCAGAGCAGGCTCAAGGGGGAAAGAAAGATGGCCGATGGGTCTCAACTGAAGATGAATTAAAATATCTGTATTTAATCATTTCATATTCATGACAGCACATTCAGCCTTCAGATACAATTGGCCTACTTTATTCTACCGCTGGCTGTAATCTACAATCTTAAATATGAAATTAATCTTCTTACATTCCCTCAGGACTTAGATGTATGCCCTATAAATATATGTCATTTTTATGTCTGGCACATATATTTATCTTGTTTCCATTAAGTACTTTCAGAAAATCTTTTCTTTGAGCATTCAAGTCATTTCATGTTCAAATGCTGGAAGGAAATCTGCTTACACTCAGAAATTGTAAATACGTTTGTAAATCAAGGACTGCAAAGGTTATTTGTGTGTAACATATTTATATGTGTATGCGTATATGTGTATACAGATAGAAATACATTCAAGTATGAGTTATCGTTTTTATTTATGAGACTATGGGAGACTGAATGGAAGTGCTTTGGAGTGTGTTTTTTTTCTGTAAAAGAAGATGAGGGGTCTCCCTACTGGCAGACACCAGGCCTAAGAGTGATGCTAATGCGGAAAACTTTACTGTACAAGTGTTTGTATGGGGACTCAGTGTAGTGAACTGGGTTTAATTACAGAAAGATGGCAGGGTTTCGTAATCAACTCTGTAAGACCAATCAGCTTCGGCACGATGGCTTTCAACATTGGTATCTTTCCAGGAAGTGTCATAATCTTTTGTATATTTAGGACTTAACATAGTTAGACTAAGAAAACGGCATTATCAATGTTTTTGTTTTGTTTTTTTCAAAAGAAGGAAAATAAAAAGCTAATGATATGAAATATGAATGGAAAGTGCTACTTGCAACAATTGCAGTATGTACCGATTCAGCTGAAGTTAACATTGTTACATTTTTATGGTAAATTTAGTGATAAAGTGTGTAATCTACTTTTATATCACCACAAGGCTTGTAGACCATGTTGCTTTTTTTTCTGAAACGTTTTCATAGGTGTTTGCGTTTGTGTACACCTTGCAGCTCATCGAAGGGCAAACCTGTTTATAGATGATGTTGAAATAACATCAGTATGATACTGTACTCTATTTTATTCAGATCCTGATGCTTGGACTCTTCTCCGCAATGTGTGAATTTAAAACTTTGTGTCTTTTATTCTGTAGATGTTGACATATATTTCTGGCCAACTGTTTATTACTGAATGTGGGCAATCTTGCAAATATAGATCATTATCAGCAAACGTGCATCTCATGGGTTTTTTTCTTTACTTCAACATTGTGTTTCAGCATCTGTTTGAGTTATTTAACCTATTCAGTTAAGCAGTGTAACTGAATGACAGTCACCTGTGTGTAAAGCTGTCCCAGTTATATAGACATTCATAGAATTTTGTCCAACGTTTAATTTTCTAAATGGTCCCATAGCCAGTCATTGCAGCTAACTCTCTCAAAATCACGTTTAATTACACAATCATATTACAAAACCTGCTCATCGTAGCCTTTATGAGGTCAGCTCGTATATTATCCATTTGTATAACAGAATACAGCATATACAGTACATGTGCACATGTAGTACCTTATCCCTAGACTTAGCCAGTCTCATAATGTATATGCCATACTGCCAGGCTAATGTGTTTAGTAGCAGTGCCATATCTCATGCACACAGTTTACATTGGGAAGAACGCAGCTCTTGCTGATGTTAAAGAATTTAAACATTCATATAAGGGTCAACAGAGCAAGGAGAGGCGCGAGTCATTATCGTCGACATAATCATCAGGGAATCACATATAGTGAAATAATCATCTGGGAATCACATATAGTGAAATAATCATCAGGGAATCCCATATAGTGAAATAATCATCAGGGAATCACATATGGTGAAAGAATCATCAGGGAATCCCATATAGTGAAATAATCCTCAGGGAATCCCATATAGTGAAATAATCATCAGGGAATCCCATATAGTGAAATAATCATTAGGGAATCCCATATAGTGAAGTAATCATTAGGGAATCCCTTATAGAGAAATAATCACCAGGGAATCCCCTATAGCGATATCTCTAGAAACAATGGGGTCTTTTTGAGATTTGTCCCCAACAGACTCTTTATACTGAAAACCTTTGACTGGCTCATTTATTTATTTATTTATTTATTTATTTTGGCTGTGGCTGTGGTAGTTTCAGCGTAGTTACAAACCAAGTAGTACCCCATTTTATCGATTCACGCATCTGATGCATCTTGGGTTGTCTAAGGTTTTTCTGAATTCAACTGCAAATTAAGAACTTCCAGAAGTTCTAGAGTTCTCAGGTTATCAGTGGCTTGTGTTATAATAATAATAATAATAATAATAATAATAATAACAACAACAATAATAATAATAAGAAGAAAAAAAAGGGAAGAAGAATTATTGCTAGACCAGGAGTTGAGGAGTAGTGTACAGAAAGCAGTGTTATACTACACTACCACATACCCCTGCTCTTCAGAAGCAGCTTTTAATGCTAAAAGTGTATGGATAATGGCAGCACTGAAATAAAAATTATAACAGCATATGGGTGGTGTGGTGTTGCCCTGCTGTAAAGCTGCAGTGAAGACTCCCAGCAAATAGAGTGGACCCACCTCACAGCCTGACGCAGATGCGCCTCTTCCCTGCTCACTCCCTTAAGCTCTTTCCCTTCCTGTCTCCATTTTAGAAATGAGAGCAGGACATTTGCTGCTCATCAGGAAGTGTTTTTCTGGTTTTTCCTTTGACCAATCAGGCCTCAATGAATTCACTTCGTTAGCAACTGCTTGACAACCGCACTTGGTGTGAGTTTTCTACCCCGTCTGCATCTCGTTGCTGTTATAAGGCTTGGCAAAATAAAATGAATACATGTTTTAATGCTTTGAAAATAATATCATGTACAAGGTATCCAGCAACATAAAAAGCACACCTGCTGTAGTTACTTAGTATTGAACTTCACAGATCACCTTTGAGCCACGTTGCTCATGTGACCATGAGGTCGTTTCCACGGAAAAACTGTAGGACATGCAGCACTTCTACTGTTCAGGTGCAGTGGAACACAAAGCAGGATTCCACAAACAGAACTTTCCAAAAAATGCAGTGTTCATTGACACCCTAACAGAAAAGGATTATTACTTCAAACATTACAGTGGTTCTCATAATCCCAATTTTAATGGGGCGTAGGAAAGAATATAGCCATATTCTTACTCGTAACAGTGAGTGAACACAAAGAAACCCAACCAAAGAGATGCCTTTGATGTTTCAATTCATAAAGGTGATTAACTTCTGTTTTCAAATGTGTTCACGGGAAAAGACTGGTCAGGTTTGTTAAAGAATACATACAGCATGCACAGTAAAATGTTCAGTGCCAGTTAAACTCTGATAGTATACATATGAATCCAATAGGGACCGTATGTGCCCTATCAGAGTTGATTTCACACTGGATGTTTTACTATATATATGCAGTAACGGTTGGAAAAAACACAGCGCAAGGGGTTCTCCACACCCTGTTCTAGAGCACAGATTCTCAAATCTGGCCCTTGACACAATAGTACTGATAACTTTCTATTCAACCTAGTTAATTTAATGATTGATTAACGTCACTGATTGGCCAGGGATTCCATTCATCTGATGTCATAGGTGTAAATCAATCCCTGATTGGTGGGGAAGAGTGAAAAACAGCTCCTGGAATCCAGATGCACACTCCAGTATCCTTATCCTAGAGGTTAACTTTTGTTCTTGTTCATGTTGATTTAAAAAATTCATCACACAAAAAATAAGATTTATTTAAATCCCGACTGTAAATTTTGATATAATTTGGATTCCAGTGTTATGTTCACCCCCCCCCCCCAAAAAAATAAAAAAAATAAAAATGAGAAGCAAACACAAAGAGCCATTCCTGCTCATCATGAAAAGGCCAGAACGTGGTACCTCTCCCTGGGCACGGCTTCCCAAAATGGACCGGATGCCCCTCTTCCTGTCCCGCTGCTCGCAATGCACAGAACATTCAGGAATTCTCCAGCGGAAAAAGCCGCAGCGCCGCTCCGGGGAAAGACGGAAATCAGCGCGTCACCGCTCGGACCGAGCCAGTGTGGCAGATCTCCACACCAGACAGAGTCAACCGGAGCTGCTCTCAGCCAGTATCTGCCTTTCATTTTACACATGAGTACAGGTCAGAGGGGTTGGGGGGCTTGGGGGGTGGAAGATAAGGAAGAATAAAGGTTGAATCTAGGATACAGATTCTCTCACATTAACAAACACTCCACTGCCACAGTTTCTCGCTCTCCTATGGACTACCCAGACCTTTCCCAGCTTTTTATTCCGATTGTATGCGAGTACCTGTGAAAAGATCACTGCTTCAAAGCAAAGCCTTCTCCCTTGTGGAATTTCCTGTTGTACAGTACATCATAAATCTGGCTTTCCCATTCTAGTGTTAATCATGGTGTCCTATGGTCTTTACAGTGTAACACCACTTTTCACAGGTATACAGAACAAGCCTATGTTTGAGCTTTGAAAATAAATGCACAGAATAACAGCATTTATAAACAGGGACTCAACTCAAACAGTTTGCCTGACGGCCTACCTCGCCTTCTGGCAAGTCAGTTATCATATTTCCCGTCCTCTATAATCTACATCAGTTGTTACTAATAAGTACATGCTGCTTTCAGTCCATAGAATCAGAGACACGCATTTTTAATGTATTTTTCTGTCTTTCCAAGCAATAGGAAGCAGGACTTCACACAAAAAGGGCAACTATAGTACCTGGAACAAAAAAAAAAGGTAAATAAGACTAATCATAAAAACAATTGACAGTGTTATCAGCTTAAAAAATGAAAGTCTAAAAACTCAACTAAATGAAGGATTTAAAATTTGTGATTAAATTCGATTACAATCAGTTGTTTAACAGTCTCCTCCATCATTATTTGGCAGTGCTGAGTGTAAACATGTCGAAAGGAGAAGAGTTGCTTTGGAAGGACAATTCTTGTTTTGCCGTCTGTATGATATTAGTAACAATTGCTTTGTCTCTATCCCAGAACCCAGTACCAACTCAGTGCCTTGTTTGTATGCTAATAATTTGATTGTTTCTTTTGGAATTTCTTAGCAACTTCTTTTAATGTTTTGATGTAATATTTACTAATTTGACTGCACTGTATGTCTGTTAAGCCAGTATTTGGTATTCATTTTTCAGTTCAGTCTTCAGCCTTATCATGTTTCAGGTAATCTAACGTCTTGACTCTTGAACAGTGGATCATTTCAACCACACTTTCGGAGCGGAGGCCCTAAAACCCATTCTGCTTGGAAACCTTTTAGACTAGCCTGATGAATTTGTGAACTAGCCAAAATGGCACCATGCGTGTATTACACGAGCTGCATTTGGCGTCAAGCCATTGAATGTGCCATTGTATGCTTCTAGCCTGTAGCGTGCATTGTCAGTGATGGCAAGAATAACTTTTAAATTGGATTTAATTGAATTTCCTTGTGGAACACGCATAATGTGCTAATAATAGCCTGTGCCATCTGTTGACTCCTCAGTGACCACAGGCATGTAGTCACCTGACTTGACTTCTGAACCGAGGACCCTGTTCCATTCTGCCATGTGTTCCATATCCCTCCTGGCTGCTATGTGAGACTCTGCAACCTGCGCTGAGCTGGTGTATATGCTTTTAACAGCTTTAAAATAGATACACATCCCTGCTTTGCTGTACAGTAAACGCTTGGTTGTCTGTTTACATATCACTTTGAGCTCTGTGTCTTGTCTCAGGTTGTGGTCATTGTTGAAGTGGCTTAGCGTTATGCCCAATAGCGTACACCTGGCTATTGTAACGCAAGTGGATTCTGGAATGCAACACAGTGTCTTCTTGTTTTTATGCCAGTTACGAATTTGTTGTAAAATGTGTAAAATAAAAAGACTCACTTGGTGTGCAGTGTACCAGGGGGATACTGATGCAGCCATTTTGTGTTTGACATTCAGTCCCTGTCTCATTCCCTCCTCAGTATTACCTCAGCTAATTGCATTTATGAGGGTCACAGTTGATCACTCATTTTTAATTAGTAGAAAGGTAGAAATGTTACAATCCAATACCTACAGCAGCCATGGGGATTTATGTGGTAATATAAGTTTAAGTCATTTCGGGCCTCATGCCTAATAGCCAGTGAGATGTCTCGAATTTATAACATAGCATTTATGTGTTTCAATTTGTATTCCTTTTTATTGGGTAATCTCTCTGTAAAGTACAAATGCACAGATCTGACAGTCTGGTGCATTTTACTGAGGCATCATTTATTGGAATCTGTCCTAATGGTGAAGTCTGTTTGGACATCTGGCTCTCTTACTCAGAATCAAAGAGCATGAATTGAAACCAATCAGAATCAGAGCCAAGAGAGCAGTCTGCTGCTTTGTATAGTGCTATCATTTATCATCCTTCCTGCTTATTTATGCTTCTTGCTTAATCAACAGCCAGCTAAAATGTGATGGTAATACACACCATATGTTGAAAGAAGATACATTATTTTGCTTAAAAGTGCATTTCAGAATTTTCCTGAAACAAACTAGTGGTCACTTTTTAAAGTGTTGCAGTTCAGTTGATGTTCAAATTGGCTTTCGTGGGATTATTTCTATGCATTTGTGTCATATTGTGGTCTACTGAAACAACACAACCACGTGCACTTCTGCACTTTTGCTTTTTGACAGTGTTTTTGCAAGAGTCATAGCAATGAAGTCCTACAGAAACACTGAGCCTGAGAAACATCTTAAACTGCTTTGAATTTGAGTGTCACAAACAGTACATTTCATTGGAATCAAATATTTATACAATAACTATTTATGAGAATTATTTATTTTACAATTGTATTTTGTCATTAACTTTTGTTTAACTTGACCAGAGAATATAAATAAAAGACTGTGTTTTTGTAGCCCTATCCCTCCTGCCCCCTAGTG
The DNA here is from genome assembly GCA_039654925.1 of Anguilla pacifica. Lineage (NCBI taxonomy): Eukaryota > Metazoa > Chordata > Actinopteri > Anguilliformes > Anguillidae > Anguilla > Anguilla pacifica. The sequence continues at coordinate 1,798,536 of CM077298.1, forward strand.
GTATGGACGCTGCCGTCCCTAGAATGGTAACAAAGCAAATATCCACAATTTATTAAAAAATGGGCCACAAACACGGCGCAAATTTGAGGTCAGCGCCAGCAACAGACTCCTTTTTGGCCAACAATGCCACTAGTTAATTCTTCCCATATTTCCAAAATTTTGATACAGTCTTGATGGCACACATGTGCCCTTCAAATAATGCCACAAGCTCTATGCTGTGTGTCGCCAGAAAGTTGTAAGGTTTTATTTAAGAATAGTACACCCAGGTGAAAATTTCCTTTAGCAATGCTTTGGGAGAAAAGGTTAAAAAAAAAGAGTAATATTTGTGATTTCTGTATTCAAAATGAAAATGTACTGAAGTATCAAAGATTATTTTTGAAAATAAAGTCTCGCTCTTCTTTCAGCAGATGACCCTACATGACACAAACACACACATATACACAGGCACGTGCGCGGACACACACACACACACACAAGCACATGCACAGGCACTTGCGCGCGCGCACACACACACAGGCACAGGCACGTGCAAACACGTGCACACAAAACACACACCTAGGAAAGTAAAAGTTTGCGTTCTAACTGAAAGAGACGTGCCGTTCAGTAAAGGCTGAGCCAATAAAACATTGCTGCTCAAACTGGTATGAGTGATCATGCATCAGGTAAGACATTATTATCGTACTGCCATCAATGAGGTATACTTATCAGATGTTTTATAAAGGCACATTGCAATGTACACATTATTGCAATCATGGCTAGGCTCGCCTACCATCTGCTCAGAAAAATATACAGTTGATAAACTCGCCTTTCTGTGAGGTAACATGGAGAATTAAATAAATAAATAAATGAACAAACAACTCAGGGCACCTCAGAGTGAAATGTTCCTGTTAAAATAACACTTCTTTAGAAGCATTTGCCGGTCAGCCAGCCCTAGAAGATGCCCGGGACAAATAGGAACTCCTCTTCCCTCTTCTGAGGTCAGGTTACCAGGCCCAGGGCAAACCCAGGGGGCCCCAGGCCCAGTGCTCACCCAGGGGCTCTAGTCCCAGGCCCAGTGCTCACCCAGGAGTCCCCAGTCCCAGTGCTCACCCAGGGGGCCCCAGGCCCAGCGCTCACCCAGGGGGCCCCAGTCCCAGGCCCAGCACTCACCCAGGGGCCCCAGTCCCGGGCCCAGTGCTCACCCAGGGGCTCCAGTCCTGGGCCCAGTGCTCACCCAGGGGCTCCAGTCCCAGGCCCAGTGCTCACCCAGGGGCTTCAGTCCCGGGCCCAGTGCTCACCCAGGGGGCCCAGATTTGATCCAATGCGGAGAGGCAGAAACAGAAAAGCTTTCCACCAGGAGCCAGATGCCACCTGAACACTTTCCAGACTCTTTCTCCTCCTCAACTGAGTATCCCACTAAGATGGGTACTGCAATCTCTCCATCACAGCTCAGGTTGTATATTATTCTTATTAGCCATTGTAATTGCAACCTTTTTCATATAAACTCTAACAGTACAAGGGCGTGGCTTGTTAAATAATAATTAAAAACAATAAAATAAAATAACATAATAAAAAAACAGCATACTTAAACAAGGAAATTAATCTTGTTGTTCAAAATTAATAAAATAAGAAAAACAAGAAAGAGAGAGAATTTGAACAAAATAAGTTGGTAATAATCTAGCTCGTGCATGGCTCTGTTTCTGGAGGGAAATTACATCCGCACTCTGCTGGCCTGCTCAATCGGCCATCATCACCTGCTTCCTTATCGACGGATGTTAAACAGCCATGACAGACCAAATCCATTAGCACCAGTGCCAGACATCAGCTCAATCATGCACTCCACATCTCTGCTCTGCCTGGTCCCTGTCCGTCACAGCCGCCTCTCAACATGCCTGGCCAATCACAGGCTCTTCCCTGCAAGCCCCCCCCCCCCCCCCCCAGTGCCTATGCCAGGCCAACTGGAGAGGGGCCGGAGTCAAGATCCCTGCCAGTATCATTACACCCTGTAATGCAGTAACATAACTGCCCTACAACATTTAACTTGCACAAAAAATTTCAATAAAAAATAACTTCATGATTCAACTAATTAACTAATCAAGATTGTAAGTAGAATCAAAGGTCTTAGCGCTGGGCTAAAACAAAAACCTCCCTTATACAGATCATTTTTCTTTTTACTACAGTGATAATTCTGGCCATGGTGGGCCACAGAGTCTGCTGTTTTTTGGGGTTTTTTAAATTTTTACATCAGTGATTGATTCAGACCCAAGGAATCAGGTGACCTGAATTAACTGTGCAACCAACTGCTTTAGTTGATCAATTGCTGTGCTACTCAAGTTCTGAGTAACAACAAAAGCCAGCAGACCCTCTCCATGACCAGGAGTGAGAACCACTGGCTCATAGATATGCTTTTCATAGCATTTCAACTTCCATACATGATTTTTTAAAAATAAATGTTTCAATTAGAAACTCAACTGTGCCTGATCCCTGGAGGATAACCATTGAAATACAAGTTTATATCCCTGCAGGTCACATGGTGGAGATAAACTGGCAGCCCTACCAATAAATCCCCAGTGGCTTTTTTCTATATTGTAAAAGGGGCCAATATATTGCAGTCATTTCCCTGTAAGAAATAAAAACAACAGCTGATATTGATTTAGGAATTGATTTGGGAAGTACAATGCCTTTTAACAGCAATGTTCTTTCATTATTTAAGGACACATAACAACCCAATGAGCCAGTACAAAATGAGCCTTCACCAGCTGACTGCCCACCAGCAATCTGAACATCTGCACAGCACCTACTCTTCATCCCCAGCTACTCTTTATTTCCAGCTACTCTTTCCCCAGCTACTCTTAATCTCCAGCTACTCTTCATCTCCAGCTACTCTTCATCCCCAGCTACTCTTCATCTCCAGCTACTCTTCATCCCCAGCTACTCTTTCCCCAGCTACTCTTTTCCCCTGCTACTATACATTTATCAGTTTAACCACATCTCTGCTACTCTGCATGAGCTGCTGGAATGCTGTAGAGACCATTTGCAAAACAGACCATTAGAGCCAGTCATGGGGACTCAAGCTTTGCCCATGACAGGCCGCTAGCAGACCAATATAGACTCGCTAGCTGAACCGCACAAACGATGCATGGGGATATAATTTATCATTAGATTACAGAATGAGCAATGAAATTGCAAGCCAACATTTACAGTTGAGGCCAAAATTTTACATGCACCTAGGCTAAAGATATTCAAACTCGGTTTTTCACAACTCTGCACATTTCATGTTACCATACATTTCTTTTGGCAAGTCAATTAGGGAATCTACTTTGTTCACATCAAGGTATTTTTAAAACAATCAATAGACAGTTTTATTTCAGCTTTAATTCACTATATCAGAATTCCAGTGGGTCAAACGTTTACATACACCAAGTTGACTGTCTCTTTAAACAGTCTGGAAGATTCTAGAAATTGAAGTAATGACTTTTCAGAAGCTTCTGTTAATTGGCACCTGTGGCTGTATTAAAGGCCTACCTTCAGAGCCACTGCATTTTTGCCCTTGATACCATCGGAAAATCCAAGCAACTCAGCCAAGACCTCAGAAAAAAATAGTGGACCTCCACAAGTCCGGTTCCTCCTTAGGAGCAATTTCCAAACAACTGAAGGTACCACAAGCATCTGTACAAACAATTGTATGCAAATATAATTAAAAAAAACTTGGGACCACACAGAAACTGCATTGATCAGGAAGGAGTGAACTTTGGCTGAAAGGTTCAAATGAACCCCAAGACAACAACAAAGGAACTGGTGAAGGAGCTGGAGGCATCAGGTACCAAAGTATCTACATCCACCATTAAGAGAATCCTACATGGTCATGGCCTGACATGCTGTCACACAAGGAAGAAGGCCCTACTCCAAGACAGGCATAAAAAAGCCAGGATGAAGTTTGCAGGTGATCACCAGGATAAATTGATTGCATTTTATATAGCGCTTTTATCCAAAGCACTTTACAATTGAAGCCTCTCATTCACCAGAGCATTTAGGGGTTAGGTGTCTTGCTCAGGGACACATCGACACGCCCAGAGAGGGGGTCAAACCGGCAACCCTCCCACTGCCAGACAACCGCTCTTACCTCCTGAGCTATGTTGCCGCATGAAGACTTAACCATTTGGAGGAGTGTTCTCTGGTCAGAGGAAACAAAAATTGAACTGTTTGACCATAATGATCAGCGCTATGTATGGAGGAAAAAGGGTTAGGCTTTTAATCCGAAGAACACCATCCCAATTGTGAAGCATGAGGGTGGCAGCATCATGTTGTGGGGGTGTTTTGCTGGAAAAGGGACTGGTGCACTTCAGAAAACAGATGGCATCATGAGGAAGGAGGATTATATAGAAATACTGAAGCTACACCTCATGACATCAGCTAGAAAGTTAAAACTTGGTTGCAACTGGGTCTCCCAGCAGGACAATGATCCTAAGCATACCTCCAAAGTAACAAAATGGCTTAAAGACAACAAAGTGATAGTATTGGAGTAGCCATCACAAAGCCCTGACCTGAATCACATAGAAAATTTGTGGACTGAACTGAAAAAGTGTGTCTGAGCAAGGAAACCCACAAACGTTACTGAGTTACACCAGTTCTGTCAAGGGAATGGGCAAAGATTCTGGCAAAGTATTGGGAGAAGCTTGGGGAAGGCTACCCCAAGTGTTTGATTTAAGTTAAGCAATTAAAAGGCAATGCGACCAAATACTAAATAAATGTAAGTGTATGTAAACTTTTGACCCGCTGAAAATCTCTTATGGAAATAAAGTAAATACCCTCATTGACTTAACACAGTAAATGTATGGTAACAAGAAATGTGGTGTACTGAAAAATTGAGTTTGAATGTCTTTAGCCTAGCTGTATGTAAACTTTTGGTCTCAACTGTAAATGCATTTATTTTGTCACACTATTCATTATTATGACCGAAATGATGAATGCAATTTATTGCCTAAAAATAGCTTGGGAGCAATCAATTGTTAATAATCAGTAATCAATACTTCATACGCCTGGCCATGGGTGAACAGAAATGATGGTATTGTGTCCGATTGAAATGAGCCGTGTCCCGCCTTCATAGCCGTTGCTTGTTGAGCACGCATTATAAAATGGCCTTCCTTTGCCACATCAGGGTTACATTCATGATAACACAAACGTTGAAGTCCGTTTAGCGAACTGTAACAGTGCCGTGCTGAATGTCAAGTCGCAGAAAGTTGAGACTGTGGATGCTGACGGGGCCCTGTTGTGTGTAGGGTGATGGCAGACTACTTACTACTGTTGAGAACATTGTCACCCCCTACCTCACAATGACCCACTCTCCAACCCCCAGGTGCTGTTAACTGATTCCCACCAGCACTGCTCAGCTCTTACTCGATGTGTGCAATCCCCGACTGCGTGCAGACGCTGCAGAAATACTGCAAACACCGCTGCATGTAGGCCAGGTCGGCTGTGTTTACCGCCATGGCGGTGGTTTCTCAGTAAACAATGGAAACCTTTCGGTTGCTTTCGGACAGAGTGGGTGAGACGCTTCCTCATTGCGAAAGACGGCTACAGCCTGTTCTTTTAATAACCTCATCTGCGACCGTCACACGCAGGGCAAGAGTCACACGCCGTCTCTGGAGAGGAGCCCAAAAATCCCAGATTACGAAGTAGAGACTTTATGCCAAGTACAGAATGATGAGCTAGCCCTTGCCTCTGACTCCCCTTGGGAGCTGACATTACATTGCACATAAACTCTGGTCTTTCCAGATTTTCTAAACAGACCGGTGGTAATAACTGGCTAACAAGCTGGCCCTATAAAATGGCCTCATGCTATCTTCATATTAGCAATCAAAGCTGTCGAAACTAATACAATACACTACCAACTGACATAGCCCATGTCATAAAATAAATATTAAAAATTACAAATAATTTTGAATAAATGGCAGAATATGGAATAAATGAAACACCGTGTTTGCCATGGTACGGAATGCGGTCAGGTGTCATACTTATTTAAAACTGCTCCATTTATATACATCCTTGACACAATCATCCAGCTAGCCAGCTAAATCAACTAAATCTAGCCCTGTAGCATGCGTGCAGACCTCCTGCAGCATGCGGGCAGACCTCCTGTAGTATGCGTGCAGACCTCCTGCAGCATGCGTGCAGACCTCCTGCAGCATGTGGGCAGACCTCTTGTAGTATGCGTGCAGACCTCCTGTAGCATGCATGCATACCTCCTGCAGCATGCGGGCAGACCTCCTGCCGCATGCGGGCAGACCTCCTGCAGCATGTGGGCAGACATCCTGTAGTATGCGTGCAGACCTCCTGTAGCATGCGGGCAGACCTCCTGTAGTATGCGGGCAGACCTCCTGTAGTATGCGTGCAGACCTTCTGTAGTATGCGGGCAGACCTCCTGGAGCGTGCGGGCAGACCTCCTGTAGTATGCGTGCAGACCTCCTGCAGCGTGCGGGCAGACCTCCTGCAGCGTGCATGCAGTACTTGAGTGGCAAAGAAATTTATCAGTTATGCATCCATATAAAGCAGAGATGTCTAATCTAATCCAAAAACGATTCGCCCAGCAATTTATTTTATTTATTTATTTTATTTTGTATTTGTATAGCGCAATAACACACCTGATTCTACTTAATAATTGAAGATCATGATTAGTTAATTAGCTTAACCATGAATTACGTTTTTTTTTTTTAAATGTATTTGTGCAAGTTAAATGTTATATAACAGCATTCATTTTTTATGTGGGCACTTGCCACTGTATCTAACAAAATCTGTTATGTCCCTGTACATCATTTAAAAATACTGCCCATATAACTTGTCCATAATAGTCAGTAATTAAACTGAATTTAACATGTGAGCGTCGCTTGTTGAGATCTGTCTTTAATTTGTGGCAATTATTTTATGATGATTGGGGTGATGCAAATGGGATAATGGGCTTGACAAAGAGTCTATCACAGTAGCCAGATAACTGGAGTACAATGTGAAAAATCAAGGGGAGACAAACTGGTGGACAGAGGTGGGAAGTAAGTCACAAATGTGCAAGTCACAAGCAAGTCTCAGTGTTAACCTTCAAGTTTCAAGCAAGTCCCAAGTCACTGTGTTTAGACTTAAGCAAGTCAAGTTGAGTCACTGCTAAACGTCAAGTAAGACAAGTCAAGTCATTGCTCAGGCCAAGCAAGTCACAAGTCAATTCAGCATGAAAGAAGCGCTTAAAACTAGAGAGAAGCGGTACAATGGCACGCCATGCCATGAGAAATCTGCACCTGTTAGTTAGGTAGTCAGATAGTCTCTACAACTAGGGATGGGTATGGTTAGGATTTTATCAATACCAATACCACTATTGATACTGCTTATCGATACCAATTCTTATCAATACTCTTATCGATACTTCTTCATTTTGAGCGCAAAATACATGTTGTTAAAAGAATTATCAGTACTATTTTTATATTAGTTTGGGCAAAAAATATTTAACAAAATAGTTTTGTTGATAAAATGAAATAGATTGTTATCTCAGACAAAACATGATGATGGGACCAATTGGTATAGATACTGTAAATGTCTGGTAGTTGTTGATACTTGAGAAATTTCTGTTTCTGTTGGTCTTCACTAACTTAATGGGAATATGACTGTAATATAGTTTGTGTCCACCAATCAATAGTTATTGCTACCTTTGTGAGCTGCGGGTCTGTATTTCTTTTCAACCTCCTTCCTAAAAATATAGGCTGCTCTGGTTACATTAGGTTACACTACTGACATTTTAAAATCACTTATTACATTAAAACAGACATATATGATACCATATAATATTGGTATGCTATTTCATCTCTAAGCATTTTGTCATTTTTTCCTTTAATTAGGACTTCCATTGACGGTTTTCAACATAGAGGACAGTGAGTGACGTTAAAATGGAGAGTTGAAATGACTGATATTATGGTGTGGAGGGTGATTAGCATGTCTGGATGATCATGGCAGTTTTTAAATCTGTATCTAAGACCCTTTGAATGCCGAAATAGATTATTATACCCGCAACAGTTTCCCACTTTGTATTTATTATGCGGCACACGTGAGTACCTACTGTATAGGCAATTGTTCAAATTGCGCAAAAACAAAACGTAGTATTCTATCTGATGATTACTATTTTCTGCTGTGGATTGTGTAGACTAATACATCCATTAATTTAGAACACTGAAATTTTAATCCTCATCAAGGAAAAATACCATCTGGTTTGCCTGATCTTGCAGGATAGCCTTTGTCACACAGTTGATTAGGGAGAGACCATTCTGATGTGGTTGAGTTACACTGACTTTGAACTAGTGAGGGACCACGAACAGAATGATGAAGCTCTGTCCTGAAAAGCTGTCTTGTCTGAATCAGAAACGGTCTGGTAATATAAGGCTTGAGAGAAAATCAACGCAGGTATGGGAGAATCCTTTCAACATGCTTTCAGCTCGATCCTGTCTTGCATTGTTTTCTAGGTCCTGCTAGACACTGTCTTTTAAGCCTGGGTTCCATGCACTGCACTAAAAGTCACCCAAAACGGTAACTGTTCATGCTCAATATCTAGAACAAGCACGAAACCGTCCAGACCCACAGTGCACTTGTACAAAGTGTCATGAGTAAAACTTGGCTAACTATATAGCTAGCTAGCTATGGCATGTCCTCACCTCTGTAACGTTATTTGTTGTCCTCCGTGTGTCCATACATCTGAATAGGTGGTACGCTCTAACTAGGTTAACTAAAGGGTTAGCTAAAGTAACGTTAGGCGATAAAGCTGTGCTTTAAAACGTCATGCCGTTCAAAGTAGTAAGTTTGGGAGATGCACCTGCGCATGCGTCCTACTAAACGAAGCACCACCTGCGCATGCGTCCTACCAAATGTCCCTCTCAAGTCGTCCGTGTGTGTGTGACCACAATTTGCCACGCATAGCCCACGGTGGCAGGCAGTCCTGCACGCCATGGGAAAAATGCAAATAGGCTATTCAGCTTAATAAAAACTGTCAAGTCCTTTTGAGTCATCTGCCTCAAGCCAAAGTCAAGTCTCAAGTCATGAATACCAAGTCGAAGTCAAGTCGAGTCTTTTATCAACGTTAGTCAAGCAAGTCGCAAGTCCTCAAATTTGCGACTCGAGTCTGACTCGAGTCAAGTCATGCGATTCGAGTCCCCCACCTCTGCTGGTGGCCCTAATTATTAGTGATGATGATTCTGCTGTGACACGGTATGCAACCAATGGGCTTGCAGCACAGTTAAACAGGTGTGGAAACCTCGTCCAGACTTAGTATGGCATCGTTGATGCAATATGTAAAAATATGTACAGCAATACAATGGATTCATCTGTAACGTTGATGATGGTGATGGTGAGGATGATGATGAAGTGTTCTGGCCCCGCAGCAGCAGAGGAGGAACAGTCGGGGGATGAAGGCTGAGGTGTTTGGCTAAGGGCTCCACCCGCTGCATTCTCTTCGGGGCAGCATAACACAGGATGGGAAGGCGCCTAGCCGAGTGCTTTCCTATCTAATCACCCTTGCCTGTGGTGAAAGAGGAAATGTGGGAAAGGGAGGTTCTCCCGTTAATAAAACAGTCGCAGCGAGTGCACTGATAGCGCCGTGTGGCTTTAGGACCGCCGCCAGCTCAGTTAGGTGCCGCTGCAGTTCCTTAAGATGGCTGCATGTTTACAAACACAGTCAGCATATCAGGCCAGCATCGGGCCAATGTAAATACACATTCTGAATGATGTGCCACTGCAGTTCCTTAAGATGGCTGCATGTTTACAAACACAGTTAGCATATCAGGCCAGCATCGGGCCAATGGAAATAAACATTCTCAATTATGTCTTTATGAAACCAGAGCTAGAAGTAATAAATATGGGCTTAGAATGTCAATTACAATAGTTTATATAGCTTAACTTGCACAAATTAATGTGATTAAGGCATTGCTATGAGCGAAATACTGGACTATGCTTAAAGATTTTGCAAAAGATTTGACTACACTCAATGTACTACAGAAGTAATTATTTTCATGTACAATGCATGACAATATTTTACGGTATCGGAGAATGATAAAAGCATAAAACGCTATAAACAAAGCATTTGCTGTCTTCCTGTGGACTCCGGTAATGGTCCACTTCCTTCTTGGGGTGCAGTTGATTAGCTTACCAAGAACTTCTAAAGCTTCTGAGCAAGGTGCCTTGAATGTTTCCTGAGTAGAAACAGCACAGGAGTCATTTACAGGATCAACCATAGTCTTCTCATGAAGTTACCTTTTGCCTAAAGTGGATATAAGCCTATAAACAGGTGATCATTTTACACCATGGCTCGACAATTTAAGAAAGTCCTGTTGTGCTGTACTACCTTGCTGAAAATTAAACCAACCTAAGCTGATCAACCTTGTTAATGCTCTGTTTTTGATACTTTAATCTGATCAACCAGGTCTTCACCAGCTCACCAGCCTATATAATGAGCTAGTCCACCAGTTTGACCACCGGCTTACTCCACCAGCTTAACCAGCTTTGACCAGCTTTCCCAGCTAGAGAGCAGCTTTGACCAGCTACAGACTAGCTATGACCAGCTAGAAGCGTTGAAAACCTGAAAAAAAACCTGAAAGTTGAAACCATTTTGAACCAGCTTAGAATCCCAGCTGGTTTTAGCTGGAATTTTAAGCAGGGGAGAAGAAGGTCATGTTGTACAGTACTAGCTAAGAAAGCCCCATTGTTCAGTACTAGCTAAGAAAGCCCCATTGTGCTGTACTAAGAAAGCCCCCTTGTGCAGCACTAAGTGAGAAACCCCCATTGTGCTGCACTAAGTGCGAAAGCCCAAGTGTGCTGCACTAAGTAAGAAAGCCCCATTGTGCAGTACTAAGTAAGAAAACCCCATTGTGCTGCACTAAGTAAGAAAGCCCCATTGTGCAGTACTGAGTAAGAAAACCCCATTGGGCAGTACTGAGTAAGAAAACCCCATTGGGCAGTACTGAGTAAGAAAGCCCATTGTGCTGTACTGAGTAAGAAAGCCCATTGTGCTGTACTGAGTAAGAAAGCTCCATTGTGCTGTACTGAGTAAGAAAGCCCATTGTGCAGTACTGAGTAAGAAAGCCCATTGTGCTGTACTGAGTAAGAAAGCTCCATTGTGCTGGGAGTAGGGTGCTGAGAAGTTGCGCCACCACAGTTTCTCATGAGTAGCACCCTGGACAAACCAAGCACAGGTGCTGACATTCAAAACCCCTCGGCTGTGACCCCCTGCTCCTCACACATCACCAGTGAGCTGGGAGAACAGGACGGCCAGGTTACAGCCTGCTAAGACGTACCAAAAAGTTCAGAAAACAGGTCTAGAGGACAGATGAGAACAAGATTCACTTGTATCAGAGTGGTGGCAAGAGAAAAATGACCAAAGGAACTGCTCAAGATCCAGAGCACCTTTGCTCATCTGTGAAACATGGTGGTGGGGGTCTCATGGTTTGGGCATGTATGGCTGCCACAGGTACTATCTCACTTCTCTTCAGTGATGATGGAACTGCTGACACCAGTGTTCAGATGCATCTTTTCTGCTCAAGTTCAACCAAATGCCTCCAAACTCATTGAAGTGCCATCCAAACATACTGCTAAAGCAACAAAGGAGTTTTTCAAAGCTAAAAACTGGAAAATTGACTGGGTATGTCAATTGACCTAATCTGAGTCCAACTGAACATGCATTTCATTTGATGAAGAGCAAACTAGGCAATTAGCACCTGAAACAAGCAGGAGCTTAAGATGGCTGCAGTAAAGGCCTGGCAGAGCATCACCAAATAAGATACCCAACCTCTTGTGATGGTTATGGGTTACAGACTTCAAGCAGTCATTGCATACAAAGGATATGTAACAAAGTATTAAACAGGACTACTTTCATTTACATAATATTAATATGTCTCAAACATTATGGTACCCTGAAATGGGGGGCTATGTATAAAACATGCTGTAATTTCAACACGGGAAAACCAAAGTATATAAAAACCCTTTAATACAAGCTGAGAATGTGCACTTTAACCACATGTGAATTGTTTGATTACAAATATAAAATAAAATTGTGGAGTACCGATCCAAATGAAGAAAAAATATGTCTTTGTCCCCAACATTATGCAGCTCACTACATAAAGCTTTACTTTTAGGCATGTAGTAAAAGCTCTACCCCAGTGTCACACAGTTTACTTCAGGTATTTCAAGCTTCGTACCTTGTTTAAGGGCGCAACTGCAGTGCCCCCACTTGGGAATTAAACCTGCAGCCTCTAAGTTATAAGCCAGGGCCCCAACTGTTATACTACACTACCACCCCAAAAATACGCTAGCGCTGCTGTGATCTGAAAATAAATGAGGGACCAATTTCTGACACATGCCTGCCTTGCGTGCTCTGCCGCTCCCAATGCTGCCAGCCAGTCTCACATCTGCCCACATCTCGCCAAGTGTGATTCCGATGGCAGCTAATGTGCGTCAGGCTACACAGGAGTGACGTCCTCACAACGTGCTAAAACAGGTGTCCTCACAACGTGCTAAAACAGGTGTATGGCAACAGGCAGCACTGTACTGTAGTAACCGATGTGTGTACGCGTGTGTGTGTATGTGTGTGTGTGTGTGTGCGTGTGTGTGCGAGTGTGCATGTGTCTATGTGCATACATATGTGCTTAAATGCATGCAGTTGTGCGGTTGTGCTTGTGTCTGTGTGCGCATGTGTGTGTACTTGAGTGCATGCACGTGAGCGTGCGTGCCTGTGTGTGTGAGTGCATGCGTGTGAGTGTGCGTGCATGCATGCGTGCGTGCACACACACTCACACGCATGCGCTCACACGAGTGCCTGTGTCCTTTGAGTGTGCATGTGTGAGTGCGCGTGTGTGTGCATGCGTGTGTGCATATGTTTGTGTGTGTGCGTGAGTTTGTGCGTGCGTGCGTGAGCCTGAGTGTCTGTATGTGTGTGTGTGTGTGTGTGTGTGTGTTTGTATGAGTGTGCATGCGTGTGTGTACTTGAGTGCGTACGTGTGTGTATGAGTGTCCGTGCGTGTGTGTGTGCGCGCATGTGAACTGTCCCACACAGTGTATAAAAACACGCACAGGGCACCGGATGCATAACTAACTTGACACCCAACAGCAAAGTCCTCTTAAAATTGCTGGAGCTCCACTTCCGTGCCAAAGATCATTCACAAAGAGCCTGTCAGCAGAGCAGACCCCATGAGCGACACAGCTAATGCTTCCTGGAATAAACCTGAAACCAGTCACAATCAGCACATACATAGAGAGCAAACAAATACACTCCAGGACACAGAGACATGCAATGTAAAAAAAGCCATAACTGCCTTGTTTTTATTTTTCATATCTGCTCTATATGGTACATGAGTCTGCTTTGATGTTAATGCATATCTGTCAGCGGTGACAAACCAGGAAGAGTAGAGACTCAGTGAAAGTTCCTGCGAGGGCGAAATTTTGAGTTTGTCAAGGAATTTTCTAAAACTCTCTCTGTAATAGGAATGAATACTGTTGCCTGATTCCTGTGGTCATTAGGTAAGCTCCACAATTGGAGGTGCAAAGATGAACATTTACACAGATATTTCCATCATTTTTCCTGCTCACACAGTATACAAACATTTGTAAATTAAGCTACTTTTCACTGAAAGTCGCATTGATCATTTAACTATAGTTCTTCAGTCACAAGCATCCACATACATGAATAACACCAATCACAAATCCCTGGACAGCCGGACCCTTTTGGACACGAGGATGTGTCGTCCGTACACTAGAGAGGTAAACAAGCGGGGGGTTTTTCCCCTCTCTCGGTAAACAGGCTGGGAATGCGATGTCTGGCAGACTCCCCAGCAGCGTCTGCAGCAGATACATATCAGGAGAGGAAATTTCTGTTGAGTTAAAGTGAAGCAAGAAGGCCATAGGCTCGGCCCAGCCTTCCTGTGATTGTGAGAAATCACCGGCCTGTAGTGCCTGCTCAGGAATCCCAACCCCGCCGACCTGCCGCCGATCCCTCCAACCACCCCCCCCCCCCCCACCCGACCCCTCCAACCCCCCTCGCCCCTGCCCCCATGCCCGACCCAGATCCCTCCAACCCCTCCACCTCCCCACCCTCCCGCCCGCTCCCTCCACCTCAGCTTTAGAGACTAACATGTAAGGCTATGAAACCTCCTCTCCAGAAATACAAGATAACAGTTCAAATGGAGAAAGAGCATCTGTACCATATTTAATCATTTACTATCTAGGTCTTCTTGTTAAACTGTAGATGGCATAGCCATTTCCTTTAATCTCATTTACTGCATGGCAAAAATAATAATAATAATAATTCATCACCTAAGCTACATTTGGAAAGTTTTTTATAGTTCCAGGGTGAGTTTTAGTGTTTTTATTTATGTACGGATATTATGTATTTTTTAGTTTATTCTTTTTTTTCATGAAGAGCAGTATTTGCGATTGCATATAAATACACAAGCTGGGCATTTGCCAGAAGGCTAATTTTAAAAATTCCCAGGAGAAAGGCAACGAAATAAGCAAAATGTTTGTTTTTGTTTCATATCAGCAACATCGGCAAAGTGAGTAAACAAACATTACTGACTCGATATTGCATCTCCTTAAGGAATTATTGCTGTGGTTTTGCTTCATGTGTCAGTGAAATGAGAGCAGTTACCCTGATACTGTGGCTAATGGCCACAGCGAGCGTACGTAGGCCACAGCTGTCCATACATCCAGCCTTCCGGCTCCTAAGCCCTGCATTAAGCCGCTTACTAAGTGCCTTACGGCTCCCAAAGGCCCTTCCGCCATTACAAGTTCACACACCGGGCCGGCCAGGAATAACTTATATGCCGAGGGTATATTTGTGGTTCATGGGGACTTCATCCTTTCTTGTGTTTACATGCTAATGTTTTTTCACTTTTAATTATGAGTGAAGGGAAGAGATGACGCGTGCTGTAGTGTCGTGTATCTTATGACACCGACCTTAGACCAAGTTTTCCGTACATCTGTTGACACTGAGATTGCTTCTTGTTTCCAAGGAGATCATATGCAGTACATGTATACTGGGTTGTGCAAAAGAGATATTACATAAGGGTCCCAAACTACAACCAGTATTGTGGACCTAACAGAAGAGCAACACTGCAGGTTTTCCTGGACATGGGCAGACTATGAAGGTGCAGCAAGAGGTATTGGATGTGCCATCATTTAGATCTTAAACTAACAGGGGTACAGCTCATCTCAGTCCTGCTGGGTTAGCTAGCAGCTAACAGGGCTACGACAGTGTTATGTGGATCAATCAGAACTGAGGTCCAAAATGCACCTGTACAGGATATGAGCTCATTTAAAGGTACACCCAGATATTTAAGGAACAAAGAAAAAATACGTCAGAACAGAATTAATTTACCCATATTTATTTTGAGTGTCCAGACAGCAGAATCACAGACACACACACACACACACACATGCCGTGTGCACTCTACAGTACATTCCCCAAATAGTACATTATGTTGTTGTTCTATGGTATGGGCATGGTTTCGGCACACAAGATGTGCCTTTTGGAGGAACGCATGAACTTCGGCTGTGCTGATGGTCAAGCAGTCAGCCTGTGTTTGTGTGTGCTTTAACTGCGCTCACCAAGCTGTCATGGTTAGTCATGTTTATAGCATTTTTCTCGAACATACACAAGAATACAACACTAGAACCTCATATACCACCCTTTTCACATATGTACATGCCAGAGTGTGAAGCAAATTCATAATGTTCACTCACGCCATAGAGTGAAGTTCCCCGACAAAAAGAAAATTAATAACATGTAAAAGAAGGATTATGCCGGTAGGATACAGACCCACAGCAAGACCTGCGACTGCATACAGACCCACAGCAGGACCTGCGTCCGCATACAGACCCACAGCAGGACCTGCATTCGCATACAGACCCACAGCAGGACCTGCCACCGCATACAGACCCACAGCAGGACCTGCGTCCGCATACAGACCCACAGCAGGACCTGCCACCGCATACAGACCCACAGCAGGACCTGCGTCCGCATACAGACCCACAGCAGGACCTGTCACCGCATACAGACCCACAGCAGGACCTGCCACTGCATACAGACCCACAGCAGGACCTGCGTCCGCATACAGACCCACAGCAGGACCTGCCACCGCATACAGACCCACAGCAGGACCTGCCACCGCATACAGACCCACAGCAGGACCTGCCACCGCATACAGACCCACAGCAGGACCTGGGAAAGATCAGCAGTCCTCTTTCCCAGCAGAGCGGGAGATGGAGCCTCGCTCTGCTTCAGTGCCGTAGGCTGCCAGACCATGCATTTCTGGCCTTTAAGGTCACAGAAACAAAATAAAACCCAATTTATTAGACCCTGGAAAATCTGCCATATGACTTTGTTTCAGTCATAACACTGGTGACACAGAGCAGACATCCCGGCGATGGATTAAGTTCCCCCCCGCCCCCGAAAGCATATTCGGTGCAGTACGGATCTGATCGCGGAGAATTGATGTGGTTGAGCTGAGTTGCATCTCCTAATGTGTTCCCACGGCCTGATCTGAAGAAAAGGAAAAGATTTATAAAAGGATCTGTGGTGTAGCACTAACAGTACAATGGGGCTACTAATTAGAACAGGCTATGTTCTTTTTTATAGGATACAGCAGACAAAACAAGGGATGATGGATTAATAATGACCACTGCTGAAACAATACCTGCAGCTATTCAACAATGTGATGAGCAGCTGAAGAAACAGCTGCAATTACACAATGCAGGATGACTGTACAGCAGCTACACAAAGCAGGATGACTGTACTGCAGCTACGCAATGCAGGATGACTGCAGGTACACAATGCAGGATGACTGTACTGCAGCTACACAATGCAGGATGACTGTACTGCAGCTACGCAATGCAAGATGACTGCAGGTACACAATGCAGGATGACTGTACTGCAGCTACACAATGCAGGATGACTGTACTGCAGCTACACAATGCAGGATGACTGCAGGTACACAATGCAGGATGACTGTACTGCAGTTACACAATGCAGCATGACTGTAATGCAGCTACACAATGCAGGATGACTAAAGCTACACAATGCAGGATGATTGTACTGCAGTTAGACAATGCAGCATGACTGTACTGCAGCTACACAGTGCAGGATGACTACAGCTACACAATGCAGGATGACTGCAGTTACACAATGCAGGATGACTGTACTGCAGCTACACAATGCAGGATGACTGTACTGCAGCTACACAATGCAGGATGACTGTACTGCAGCTACACAATGCAGGATGACTGCAGCTACACAGTGCAGGATGACTACAGCTACACAATGCGGGATGACTGTACTGCAGTTACACAATGCAGGATGACTGTACTGCAGGTGCACAATGCAGGATGACTGTACTGCAGTTACACAATGCAGGATGATTATATTGCAGTCACACAATTCAGTATGCTTCACTGGCACCATGACAGGCAGGAAGATGGCGTGACCGGTTCTGATGTGGATGCTGCAAATGGACGCAATACTGGCACTTTATCCAGAATTCGACACTTGTCCTTGACTTTGACTTAAAAAACACAAACAGAAAATCAATTTTTTTCTTCACAAAGAAAGTTTTTGGCAAGTTCTGCAGTCGAAAAAACACACTAGCCAAACTGAGTTTGTGACACGGCCGGGCGGTGGCTATGGGCAGGGGTGGGCTCAGCCCACCCAAACGTGCGTCTTGCCCACCCAATCAAAAGTTAAGAAATTTTTTTTTGTTTTTTTGTTCAGCCAATAAAAAAATAGCACAGAAAATACCAGTATCGTTTCTAACTTCTGATTGGGTGGGCAGCCACGGGTTGAAACAGCTAGTTTCTCTGATGCAGTGTACTGCCAGTTGATTTAATTAACGGTATTAATACGACGAGAAGTGCTTTGTCATTTGAATGTATTTGAATGCATAACACGCAATTCCTCACAAACACCCCCTTCCCCCCCTCGTCGACAGCATCCAACAGCACCACCCCCCCACCCCCCCCCCCCGGTCCACTGCGCTAGGTGACACCAACCCTAGTGACGCCACTTAGCAGGCTAAAACCGGCCCTGGTTTGTGAAGAAAAATTATAAAGCCTGCCTATATTGATTAAATCCCAGCCAAACAACCTTAGGTTTAACAGACAATTCAACACACAGAATGGCAAGACAATTTTTCTGAACTCCACAAACCGAAGAAAACAAACATTTGCATTTATTTACCAGTCAAAGTTAAAGACATATGCGGTTAGAATCGCAGCCATTGAGCAGCCTCTAACATGCAATGCCAGAACAGTGCTGTGTTTCCAATCATCGACCGCCGTCTGCCCGATATCCCGTCAAAGGGGCATGAAATTCACACGAGAAGACCGGCCGTGGCATGACGAGGTTCAAAGCACACATCTGGTGCGCGTTCATCAAAAAAAAGAGAAGAAAAAAAAACAGTAAAGAAGAGGGCCAGCTTGGAATGCTCACACTCCACAGAACAATGGGGAGACTCCTTAGCTGTAGGAAGGGGTGTGAGAGAGTTTAGGCCAGGGTGGTGCGGTCTGCGGTGACCTGTTATTGGCCCAGTGCTAGGAAGGGTGCCATGTCTGATTTATTGCACACATAAATTGAGGGACAACCCATCCCGGAGAGTGATGTCACCACTTGACTTTGGCAGTTCTTTCATAACACAAGTGTTTAAACATTGACTAAACACGCTGTGTATAAGCTCTTATCTTAATGGAAAGAAATGTACCCATTTTTTACTGTGATAGTTGCTCTTTGGATATTTCATGTTCGTAAGACATAATGTATCTGTTTTGTCTCTCCATAATGTTTTACTTTATAGCCATTCTGCCTTTTAAATGAATAGTAAGTGAATAAACTTCTGCTGGAATATTACACAACAGTAGAATACCATGTGCGCTCTGAAGTTAAAATATGTTATGATTCAAAGAGCAATGACACATGTTTTGTACTCCCACCCACTATGAGCAATTCGGCTGTACTGAGAATATCTGCCTGTTCCCGTGTGAGAAAGAATATGTGCAAAAAGCTTTTCTCCAGGCTCAGGAGAAAGTGTGTGCTCCTTCTCTCCGGTGACAATGGGCATTATAAATAATGATGTGATGCAGAACACGGCTGCAGGGCTGCTGCCAACGTCTCCGGTCCTTTGTTAATTACCCGCGGCCATAGGGCCCCTGTGAGGGCAAAGAAATAGGGCCGCTGTGAAGGAAGAGCCATATGGACACACTGAGGGAAGAGATATAGGGCCACACTGAGGGAAGAGATATAGGGCCACTCTTAGGGAAGAGACATAGGGCCACTCTGAGAGAAGAGACACAGGGCCACTCTGAGAGAACAGAGATCGGGCCACTCTGAGGGAAGAGACATAGGGTCACACTGAGAGAAGAGAGATTGGGCCACTCTTAGGGAAGAGACATAGGACCACTCTTTGGGAAGAGACACAGGGCCACTCTGAGAGAAGAGAGATTGGGCCACCCTGAGAGAAGAGACACAGGGCCACTCTTAGGGAAGAGACACAGGGCCACTCTTTGGGGAGAGACATAGGGCCACTCTGAGAGAAGAGAGATCGGGCCACTCTGAGAGAAGAGAGATCGGGCCACTCTTAGGGAAGAGACATAGGGCCTCTCTTAGGGAAGAGACATAGGGCCACTCTTTGGGAAGAGACATAGGGCTACTCTTAGGGAAGAGGCATGGGGCTACTCTGAGAGAATAGACATCCGGCCACTCAGTGGGAAGAGCTAATCACAGCCACTCTGAGGGAAGAGATATATGGTCATTCTTAGGGAAGACACATAAGGTCACACTGAGGGAAGAGCCATAGGGCCTCTCTTAGAGAACAGCCAAATCACAGCCACTCTGAGGGAAGAGACGTAGGGCCACTCCGAGGGAAGAGCTAATCACAGCCACTCTGAGGGAAGAACTAATCACAGCCACTCTGAGGGAAGAGCTAATCACAGCCACTCTGAGGGAAGAGATATATGGTCATTCTTAGGGAAGACACATAAGGTCACACTGAGGGAAGAGCCATAGGGCCTCTCTTAGAGAACAGCCAAATCACAGCCACTCTGAGGGAAGAGACGTAGGGCCACTCTGAGGGAAGAGCTAATCACAGCCACTCTGAGGGAAGAGCTGATCACAGCCACTCTGAGGGAAGAGATATAGGGTCACTCTGAGGGAAGCGCCATAGGGTCACTCTGAGAAAAGAGCCATAGGGTCACTCTGAGGGAAGAGCCATAGGGTCACACTGAGGGAAGAGATATAGGGCCACTCTTAGGGAAGAGCCAAGTCACAGCCACTCTTCTCTCCCCACCAGTGTCCCACCACCATTTTTTTTGCAGCCTCAGGGTTTTCTCATGTGTCAGTGAAAACTCAAGAGCACATATTATATGACTGCGTTGGTATGTCATCTGGTTGCATTATGAAGCCGTTTCGTCTGCTGTCAGATGCAGGCTTCAAATGTCAGGGAAATAAGCCTTTGATGCCTACAGGAGAGCAAAGAGCCCTGTGAGACACGGATTAGGCTCTGTACATATCCTATACCTGTCACTAATGAGACAAAAGGCCAAACTGATCTGAGATCAGGCTCTCTGTACATATCCTATACCTGTCACTAATGAGACAAAAGGCCAAACTGATCTGAGATCAGGCTCTCTGTACATATCTATACCTGTCACTAATGAGACAAAAGGCCAAACTGATCTGAGATCAGGCTCTCTGTACATATCCTATACCTGTCACTAATGAGACAAAAGGCCAAACTGATCTGAGATCAGCGTTCAGGGGCCAGAACTGCCACATGTGCACTGGACTCACTCAGCAGTAGCACTCAGTTGCTGGGGGTCAGGGGTCATACGAGCTTGTGGCACTTATGGCATGAGGAAAGGAAGGTGAAGTCAACGCCAGGTGGAACCCAGAGTATCACAACAGCAGGTCTGCCATTACTGACCCCAAACTGCACGTAAAGGTGCTTATGAGACCATGTCCAACCTAGTCTGGGTACAGGACCCCAGAACACTTCTGCGTACTGTACTGCGTTTCATCCTTAGTTGATAAGACTGTGATGCATGTTGGGCTGTTTCAAGTTTTTTTTTTTCCCTCCCATGGGGCGTGACCAGAGAGCCCAAGCCCCACCCACTGCTGCCGCTGACTGCCGCTGTAAGCCCTGGAAGCAGTGTGTTCACAGCGATACATTTCACCTAGTGATTCATAGACATTGCCTAGTGCCATTTAGATTTATTTGACAAGCGCCTGAATTTATGGACAGGGACTGTCTTTCTGTGGCTTTCCTCTGATTTTACAGTCCTCTTTGCAGCAGGAGATTCATAACAGATGGTTATGATGTTTCAGTCCTATCGCTGGCTTTATCTCAAACAAGCAAATATACTAGTAAATCTACTGTATCTTTCTATTTTAAAATGAGAAATGCGCAACTCCCCTGTTGAACAACACCATTGACCATTTCGCCTGATACCAGCCACACCTCAGCAGTTTTTAATTAAAGAATGTTTAAATGTTACATAAATAAAAGCGTCAACGTCTTTTCATTTTGTACTTATCATCTGTTCTCACTCACACATGTCTTTCTTGACACAAAGTTTAAGCCTGGTTTTCAAAAGTCTTAGTCAAGATGTACAAGCAAAGCTCAAATACACTTAAATACAAAAGGATTGGGACAGTGCCACAATTTTAGTTGTTTTGGCTCTGTTCTCCAGCATATTATTTTTGCAATAAAGCAATGAATAATTTGAGGTAATTTACATCCATATAAGATGATCATGTAAGAATTGAAGCCTTTTTTTTACCAGCACCCACCAATTACAGGGGAGCAAAAGAACTGGGACAATTAGATGTACAGATATTTGTTGGCCGACTAAGTGCCTTTGCATCATTAGTTCATGCACAAAAAAGCTAAAAAGAAAGGCACTAGAGCTGATTCTAGGTGAGGCGTTTGTTTTTATGTCACTGTTGCCTCTCAACATGAGGAGCAAAGAAGTGTCGATGCCATTATGAGGCTGAAAATTCAGAATACATCTATCAGAGACATAGCCAAAGCATTAGGTGTGTCAAAATCAACTGTCTGATACACTGTTAGGAAGCAATAATGCACTGGTGAGCTCAACGACCTGGTAGACCACAGAAGTCCACTGTAGTGGGCCACTCTGACCAAATACTTTCAATTGTGAAGAAAAGCCCATTTTCAACTGTGAAATAAATCAAGAACATTTTCCAGGATGTAGGCATGTGCCAAAAACTACCATAAAGAGAAGACTACACCAGGATGACTTCAGAGGGTTCACTGCAAGATGCAAACTCATGAAAAAGCTAATGAAAAAGTACATTAAATGGCTTGGGCATGTATGACCACCACAAGAACTGACTCGCTTCATTGATGATGAATTCTGATATGTACAGAAACATTTTATCTGCTCAGACCCAAACAAAAGCCTCAAACCTCATTGGACAGTGCTTCACCTGGCAGCAGGACAATGACCCCAAACACACTGCTAAAGAAACCCAGGTGTTTTTCAGGGCCTTAAAGTGGAATGTCCTTCAGAGACAGAATCAATCATCTGTCCCAAATCCAACTGAACATGTGATTCACTTGTGTCTTCACTGAAGACACAACTGCAGAAAAAAGCCCTCAGAAACCAACAGGGCCTGAAGATGAATTGGTCAGCTTTGCTTTTACTCATATTAATTAATTAGCAATGACAGTTTTTAATAATACATTTCCCTAGAGAAAATCCAGTAAAACAAAAAACACTGAAAAAGTAATATGACCTGTACCACTTGCACTTTTGCATTTAACCTTAGTTCCTAAGACTTCAAGCTAAAGCCGAGCTAAAGCGTCAGGATGAAACCACAACAGCCTGTCCCTGTGGGAACTTTTTCTCAATGGCATTTTATCTTAATGTGATAACAAGGTCATAACAGACAATCACAAGCAATCAAGTGCCACGTTCCTAGAGATAATTTAGGCTAGGCGTGCCCCAGAACCTCACAGAGATCACTTAGGCTAGGCATGCCCCCACTACCTCACAGAGATCACTTAGGCTAGGCATGCCCCCACTACCTCACAGAGATCACTTAGGCTAGGCATGCCCCCATTACCTCACAGAGATCACATAGGCTAGGCATGCCCCAGAACCTCACAGAGATCACTTAGGCTACGCATGCCCCCAGTACCTCACAGAGATCACTTAGGCTAGGCATGCCCCCACTACCTCATAGAGATCACTTAGGCTAGGCATGCCCCCAGTACCTCACAGAGATCACTTAGGCTAGGCATGCCCCCACTACCTCACAGAGATCACTTAGGCTAGGCATGCCCCCACTACCTCACAGAGATCACTTAGGCTAGGCATGCCCCCATTACCTCACAGAGATCACTTAGGCTAGGCATGCCCCCACTACCTCACAGAGATCACTTAGGCTAGGCATGCCCCCACTACCTCACAGAGATCACTTAGGCTAGGCATGCCCCCATTACTTCACAGAGATCACTTAGGCTAGGCATGCCCCAGAACCTCACAGAGATCACTTAGGCTAGGCGTGCCCCAGTGCCTCCCAAAAATCCACTTCTAGGAACAAGTTTCATCTTTTCACCATTTCCTGCCATTGTTCTGATTCAAGCTGAAAAAGCTGTGCTTAGGATCTGGGAAAGGGGGAAAAGGTGGGATGTTAAATCGCACAGTTTCCTGTCTGTCAGTGGAGTCCTGCCAAACAAGGGCGGGGGGGACTGGGGGGGAGTGGGGGGCGTGGTGGTGGTGGGGCAGAAGTGAACTCTGACTCCTAGAATACAGTGGAATTTCAGAAGTCAATTCAACACTAAGTGCGCTCCTCTTGGCACAAGACGAAGCTGGCATTTGTAAAACATCAGAAGCACATTTACAGATAGAAGGGTTTTATAACAGCTGTGTGGTTTCTAGGCCACTGGCCTTACACCCAAACCCAAGGGGAAGGCTGTAGATCGTGCGGTGCTAGCCAATGAGCCACTCTGACTGAGCGCCAATGTTTCAGGAGGCAATTTTGTGAAATACTCTGAAGATGTTTGTCTGCATGTGCCTTGTGGTTTTCTGAAGTTCTTTCCGATGTCCCTACATGTGAAAACTCACCATCTTGAGTTTTCAGGTTAAGGTAGACTTTATAACATAATTGATTCAATCAGATGTCTCAGGTTTAAATATAAAACTGGGGTAAAGTGTTATGCTTGAGAAACAGGAGCGGAGGAGCTGTTGAGAGACAGACACTGTGTGATCTCTGAGAGAGGGAGGCTGATGCATATCTTGGCGGCGGGGGGGGGGGGCGTCGCCTCTGGCGCTCCTAATAGCAGCAGAAGTAAGCGAAGGCCAGGTGGGGGGTGGGGGGAATGACAGGTTGAAAGACCTCAGATTGCTTTCCGCAGCCCAATGTGAGAAGGGAGGTCTGCGCTCGGAGCAGTGGTGAGAGAAGGGCCTCCAAACCTCCATTAAGGAGCCGGGGAGGCAGGAAGGACAGGGAGGAGACGGGGCAGGAGCCCGGAGGCACTGCCAGGTCACCCGCGTCACCGCCCTGCCTCATAAACTCTGCGTGCTCATCAGGGAGCGTGGAGATGGCGCAGAATTTAATAAAGGTAATTATAGCCCAGGCTAATGCAGGACCTGGGCTCAAGTTCAACAGCGAACAGTGAGCGGTGAGGTAGGAGGCAGGGGCGGAGCTAGGGGAAGGGCCTAACAGGGAAAGCTTTCCCAGGCACCAGCGGAACCAGGGGGCCCCTAGCGGTGGTGTGTGTTCGTGTGTGTAAGTGTGAGAGAGTGTGTGTGCGTATGCATGTGCGCACGCACGTGTGAGTGCACGTGCGCATGTGTGTGTGTGCGTCCAGCACAAATGATTTGTAGATCCATCTCTGGTGGTACAGGACAGGTTCAGCAGGAATGAGGCAGCCTGGTGCAGAGCTCAGTAGCCTGGAGGAGAGCTCAGCAGCCTGGAGGAGAGCTCAGCAGCCTGAAGGAGAGCTGGAGGAGAGCTCAGCAGCCTGGAGGAGAGCTGGAGGAGGGCTCAGCAGCCTGGAGGAGAGCTGCAGGAGAGTTCAGCAGCCTGGAGGAGAGCTCAGCAGCCTGGAGGAGAGCTGGGGGAGAGCTCAGCAGCCTGGAGGAGAGCTGGAGGAGAGTTCAGCAGCCTGGAGGAGAGCTGGAGGAGAGCTCAGCAGCCTGGTGGAGAGCTGGAGGAGAGCTCAGTAGCCTGGAGGAGAGCTCAGCAGCCTGGTGGAGAGCTGTAGGAGAGCTCAGCAGCCTGGAGGAGAGCTGGAGGAGAGCTCAGCAGCCTGGTGGAGAGCTGGAAGAGAGCTCAGCAGCCTGGGGGAGAGCTCAGTAGCCTGGAGGAGAGCTGGAGGAGAGCTCAGTAGCCTGGAGGAGAGCTGGAGGAGGACAGCTTAGCAGCCTGGAGGAGAGCTGGAGGAGGAGAGCTCAGTAGCCTGGAGGAGAGCTGGAGGAGTGCTCAGTAGCCTGGAGGAGAGCTGGAGGAGAGCTCAGTAGCCTGGAGGAGAGATGGAGGAGAGCTCAGCAGCCTGGAGGAGAGCTGGAGGAGAGCTCAGGATGATTTCCTGCTCTGACTGATGAGCTTGACTCAGTTTGAAATTGTGCAGTGCCCCTGTTTCATTTTTTTGTTAATCTGTGAACAGCAGTTTCTGTAATGCCGTCCCCTGTCCCGTCTGGAAGCTGATATTCTGCCTTTCCTGAGGGGGGTGGATACGCCTGATGGGACAGGGACTCTGGCACGTATGAGGCAGACCTCTGTGAACTCCCGGGGGAGATATCCACATCCTTACTAGTCACACCCAGTGGTGAAAGAGCCGAGAATGAGGCTGACGTAGCCAAGGAGCCTGGGATACAAGGGAGACGATCTTCAGTTACATGTATACATATACACACACTACCTGGATTTCTGCATTAATTACTCATTAATGGTCATTTTTACTAAGAACTTGTGGCACTTTTTTTTAGACGTTAACGACAAATAATGTTTTACCATATTTACTAAGGTGCAGCAGTCTAGTCATTAGCTGTTTCAATTACATTCATAACTTAATCAAGTTGGATACAATTAAAATCACGGTCAGTATGACTGCATCAATAATTATAACAGTAAATGAAAACGCCCTATAATATGCATGTGCATATTTTTCCTGCACATGTAAATCAAGGAAAGACATTTCCAACGGTAAGGTGACATCAGCCACATTCTCAGATTATGAACCATGGGTTTTTATTCATAGACTGTGCGTAAACATTGACGCACAAGCAATTTTGCAACTTACCGTAACATATAGATGAGGAAAGCTGCTTTTGTTAATTTATTTACACTCAGGTACGTAGCCGACCATATAGACCAATCTGGTGTGTGCTTATAAATGCCTGTGACTAAGTGCTCCTTTCCATTAACACACAGCATCCAGAAGATGAAGCTACCTCAATGCAGCAAGAAAATATAGATAAACAGGGTTGATGATCTACGTGGAGTAGAAAAAAAGTTTTGAAAAAAACATTTTTTTTTTTCCCTACTATACGTAGACCATAAACCATTCCAGGAAGCTTGCCGCCATCTGGCCATAACTGTCAGAACATAGACATGTATATATGTCTATGTGTCAGAAGACTGAGAAGACTTGACTGGAAAAAAGATGCCTGACTCCTGTGCAGCTTGGGGCTGTACAAACCGTCGCACAATCTAAACCAGATCTCGGGGAATTACCTTTCACAGGTAAGACTGAAAAATTGTTTTTGGTTGTATTTGGCCATTAGTAGAAAAAAACTTTTTTTTTCCAAAACTTTTTTTTGTACTCCACGTAGATCATAAACCCTTGAATATAAAAACGACTCATTGAAATCGGTTGAGAAATGTAAACGTTATAGTGCTTTTTATCCAGAAAAACCGCAGCTCCCCCGTTTACCTGTATTTGTTTACAGGCCGGTCTTGCCTGGACCAATATGGCGGCGACGTTGACGTACGATCCAAAGGCCAATGTGGTGTCTATGTACATATGTCTATGGGTACAACAATGTTGCCTTCCTGCCATGAGCAAGACACATCTTAACTTCTTAGCGCAAAGCCCCTAGTGGTCAGCAAGCCGGTGTGCCGAGATTATGGAACTCAGACATTTGGTGTTACTGCAACCAAAGTATGAGTTAAAAACAAAAACGCGTTGTTTTAGTTTCATTAGTAGATGATACATGACAACTATGCCGAATACGGAGTTTCGCAGCGCCACCATTGTCGCCCTGGTCGTTCATTTAACACCCTCCCTGCAGTTTCATCTACAACTACACCCCCACCCGTGACATAATGGACAATATTGTCTATCTGGGCATTCATAAAAATATTCTTTCGCCACTAAAAAATCGTATTCCGTCATAGCAACAAGATGAACCCGACAATAGCCCTAAGATATGCCAATACAGCAGTGAAAACGCTGCTCACTCAATAACGAAATAAACAAGAAAATGTTTTTTAAAATGATACCATGTCATTCTACAGTCAATATCTGGGACTAGTATTGAATAAATATACAACCTTGCCGTTGGTTTTACGCGTAGAGATGTCCCTTTTGAGACTGAGTGGTCATATATTGTCTTGGACAATCCGTTTGGGAAATGTATGCGCATTTGTGATGCCTGGGTACCTTCCAAAACAGCTGTGCGTAATACCACACCTGTTGTTTATGGCGTTGTCGCCCTATTTAGTACAGTCTGGTTTGATTAATAATTCATTTATTTGGTAGGTGAGAGTATAAGCTTTCTAACGATGTATAATATGTCTAATTTTGCTTTTGGAATAGCGTTTTATAGGTCAGCATAACTGAAAATTTTCTTACCATCGCATTCACTTACCCATTCACTCTGTGGTAGCAGTAAAAGATGCTGCACCTAACAAAAAGTGGTCAACGATTTTTCGTAATTTCCTGGAAAATACTATTATTATTGATGACTTCTGGGCATAGCTAAGCCATATGTTTGCTGATAGACCTAGCTGATATCATTTTCTGGAGAAAAACAGAAGTGAATAGAACAGTATCATTGATTTACTGTCTCTGTCTCCATCTACTGAACATAGGTAAGATTTCATTATTGCTATGAAAGTATTACTGCTCAAAATATTTCAGTTATATACAGCCCCCTCCAAAAGTATTGGAACAGCAAGGTCAATTCCTTTGTTTTTGCTATACACTGAAGATGATTGAGTTTGAGGTCAAAAGATGTACATGAGATGACAGATCTGAATTTCAGCTTTTATTTCCTGGTATTTTTATCTAGATTTATTAAACAACTTAGAACATATCACCTTTTGTATCAGACAACCCCATTTTTAGGTGAGCATAATTATTGGAACATGTAACTGGCAGGTGTTTCTTGTTGCCCAGATGTGTCCTGTTAGATTGCTTGGTTAAACAATATAAAATAGTTCCGAATGTCTACTCTTGGTTTTAGCCTTGGGTTTTGCCTCTGAAGACTGCATTTGTGTTATAAAAGATAAACTAACATGAAGACCAGAGCACTGTCTTTGGGAGAAAAGCAAACCATTTTGAAGCTTAGAAAAGAGGGGAAATCGGTCAGAGGCATTGCACAAGCATTGGGGATAGCTTGTACAACAACTTGGAATGTCCTGAAAAAGAAAGAAACCACTGGCGTACTGAGCAACAGACATCGAACAGGTCGACCAAGGAAAACAACAGCAGTTGATGACAGAAACATTGTGAGAGCTGTGAAGAAAAACCCCAAAACATCAGTCAGTGACATCACAAACAATCTCCACAGGGCAGGGGTGAAGGTATCTCAATCAACCGTTCGAAGAAGATTTAGAGAGCAGCAATATAGAGGCTATAACACAAGATGCAAACCACTCATCAGTAGTAAAAATCGGAAGGCTAGATTACAATTTGCAAAGAAGTACAGAGATGAGCCACAAAAGTTCTGGAACGAAGTTTTATGGACTGATGAGACCAAGATTAACCTCTACCAAAGTGACAGAAAGGCCAAAGTGTGGAGAAAGAAGGGATCTACTCATGATCCAAAACATACAAGCTCATCTGTGAAGCACGGTGGAGGAAGTGTCATGGCTTGGGCTTGCATGGCTGTTTCTGGAGTGGGCTCACTAATCTTTATTGATGATGTAACTCATGATGGTAGCAGCAGGATGAATTCAGAAGTCTACAAAAACATTCTGTCTGCCAACTTACAGAGAAATGCGTCCAAACTAATTGGGAGGAACTTTATCATGCAGCAAGACAATAACCCAAAACACACTGCCAACACAACGAAGGACTTCATTAGTGAGAAAAAGTGGAAGGTTTTAGACTGGCCAAGTCAATCACCAGACCTTAACCCAATTGAGCATGCATTTCATCTCCTGAAGAGGAGATTGAAAGGAAGAACCCCCCAAAATGAACATCAACTGAAAGAGGCTGCAGTAAAAGCCTGGAAAAGCATCACAAAGGAAGAATGCAACAGTTTGGTGATGTCAATGGGTCGCAGACTTGATGCAGTTATTGCAAGCAAGGGATATGCTACCAAATATTAAGTGTTATTTACTTTCATTTACTTAAATACTGTCTGTTCCAATACTTTTGCTCACCTAAAAATTGGGGGGTCTGATACCAAAAGGTGCTATGTCCTAATTACTTTAACACATCTAGGTGTAAATACCAGGAAATAAAAGCTGAAATTCTGAACTCTTGTCTCATGTTCATCTTTTTTTCTCAACCCCAAATGTACTTTTGGAGGGGACTGTACGTTATTTTTGAAACTGAGTGTCTTTAAATAGGTTAGTGGTATTATATAATGTGGATATTTCACACTGTAATGCAAGCATTAGTAGTGAAACAGTTTGTGTGAAGCATGCAACAGTGATGATGTGAGAGTTGGAACATTGCCAAAATGTGGTGGATGGTTGAAAATTGTTTTCATGTCATCCCATCTCCATACAAGAAAACATACAAGAGTACAGAGTATAGAAATTCATACAAGAGTTAATTATTACACATTTAGGTACTGTACCCATTGTGTGACAATGCATTTTTAAAAAATCTGATAGCAATGTTTCATCTTAAACCTTCATAAGGGGCTCATTTATATTCTTTATAATGGACAAAAATCATTTTATTCAATTTTGGAGAGATTTTGGATATGTTTCTGGTTCACTGTACTGATTGAAAGCTTGCAATTCCCACTTGAAAATTATGCAACAGTGAGTTTCTTGAGTCAAAACAGTTGATTTGTAGTGAAATATGTGAATATGTGGTGATTTACAGCTGTGCATAATTTAGACATTTTGGATAGATTTGGAGATGCTGGGTACACTGCCTTTTGCTTCATACATCTTTAGTAGTTCTACATATCCACCCTTAGATTTCATTAACTTGTGGTCAAGAAGTTTTTGATCCAGCATATGTATAGTTTAACCTGTTGTATATATGCAATCTTTCAGTATTTCATTGCAAACTAAAAAAGTGCAAATTCATTTTTGATTTTGCATCTAGGCAATTGCATTTGTGTCACTTTATTTCTTCCTAAATTAAACTAATCTGCGTTAGTATTGCAAATTGTACAAATGTCTTGCTTCATTTAAGCTATTTTTCAAGTTTTTGTGGTGTTCATATCTGGAGTTATAAAGCTTTAAATAGGGTACCCCCTAAATGGGCAAGGATTGACCAGATTTGGCATGTGCGCTAAGGGATTAAACACCGGCAGTGCATTTAAATGAAGTTGCTGCAGCTGTGCTTATTTACATAACTTGTCTTGATAAATACCCCGCTAAATTGAAAACGTGGTGATGCATTTTGTGGTACTGACAGCAAACTGACATGCTTAGTAAATTTGTCCCTAAATGTGGTCTGATTATTCATAAGTCACAATAATGGACAAACACAACCTGCTTAAGCTAATAACAAACAAATAATGGTACTTCTTGTCAATACTGAATGCACCATTTAAACATTCACAGTCTAGATCAGAAAAATTATGTGAACCTCTAGGCTAATGACTTCTCCAAAAGCTAATTGTAGTCAGGTGTTCCACTCAATGAAATGAGATTTGAGGAGTGGATTGGAGGTGCCCTGCCCTATAAAAAAGGCACACAAAGTTTGGTTGCTTACAGAGTCTGCTCTTCTCAAGAAGCATCTGTTCATATG
Organism: Anguilla pacifica; assembly: GCA_039654925.1. Taxonomy (NCBI): domain Eukaryota; kingdom Metazoa; phylum Chordata; class Actinopteri; order Anguilliformes; family Anguillidae; genus Anguilla; species Anguilla pacifica. The sequence continues at coordinate 1,829,708 of CM077298.1, forward strand.
AACCATTCCCTGAACAAAACAATTTTCGAAGGACCTTCGAAGAAGAATTATAGAGATTCATAAAGCTGGAAAAGGCTACAAAAGCATTTTAAAGGCCTGGGTGTTCATCAGTGCACAATAAGAAAAGGTGTCTACAAATGAAGGAAATTCTGTACTGTTGCTACTCTCCCTAGGAGTGGGCATCCTTTAAAGATCACAGCAAGAGCGCAGTGTGCAATGCTGACGGAGGTCAAAAAGTACCTTGGAGTAACAGCCTGGACCTGAAATCTCTCATTGCTGCACGTATCAATTTTGCAAAAGACCACCTGAATGTTCCACATCACTTCTGGGCCAATGTTTTATGGACGAATTAGACAAAAGTTGGACTCTTTGGCAGAAATGCCCAACACTATGTTTGGAGGGAAAAAGCACTACTCACCAAAACCTCATCCCAACTGTGAAGCATGGTGGAGGGAGCATCATGGTTTGGGGATGCTTTGCTGCCTCAGGGCCTGAACAGCTTGCAATCATTGAGGGAACAAAGAATCAAATTGTATTAAGAAATTTCACAGGAGAATGGCAGGGGTAGTGGTTCGTCACCAGAAGCTTAATAGGAGCTGGGTGATGCCATAAGACAATGACAAAAAATAGATGAGTAAATCAACAACAGAATGATTTAAACAGAAAATAATTTATGTTTTGCAATTACCAAGCCAGAGTTCAGACCTTAACCCAATTGAGATGTGGCATGACCTGAAAAGGGCTGTTCATGCAAGATATCTGAGAAATACCAATGAAATGAAGCGGTTTTGGGAGGAGTGATGGCCTAAAATTCATCCCAACCAGTCTGATCGGCAGCTTTAGGAAATATTTGTTGGAGATTATTGTTGCTAAAAAGGTCCTACCAGTTACCAGATACACAGGTTTTACAGCCTGAACTGTGAATTTTGAAATGTGTTCAATAAAGTCATGAAATGTGCGATTGATTGTTTATTATTTAAGCAGAATGTGTTCATCCATTATTGTAACTTAGATGAGGATCAGACCATATTTAATGAGTAATTCATGCAGAAATCCAGGTAATTCCAAAGGGTTCACAAACCTTTACTTGCATCTGTATATATATATATATATATATATATATATATATATATATATATATATATATATATATATCAGAGGAGGCTGGTCCATAGAGGCAGAGGAGGTTGCTCTAATAAACCATTACCAAATTTATAAAATATTTTTTATCTCTTCTTTGGAAAAAATCCATTATTGAAATTCTGATTAAAATTTTTCAACAACGACACCTGCAGGGCAGGCAAGATGGGAAAGGGCAGTCTGTGTGAAGTGGTGGTGGGGGGCAGAGGAGGACGGGCTCCTGCTGTCCTCCTTAGGGCGGGATCTCTTAAATCAATTTAATGTACTTAATTTTTTTTCATGCTAAGTTGTTATTGGCCAAAACACGTAAAATGATGCTCCAAGGGAGGACGTCCTCCCTAACCAATCAACAACCAGAATACAATATTGACGCATTGGTCCAATGATAATTTCTTAATTTCATCTTCAATTCTCTACCACTGCATTGTATTATAACGTGCAAATTGCAAACTACTTTTAAAACACATCACTAAAAAATGACATTTTATTTAAGCCTTTTCAACCAGAGAAGGCTGGTCCATAGAGGCAGAGGAGGTTGTCCAAATTTCCTTTTTTCAGATTTACGTTTCCCTCTTTTATCGAGCAGTAGCTAGCTACTTGCGTTAGCCAACGCAACAGTTAGCTTGTTGTAGCAGCCCTGAAGGACTGAGGTAACAGCGAGAATGGATTTTGAGGAGAGTGGTGCTGCTATTGCTAACGAGGCAATTAACGCATGAGTGAGGGGGTCACAGAGAGGCATAGACGCAGATGCAGAGAGTGGGATGGGGAAGAACATCTTGTGGATTATTTGTTGTCACAGCCATTCCACAGTTTGGATTACGCAGGGGGTGAGGATCAAGACTGCTGGACGACCAGCTCCACAGATAACCATGATAAAAAATGCAAATTCCAGTGACACATTATGCACACACGAGGTTCCAATCCAGAGCCCGCAGTGATTAGATGTGGCTTTCCCTCTCGTTCATCTGGCCACTTTTATATAGTCATCCTTTGTGTTGTAATATATGTAGCCTATGGAATAAACCACAACGTGCTGTCCCGTTATTGGAAAATAATGTAGGGTCGCTTAACCAGCCCCGAAGTAGGCTACATTATTTTCCAATAATGGGACAGCCCGGAGGGGTTTATTCCGCTTACACAACAGGTCACCAACAATGACTATGTAGTCACTTTTATATTTATTGATTTTTATCGATTTAATCAGCTGAAAGTGAAATATTCTTCCGCAGGCGTTTGGGCATATTATTTTACCGTTGTCAAGCAAAACTCTGGTCGGTAGTTCCATTTGCACCTTTGTTAAGCAAAAACCTCAGGTCGTTAATTCTATGAAAACAATGATTCTATCAAGAAAAAATAGTTTCTTCTCGTTTTATACCATACAGTTAGCACCAATTTTGGTCATTTTTGTAATTACATTATTTAATAAAACTGCATGAAACCATAAGTCAATGTTGTGGTTGCGCAATGTAGACATAACGTTTTTCTAAGGCCCTCTGAAACGGGTTTTGAATGCCAGCTAGCCTTATGACAGGTTCTTGTCACCTAGCCAATATTAAAATTCTTGGTTTTAGGTCAGAATCGTCTCACGGCATGCTTGTTATCCCGGCTAGCTAGCTGGCTAACTATTGAATTGTATCCAAAACAGCGGTTACTATCAACGCAATCGTTCACAAACATACGGATGAAAATGCGTCCCGTAGCTGTGAGTTAGGCCTAAATGCGGAACGCCTATTCTACTGTCCAAATAAGGGACGATTCCGATTTGCGCAATGGCTGGCAACCGTAAATAAAGCTTGCAGCAGTAACTAGAAATGTGATATGTGATTCAACGTTGCCATCAATTGTGAAATTGGACATTGAAAAGGGGAGGGGATGTAACAATTCAAAAGTGAAAGAATAACGTTGCTGTTTAAACTACTTTAGAATGCTGGATTTTGTAGCGCATTGATTTTAGATTATTGCCACATTTGAACATAATAACATAACATAACTTGAACATAATAAAGTAGAGATAAGTAGCCAACTAGTGTAAAATAACATGATGCCGTGGGTTGGTTTTCTTCCTGTCCTCCCCAATTTTTTGAGACATTAGCCACCACTCATATATATATATATATATATATATATCAATGGAACAGGGAAAAGATACAGTCCAGTGTACAGTGAATGTGTGACACTGGCTGTGGAACTGTGCTGATTAGACTCCAGGCTGTCTGTGAAACAGGAAGATCCTCATTAGCTGGCCAGCACAGTTAATACGTATGGCCAGTCAGATCGCCATGTGACTACAAGTTGTTTAGTGTAGACAAAGTATGGATTCAAAAGTTATTTAGACATGACATGTTAATTGCACGCCTCTGTACCAATCTAAATCAGTTTTAAAAACATATTTTGAGCATTGATTTGTTGAAAATAATTTGTTAAAATAGCCTTCAGTGACCAATACTTTTTTATTTTGCTCATCTTGCTTTTAAAATACTGTGCGCTGTAGAAAATGGGGAAAAAGAATCGCTCACCACAATTACATTTATCTTCATTTGACCCAAGAAGTAATACTTAAGCACACACTGCCCATGTGAGCCAAGCTGGCTGGGGGGGGGCTGTCTCTGTCTAACAGATCTGCAGCTTTGCTGTGTCTCTGAGGGGCTTTTCCCGGCCTTCAGACCCCGTCCCCCCTCCCCCCGTCCCCCCGTCCCCCAGCTTCCTGGAGAGGCTCCAGACTCTCTGAGTCACCCTCTGGCCCCCAAACCCACCTCACACACTGCAGATGTGTGTGTGCGGCTCAGAGCCATCAAGCCCATTCTGATCCACTGGGTCAAACCGACAGGCGCTCTGTCCGGAGTGCTCTTCTTTTCCTGTTTCGTCTGTACACAGAAATCGCCAACAATCCTGCTGTGCAGCATTTTTTATATTTTTAAACTCATCCTCATCTTCATTTAGTTTACTGTGTCATTGATGAGATTATTGTCTCCTTATCAGCAAATGTATGTAATTTAATATCCGTAAGCACTGTTTTATTAGACTTTTAGGAAAAACAAACATGCTGAAGGCAGGTTAGAATGACATCCTGAAATGCTGCTGTGAGAAGCAATGCAGCACGATCATTGGTGACCAGGTCCAGCTGCCTGCTTTCTGCTTGACCAAGGATTCCAGCAAAAAAAGACAGGTTCCTCTGTGGACAGCTGTGAGCACAAGCAAACACTACGTGTGCAACCTTACTGAGCATTTTCACTCACAAACCAGTTGTGCTAATTTCAGTGTAGCCCCATGCCCTGCCAATGAAGACATTTTATCAGGTTCCCACGTGTACTAGATTCTAGATTACAGCGCAATGCAGCAGCAGCTGACAATGTTACTGTTTTTACAGAATGAACATCACTGTCTTTATATGTTCATTTCAGTGTTGAATGGGTGCATTGAAATAAAGAGAGAATGAGTACACGAATGAGAGAGGGAGGGAGAAAGAGAAGCAGAGAGGGAAATTTTACATTCATCTAGCACATATCACCACACACCAAATTTGAATGAGTATTTTCCATGACATTTCCATTCCATACTAACAGCAGTTAATTAGCCCGCAATACAAATGTGCTGAGCATTATTAGCAAAGGCTAACAGTTGACTCATGACCAATGTAAATATAAATAACAATATCAAAAATATGACATTGTGAATAATTGAAATGTTACAAGCAGTAATATGTGCGTGTTCATATATATCCTAGCTAGACATCATGCTTCCTGTTCTTCTGACCCACTCCCCAGAGAATTAGCCATTTGCCTTTCGCCATGCTGATAAGTTGGAAAAATTAGTAAAATCTTTCAAAAACCGAAGTAAAAAAAATATTTTTGCCTCAAAGAGAGCATACATTTTCGGTGGTGAAAAAATATTTTAATGAACGCTAAGATGGATGCTATTGTACACTGTGTCATGCTTGTGGGGTACAGTTGCAGATGAGACTGCTGGGAGGGGGTACTTGTTAAATGGATATCATATTCCAATGAGTTCACGTTACTTCCATCTGGTCGCAGATATAATCTGCCAAAATGCAGGATCAATAGATTTCAAAACTCATATGTCCCTGCTGCTATTGGCCTTTTAAATAATATTAGGTAATTCTATGTTTTTTGTGTGAATTGTTTGTGTGTTGATTGGTCTGTGTTGCTTGTTGTTGATGTTTGTATTTACTTCTGGCTGTGCAACAAATTTCCCCTCGGGGATAATAAAGATTACCCTTATGCAACAATAGGAGCACTTAGAAACTCCATATTTAGCATTGTTGTAGTGTATCGAGTGCTAATAAATCTAAAACACAGTGTTTGTTGTTTCCACTCATAGTTTGGTTGCAGGAGCAATGAATGTCTGAGCTGAGAAATCCCTGCATGCCAGTGTTTCCAGCCACTATGGGGCTTGCGTGCAGGGGTTAAAGACCTTCAATAAAGGAAAGCAGGAATATGCACAATGGAATTGCTCATTTGTTCCCTGAAAATGTTATTAGTTCCTAACAGTTTGTTTCTCGCTGAACAATGCAGTGATATTCATAATCATGTGTTATATTATTTAAGCTATTTTTTCTGAGCACATTTTTTTCTTTCAGAAAGATAAGAAAATCCAGCTGTTTTACTGCTTAAAAATGTCTTCCACAACAAATGGTTTTCTCTTATTCCTTGTGTTAGACGGGAAGTTGAGCGATAGAACAAGGCCGCCGTGTCCTTCCAGATGTGACTCTCCACACTCTGACAGAGGCGACTTACTCGTGGGTTAAGAATTAATTTACAGGTGCTTCCATTAGTGCTGCCAACACTGCCAAAAAAAGGCCAGTTTGTAAAATGTTTATATTTAACCCTTCACCAGGAAGGTAGCCGGATAACAGGCAACTCAGCCAGGGGGAATGTGGGAAGTCATCACACCTTCCTTCATTCAAGGTTCCTCTACATTCTTTTTCTGGGGGCCACAGAGGCAGGTGGTGTGTGTTTGTGTGTACGCGTGTGCACGCACGCATGCTTTCGTGTGTGTGTGTTTCAGTATTTTACTCTCAAAACATGCCAGGATTGAATCAACACTTTCTCTAATTTGTTTGTTTAATTTCTCCCCTGGTGGGTGGATTTGGTATTGGGATGGCAGGTATGCCGTCCACCTAGTTACATTTTGACGGACCATTATGCCCTATAGGCTACCTATATAGCACCAAGAGTTTGGCACTTTTCAGGGTTACCTGCAGAAAATACCACAACGACCACAGAATCCCAGCCCTTAAGCACATTAACTTTTGTACCTTCTGACCTCATGTAAACAGAAAGAAATCACAAAGAACTTCACACATGCACACAATAAAATAACCCAAGCCCCAGTCTTGGGATATTTTATGTTTTTTTCTCCTTCTTCATCTTTTTCTTGCTAATTACATCATCACAAATGCTCCAGTACCCCTATCAATAATACTCTGCATTGGACATTTAGCTACATCTGCCAATGACATCATCACATCTTGAAATTCGCCAATTGCAGGACACTTCATACGCAGGAAAAAGGATGTTGTAAAAGCTTTTTGGTCGCCATCTTGGTCTTGTGTGGAAGCTCGTTTGCTTGCTAGCTAATAATTGCCAAAATATTTTAAAATGTCTTAATCCATCATCTGGCTCCTCTAAACCTCTCTATTCTGAACTATACCATTTTGTCTTCTATTATTCCTGTTAGCTTTCACCTCAGCTGTAGCCTGCTCAACCCATTCTAATATTTGTGATATTTCTATTTCTATTTCCTTGTAGCATGTGTGCTACATTCCTTTCTACTGCTACTGTACATCAGGGTGACCAGTGGAGGATGGGCTCCCCCTCTATAGCCGGATTCCTCGTCAGATTTCTTCCCATTGGGGAGTTTTTCACTGGCTGCCGGTAACGTTGAGGTTAGCTACATAGCTAGGAAACAATACAGCTGTTGGGAGGAGCCCCCTCAAAACCGATAGCAGATCAGGGAGTCACAGACATGCAAATTCATTATAAACTACCAGTAACTTTCTTCCATCAATTTCCTGGAACGGAGACAAACCAGACATGTACAAATAATTTGAAAACCACATTTGTATGCGTATGCCTCTCTCTCTCTCTCTCTCTCTATCGATTTAATTATCCTATGGTTCATACATTTATATGCATTATTATTATCAGTTACTCATAAAAAACAGTTTAAAAACAAATGATATCTCAACAAAAACATGTTTTCAACATTTAAAAAATGCCACACATACTAAGCACTGCCTTTAAGTCATTACTTAGGCTAAAACTTGCAAAATCCATGGAAGATATTGATATCAAAACAAGGCCAAGTTACAACAAACAATATTGGCTATTTTATCTCCTACATATTAAAGAGCTAGGATAAAACCAAAAATATGCTTATGAAAGACATCATTTAAATTAATGTTTTAAAACGCCGATGAACACTAACACTCCAGAAAGGCTATGTTTAGTTGTCATGTTCATTTTACAAAATGTACAAGTTCTTGTATATTTGCAACTTAAAATAAATACTGATTGTAATAGATACTGTATATATATACACTCCCCGGCCACTACATTAGGTACACCTGGTCAACTGCTCGTTAACGCAAATATCTAATCAGCCAATCACACGGCAGCAACTAAATGCATTTAGGCATGTAAACATGGTTAAGACAATCTGCTGAAGTTCAAACCAAGCATCAGAATGGGGAAGAAAGGCGATTTAAGTGACTTTGAACGTGGCATGTTTGTTGGTGCCAGACCAGGGTTGTGTATTTTAGAAACTGCTGATCTACTGGGATTTTCACGCACAACCATCTCTAGGGTTTACAGAGAATGGTCCGAAAAAGAGAAAATATCCAGTGAGCGGCAGTTCTTTGGGTGAAAATGCCTTGTTGATGGCAGAGGTCAGAGGAAAATGGCCAGACTGGTTCGAGCTGATAGAAAGGCAACAGTAACTCAAATAACCACTCGTTACAACCAAGGTATGCAGAAGAGCATCTCTGAACGCACAACACATTGAACCCTGAAGCAGATGGGCTACAGCAGCAGAAGACCACACCGGGTGCCACTCCTGTCACCTAATGAAGTGGCCGGTGAGTGTGTGTATATATATATATATATATTATAAGATTATAAGGATTCATTGAACATTAAAATTAGACAACTTTCTTGGTAACACTTCTATTAAAAAGTAAGTATTGTCTAAATTCCTAGGAAGTACACAATTAAACTCAGGCTATAAACAACCTAAAACTTTGATAAGTAGAAGGTAGAGATTGAATTGACAGGTAATAGACCAAGTCTGAGAGAATTTCAGTTTTAGTTTCTTAGTAATTACCAGTGATAAATACTCAATCATGGGCTATTTTACCATGCATTTTCCCAGTGAATATCTACTCAGTAGAACTCACAGGACTGTAAAAGGAAGTGTTGCCCAATTTACTATTATGCACTTGGAAAATGTGCTGTGGTATAATTAGTCTACAGGATATTCAAAGTACAGCCTAATTAATGCCTGAGAAATTACTCATCATTTGATAATGCTTAAACTGATGCCCTCTTCAGAGAGCAAGCACAAAAAACAACAGGAATAGAAAGTTTGACAGTGCTTCCTGTTTGGCTTCTATTGGCTTCCTTGTTTGTTGTGGATAAATAGGAGCACGGTCTGTGTGTCTGTCTGGGGAAAAGGGCACGCTTCTGCAAGCATTTTAAAGAGTCCAGGAAGCCCCGAAGGCAAGAAGGAAATGCACAGGCATGTCTGACACCAAAACAACATCTGTCACCAGCTTCAGTTGAAGAGCCCCTCTTTCAAGTCTCTCTTGGACAGGCTAAGCTTGTAGCAGGAAGAACAAGGCTGGGGACAGGGTCTTTGATTTAGCACAATCCAAAAATGTACACTAGTAGGACGCAACTCTATAGTTATATAGCCATATATAACTTGAAGTGAAATAGATTTTTTAAAAGAAACTGTAAGTCTTAGGGTTGAGGCAAGTTTCCGGTTGTGTTCAGGATCTTGAGAAAAAGTTAGGGCAACAGTATTTGATTTAGGATGAGCCACATTTTTTTCATTAGTAGGATGTGCCCTTATTGTACCCTTATATATATGTAGTACAGGTCAAAAGTATTAGACTTCCTGTGGTTTTTAAAAAAGACTTTGCTGGATAAGAATTCAGTTATGTGCATTTAATGAATAGCAAACCAAAGTATAAACTTTTTATGTTCATTTCATACCTACAATGACACAAAGAGATTTGCTTAACAATACATGACTCAAAATAGTCTCATTTGGCTTTAATTAAAACTAAATAAATGATGGAAGTCAAAGGTGTTACTAGGATGTTATCTTTGGGTGGGAATTTTGGGATTACTTGGGTGGGCAACAACAAAAATGTTGCTTTTCCTATAGGGTATGTGAACAAGGCCATAGTTTACATTTGAGAAGGGGGGGGGGGGGGAGGGGTGGAGAGAAAAAAATAATTAAACTCTGTAACACTAAACAAATGTCCGTTGGCGTACGTTTCGTTTGAACATTGGGGGGGACACATTAAGCAGGGGTCTGTGGGTCCGCCACCAGGAAATTTTGAGCGTCAAACACTTAATTTCCTGCATTCTGAATTTTTATGCACCAGTTTGTGCTTTTTCTGCATCAATTTATGGTGGAAATGTAAAGGAAAACACAAAATTCAGGGGGACAAATGCACATGTTCTAAATATTGAGGGGGAGCTAACGTTAAAAAGAGATATCGATAGCTAAAAACACAAAACATTGGCTAAAATACTAACACTGCAATTTGGGGAGTCACGTAAATTCCCTGCTTAGCAACCGAGTGCAGCTATCGCCAGGTAGTTTTTTAAGTTAAGTGAACGTCACATTCAGACAGTGTACCGATAGCTATTAACTAGCTAGCTGCTTCTCATACTATCAGATATCATAGTTCATGAATTGACAACTAGCTAGCTAACATTGGCGTTAGCTGGCATATTGATAGGCAATGTTACAAATATAAGATTACCTCTTTCCAACCGCTGTGAGTCACTGACTTTAGCTGACGTTGTCATAAAAGTTTTCCCGACTATGGTGAAAACTGCCTGGCTTGTTTACATTTTGGACAGATGCTAGTGGGTAAATCTATCGCTGTTTCCGTCGCCGAACTTTCGACACAAGCAAAATCGGAAGCGCTATCCTAAAATTTCTTCTTACGATTTTCATTTCTATAAGGGTTATGGGAAGTAAAGTCCATAGTATGATCAGCTTGCGCAATCATCACTAATGTTGACTACATATCCAATTTGTGCTTTCGTAGCTCAACCTTTTCGTGGCCATGGGGGTAAACCATTGCTACTGTGTGAAGGGGGGAGTCATTAATTCACGTTATGTTTACAGGCGTTACCTTTCCACTTAATTTTGAAGTTATCTTTTATTTCTGTTGCAGCCTTTTCTGTATGAAAGCTTTACTTGGGAGAGGGATCAGTTATGGTTGGGGGGGGGGGGGGGGGGGGGACATTTAGATTCTTTACAAACATGAGGGGGACACGTCCCACCCAGTTCCTACGCCAATGCAAATATCTCATTTGGTACTGTTACGCCGATTTTGATCCGGGCTGCAAAAACGATGCAATGACATTCTGAAACAGCTGTTGTACCCCCAGACATATATATATATATATATATATATATATATGTGTGTGTGTGTGTGTGTGTGTGTGTGTGTGTATGTCTATGGTTGTACCCGTTGTGACATGCTTGAAGTTTCGTTGCGGCGTCCGTTCCTATGCCGACCTGATGCCGACGCTCCCAGTCCTGCTGCATTCTGCGGCGATAAAGATTCTAAGACAACTCCGCAATTTCTCTGGTTTAATGGGTTATTTTCCAGCCTGAAACGGTGTGATGGTATTAGTAAACGGCTACACGTGTCAGATAACTTGCGAGTAGTTGGCTCCCTGAATATGAATTAAATGTTTTTAACAGAAAATAACAATATAAATGTGATTTTATCCACGGAAACGGCTATACAAAACGGCTGGCTAGCTAGCTGGCTAATCAATAAACCAATATAGCCACCAAGTGAGCTGGTAACTTTTAAAGAAGCACACAGCTTGCTAAATGTGTAAACTCAACTGTGAAACTATACAAGACTACTAATAGGCTATAACATAAGAATCAGAGAAAATAATAAACAAGAAAGAAAAAAGGTATTAACGGTTTTAATTGGATTGCTGACAGCAGCTAGCTACAGGTTTTGCAGTTCACTTAACCATGTCTGTACCTCCTGTGAAGAAGTGGTGTGGTTTAGCGATAATGTAAAGGAACAGCACTAAGTACACCCACATTTTCAAAATGGCCAATAGGAAAGCAGTGCATTTTTTGATGACCAATGACAAAATTACAGAAAACTATGAACGCTAAAAAAATAGCTATAACGGTGATTTTTTCAGAGTTTTCTTTGGATGGGCAGATGATTCCTCTGGGTGGGCAAGGCTTATCTTTGGGTGGGCAATGCCCACCCCAGCCCACCCGTAGACATGCCCCTGTTGGAAGTCCATCTTATAATTTTTCAAATGGGGGTGGGCAGGACATGGATGGGTACTTTAATTGAGTGAAAACTTTGGCCTGTAGTGTAAGTAAAATATGTGCTAAAGCTGCAAGAAATATGGCAAAGAACAAGGCATTAGGCTTAGATGTGCAAGGCCAAGTTAACATATTATGGCAAGATTATCCCCTGCGAGAAATTGTAAAGATTTTTTTTTTTTTACGATTTTGAGGTGCAGTGTCCAGTACACACTCAGAAGGGTCCAACCACATCCCTGAGTTCATACTGGATCCCCATCGCTGAATCTCATACATAACATGTGGAGTCGGAGGAAGACCTTTCAAATGTGGCTATATCATGCAGTCCCTTGACCAGCAAGGGTCGCTAGAGAGTGATAAAGCTCAAACCCCTAACCACGTGAAGCATCCTTTTCTCTGGGTGACACAGCTGTGCCCCATGGAGCTGCCAGCCACAGTCAGCACTGGCACGGCCCGAATACAGCGGGAGACCGCGGGGCTCATCCATGCACCACAGTATGGTGCCTTAACCGAATGAGCCACCCTGCAGTAGGGATGTATCCGAATCCGAATACTGTATTCGGGAAAGCACGAATAATGCGATGGAAACAGATATTTCTTCTACCCGAAGTTGCTCGTTATTATTCGGATTCTGGAAGAAAAAAAAGTCGCCCCATGTCGAGTTCTCATAGCTTCTATCTAACGTTACACGGGCAGAGAGAGAGAGAGAGAGAGAGAGAGAGAGAGAGAGAGATTTTTGAGATTTAAAACCGCAGAAATTACTGTACTTCAAAATAAAAATAATAGACAATCAACATAAAGAGAAAAACTATCAAAAAAACTAACCACAGGCAGAAAAGAGAGAATAGATAGAGAAGAGAGAGAGAGAGAGAGAGAGAGAGAGAGAGAGAGAGAGAGAGAGAGAGAGAGAGAGAGGAGAGAGAGAAAAATTCCTTATTTACATTTCAAAATTTACAAACCAAAACACAAAAATTCCAAACAACAGAAAAAACTTCAAAAATGAAGTAACAGCAAATCCTCCTGGACAGAGCACAAACCCCCCCCCCCCCCCCCCCCAATACCCCACGTGTACATGAATGCATCTATGTTATCTGTCGGTTTATAATACACAAATTCCAGCCTGAGACGGGCTGCCAGCAGTCCACTCATCATCAGGACTGGGTCAACTGACCCCTGACCGTGGATGCAGTTTTTTCTTGTCTTCCATATAGACAGTTTGGCCACTCCTGATAAAAAACTAAGGAGAACATGTACAGACCTTTTAGCAGCTGAATAGCATGGACCATAAATAAATAACTCAAAAGAAAAACTTGTCCCCAAACCCTGAAACCACTCCTCTAACTGCCTAAATAAGCCCTTAAGTCTGGGAGGTGTTGTAAGGATTCCCCCCCTGAACAAAAAGGACAACCCTCCCCTATACTGGGATCCAGGTGCACCAGATGTCTATTTGTGGCTATGGCCCCTTGCACAATCCATAGTATTAGCATAGCTCAATAGCTCAACCCAAGGCTAGAAGGAGTGGCAGTTAAAGCTGTTGAAAAGTATCAATTTTCTGAGCTGTCACCATGGTAACCAAGCACGCTGCTGTGGAGATTCCGTACCCTCCTAAGCTGAGAAATGCAAAGGCTAAGAAGAAACATAAACTAACTGTTATGAGAAACAACCCCGAAACCCTATATGTGGACTTTTCTGAAAAGGCAAACAATAAGGTTAAAAACAATTTAATTTTTTTCACAAATAACACCAAGGCCTGGCACAGTGTTGTATGCAAGCACTACCCTCATATTCAGAAGGGAGGGATAGGAAAGGGGAGCAAAATAACCGTTTGTGAAGACGAACATTTGGACAGTATAGTGCTAAATGTGAACATTTACACAAATGGGACTATTCTCATACAAAGTGCTACTGAGGCGAACCTGGATGCTTTTGAGAAACACTTCCCTGCCCTGAAAGAGGAGGCAGAGAAGGAAAAGTGTCCCCTCACACTCCCCACAGAGCTAGAGGATATGGATTCAGAGGAAACCACCCCCACCACTGTACCTAACCTACCCTGTGCTGCCCCCGCTTCTCCCCGATCTGACACCCAGCACATGAGGGAGACCCTGGCCTTGCTCGAGCTGGAGTTTGCAGAGTTCAGAGAGCTCACTATGGCCAGGCTCTCCGAGGCATATCTCCCTCTGCAGCAGGATGAGCAGAACCAGCAGAGCAGAGAGATCAGCACAGCCATCGCTGCCCTGAGAGCAGAGACCGCAGAACTGAGGCAGGACAACCAGGCCCTGAGAGCCCAGCTGGCCTCTGTGAAAGAGGAGACGCAGCGCAGGGAAAGATCTTTCATCATGGAGCTACAGGATCTGAGAGAGCAGCTACAGACACACACATGCACACCCTGTACTGCCCATTCAAACACAGATACTGACAAACACTCCACTCCCCTCCAAACCACAGCCCACCCCCCAGCTCACCTGCAGGCTCATACTGATGCCCCCCCTGACTCACAACATTCACCAGAGGCAGAAAACCCCCCCAGCACACAGACCAACACCCCCTCAGACACTCCCCCCCTCCCTGACGCACAGCCCACCCCCAAGGCACAGCCCCCTTCTGCAACACAGCCCCCCACCAGCAGAACACCTGATCCACAAGTGGTCCTTCTCATGGACTCAAATGGGAAGTTTATTGACCCCAATAAGCTTTTTCCTGGTAAGCAGGTAAAGGCGACCCGCTGCAGTAACACAGCCCGCGCCCTGGAGCTGCTGAAGCGGGACACGCTGGGAAGCCCTCACTATGTTATACTGCACACCGGCACCAACGACCTGCCCCGCCTGCGCCAAAACACCGCCCACGCAGTGAGGAGGATGGCAGAGAAAGCCTCCCGAGAGTTCCCTGAATCTCGCGTGGTCATCTCCACACTGCTGCCACGGACTGATGTCCCCCCCCCATGTCATCAGGGACATTAATGCGGAGATCTCCAGAGGCTGCGCTGCACTGCCCAATGTGCACCTGGCTCGCCACCCCACCATCGGCCCCTGGTACCTCTACGATGGACTGCATCTAGACAAGGAAGGTATCAAAGTCTTTGCTAAAACGCTAAAAGACGTGGCACTGGGACGCAATCCATCCAGCCCCCCCTCCACCATCAACATCAACAGGCCCCATCTCAGACATCAGCCCCCCCACGCCATCAGTCACCGTCCTCGGGCCCCACATCGGCCTGACAGCAGCGGTCATCACTCCAAAACCCTGCGCCCACCTAGCACCCCGCAGCCCCCCATAAGGCCCCCGCCCCCCAGGGCGCACCCCCACCAACACCAGCCCAGCTACGCTGCAGCCCTCACAATGGCCCCTGTCCCACCTGCCCCTCCTTCTGAGCTAGGTGAGATCAAACACCTGCTCAGTGTGCTGTGTGATAGGTTGCTAAACTAATATTAATTCATATCTGTGAATATATATGTGCTGTGAATATATATAATGTAATATGTGAGTATACAGTATAAACCAGTTATACTGTGTACTATACAAATACTAATTAAAAAAAAAAAAAAAAAAAAAAAGACAGTAGTTTATTATCAACTATGTATTTTGTTTCGCTCGAAATGCTGTGAATGATTAAAATGAGTTCATTCTGTGTAAGCTGTTGGAACATACAGGGTCTGTGGTCTTCTGTGTTTGGGTTGAAAAGCACAGACCCTGAATTCCTCAAAAACATTTCTAATGCTGACATTTTAATTTTTGTTGAAACTTGGTGCCGAGAAGATACCGTCACCCACTGCCCCTCAGGTTATGGCGAAATTATAGTGCCCTCTATAAAATTAAAAACAGTGCGACATGGCAGAGACTCCGGAGGGATACTGGTGTGGTACAAAGAGGAACTGGCTAGATACATCACAGTAACCAAAAAAGAACAATCCCACTTATGGTTAAAATTGAACAAAGAAATTGCAGATTGGGAAAAAGATATATTCCTGTGTGCAGCTTACGCTGCCCCACATGAATCCCCCTACTATAATGAGGAATTCTTCAACGCTATGCATACAGAAATATGCCATTTCCAGGCCCAGGGAAATGTGCTACTGTGTGGCGACCTTAACGCCAGAACAGGAACAGAACCCGACTGTATCGATCCCCAAGGAAACAATCATGTATTTGGAAACACCCCTTTGTACATTATACCAACCACTACAAAAATAAATAACCCAGACAATATAATAAATAAGAATGGTAGGGAGTTAGTGCATCTCTGTCAAGCCTTAGGCCTGTACATCCTTAATGGTAGGATCAGAGGGGACTCTTTAGGAAGGTTCACATACTGCTCAGCTCTTGGGACTAGTGTTGTGGACTATGCTGTCACTGACATGGACCCTTCCTCCTTTAGTGCATTCACTGTCAGGCAACAAACCCCCCTTTCAGACCATAATCAAATCAGTGTGTTTCTGAAAAGATTTGGACAATCCAGAAACTCATACACACAGCCCTGTAAGCTGTATAAACTTAATCAATCGTACAGATGGGCTGAAACAAGCACAGATGAATTCACAAAAGCAATGAGATCAGCTGAATTAACTAACTCTATTAACACGTTCATCAATACTCCTTACCAAAATAACAGAGAAGGCTTAAATCTGGCTGTTACTAATATCAATTATATTTTCCAGAAAACAGCAAATAAAGCTAAACTAAAAGTCCATAATAAAAGGAAGCTGAACAAAAATGAAAATTGGTTTGATATTGAATGCAAAAATATTCGAAAAAACCTAAGAAAATTATCAAACCAAAAACATAACCAACCATACAACTCTGATTTACGCCTCAGGTATTGTCAAACTCTTAAAGAATATAAAAACACCCTAAAACAGAAAAAACAAAAATACATAAATAAAACTCTGAATGATATTGAAGAATCAGTTAATCAAAACCAGTTTTGGGATTTGTGGAACAATTTAAGCACAGCAAAGCAACACAAATTAGCCATTAGTGATGGAGCCATTTGGAAACAATATTTTGAAAATCTATACTGTGAAATCAGTCGAAAAACACACCATACTATGATTAATGAACAACTAAACAAATTGGAATCAACCATCAAGGATAATCAAAATCCACTGGATAAACCAATTTCCCACAAAGAACTGATCGAAAAGCTCCAGTCTCTAAAATCAAGAAAATCATGTGGTCTTGATGGAATTAGAAATGAAATGCTCAAAAATAGCACCCCAGAAATGCATGAAGCTCTGCTTAAATTGTTCAACCAAGTACTGAGTTCAGGATGCTTTCCTGACATTTGGAACCGGGGGCTTATATCCCCAATTTATAAAAGTGGAGACAAATTAGACCCCAATAATTACAGAGGCATTTGTGTAAGCAGTAATCTGGGGAAGGTATTTTGTAGTATCATCAATTCAAGAATTGTAACCTTCCTTAACGAACACAATGTCCTGAGTAAAAGTCAAATTGGATTTCTCCCAAATCATCGTACCACCGATCATATTTACACCCTACACACCCTAATAAATAAACACGTCCACAAAACAAAAAATGGAAAAATCTTTGCATGCTTCATTGATTTCAAGAAAGCATTTGACTCGATTTGGCATGACGGATTATACTACAAAATTCTCCAAAGTGGTGTAGGGGGTAAAGTTTATGATATAATTAAATCAATGTACTCAGAAAATAAATGTGGAGTGAAAATTGGCGACCAAAGAACAGAGTTCTTCACACCAAAACAGGGAGTAAGGCAGGGCTGTAGCCTGAGTCCAACACTGTTCAATATTTACATCAATGAGTTAGCGGTGCAGTTGGAACAGTCTACAGCCCCGGGCCTCCTCCTACATGACACGGAAGTAAAATTCTTACTCTACGCAGATGACCTGATTCTGCTCTCTCCCACTGAAGAAGGGTTACAGCAGAACCTAGCTCTGGTGGAGGATTTCTGTCAGAACTGGGCACTGACAGTAAACTTAAAAAAGACAAAAATAATGATCTTCCAGAAAAAAGCCAGATGTCAGGAAAACAGGTTCCAGTTTTTTCTAGGCAACACCGCCCTAGATCACACTGTAAATTATACTTACCTTGGTCTGACAATCACAGCATCAGGGAGCTTTAACATGGCAGTGAATGCTTTAAAAGAAAAAGCTCGAAGAGCACTCTATGCTATAAAAAGAAAACTTCAAAAAATTGTTATACCAATTAAAATCTGGTTAAAAATATTTGATAGTGTTATTCAGCCCATTGCACTGTATGGAAGTGAGGTATGGGGTCCACTCAGCCAGCAGAACTATTCCAAATGGGACAAGCATCCAATAGAGACCCTGCATGTAGAATTTTGTAGAAACATCCTACAAGTACAAAGGAAAACACCAAATAATGCATGCAGGGCAGAATTAGGCCATTATCCATTAATGATTCACATCCAAAAAAGAGCATTAAAATTCTGGATGCACCTCAATTCAAGTCCTCAAGACACATTGCAATTTAAGGCAATGAAAGCCCAAGAGCTCAGTCATGAAAAGAGTCCCCTCAGTCAGCTGGTAATGAAGCTGACTAACCCATTAACCCAACTAACACAAATCACAGACCAGCTTCATACCAGTACCGCTTACCAACAAATCAAAGTAAACCAAGTAATGAAACAGACCAAAATCTCTTATCTGAAATATTGGGATAATGTAACCAAAACACAAAACAAACTAGATTGCTATCGGACCCTAAAAAGAGACTACAAATTGGCTGAGTATCTCTTCTCTGTCAGAGATACAAAGCAGAGACAGATCCTGACCAAGTACAGGCTCAGTGACCACGCACTTGCAATTGAAAAAGGCAGACACCAGAATACATGGTTACCAAAAGAACAACGTATATGTGGTCACTGTAAGACAGGAGAGGTGGAAACAGAGATGCACTTTCTCCTACATTGTGAAAAATATTCAGAAATTAGGACACATTACTTCAACAAATTTTCTCTAATTATAAAGGACTTCCATTCCCAAACAAATTCGGAAAAAAAATGCAAATCCTGCTAGGAGAAAGGCCAACAGCTCCACTAGCAGCAAAGTACATCTCGGCCTGCCATAATCTGAGGGACACTGGTTGACCACCACAAATATATTTATTTTAATTATTAATTAATTTCTATTTTTTTTTCTTTTCTTTTCTTCTTTTTCCCATTTTCTTTTTTCTACATTATTATTATTATTACTATTATTATTATTATTTTTTTTTTATTGTTATTGTTGTTGTTGTTGTTGTATAGCCTACTCGCTGTGGCCATTGCCACACTGTTGATTGCATTGTTGTTACCACAATGTTGTTTATATTTCATGTTTCCTATTCCTGTTTCTGTGTACGCTTTGGCAATAGGTACAAGTGTATTTCATGCCAATAAAGCATTTTTGAATTTGAATTTGAGAGAGAGAGAGAGAGAGAGAGAGAGAGAGGGGTTTAATAAATAAGTTCTATCAGGCAGTTCATAAAACTTGAATGAACATTAGGTTAGAAAATACAACATTTGCCTGATTTAACGTGACTTCCGTGACACCCCTACTCTGCAGCTCAAAACTAAGGGCACAGATTTGGTTGTATATCACATTTAATTTTCTTTATGAGCAGAAAAGGTGGCAGTGCAGCATCATGTTTCGGCTCTTGGGTTTGTAACTCCAAGGTTATGTGTTTGATTCCTAGAATCCTTGCTGAGTGCCCAATATTGCAATGTGCTGTAAGAGAGATGTGCCATGGGATAGAAACAATTAATCATAGTAGAGTACAGTGATGAGTGGAGCCCAGCTCTACTGAACAGCGGAGCAGTGTTAATTTCGTTAACGAAAATGTTGACGAAAAATATGCGTCAACGGCCTTTTTCCCATGACTAAGACGAGACCTGGACAAGATGAAAATGAATCTTTGAAAATAAAAACTGTGCCTAAATCTATTTTCATTTTCGTTAACGAGACGAGGCTAAAACGTTAGTGTGGCGGACTAACGGACATTGAAATTGCATGAATTCTTTTTTCCAATCGTTCCTGCATCTCCCGGTATCTTGTAAAATCTAAAGCAAAGCTTTGCATCCTTGTCATTGGTTGAATGCTGCCCAGGTCTTACCCCTCCCCCACAGATGATACACACAGTACACACGTGCCACACCTGCAAGCCAGAGCACCAAATTAGCGAGTGATTAATGATAATAGGGTGGAACACCAGTTCAAGGGCGCGGTAGAAAAAAGAGAACCGATATATGGACACACTTTATTTACACTTCAGCAGAAAGGAAAACAAAATGCACATTAGTAACGGGAGAGAAACCCTGCAGCCACAAATTAGGTGGGAAGAATACAACCAACCTGAAGAGACACCTGAGGCACCACCCTGCTATTTATGCCACGGTAAATTTATGTCAATGATAACTAATGTTAACTAGTTAGTATATAAGTTAGCTAACGTTAAGACAACTTCAATATCAACTTAGCTAACGTTACCTAGCTAATAATTATCGCTAACATTAACGCAAATTAGCAACCTTGCTAGCAAGCCAACTTGGCCGGGCTAGTTAACGTTAGCTTCATTAGCTAATTTAGCTCAGTCCAGTTTGCCTAATAGCATTGGATAGGAAGTCATGTAATCAACTGGATTGGCACCGCTTTCAATTGTCAAAACTAGCCGTCTAGCTAAATTGCAATCTATTAGTTCTAAGATTGCACAGCAATGCATATGGAAGATATTTGTGTTTGATTTCTTAAGGCTAGGTAGGCATATTATAGTTCGCAGCGGCGACTGGTGAGCTGAAAATTGGTGGTGGTTAATGCTGCTACTGCTGATATCATACTGTAGGCTATCTGTTGCTGAGACTCTGATTGTTAAAGCACTCTGCTTTACCACTTTTTGTTTTTCATTTACACAGTGACTTAAACCAAAACAACACAGTGTAAATCAAACTTGAAAATCAGTTAAAAGTGTATGATAGTTAAAGACATTGTGAACTGTAAAACAAGTGTCTGGAAAAACACTACCTAAGTTGGTTGTATTATGAGAGAGAAATACATAGGCCTCTCTCTTTTGGTTTTATGTGAAGTTTCAGAAAATAAATATAACCACAATAGTCAAAGAAACAATGTTTCGTTTCTTGACTTTGAGTAAAGCAACATTCCACACTTCTATCTGTGCAATATCCTTAGCTTAGTAGTAGTGAGGACAGCACGGCAGCATCACATCGATGGGAGAGAGAGGCTAGGGTACAGGTATCCAGCTAAGGTAAGGATATTACACAAATAAGTGTTAACAGAGTGAAATGTTGCTTTAAGAGTTGCAACAGCCACTCACTATATTACATCTTTTGAAATTCCAGTATACTTGATACAACCTGCATCCAATGTCCAATACCTGTATTAACCTCGTTGAATTAATTTGAACAGAAAACATCAAATATAAAGCAGAGAGTCCCAAGTTTTTGTTGGCTAAAACTAGACTAAAATGTTTTGAGTTTTCGTCGACTAAAACTAAGAAGGATAAAAATGACTAAATATGACTAAAACTAATGTGCATTTTCATCTAAAGACTAAGACTAAATTTAAAATAGCTGCCAAAATTAACACTGCAGCAGAGAATCACAGCCAGAAAATGCCGTTTCCCTACCATCCCCAGTTGCCATGGATACGCATCTCCCTGCTGCTCGGCCACCACTTAACACATAACAGCAGGTGCCATGTTACGTGCTGGACAAAACCCGCCTGTGCAAATTTAGCTTTGCTTCATTTTAGCTTCGGAAGCCTCTGCAGGATAACCATCTCCCACAGGGATTGTCTTTTTCAGATAAAATGTTCAATCGCATAATGGTGTTAGCACATACCCTGTTCTTTATATGTGCAATGTGCACAAGAATGAAGATGTTCATAAGCTCATTCAGAGATCTTCAGTTCAATTTACACAATTATACGGAAAACACACATTAAACCAATAATTATCTGTCTCACAAATACTGCAGGCGACTGTTGTAATCCAGTCCTGTTGGAGAAGATTAAACAATGAGCAATGTGATAAATGTCTTGATAAAGGTCACTCTCCTCAGCATCTATAACCAGTATTTGCATCTAATAATAATAAACATAATAATAATCATAATAATAATAATAATAATAATAATTCCTTTATTTTTGAGTAGCAGGCGTATGACACATTTAGCTGAGTATAAGAATCAGTGTTTCTGGTAAAGCTTCCCCCTTCGTACTCATGCGATGATGTCATAAGGGGGAGCACAGCTGCTGGCTGTGTGTGGTGGGCCTGTGTTCTGTTGCCATGACGCCCATGTGACAGCTGAAGCCAACCCTAGACCATCCCACACCGTGACGGTATCACAGCTGTGCCCCTCCCGCGTCAGACTCAGGTCAGACTCAGGTCATACCTTGTTTCCATGGAAATCCTTTACACTGGACCTGTTTCCGAGACCGTAGACCACAGGTGGAAATATCTTCCGTCAAAGATTAAGAAAGCTGAAACAACGACTTTAAAAAATAAAAAAAAAATCCATTTGGAAATATTTGTTTTTTATTGTGCATTTATGTAAGTGAAAGTGACTGACTGAACTGTGACTTGCAAAAGTGCTGTTAATGAACTTTACAGGACAGATTACAATGTTCCATCCATCTACCCCGTTTATTCCAGGGTCAGGGTCGGGGGGTGCTGGAGCCTATCCCAGCGTGCATTGGGCGAGAGGCAGGAATACACTCTGGACAGGCTGCCAATTTTTTAAATTATTTATTTAACCTTTATTTACCCAGGGTAGGTTCACTGAGCACGGATGCTCTTTTGCAGGAACGCCCTGCTTCACACTCATACACATTCACACCTGGGAGCTGCCCAGTACCACCACAATCCTCTGTTGTTGGCCACTGAGCAGCTCCACTGGAAGGAGAGGACATTTTTTTAGCCAATTGAATCAGAATGATTAGGCGGCAAGTTGTTGTGAGAGCCAGATCTGGGATTTTAGCCAGGACACCGGGGAACCCCCTACTCCAATCTATGGCAGGGCACACACACCATTCACTCACACACTCGTACCTATGGGCAATTTAGACCCTCTAATTAACCTAGCCTGCATGTCTTTGGACTGTGAGAAAAACCCACAGGGGGATTGCTTCACACCAAGAGGACCTTATTGCTGTGAGGCAACAGTGCTACCCACTGCACCACTGATTAAAATGTTAGGGAATTGTATTTGTGCAATCAATACCATTCATTCATCATTCAAATTTTGACAGTATAGACCTCACAGGTTTCCATCATTACATGTAAATAGAAACATAGGCAACATAGAAGCCTCTCTGTGAGACGCATGCTTAAATATTTTTTAAATGAGATTGACGCCAGTAGAAAATTACATGAGGCTTTTAACTGATATAACTAAGTATCACAGACTGTTACATTTAATTGCCTGAGATAAAAATATCACAGTCTCTGCAGGCATTAATTACCCTGCCAGTACTCAGGGAGAAGCTTCCAGTACTCAATTAGCCACAATGGAACACAAACTTTATTATTTTCATTTTCCATGTGTCTGTGACAAGACTGTGATTGCTATCTGTCAGCCCTTGTGTGTCTGTGCTATTCGGAGCTACCTTTACGTACTTTATGAATTTTTAGTAAAAATTGCCAAGAAAAAATGGATATTTGGCAAACTGAAGGACAGTAACTGACTTGCAGCAGTGTGGAAGGTTTAGCATTCAGCGCATGGCTCTGAAAGAGGAGGATTGTGGGAGACACTTAATTAGACAAATGTTGCATGCGCACATGAGCCATTTGTTATGGAATGTGAAAGATTTGTAGCTGATGTTCTGATAGGCAGAGAACCTCCCCCTATAAACCGCTGCTCCACACATGCATGCCCACGTCCAAATATTAACTACATTCAATCAACATTTGTCCAATCAACTTTGACTTCTCAATTAATGTGATTGTTCATTTTTTCCCTTCACAAACAGTTTGGAGTGTTCTTTTTTTTAAAAAAGTTTTTTTTATAAAAAT
Source organism: Anguilla pacifica (assembly GCA_039654925.1). NCBI lineage: Eukaryota > Metazoa > Chordata > Actinopteri > Anguilliformes > Anguillidae > Anguilla > Anguilla pacifica. The sequence continues at coordinate 1,853,426 of CM077298.1, forward strand.
AGCTGCTCTTGTCATTAGGGCTGTGTATTGGCAAGAATCTGTCGATACAATACGTATCATGATACAGGGGTTACGATTCAATATATTGCGATGTATTGCAATGCTGTAAGCAAGGCGATATATTGCGATTTTTTTCTAATGCTAAAGTTAGCAGCGCACCCTTACGCTACTTCCTGAATCAGCAGGGTTCCCTCAGGTTTCAACAAGTTAAATTTAAGACTTTTAAAGACCTTTATTTTTTTTTTTAAATTTTATTAAGGGGGTGGTTTTATGGTTTTAAAGACTCCACGCTACGATGACATTATACACAGATTGACGAGCGTTTTTATATTTTTGTGCATGGTAGGTTTGATCTAAATTCAGTTACAGAATATAGCGCTTTTTTCCTAAAATAGTATTTCTCTATGTAATTGTGTCGCCATGTTAACACATTTCTACGATTGCGGGTCAGGCACTTTTCACGGTAAGAAGAAATTTTTTTTGATGCTCCCGAAGCAGGGGTGAACATGGAAGAGATGGCAGGCGTTTGTTGTTGGTTTTTCACTTGGGTCTTATGTTTCTCTGACTGACGATGCGATTCTAAATCCTTTACCCCCAATGTTCCTAGTTTAACTTCAAAAACGTTCCCCTCCACTGGTTTCAACCAAGCATTAAACATGCTTTTCTCCAACCGCGTATTGTTAAACTTACACTTCCCTATAAAGTTACAAAAGTAAAGATTTTAAGACGTATAATCGCAACACGCTAGCAGAATTTCTCTTTAACTGCTAGGCGCAGTTGCTGAGACCCAGTTTACGTTGTTACGTTGTAATGGATGAGTCAAATAACTGAAGATAGATTACAACACTGCTATATAGCGGTCGGGGGTTTAAACACAACACAAAATGAACCACTGCCTGCCACAAATCTTTGCATGTAAACTATGAATTAAAAATCGATAGTGTTTTTGAGAATCGATACAGTATCGCAAAACACAATATCGCGATAGTCAAGTGTATCAATATTTTCTTATACCCCTACTTGTCATGAATAAAACAAACATAGTCTTCACCATTCACCCTCACGGGATCCCGGAAAAAATAATTCAACCAGAAATAAAGCAAAAACAACATAAAAGTGTAAAAAACCTCTCAGATACACCAAACAGCACATCAAGGTCATCTACTGTAAGAAACCCCTTCGACACACCAAACAGCAGAAGTATATGAGTGGCTAAGGAACTTACCCGGTGCTACCCAGAACAGGATTAATTTAATATTATCTGAATTATCTGACTCCAAATTAGCATTTTAACCTTTCCTCTATGTGAACAGTAATGCATAGATGGAGGAGATGTGCCTCTGGCTTGTGTAGCCTGTGAAACTACAATAGTGTGAGGGTGGGGAAGTGTTAACGACCACACGCAACTACAGTGAATTCAAAAGGGGGTTTCTAAGTTACCCACCGTAGTGGAAACCACTGGGTCTCAGTAAGAGACTTAAGGAGGGGGAAACAAAAAGAAATGACTCAACTCCTAAGGGAGAATATCCCAACACAAAGTAAATGTCTCAGCAGGAGAACGAAACTAAGGCGTAAGGAGTGAGTAGAATTTTAGTGAAGACTGCAGTGCAGTCTGGAGAAAAGCAAAAGAAAAGGTGCCTCATAACGAGGAAGGCAAAAACAGCGTTTAAAGGAAAATAAAGAATAAAGCTAAGTGACTAGTAGGAACGAAGTCTTAGTACTAGTCAAAAAAAAAAAGCTATATTCAAAATCCTATACCTTTTTCCTTACCACACTTATCTCTAAGAGGGCTTTTCACTGTTACCGGCTTTCGTGTAACGTGAGTAGACACTAAAGCGAAGAACAGATCTCACGTGAGCGTATATAAGCTCTCTCAATCAGGTGCAAACAATCGGTCATAATCAAAAGCAATCACGGAGCGCCCTCAGGCGGTCATGAAGATTACCACACTTAGTTACGTGAAACAGCACTCAGTTTCCTCGACAGGGATACTGAGTAGCCAATTAGCACCAAAAGGCGTCGATTAGCACAAACCACGATGCCGAGTAGCAAACGGAATATGGAACCATGACAAATAGTGTGTCCTGCTATGACATTAATGTACAGTCGAGTGACTACGGGGTGCAGATATCCCCAGTTCTGTGCATTAGAACCTTAGAACTGCAAGGTGTGCAGTGGTAAGAGTCAAAGGGTACTGCCAGGTTAAAATGAATGCAGTTTATTGTACAGTATGTTAATAATGGCAGGAAACAATGATGCAAAACGTGTAGATAGGTTAACCTTTGTATCTGGCTGGGCGCTGACCCATAGGTATCAAGATCTTTAGTCAGCGCCCCACCACCAAAGACACTAACTTGTTCCCCATGACATTGGCTTTCCAAAAAAACATAACATGATTATATTGTTTTATGGACAACCTAAGGTTCACATAATGCTGATCCAGTAAGAGGTTTTGCAAATGAGCACTGTCTCTTCATCACACCTGCTGACTCCCCATCAGTGCAGTAAACATAATTGCCACCCCGTATTTTTACCTTCAGCTGAAGCTGCCATAGGCAGCCTCGTCGTCAGTTTGTCATGTGTTTAACCCGAATTCCTTTGTGCGCGTTTCCTCGCCCCTGACGGACCATCCACTGCAGGCGCAACATATCTAACCTGGTCTACCCATCCCTGTCCACATCTCAGGAACTCACTGTTGTGGGTGGACTATGGAACTGCCAGTCAGCTGTCCAGAAAGCTGACTTCATTACTGCCTTTGGCAAGACGAAGTCTCTTGACTTCCTGGCTCTCACAGAAACCTGGATCACTCCCGACAACACCGCAACCCCAGCTGCACTGTCTGCGGGATACTCCTTCTCGCACACCCCCAGGGCCTCTGGCCGAGGCGGAGGCACTGGTTTGCTCCCTGTCCTGGAAGTTCTGTGTCCTCCCCAGTCCTAACTGTATTCCCTCCTCCTTTGAATTCCATGCAGTTACTGTAACTCATCCCTCAAAACTTCACATTGTTTTCTGTATCGTCCTCCAGGTTCGCTCGGCTGCTTCCTGGATGAGCTGGACACTCTCCTGAGCTCCCTCCCTGAGGATGGCACTCCTGCTATTCCACTGGAAGACTTCAACCTCCTACAAGACCTTGTATTCACCAGAAGCTGCTCCATTTCCTAACTCACGGTGACGCCCCTCCATGTCTCAGACCACTTTCTTTTTCCCTTTCCTACTTACTCCCCCACAATTCATTTAACAGCTCAGCCACAGTAACTTTCAGGAGAAATCTCTCTACTCTATCATAATCCTCCCTCATCTCCACTGCTCTCTCTACACTTCCTCCTCCTACTTCTTTCTCTAACCTGCCAGTTGACCTTGCTGCCTCCACCTTCAACTCATGCCTCTCCCAGTCCCTCGACTCACTCCTCAAGAAACCCACCTCAGACCCCTCTGATGTAATGAATTATCGACCCGTATCGCTTCTACCTTTTCTGTCCAAAACCGTTGAGCGAGCAGTTCTTAAACAACAAACTTTTTTTCTCCATCAGGACAACCTGCTAGACCCTCACCAGTCTCGCTTCCGATCCGGGCACTCAACAGAGACTGCCCTCCTGGCTGTGACAGTGGCACTCGCCACTGCAAGAGCCTCATGCCTCTCCTCTGTCCTGATCCTCCTTGACCTGTCTGCAGCATTCAACACAGTCAACCACAAAATGCTCCTCTCCACCTTGGCTGAGATGGGCATTTCTGGGAATGCCCTGTCTTGGTTCACTTCCTATCTTGCAGATAGGTCCTACCAGGTCACCTGGATGGGGTCTGCCTCTGCTTCTCATCCCCTTGTTACAGGAGTACCACAGAGATCTGTACTGGGTCCTCTGCTGTTCTCCATATACACCAAATCTCTTGGTTTAGTTATTAATTCACATAGCTTCTCCTATCATTGTTATGCAGACGACATGCATGTCTTCTTCTCTTTCCCCCCCTCTGCCTCACAGGTTGATGACAAAATATCTTCCTGCCTGGCTGACATCTCTACTTGGATGGCCAGCCACAACCTGAAGCTCAAACTTAACAAAACTGAGCTGCTGTTCTTCCCATACAAGACCTCCCTACTACATGAGCTCTCAATCATTATTGATGACACCACAGAGACTGCCTCTCACTCTGCAAAGAGCCTGGGGGTGGTCCTGGATGACTAGCTGGACCTCAAGGAGCACATCAAGGCAACATCACGGTCCTGCAGATTCCTTCTGTACAACATCAGAAGGATTTGACCATACCTGACTACGCACTCCCCCCAGCTGCTTGTCCAGACTATGGTAAGCTCCCACCTTGACTCCTGCAACTCCCTCCTTGCAAGCCTGGCAGCTTGTGCCATACAGCCACTACAGGTGGTTCAAAATGCAGCTGCCCGACTCATCTGCAACCTTCCCAAGTTCTCCCACATCACTCTCCACGTCACCCACCCGAGTAAAGGGATCACGGAGCTTGTCTACCCTAGCTCCCCATTGGTGGAACGGTCCCTCTTTGAACCTCTCCCTCACTACCCATTTTCCGCCGTGGTCTGAAGATGCATCTCTTCAGACTATACCTAGAATAACTGCCACCACTCTGTATATAATTTCACTTCAAATCCCCCCTTTCATGACACTCATGTTACATGTACCCCCATTCCAGCACTTTTGGTAATTTGTATTTGTCCTAATACTGTAGCTTGTTCTTCTCCCTAGTTTGGCTTGGCATAAGTTAGGTCAGAATATTGTTCACTGTGTGAACTGTACTGTGTTCTTGGCTAGAAATAGCTGTACAAAATGAGTACCATGCCTTATTGAACCTGTGTTTTGTAGTTGTCCATGACCATGAAATGCACTTTTGTACGTTGCTTTGGGTAAAAGAATCAGCTAAATAAATGTAATGTAAACAAGCACAAAACTGTCCAGACCCATGGCGCACCTGTACAAAGTGTCATGAGTAAAACTTGGCGAACTATATAGTTAGCTAGCTATGACATGTCCTCACCTCTGTAACGTTATTTGTTGTCCTCTGTGTGTCCATACATCTGTATTGGTGGTACGCGCTAACTAGGTTAACTAAAGTAGGTGAAACGCTAACATGTTAGATGGGAGATGCACCTGCTAATGCATCCTAATAAACGAGGCACCACCTGTGCATGCGTCCCACCAAACGTCCATGAGTGAGTGAGTGACCACAATTTGCCACGCATAGCCCACGGCAGCAGGCAGTCCTGCGCGCCGTGGGAAAAATGTAAACAGTCTGTTTGCCTGTGGGGTACTGATAAAAGGTAGACGTCTGTGAACTGTAAAAGCTTTTCAGCTCAGTTCTTTCATTTTTTTAGTCTCTCACAGTCTCGGCTGTGCAGATTCCACTCTCAGACCCTAAATATGGAGAGAAGTGCACTTTCAAGCCCTGCGACCTCATGCATAAAACAGCCATACATGCAGATTTGATTGTAAATTATGCGTAATCCATGCCGAAATCCATGCCAATGTTGAAATCAATAAACCGTTACATTGTTGTGAAAATGTGTGCTTCTGCCTCTACGGAAGCTCCAGACTATGCGTAGGAACTCTTCCCGGGTGGCGGTTCAGCGGTATTGCAGGCATGAGACACGTTTTCCCCTTCCCGATCTCTCACCTGCCTTCATATCTGAAAAGCATGATGTGTATTTGAACGGGACAGCGTAAAAGCATTAGTTTGGATGTTTAAAAGCGATGGAAATAATAATAATAATAATAATAATAATAATAATAATTTATTTATATAGCACCGTTCATACATAAAATGGAACTTCACATAAAATGAGAGGAAAAAAATGTGAATAGTATCTACAAAATTTCAACCAAAAACTCCATTAATACCTAAATACCATTAATGTGGGTTGTATTAACATCCATTAAGACAGTGCAATAACAAAAAGGCAGTTCCAGAAACATAGGCTAACATTCACATTAATTACTGAGCCAAGACGATGATGTGTGAAACCCGCAAAAGAGATGCAAAGTGTGAATAGCTACACTGCACAATGAAGTAGGCCTAAGAAGTATGTTTGAAATCAATTGCACGTGACAGCACTAGCAACTTGAAGAAAGAATATTCAAATAGCTTTACAGTTGTGAAATAAGAACTCATTGTAGACATTACTGTAAAAACCTGTGTGCAAAGCTATTCACTCTTAGGGATTTTGCTGTGCTAGCACTTCTGGAAGACCTTGAGAATAGAGCCCCACTCCGTGGGAGCATTTGTAGGGACCGGGCAGGTTTCCTTGCACACGAGGATGAATATCGTTTACCCACAGCCATCCTGTCACCGCTTGCCAAGCTACACATTTAGTTTTGCTGGATACAATACTGCTGATGGGACAATAGCTCAGCTCTTCCCTGCACCTCCGTCAGCAGCACAAAATGTTATTTTATAAAATATGACACATGCATTATATCAAAAGAAATTAAATGACAAAGTTCTTTAAATCCTGTTTTGATGTGTAGTGTGTTGTGTGAAGAAATGGTGCCATAGCAACGTATTGAAGAACAGAGTTGATTTTATTGTTGCCAAGAGAAATAATTCCAAAAAGAGGTGATGTAATGCCTATATGAATAATAACTTAGCTTGAGTCTTCATTTTACTCTGCAGATGCAGCTCAAATGAAAGATTAAATTACTCTAGCTCAATGACTAATCAATTATTAATAAGCTACCTAATAATTTAGATGTATTGGTTAGTTAATCAGTCTGTGTTAACAGATTCTGTCAGCAGATATACAATTTTGGAGCTTGGGTAAACTTTCTGGAGAATCTCTGGAGAATTATTGATTTCATGGTTCATGGATTTCATGTTCACAGCTGTGAATTAGGCTAAGTATCCTTCAGGTTTTCATTCAATATGAGCTTTTCCTTGATTAGTCCTTCCTGAAAAGTTATGTTGTTGTTGATTGTACTAATAAAATTTCAATGTGTTTGACCTTATATATATATATATATATATATATATACAAAAACACACCTTGAATAAAACAGTTCCAAAGCTGTAAACTCTTTCCCTTAACCGCGATGTTGACGCAGGGAAAAAAAATGGAAAATAGGCTCAGAATCTAAAAATGAACACCCGGTTCTACAGGCCCTGTTTCCAAGCCCTGCTCTGCTGCCCCCCCCCCCCCCCCCCCCAAACCCCCCGCTGCTCTGACCCCCGCGCTGACCTGTCAGCATGTGCTCGCTGAACTCGCCCCGTTTGCCCTTCCTCTGGGAGGCCCAGTCTTGGCAGGAGCCGAGTCTCACACAATAAGAGCCGGGGAAGGGCTGTGCACAACACAGCCGTCCACATGGATTTCAGATCACACCACTGGAGGAAGTGCAGCTAATCAGCCTGTTAGAGTTAGCCTAAGAACCTCTTTTTTTTACGCATCTCAAAAATGATTTGCAAAAACATTGTTTGGTGAACTTTTTCTGATTGAAATGCCTGTCTGAAATTCCCTTGGGTTAGATTTAATTGTTGGTGATTTGCACAGCCAGTGAGTCATTTTACAGAGACAGTTTAAAGTGTGACTTTTTCAAATGTGGTTTTTCTTACAGAATTGAAAAAGAAGTTTAAGTCACTCATGTGGAGATCAATGTGTCCTCTGCCTTCGGCGAAAGATGATTTGTTGGATTGGCTGGACTTCATGAAGTAAAACTTTTTTTTATTTTTAGATTTTGTATGCAAATGTTTGCTCACTCAGTGCTTCCTTCAATCATGCTTTCATCAAACCAGAAAAGCACAAGACTTTAAAAGACTAGCAGGAATACAGCAAAAAAAACCCAGAATTGTGTCATTTGACAGGACAAAATAAGATCAGATGCTGTTTCCCTGAGAAGGTGATGTTGGATTTGGTTTGGATTCTATGAGTGTGGCTGGACAATGCTAAATGCTTGAAGTGGGGGGGGGGGGCAGCATGATCCAGCAGTGCTTTCAGTAGCTGTGTGCATTACACAACAGCTTCATTAGCAGAATTAGTGAAAATATGACTAAGAGCGTTTTGCCGGAAAAAAGCGTATAGGTTGGTTCAGGACAGGAAGGCTGCTTTTAAAAATGGGTTTATTTTGCTTTGAGTTCAAACAGAGGGACTGCAAATGGCCCATTCCAGAGCACGCCCGCCACTGGGCAAGACTGACAGTGACCTTTGGGGTTGACTTCAACAGCCTGCCTCTTCACTCTGCCACAGACATAACATAGAGTCGTAGAGCCATTCTGCTTCAGATCGTTTACTGCCACTGGGAAGCTAATCCGCTTATCATCAACACAGCCAAACAAGCTAATTAGCTAAAAATCACCAAAGCTAACTGAGCTAATCAGATAATCATCACCACAGCAAACTGAGCTAATCATCAATAAAGCTAACTGAGCTAATAGAGCTAATCAGCAAACCATCACCAGAGCTAACTGAGCTAATCAGCTAATCATCATCACAGCTAACTGAGCTAGTAGCCCTGATAATCACCAAAGCTAACTGAGCTAATCAGATAATCATCACCACAGCAAACTGAGCTAATCATCAATAAAGTTAACTGAGCTAATAGAGGTAATCAGCAAATCATCACCAGAGCTAACTGAGCTAATCAGCTAATCATCATCACAGCTAACTGAGCTAGTAGCGCTGATAATCACCAAAGCTAACTGAGCTAATCAGATAATCATCATCACAGCTAACTGAGCTAATCAATAAAGCTAACTGAGCTAATCAGATAATCATCACCACAGCTAACTGAGCTAATCAATAAAGGTAACTGAGCTAATCAGCTAATCATCATGGCAGCTAAATGAGCTAGTAGTGCTGATGATCACTAAAGCTAACTGAGCTATTCAGATAAACATCACCGCTGCTAACTCAGCTAATAGAGCTAATCAGCTCATCACCCCAGCTAATAGAGCTAAACAGCTATTTGAGTTAATCAGTTAATTATCATACCGCTAACTGAGCTAATAGAGCTAATCAGCTAATCAAAACCATAGCTAATCAGCTAATAATAACAGGAGCGTATCCATGTTCCCAGGGTCCTAAGTTCTACTGCACCTGACGAAACATTGTGAACAATTTTTCAGAATTTCTTGGAAAATATTATTGAGGACTTCTGAGCATAGCTAAGACATTTGTTTGCTGATATACCTAGCTGACATCATCCGGAGTAAGACAGAAAATCATAGAGACAGAGACAGTAAATCAATCTACTGAACACAGATAAGATTTTATGTAGAGCTGGGGAACATAGGACCCTGGGAACATAGGACCCTTTGTCATGGTCCCATTATGTGCCGTATAAATCTGGGTTACATAGGACCCTGGGAACATAGGAATGACCCCATCATAACCACAGCTAACTGAGCTAGTAGCGCCAATCATCACCACAACTGAGGGAAAGTTTGAAAGGGACATTTTAAGCCTTGTTTGGTTACATCATTGTCTGGAGTGATACAGCAAAAAAAAAATCCAGTTCTCTGAGATTTGTCACCACCCAGGGGGCTGATTTATGAATGGTGCTTACAAAAAAAGAAGATATATATGCCACTTTCCCCATGGATTTGGAATTTATAAAAAAACAAACTTGACGTCAAAATGTGCATATTTAAGAAAACCATGACTCATACATACGCACATTTTGGAGACTGGGAATTGGTAACTCCAAAGTAAGGAAATGCAGATAAATCTCCTACAGACCTGTTTCACTCAGTTACTCCCACTTCTTATGAAAGCTCACAGCCTTCTAATAATAATATCCCTTGTCAGAGGAACATCCAGGCCTAAGTAGTTTCTGTCTTTTTTGAGTAAAAAAAAAAACCATATTGCCTATGTGAAACTATGTGAAGATAAGATAAGCTTTAAGATACATTTATTTGCAATCAGATCAAGTGTTATCAAATCGTATTTTGAATAATCGCCCTCATTTACGAAACGAACGTACGACAGAAAACAGGACGTACGGTCATTTCCACACAAAGCTCGGCATTTATAAATTTGGACGTGAGCGGAGGCTACGATCAAATCTCACGTCAAGTCTCAACTCGTGTACGCAAGTTTTCATGTCAGCGTGGACTTGTGGTGCAGCATAGTAAATCTGGCTGAGTCGGAGAATTGTTATTAGACCATATTCTGACTGGCATCTAAGCATATGCAGCCACATATTCATCACTTAGAATATTTTGCCATAGGCTACATATTTTTATTTTGTAAAGGCCTACATCGACTGTGTCATATCCCTAACAAATAGTTATTTTCAAATTGTTTGCAATTAACGGGTTAACAGTTTTTTGGTGTAGGCTATGAGATTAATTTCTCTTTCGTTTTGAGATAGCCTACTTGTTAGGCTACGCTACTGCTGACATAATTACAAGCAATTAGGTTAGATGCTTATTCAGTCACCTATTTAAACAAGAGCTTTGACAGTCATTGAATCTCGGCAATGGCAGATCTGGCTCTGTTAGAAGACCTCTACGCGCCCGTAAGACGAAAACGAAACGAACGAAACGAAAGCATGTTTATAAGATCATTAAAACATCATTAAAATGAAGAAATAAATTAACCCTGCAACCGTGTAATTATTTAAATACTAGTAGCCTAGGCTATTAAATTTTTACCATTATCCAGTGTCTGTGTCTCCTCCGCCACCTGTTATGCCCGAAATGGAAGCAGACCCGATAAGCTCCTCAGTCTGTGTCAATGTAAGGCTGGAATCCAGCTGGCCTCCTCCAGTCAGCTGGGTGCTGCGCCTATGGGCTGCAACATGCTTTTTGGTGGCGAGTTTGAGGTCTGACCATTTTCTCTTCACCTAAATGTAGCCTAAAGAATTAGATATAAGCTAATTACTATTTTATGTATATATATATATAGCAGGGATGTATAAGCTAAATATTCCAACCTCAGCTGGAGTTTGATTGTCTACGGCAACGCTGTTGACCGCAGCAGTGATTTCCTTCCACACTGCATTTTTCTGACTTCCTTCTATGCCACTTTTCAGGCTGCCAAATAGAACTAATTGGTTCAGATTCTATTTCTATTTCTATTCTTGGCCGTATTACGCTTTTCCATGTTGTAAACTCTAGGGGCGAGGCTTCTAAACCAAGAATATATAGGGGCGTCATATTTAAATGACGATTGTTTTAAGCTGCCACATTTATCAATGCCCGATCATTCTTATGCTGTGATAGGCGAGATACAAACGTTTCATGAATCACACGTGAACCCTGTCGTAAGATGATTTCTGCACTCGGATCTGCGCTGGTTTCTACGTTAGATTGACAAATGAGGGCCAATGTCTCATTATCTTTTTCATTTCAAAAATGATTTGGCTGCTATGACCTGATGCTCTCCAAAATTTATAGATTGTGCCAAAACTATTTCCACCACCCATCTGGCCACTACCTCCATAACGAGCATCTCTTCTTGGCTTTCCAGACTTCTCCATTTTCCCTGACAATTCACTGGAATGACGAGCTGATTTGTATGCATATCAATATTCACATTTCGTTTTCCATTAACCATTTATGGTTAATTGTACCAGTTAACCGGGCGAGACACTAAGCTCGTGCACATATGCAAAATTTGAATTTGATTGCCATTCATAAAGAGAAAATTGTGTGCGGGTGAGGATACAGAGGGCTCTAATAATCAGGATATTTATGACCACTTCTTTTGTGCATATGCAACATTTCAGCGTAGAAACTTGTTTTATAAATGAGGCCCCAGGACTCCAGGAATGTTGTACTGGTAAGACTCCATAATGTCACCATCTGCAACAGGAGTACATTCCCTATTCTTGCTTCTGTGATGTGATATAACTACCCTGATTGATGCAGTTCATTTTGAATTAATTAATTAATTAATTAATTAATTAATTAATTAATTAATCATTGCATTTATATAGCACTTTTCCACTCAAAGTGCATTACAGTAATGCGTGGTAACTCCCACCACCAATGTGTAGCACCCACCTTGGTGATGCACGGCAGCCATTTTGCACCAGAGCACTCATCACACATTAACTAGGAAAAGTTCTATATAAATTTGTTATAATTGTTACAAATTAACTACACTATATTCCACAAAGCAAGGGCTACAGAGAAATGCATGTACATGTACAATAAGCATGTCCATCCATTGACCATACATTCTCTAAATCACTTATTCCTAGTAAGGGTTGTGGTTTGGGTGGTGCCTATCCCAGCATGCAATGGGTAAGGCAAAAAGCAACTGATTAATTTGCAGTTTGGACACTTCCGCATCAAGCCACATACCTATATGCATGTCATTCTGGTCACTGTTAACTCAGTGATAAACTGAGAGTGAAGTTCATTTGGATTTGTTGTGTTGTTGCAACTGCAGACTGCATTGACACAGATGGCAACAGGACCTGTTTCTTTGTTACACATGTTAAATGAAACAGAGTGGAATGTATCTGCATCCCTTGTGTACAGGGTTGACTTGTGGGAGACATAAAGATTTGTGATGTTCACCATTTGTCAAGTTCTTAAACAGAATCCTTGGGGTGGAGTTACTCAGTGTACTGCTTTGCCCGGTTTGTACTTCTCTTAAATAAAGCCTTACCAACACCACAACTTGGAAAAAAAAGTCTGTATATCTAATATATCTAAATATATATCTTATATATAATATATTAAATATAATATATCTCAAGTTTAATATGGGTTTTTTCTACAGAAAGACTTTTCACATTGAAAATAAACTTTTGTCCTATTCCGTGTTGAACACTGCCACTTTAAGTAAGCAGATTTAAATGGCCTCGGTGGAGAGCCAGCCAGACGCCCTGTTGAGCTGAGTGATTAGATAAACAACCCCTGAACACAGAAACTCCTCCGAAGGCTTGTTTTAAAGCTAAGGGTCCACTGTAATTCACCCTGCTGCTCATTTGACTTATTGTATAAGGACACCAATCTCTGCACAGACAACCAAAACCAGCTGATCACCAAGTGCTGATCTGAGACTAGTCTGTGGCTATGGCTTTCCTGCTCCGGAATTTTCCCAGTGGAGATTTATTGGACTGAGTTCAAAATGGCGTGAGGAGCTCGGAATTTGCTACAGCTTGCAAATGAACGGAGCTATTTTGGATTAGAAAAACATTTATATGGACAAACGAACAAGTAGTGGGTATACTGGTGAGAGCAATGTAAGCACATTACATTGTGGACATTTAAAACCCTTTTCTGAATGATTTATTCTGCCATTTCAGGCGCTGTCTTGAAATCTGAATGGATATAAGATTTTCCCACGCAAAGTCATACGCGACAAGATAACTGTAGAAAGTTTTAGAAAATAAATTTATGATGTGGTTTTGGGTTTAATGAGCCATCAGGGATGGGGAAGCACCTTTTGTTTTATTGCCCTGAGCTAATGGGAAAAGAGATAAGGGAAAGAATGGCCTGGTTAGCTTCAGAATGGCTCTGAAAGTGAAGTTTAGGCATGTTTCTCTCGATTTATTTTAATAAACTGTGGATCTGTGATAAGTCCAAATTCTGTGACACTAGTACTCATACAGCGGGAGAGAACCTGGGGGCGGGAGGAAACCTGTCGCTAAGATGTCCCATGTCTTCCAGAATGAAAGTAGCCTGCCCTGTCCTAACTGGATTCATCTCAATAGGAAAACATTCTCAAAGAAAAAAGTAAGCATCTGCGCTACCCTTATCCAGCACAATTATTTTTGATTTCATTAACAAACAAATGTTGCACAATAGCTGAATTTGGATCCAAACCAAGTGAGCTGCAGTAAGTCTGAGGTTTCAGTTCTCGAGCAGAGAAGAGCAGAGAGGGAGAGTGACGTAGAGCAGAGGAGGGGAGGGTGATATAGAGGACAGGAGAGTGATGTCGAGCAGAGGAGAGTGATGCAGAGCAGAGAGGAGGAAAATGACAGGAGAGGAGAGTTATGTAGAGCAGAGAAGAGGAGAGATGTAGAGCAGAGAGGAGGAGAGTGATGTAGAGAAGAGGAGAGTAGAATGATGCGGAGTAAGGATAAAAGAGTGATGTAGAGCAGGGGGGAGGGGGGGTGCTGGAGGGCTGACCTGTGTGGGACTCCACTGTGCAGGGGGGAAGGGTGCTCTGGATTTCTTCCTCTTTTCCTTTTCCTGCTTCCTGTCCCATTATTGGGGCTGCGATGTTCGGCACTTCTTTTGTGCATGTTCCATTTTTACAGTATCTGATTACCCTCAGCAGCAGAACTCATTTATGGCCTGGTGTGAACAGAAAGGTGGACCTCCCCCAGCCCCCCCTTCCCATCAAAAGCCATGTTAAGCAGAATTCACTGCTTGACTGCGCAGCACTAGATCGATCTGTAACACAACAAGAAGCAATTACCAAAGTGAAAAACAACTACAACAACAGCTACCACGGCTGTGAGTCGTTGCTGATTAGTATTCCTGATTGCTTCTGCCTTTCACTAGAATTGGACATGCACAGAATCCTTGGACACGTGCCCAGTGGCCAAAAGAAGAGTTTGAACAGCTGACTAAAGTATGCTAACAGCTCGACTCAACACATCAATCTGTTAATTGTCCTGTGGTGTCTTCAGTCAAGTGCAGTGGCCATGTTCTTGTGTGAGCAAAAAAGCCGGCCTTCCCTGGTAATGTTTTGGAAACAGATTGCAGCTATAAATGCTTCAAGCATACTTTCATTTTTGCAGTGGTTGTGTATATGTTATTGGATTTTGGACTGACGCTTTTTCTTTTTTTCTTGTTTCAGCAGTGAATGGTCCAAGAGGAGCAAATGGTTGGTTTCTTCTTGTTAATTCACAGCTGAACATATGGGAGCTTACAAAAGTATTCAGACCCTTGCACACAGTTTTGGTATTTTACCACCTAAGAGTTAAAAGCATAACTCTTTTTTTAAAAAGAATAACTGCAGAAAAAGTATCTTTGTCCGCATTAATTTTCTTTCGAGTGTGAAATATTGATCTTACTGTATTTAAAATGAATGATAAAAATTTCTTACATTAGTTGCTGTTTCCAAAAATATTAAAGATCCCACGCAATCATTAAGATCATTTGTCTAAGAACTTGTACTGTATAAATATGTATATACACAAAATTACAATTGTGATGGAGATTACAGAGCAAAGAGTGCACAGGAGAGAGCATGGACTGGTTGGCTGTGGAGCTGTTTCTCTTGTGAGTGTAGCCTACATTCATCACATGCCTACAACAAGCACATGTCTGATATTATTGAAATTTAGTTGAAGTGGTGAATTTTTGTTTCTGGTTATTTAAAATAGTGGTATTAAACAAAAATTGAAAGCAAAGAAACATGAAATCTATGATAAATTCAAACTAAATGTGAAGTCTTCTTTTCCGTGTTTTGGAAGTCTCAAAAATGAATGGGAGATAATTACAGGGACTGGATTAATGACATTTATTAATGTTATACCAAAGTGAAATCACTTTAAATATCATGCTTAGCTAGAGCCCTTTTAAGCAGAATGTTTTTTCCCCCTCAGGAATTACTCATAGACCATATAAAAAAACAAAATTAATCTGAAACTATGGAGCTCTTTTTCTTTCAATGCGTAAGATTTTAAGTGTAGTTTTAGCTTTGATACCATCCAGCATGCATGTTGTTTTAGTTCATTGTTTTTGCCCGTAACCCGTGAGGGGGAAGGGTGAAGGTGTCAGTTTATTTTATTTCATGTTTGTGTGGGTGCGCTCTCTCACTCTCTCTCTCCATGCGGCAACCAACGGTGTTCCCCGGCACCGCTGTATCTCCCTCCCAGGGGTGTCACACTGGCGTGACAGATCTCTTCATGCCGATGCAGAATTTGTTCATTTTCTAATCTCACGTTCAATCTATGCTCTTGATCTACGCTGCAAATTCAAAAACGTAAACAAAAATGAACACAAATACAACAGAGGAGAATGGATAGTGGGGTGCTCAAGCTTACCAAATGCCGAGCACAGGAGCCAAGATCTCTGTACCACCCTTAGTCAGTTTATGCCTTGCTCCCACAGGAAAATGCCTGTATTGCCTGTGCCTAAGATGGCTCCTGGTGCTTGTGGTAGTGGCTACTGATAGCAATTTTCCTAAAACTGTAACTTTACTGACATAAACCCTCTGTCCTACTTGATCCCACAATTTGGATAGACATTTAGTCATATTTTATTAGTTTATTTGGATAAGCATTTAGTCATATTTAACGAGTCTATTTGGAAATAATTTGTCATATTTTATTAGTGTATTTGCAACACACAGCATGCACTACCCCCTTGACTACATCCTGACTACTTTACATGAGTTATTAAAGTCTCTTTAAATTTAATCACTCATTAATGAGCCCCATAGAGCATTGACAGGACTTTAAAATGGCCGTCCATGTGGTCTCTGCTACACTCACACAGACAGAGAAAGGGACTGCAGTTGACTAAAAAAGAATACCTCAGGCTAAAAACTGCTTACCTTAACATCTGTTAAACATTTTGCTCTTTCCCTAGCCTCTATTTCACTGAGTGTTCTATGTTGCTGTAGCAACACATCAGCTTGCAGCTGTGTAAAATGCAGGGATCAAAGGTTAAACAATGATCAGCTGTTTATGACAGAGGCAGCACGATAATGGCAAATGGTGTATATGTGGCATGACAGAGCCATAACACCTACTGTAAATTAATGCAATAAAAGACAAGGGGAGTGCAAACACTAGGTCTAATTTCTATAATTAAAGGGCCCAGCCAAAATTTTTATCCTGGTGCTGCTACTGCATCCAGACGTAGGAAAAGAGTAAAAGATGACTCATTAGACCGTATCGCTTGTCTTCCCTTGTTCAGTATCCCAGGTCCTCTGTTCCTTACACAAGGTTACGGGTGTTTGTGCATTAGCCCTGGATTAAATCTGTTTCTGAAAGGCAGCCTTGCCGTAAATACAAGCTTTATGAAAGTCATGATGTGCTGTTTTTGTTGTGACTGTTTCACGGAGGGGTACCACAGTCTCACATTCAATTGGTTTGATTTTTGGGCCATAGTTGTGGGGTGTTTAGCAGTTATCCTGTTAAGTGTCCATGTGTCACAGATGGCAAGCTTCGACTTGTGGCCACCGTTCCTCTTTGTTGATGCCATTCGCATTTGGCATACGCTGTCAGAATTTTGACAGTCACCCTTGTTGCGTTTAAATAATTTTGCTGTTTTTGTGAGTGGTTCCCCTTAAGTTTGGGCTCTCAGGGGCTGAAATCATTGCTTTGGAAACCCACATAAGTGTTAATTGACAGGCCGTTTTATAGCTGACGCATACTGCTAATTGGCCTTCAGTTTATAAGTCGCTCAGCTGCCATTGTAGTAGTGAATTAGTTACTTCAAAGTGATTTAGTCACTTTAAATCCTTTTCATGTTGTGTTTCTGCTAATTTGCCCCACCCCTGTATATTTTCACAGTTTTTTCCTGTGGAGTTTCTTATGCTGTTGTAATTGCCGCTGCCCGCTTAGTTTAGGATGGAAGTTTTTGTGCTCTAACAAATCTTGGCAAGATTTGGGCTGTTGTGCACTATGTGGCCCATTAATTACAAAATGGCACCAGGGAAACAAAATTAGGAGCTAAACTCCAAATTCGAGGTTTATCGGACATTTGTAATTAATGCATTGGAATTGTAAAAAGGGAACAGCAGGGGAACAGAACGGCTCAGTCGTGCAGGTCTAACGGTGCAGTAAACTAACCAATAAAATGCACAGCTTTAGTATTAGCTGTAGTTCTGTTGGACTGAGTGGACTGAACTGCTGGGGAAAGTTCAGTCATTTATTCAATGAGGCACACAACACTGCAGTGTTTCTGTTCCAGCTTGTAAATAAGGGACGCACAGTAGTTTACTGTTTCTGTTCCAGCTTGTGAATAAGGGATGCACAGTAGTTTAATGTTTCTGTTCCAGCTTGTGAATAAGGGATGCACAGTAGTTTAATGTTTCTGTTCCAGCTTGTGAATAAGGGGCAGGCAGTAGTTTAATGTTTCTGTTCCAGCTTGTGAATAAGGGACGCACAGTAGTTTACTGTTTCTGTTCCAGCTTGTGAATAAGGGATGCACAGTAGTTTAATGTTTCTGTTCCAGCTTGTGAATAAGGGATGCACAGTAGTTTAATGTTTCTGTTCCAGCTTGTGAATAAGGGATGCACAGTAGTTTAATGTTTCTGTTCCAGCTTGTGAATAAGGGGCAGGCAGTAGTTTACTGTTTCTGTTCCAGCTTGTGAAGAATGGACGCACAGTAATTTGCTGTTTATGTTCCAGCTTGTGAATAAGGGACACACAGTAGTTTACTGTTTCTGTTCCAGCTTTTCAAGAAGGGACACACAGTAATTTGCTGTTTATGTTCCAGCTTGTGAATAAGGGGCACACAGTAGTTTACTGTTTCTGTTCCAGCTTGTGAATAAGGGATGCACAGTAGTTTACTGTTTCTGTTCCAGCTTGTGAATAAGGGGCACACAGTAGTTTACTGTTTCTGTTCCAGCTTGTGAATAAGGGATGCACAGTAGTTTACTGTTTTTGTTCCAGCTTGTGAATACGGGGCACACAGTAGTTTACTGTTTCTGTTCCAGCTGGTGAATAAGGGGCAGGCAGTAGTTTACTGTTTCTGCTCCAGCTTGTGAATAAGGGGTACACAACACTGTACTGTTTCTGTTCCAGCTTGTGAATAAGGGGCACACACTAGTTTACTGTTTTTGTTCCAGCTTGTGAATAAGGGGTACACACTAGTTTACTGTTTCTGTTCCAGCTTGTGAATATGGGGCACACAGTAGTTTACTGTTTCTGTTCCACCATGTTCCTCACCCTGCTTGTCTGGAAGTTAATGCTACCTCTTATTGAACCACCCATAAGCTAACCATGCGGTAATAACATTCCCATTCCATTTTAATTGACTCTTTGCTTTATGTATTTTTATACTACAGTGTAGCTGTTGCACCAAATAATAATATTACAATGCATAGATGGTTTTTCAGCTCTGTGATCTTCATATCTCACTATCATGTTGCAATAACTAAAAAAGAGGCTGACATGGAGCACTTCCTGTACAATAAGAAATAAAAATATACAAATGCTGCAGTTTCAGACTAATGGCTGCGTTATGGATTATTTTGTGTCTTTGTAGATGTTTTGGGTTGCAAAGGAGAAAACAAGGTTAAGTGAGCTTATTAACATCAACATGCACCAGCTGGGCACATCTGCAAACATTGCAAACTACATTTTAAATTTCAAAATGGGATGCCTATATAAGAAATCAAAATAAATAGCAGTGAATAATAAGGCGATTGGTTTACATGTATTTTGCTTATAATATTGTGCCTTATTGTGGGATGCACGTCTAATCCAGTTTTTCTTGAAATTGTAACAAAAAGGCCACCCCAGTGAGAGCAAGGCACTGACTCACTTAACACAGGCATTTTGTGGGCTTCAGTGGCCATGGGTTTTACACCATCAGTCCCTGAGCAGTGCCGTATCTCATATAATAAGATGCATAAGTTATTGAAATGATCGTCTTAATTTAATTACACAAGGTTGGGCCTGTAGTGGCTTGTTGCCAGCTGCACTCTCTGATGCAACGTCTCAGAAGCAGAACAGCGAGCTCGTTAGCCAGAGGCTGCTGGGACTGGACGGACTTATACACTCACTTCCCCATTTCTGGATGGAAATTTCCTGATCACACAAGGCCTACTGACGCCCTTTCAAAATGTACTTTAAATATTAATGTGTGGATGACCCAAAACTTTCTACAGCTTATCAGGATAGAACTGAGGTACTAGTTATTGGTGCAATTGGAGAAACTAGCTCTAAAACTAAATTCACTGGGGCTTATCCTGAGCCAACAAGCTAAAAGCTTAGGTGTTATTTTTGATTCTGAATTGAACTTTGATTTGACGGAATGTCACCAAATCTGCCTTCTATCATCTGAAGAGTGCGGTCTGTTCTTTCTCACACCAACACAGAGACACTGGTGCGCAATTTTATTATTAGTAGGCTGCACTGTAAAGTTATAAACCAACTACAATTAATTCAGAATGCCGCTGCCTAGGACCAGGAGAACACATATTACACCTACACGTCTCAAATACGTGTAATGTATGAACTAGGAAGGGCCTTCGGGTCCTGTTGGAGCAGCCTTTTACCGGTCCTGGAGAGCAGAAGGAAAGTCTTCGGTAAGGCTGCAGCTAGCCGTTACGCTCCCCGTCACTGGAACAGCCTCCCTGTGAGGGCAGCTGGAAGTGTGGATACTGCTAAACGTTTTTAAACGTGAGCTCAAAACTTGCCTATTTGGCTTGCTTTTACCTGATTTTCTATTTTTATATCTGGGAACTTTATTTTTTTATTAATTTATTTATTATTTCAAAATTTTATTTCAGCATTTTTTGCATACCTGTTATATGGAAATATATTTTCTTGCTTGTAAAAAAGGTAAACCTGAATTTGTTTCATGGTAGTTGTGCACTGGTGCTGTAAATATACACATTAGACACAAATAACCCAAACAGGATCGAGTGCCCACGACTGCCTGACATAAATGAATATGTAAATAAGTCTGCTCAATAGTGAGGCGGACCCAAAGAGAACAGGATCGAGGAGATTATGTAGTCTGCTCAATAGTGAGGCGGACCCAAAGAGAACAGATTGAGGAGATTGTGTAGTCTGCTCAATAGTGAGGCGGACCCAAAGAGAACAAGATCGAGGAGATTATGTAGTCTGCTCAATAGTGAGGAGGACCCAAAGAGAACAGGATCGAGGAGATTATGTAGTCTGCTCAATAGTGAGGCGGACCCGAAGAGAACAGGATCGAGGAGATTGTGTAGTCTGCTCAATAGTGAGGCGGACCCAAAGAGAACAGGATCGAGGAGTTTGTGTAGTCTGCTCAATAGTGAGGCGGACCCAAAGAGAACAGGATCGAGGAGATTGTGTAATCTGCTCAATAGTGAGGCGGACCCAAAGAGAACAGGATCGAGGAGTTTGTGTAGTCTGCTCAATAGTGAGGCGGACCCAAAGAGAACAGGATCGAGGAGATTGTGTAATCTGCTCAATAGTGAGGCGGACCCAAAGAGAACAGGATCGAGGAGATTGTGTAATCTGCTCAATAGTGAGGAGGACCCGAAGAGAACAGGATCGAGGAGATTATGTAGTCTGCTCAATAGTGAGGCGGACCCAAAGAGAACAGCATCGAGGAGATTGTGTAGTCTGCTCAATAGTGAGGCGGACCCAAAGAGAACAGGATCGAGGAGATTATGTAATCTGCTCAATAGTGAGGCGGACCCAAAGAGAACAGGATCGAGGAGATTGTGTAATCTGCTCAATAGTGAGGCGGACCCAAAGAGAACAGGATCGAGGAGATTATGTAATCTGCTCAATAGTGAGGCGGACCCAAAGAGAACAGGATCGAGGAGATTGTGTAGTCTGCTCAATAGTGAGGCGGACCCAAAGAGAACAGGATCGAGGAGATTGTGTAATCTGCTCAATAGTGAGGCGGACCCGAAGAGAACAGGATCGAGGAGATTGTGTAATCTGCTCAATAGTGAGGCGGACCCAAAGAGAACAGGATCGAGGAGATTGTGTAGTCTGCTCAATAGTGAGGCGGACCCAAAGAGAACAGGATCGAGGAGATTGTGTAATCTGCTTAATAGTGAGGCGGACCCAAAGAGAACAGGATCGAGGAGTTTGTGTAGTCTGCTCAATAGTGAGGCGGACCCAAAGAGAACAGGATCGAGGAGTTTGTGTAGTCTGCTCAATAGTGAGGCGGACCCAAAGAGAACAGGATCGAGGAGATTACGCGTTGTCTTTACTGCTCGTACGCCGTCACATGGCCCCGCACAGCGCGCATGTTGAATGAAAATGCCTTTTTAAAAAATATATATATTTTGGGCTTTTTCAGCTTTATTTGATAGAACAGTGTAGAGAGACAGGAAGAATTAGGAGGAGGGAGGGAGGGATGTGCGACAAAGGTCAGCGGTCGGATTCGAACCACCGACGTCAAGGCTCGCATTGAGCATGTGGATAGTGCTCTACGGGCTGCGCCACTAGAGGCCCCCCCATGCAAATGCCTTTTAATTACACTTCTGCGTCTACCAAGAGAGCAGTCTAAACAAAAACCTTACGTCCCACAGGCCACTCCACATTCGCTTTGCTTTTGCATGGTAACCATGGAAACGCAACTCAATCATGAAGGGAAGCACTGGGTTAGTCAAGTTCTTTTGACTCCAGATATCTTTCTTTTTGACAGCTCTGGGACTCATTTAATAACCAGAACAGTCATTTCCCGGATATTTGTGAAACACCACATATTGACCTCAGCTGCATTTTGGAGGAATTGAGTAAGGAAATTTCCTCTACTTTGAGAAGTATTATCAGACAAAAAATTTGTTCTTGTGAGAAACCGGAGAGAACCAACAGCAGTAACTGTCACTTTGAATGAAATGAGGGGAAGGCTTTAGACTGAATGTCCAACATGGTTGTCGCCTGGCAGGTTTAGTTGTCTGGGAAACGGAATGGTTGCCATGGAGAGTGATGGATGAGGAAATGTCGTTTAGCCTAATAATAACGTATTTGTTCATGTGAAATGATGCCCCCACCCACTCTCTCTGTCCTGGTGTTAGCCAGCTCTATCCATACAAGAATACAAAAATCAGCGTGTGGGGGAGAGAGACTGAACCCTATTATAGTCTTTAAAAAATGAAAACACAAATTCTAGGAACATGAAAGGGCACTTAAGTAACTAGGAAAGTAAATTAGTTTTAATGAAACCTGCTCTGCATCTGCCCCATGCACGCATGGTGGAGGCCACAGTGGGAATACAAACGGTGATTACTTCAATTATGCGCATCGCACAAACGACGTAAGAGGGTGACTCAACAGGAACAGTACTGCGTACTTGTCCATTAGAGAGCATCGGAGAGCAAGGTGCCAAACCCCTACACAATGAGTACCAGACTAAAGGGCCTCATTCGGTTGTGGTCTGCTGCTGATTCAGATCTGACTCACTGCACGTTGCGGGGGGGGACAGTAAAGAGTGAAGCTTGTGTGTTTTTTTTTTTATAGGCTCTTGCATAATCAAATGGGCTGAACTCTACAGCACAGCATATAGATAGGCCCCATACAGTCAATACTGGCAACACACGAGCAAAATAATGAACAAACCTAGTGCCGTCCAGCTGTGAAGAGGCAGTCATGCAAACGAACAGCTGATTTGCACCTCGCAAACGACTCAGGACCTGCTGTGATTGCGGCTCCAGGGTAATTTGTCAATTTGTCATATTTCACAAGTAATTTCACGGGGGAAGAAATGTACAAGAATTACAGGATGTCAGTTCTTGGCATATCAGATTTTCCTGAGAGTGTCCCAGCAGAAAGTTTTTGAAATCTACCAGTCTCTCACTCACAGCTGATAAAGTCCTTGAAATGATAAATGTGATTGTAGGTGTTTGAGAGGTACTGAGTGGGTGCAGGAGCAGTTACATATTCATGTGTCGGGTTTTATTTTTAACTGTACGAGTCGCTGATGGCAACTACAAGCTCTAGTGAAGGGAAGAGGAGGGAAGAGGTTATGGGCCTGTATGCAACAACAACCACTTAGCAGTGACTGGTGTGTGGAATCTCACCTGAAGTTAAAGAACACAGGTGTGGATATACTGTAGCTGTGTGTGGTGTGTGGAATCTCACCTGAAGTTAAAGAACACAGGTGAGGATATATTGTAGCTGTGTGTGGTGTGTGGAATCTCACCTGAAGTTAAAGAACACAGGTGAGGATATATTGTAGCTGTGTGTGGTGTGTGGAATCTCACCTGAAGTTAAAGAACACAGGTGAGGATATATTGTAGCTGTGTGTGGTGTGTGGAATCTCACCTGAAGTTAAAGAACACAGGTGTGGATATACTATAGCTGTGTGTAGTGTGTGGAATCTCACCTGAAGTTAAATAACACAGGTGTGGATATACTGTAGCAATGTGTGGTGTGTGGAATCTCACCTGAAAGTCTAAAACACAGGTGTGGATATACTGTAGCAATGTGTGGTGTGTGGAATCTCACCTGAAAGTCTAAAACGCAGGTGTGGATATACTATAGCAATGTGTGGTGTGTGGAATCTCACCTGAAAGTCTAAAACACAGGTGTGGATATACTGTAGCAATGTGTGGTATGTGGAATCTCACCTGAAAGTCTAGAACACAGGTGTGGATATACTGTAGCAATGTGTGGTGTGTGGAATCTCACCTGAAAGTCTAAAACACAGGTGTGGATATACTGTAGCAATGTGTGGTGTGTGGAATCTCACCTGAAAGTCTAAAACACAGGTGTGGATGTACTGTAGCAATGTGTGGTGTGTGGAATCTCACACAGGTGAGGATATACTGTAGCAGTGTGTGGTGTGTGGAATTTCAACTTAAGGTAAAGAACACAGGTGTGGATATGCTGTAGCAGTGTGTGATGTGTGGAATCTCACACAGGTGTGGATATACTGTAGCAGTGTGTGGTGTGTGGAATCTCACCTGAAGGTTCCGGAACACAAGTGTGGATGTATCAGCCAGCATTATGAGATGATACTCCATGGAGGACAGATAAATAAAGGCCTTCTCTTTCTGACAGACATGTCGTCTCATTGTTGATAACATGCCCACATTACCACGGTAACCACCCTAGCTCAGCTGCACCACCCAGTTACACTGATGCTGAAACTGTATTATTACACCAACAGTGTGGACAATGAATGCATAAGAATGACAGTAAGTAATGCATTCCTTCATAAATATTTTAACATGCGGCTTACCTGCTACAAAGCTGGATGTACCTTATGAAATACTTTTCCAATCATTACATGAATTGACTCCTTGGTTCAGATGTATCAGCATTTCATCACACTCCATAACACTAAATAACATCACAGTAACTGCATTAAAGTCACTGAACAGGCACTCTTATCTACAGGGACAAGGAGAAGCGCTGTTCTCACGAATACAAAAGTGCACAGAAGGCCGGCCCATCTATGATCAACATGCGTAATGTTAAGCTAACATACTCTGGTGCTACCAAGATAAGGATGCCCTTATATGCTAGGCTGACTGGGCATCCTCCTTTTCCTTGACATTTCTTTATGGGGCTGAAAATATCAGTCCAGGCAGGATTTATAAATTCCTGAAAATATCAGTTTAGGTTTTTCTCATTCCATTGACTCTATATAAACACATTGCTCAGTATGTTATTCATGATGCCCACATGCTCCTGTCCTTTTTTATGAAATCCTAACTATGGGTACCCTAATATACGCTCACAGGCCACTGTGTGTGAAACACACGACTATCCCTTAGCGGTGCTAAGGACCGAGGGCCCCAGCTAAGGGACCTGACCGAACTCCTCAGGGGTGACAGCAGATTCTGCAGGGTCCCTGAACCCCGCTAGATCATCATCTCCAGGCTTAACTTTAGGGAATTACAAAGGTAAAGCAGGATAGGGCACAAGGCGGCCAGCTAGGTTTTTATGCTGCTTAGTCGCAATCATTATTATGATACTATAACAGAAAAAACAATACCGAATCTGTAGTCACATTCTGTGTCGATATAAAATAAAAAATAAAAAAAGATTTAGTATTTGTGGCATTCAGTTCACTGGAGAGGCGGAATGGTCTCGGCTGTGGTGGCTGGTGAAGAGAGCACACGCACCTGGGCTGAGTTAGCTAATCAGCCCAGGTGCTTAAAGGTGTGCTGCTCTCCACAGTTCGGGGCTGATATCGGGAGCTAACACCGAGAGCGAGTTTCTTTATTTGAGTTTTGTTTATTTTCAGTTTTGTTCCTTTTAATAAGATGGGGAACAGTAAACCCTCTCTGAAAAGTTGGAGGAGCTGGTCTGCTGGATAGCAGTTCAGCTACAGAGCGGGGAACTGAAATAGTTGTCGCTCTGTTTTACTTTCTTTTGTCTTTGTTATTTTAGAGTTTGTTGTTTTAGTTCATTGTTTTTGCCTGGAACCTGTGAGGGGGAAGGGGGAAGATGGCGTTTCTTTTATTTCATGTTTTTGTGGGTGCGCTCTCTCTCTCTATGCGACAGACAAAGGTATTCCCCGGCACCGCCACATCTCCCTCCCAGGGGTGTCACACTGGCGTGTGACAGTATTTTTTTTCACAGCATTGCTTGCTTGGGATGCCCACATTCAGTAATCACATCCAGCACATGTAGACATGTGACAGGTGTGTTTCTAGCACTGATAGCCTTGGCTATCCATGGTAAGTCCATGCTGCCAGCCTAAATGATTGCATAGCCCTATCATTTATTTTCTTTATTTTATTAAAGTTGAGCTCAAAAACCCTCCTATCCACACACATTCTTTTGTAATTTTTTTGTTCAATAAATAAAATAAATTGGAGATTAAAGGGAGAGGGAAGAAAATTCATAAATACATATTTTAGTTTCCTTAATAACTGAAGTCATTTGCTATTATGGTATATTGAAGAGATAATTGTTGATATCTTGCCATACTTTACAATATACAAATGATTCCTCCTTTCCTAATTTCATGTGGTTGGAGCTGGTACTCAGACTCCTTCCTGATTAGCTGGGTTTGTAAAAGGCTGCCACCCCAACCGTACTATCCAGACGCGTCATGCCCATTCAAGCTGGGGGAGCACGTGCCCCACCAGATTTTTGATATCTGGATTTTTTATATATATATATTTTTATTTTATTACTGATGCTTTTCATGGTGTGTAGCTATGATCATTTTATATTATGAGTCAAACGTATTGTTCTAATTATGTCATAGATAATACCTCAGAAAGTCACACACCCCCTTTCCCTATGGTATTGGTTTCTTCCAAAAGTTGCAGGATGAAATCGGTTCGCAGCAACCGCAGGTACGCAGCACACAGCACTCTGTTGCGCATCAATGCTAGAGGAGATGTAGGCGACAGTTTAAGGGTGTGTAGCTGAAGTAGTTAGTAGAGCATCAATCCCTTTTTACAAACGTGTGAAAATGAAGTGCAATTAGTTATACACACTTAATTGCATTTGAGAAATATAGGCATAGTTTGCTTTGCAGGATAGTTGGCTAGTACCAGCTAAAGTTAGTAGCCATCCCTCAATCCGGTTGTTTAGCCTTCTGGCTCGCTAGCTAGTCGTGACTTGTGATAGCATAGCATGCTATTTAATATTGGTAAAGGAGAGCTGTGTGAATCTTATGGCAGTGAGCTAATTGTTTTTACCACCACTATCACAGGTTATAGTTAACAAAACACTGAATTCCATTTGATATCTCCAGGTCAAGATGCAGAAGAAAATCTCGTCATTCTTTAAAAAAAAGACAGAAAGCCCCAGCCCTGTCCTCAGTCAGGAGGTTGATAGTGCAAGAGGTATGTTGTCTTAGGTGAGATTTATAGTGATAGGCTATTTTTCCTTCATGGAATTGTATGAAGATTTAATTGAATGATTTGTTCCGTCTTTCATATGACCATTTCAGACCAATCAAGGGATGATGATGATGATCGGGCAGTTAAAGTTGCTGATCTGTGTGAAGCAGGTAAAGATAAGTGAATGTAGTTCTTTTTAAAGAAAAGTGGCAGCAGTGTAGAAACTAGTGTAGAAGTGAGTGTCATTTTCAGTAACCATAACAGCATAAATAATTGACATGAAAATCTCTAAATAAATATACAGTATTTGCCCTAATATAAAGTGGGAGATTACTGAGCTACAAAAACTGATTTAGTGAAGTTTTTAAATAATCCCCCCAAAGTCTTAGAATATATATGTCAAATTGCAGAAAATTGCGTCATTATTTTCTTTCTTTTTTCTGGGGAAGGACCCCCATGCCCCCCCCCCCCCCCTCTAATTGTGCGCCCCCCCCCCCCCCAGAATTTTGGCTTGCATGACACCCCTGATACTATCCCATTTCATACTTGGCATGTTAAAAAGGGAAGTAATATGAAAATATTATTTGTCTGCTGTCCATTATTTGCATTTAAATTCATTAAATAAAATTACAAAGTGCCCCTTTCTGCTTCAAGACTAGGTCAGCCATAGCAATGAAGGCTACAATCTATTTACAGAAAACTTCCTTTACGAAATTTATGGAATTTATATTCAATTACAAACAGGCATTAATAAGATTAATCAAGATTACGCAAATGAAGCATCACCTGTTTTATATTGAATCAAATTATGATTTCTATATAATAATTTGAACAGTTATAATATTCAATTGGCTTTTAATTCAAATAATTTTGGTACTAATTTAAATCTAAGTATGAAGATGAATATGAAGTTGAAAATATGAATTAATCAAAAAATAAAAGGACAAACATGCAAAGCAAGCTTTAAAATCGTGTTTTTCATTTAAGCACATAATACGAACAGTTTAGAGTAATCGTGAAATCTGTTCAGGTCCTAAGACCAAACTGGACTGAACCTGCAGACACTGTGGCCCTCCAGAATTGGAGTTAAAGGGGAATTACACTTTAAAACACATATGGACTTATTTTATTTCTAATTTTCTTCTAATGAATGTGTCAACATTAATTTTTCTATTAGTTATTTCGTTTAGTTAATATTTTACGATGTTTTGTTGCTTGCATTTACAAATTCAGGAAGCAGACCTAGGCAGCATATCATTGCGTGACTTCAACGCTATGCTTTTCTTTGAAGAAGAAGAAAAAACCGGAAACCGTACTATGTGGACTTGCGCTAAAAAAAAATAGGTCCTTGTTTCTAATATTAGACATTTAAAACGAAATAACTAATCGAAAAATGAAGGTCAACACATTCATTAGAAGGACAATATAAACAAAATAAGCACATATGTGTTTGAAAGTGCAATTCCCCTTTAAACTTGCAGGCACTGCGGCCCTCCAGGACTGGAGTTAAACCAGCAGACACTGCGGCCCTCCAGGACTGGGGTTAAACCTGCAGACACTGCGGCCCTCCATGACTGGAGTTAAACCAGCAGACACTGCGGTCCTCCAGGACTGGGGTTAAACCTGCAGTCACTGTGGCCCTCCAGTACTGGAGTTCAACCTGCAGACACTGCGGCCCTCCAGGACTGGAGTTAAACCTGCAGACACTGCGGCCCTCCAGGACTGCATTGTGACCCCCTGTTGTATAATCACCTGGAATCACAAGGGGAAAGACGTGAACTAGTGAGAAGGGCATATTCTTTAGTGTATTTCAGGTCTGTCAAGCAGCATTGATCACACTATAAACAGTCTGCAAGCTGTTTCTACCAATGACTGATTACGGTGTGCAAACACATGATGGGTGAATCCCTGTCTGTTTGATTACAGTGTGGAAACAGACATGATTGGTGAATACATAATAGTTTGATGGTTGTGTTCAAACGTAATTGGCGAATACATGTCTGTTTTATTGTGGTGTTCAAACGTAATCGGGAATGAATAGCTCACCCTGTCTTCAGCCATGATACTTTTTGTACACAAAGCAACTCAGCAGGTGTGATGAATATTCCGCTCCATACCTCTGCCTCTTCCTGACTCTCACGCAATGCATGCTGGGATAGACTCCAGCAACCCCCGCAACCCTGACCAGGAATAGATAATGGATAGACTGATGGACTTCGCTGCCTCTGTCATTATCAGAAGAAATTTACTATCTGTGTCTCCCACCAAGAAAAGCCTCGTTTAAATTTAGACTTTCTTAACACATAAATTACTCCAAAGATGAGTAAAAAATGGCACAGGTCAAACATCAGAGGATGATATTGCAAAGTGTACTCATGCTTATTATTATTAAGAGTTATACATATAATGGTATAAAAATGGTAAAATAGCTCTATCTGTCATGGTCCTGTTCCAGTTTGTCTGTCCTTCCCTGTTGGGCCGCCAGATGGCGGCACTTCTGTTTTGTGTTCTGCTCCCCCCTGTTAATTGTATTATTGGTTTTGATTATTCTATTGGCTGTCTCGTTCTCCCTTCCCTCTCTGTGGCTTGATTGTTCATTGTGCCCTCCTGTGTCTCGTCAGTGTCTGTATTTAAGTTTCCCTTCCCCTGGACTCAGGTGCTGGATCCTTGTCGCTTGTTGGGTTGTTGCTTGTAGCCTGCTCGCGTGTTGCCTGTCCCTTGCTTACCTTTTTGTCGCCTGCCTTGGTTCCCTGTTCCTTGCCAGTTCTGTTCTCCATGTTTTTGGGACTTTTGTATTTCTTGTTTCCCCGCATTTTGGAAGGTTTCCTTGTTTATTAAGATTTGCCCTGCGAGGCTTTTTGTTTGTGTCCCCTTTCTGTAAGTAAAGTCTTTTCTTTATCATTTGGAGTTTTTGAGTTCTTCTCCGCATTTGGGTCCTAACCCTCCACTACACACACCCGTAACAGAAGGATCCAGCCAGTACTGGACCCAGCGGAGTTTTTTTTTTTCTTCCCCCCTCTTTCTTTGAAGTTTTGTTTTGATTTTTTTTCATGCCACCCGTCTGGAGCAAGCCGGTGGTCACTGGGGGGGCCTCAGGGGTTGGCCCTGTAGTGGACGAGATCCCCGCCGCCGAGTTGGAGGCCGGGGTAAAGCTGGTGCGCCTACGCCAGGGGTCGCGTACTCTGGCGGAGTACGTGACTGAGTTTCGCGCTCTCGCCCCACTATGTGGATTCAGCCAGGAGGGCCTGTGTGTGTATTTCCGGGCTGGCCTGAGGATACCCCTTGACCGTTGGCTGATCTCTTTTGGGGTGGTCCAATCCTTGGACTTGGAAGCCCTCATGGAGGCGGCCCTGGCGGTGGAGGCTTATCTCCAGGCGTGTATGGAGAGATTGCCTGCTCCGCCCCAAGTCCCGGAGGGGCCTTCGCCGCCTGCTCCGCCCCAAGTCCCGGAGGGGCCTTCGCCGCCTGCTCCGCCCCAAGTCCCGGAGGGGCCTTCGCCGCCTGCTCCGCCCCAAGTCCCGGAGGGGCCTTCGCCGCCTGCTCCGCCCCAAGTCCCGGAGGGGCCTTCGCCGCCTGCTCCGCCCCAAGTCCCGGAGGGGCCTTCGCCGCCTGCTCCGCCCCAAGTCCCGGAGGGGCCCTCGCCGCCTGCTCCGCCCCCACTCCCGGAGGGGCCCTCGCCGCCTGCTCCGCCCCCACTCCCGGAGGGGCCTCCGAAGCTGCCCAGTGCTCCTGCCCTGCCTTGTGCTCCTGTGCCCCTTGGTGTTCCTTTGTCCCCTAGTGTTCTCGCTCCCCCTAGTGTTCGTGCCTCGCCCCCTAGTGTTCGTGCCTCGCCCCCTAGTGTTCGTGCCTCGCCCCCTAGTGTTCGTGCCTCGCCCCCTAGTGTTCGTGCCTCGCCCCCTAGTGTTCCCAAGCTGTCGTTGCCCCGACCCAGTGCCCAGAGACCTCACCCCTTTGTTCCCGACCGTGTATCTGTGTGTTCTCCGGCCCCCTTGTCTGGTTGTCTGCCCGCCTGTTTGTCCGCCTGTTTGCCCGTCTGTGTGTCAGCCAGTTTGTTGGCCTGTTTGTCTGCCCCCCAGGCCGTCAGCCCATCGGCCAATGTTCTCCCGCCTGTCTGTCTGTCTGTGTGCCAGTCCGCGTGTTTTTTGTCTTGTTTGCCGTTGTCAGTCCGTGTGTCAGTGTTTGGGTTCACCCCTTTCCTTCCCTGTCTGTCTGTCCCTTAGTGTGTCTGTCGGTGTTGCTGTGTGCCTCCCTGCCTGCTTGTCCCTTTGTTTGTCCTTGTAGGTCTCCCTGTGTTCCCGTGTCGGTGTCAGTCCGTTTTCCTTGTCAGTCCAGTCCGGTGTTTGTCGCGTCTCTGTCCAGTCCAGTGTCTGCCTTGTCCAAGTCCAGTCCTGAGTCCTGTTCCTGCCCCAGTCCCTGTCGAGTCCAGTCCCTGTCAAGTCCAGCCCTGAGTCCAGTTCCCGTGTCCGAGTTCAGTCCTGAGTCTTGTTCCCCTGGCCCAAGTCCTGTCTCCTGCTCCCACCCTCTGTTCACTCCCTCCCCAGGTCGGCCTCCTGGGACGTCAGGAGCCGTCCCTTGGGGGGGGGGGGTACTGTCATGGTCCTGTTCCAGTTTGTCTGTCCTTCCCTGTTGGGCCGCCAGATGGCGGCACTTCTGTTTTGTGTTCTGCTCCCCCCTGTTAATTGTATTATTGGTTTTGATTATTCTATTGGCTGTCTCGTTCTCCCTTCCCTCTCTGTGGCTTGATTGTTCATTGTGCCCTCCTGTGTCTCGTCAGTGTCTGTATTTAAGTTTCCCTTCCCCTGGACTCAGGTGCTGGATCCTTGTCGCTTGTTGGGTTGTTGCTTGTAGCCTGCTCGCGTGTTGCCTGTCCCTTGCTTACCTTTTTGTCGCCTGCCTTGGTTCCCTGTTCCTTGCCAGTTCTGTTCTCCATGTTTTTGGGACTTTTGTATTTCTTGTTTCCCCGCATTTTGGAAGGTTTCCTTGTTTATTAAGATTTGCCCTGCGAGGCTTTTTGTTTGTGTCCCCTTTCTGTAAGTAAAGTCTTTTCTTTATCATTTGGAGTTTTTGAGTTCTTCTCCGCATTTGGGTCCTAACCCTCCACTACACACACCCGTAACACTATCCAGTGTGGTTCAAAATATAATCTATAGCTGACATGTTTAAGTAACTGCACAAATTGATATAATGAAAGTTACTATCTGTGGATATCATACATTGCAGAAAAATAGTCCAAGCTCACACTGTTTACGTAAGCAGCGTTAAAATTTTGAACCAGGGAATTATAGCTTGTTTCTTTTGGTATTTATACACGGAGTAATACTGAAATAAGGTTTTGTGTAGATAAATAATCATTGCTAAAACTCTTGCTGTTGCATGTTTTTTCTGCATTAATGGAGGTGGGTTTATAGTGTTAAAAATGCAGTGCGTACACTGCGGTAGAATTTCAAATGGATGACTAATTCAGCCTTGGCCTTTCTGGCGATAGGAGAGCAGTGTGGGAAACCGCACACCCACGGCGGCCCGTTCCTCCCTGGCGTTTGACTCCCTGCGGGGACAGTCAGATGCACTTTTCTCTCTGGGGGAGTAATGCACATGTATGGCTCCAGCTTCGCCCGTCCCGAATGAACAACCTGAACCTCTTTACACAGCGAGAGAGCTGCGCTCCACCCCAGCAGCGATGAGTGCGCTGGCTGTAACAGTAGATGATGATTTTTTAAAAAAGGACAAAAGTGTCAGAGCAGCAACATTAACCCTTTTCCTACATGTAGCCTCACCCAGCAGCTTTATTTAGGTTTAGGGGTCACATGTCAATGAGACCCAGAGCTGGCATTTGGGAAAAGCTGCTCCAGAAAACCTATTAATGTTTCCGTTTTAAAGTTCCATTTTAACATTAGTGTTAACAAGGCCCTAACAGTGCTGTCAAATCAGCTTGTTTCACTAAAACACCCACCTAGCAATAGTGTTCCCTTCTTAAAAAAACAAAAAATGAAGCAAACAAGATGTAAACCGAATGATTACCTTACACACTGTCGCTCAACCATGGCATGTAGTTACACGGTTTCTGAAGTTCCTGTACATGCACATTAAAATATTTTTATTGCTGTTATCCTGTTATTGCTTCAGACAAAAATTGTGTGTGTATTACAAACAAATATAACGAGGTATTAATGTCTTGGTACCTGTTTGACTTAAGAAAGGTGGACTGTTCACTGTCATTGGCTTTTTGAAATCGCCAGTCTTAACTGCACAATCTGGACCATGGAAAGCCAAATATATTTCAATTAACTATCTGACAACTTTCACCATTATAAGGCTCGTTGCCCTTTCACGCTTGTGGCTATGGATTTACTTTTATTCCCAGTAGAACTGACTGCTTTACACTGTGTTTGTAAACCCCTCTAATACCTCCTCCGTCCTCAGCCCCACCCACACCTCCGTTGAGGACACACCCTCGAGCACTAAAAGCAAAATGTCAAGCGAAGAGGTGAGGTGGTCAGAGATATTGAAAATCACATTTTTAGCAACATGAATGATTCCATATAGATAGTAGCAGTAATTAGGCAGTGTTATAACAATCTTTTACACTGAGCGCACCACTTAATGTGTGAGAACATCGTATGATACTCCGTGTGCAGCTATTTTATGTGTGTCCTCATTTGATATTTAGCTATTCTGGACATTTAGTTAGAACTGGGATGTAAACATGGAGTTGTGTGTAGAATAACTAATATTGGCAGGCCATGGGTACATTATTGCTAACTAATACACTTGTAGAGTGAATGAGTTTTTCACAAGGTTATCTGTATCCTATTCAAACGTTAGCCTCTTTATTTTCTCAAATCTGACCCCAAACCACAGACTGTGTAGCCACGCCCACCCCTCCCCCCACAGAAGAGTGCCACACCCAGAAACATCCAAAACACATTTTAGAATAACAAAAACAGGTAAAAGGTGCAGGAATTTGGAGAAACTAAGTGAACACATAGATTGCCAGTGCAACATAGATATGTCTTAAATGTTTATTTTATAATATTTTGCGATATTTCTGTTGCGCATCGTCGGCCTGTAACACCACATTGCTGCAGCCTCTCGGGCTGTGTCTGATTCCAATACTGTCCTTTGGGAGGTGGAGTGGGGCTGTGTCCGATTCCCATACTGTCCTCTGGGAGGTGGAGTGGGGCTGTGTCTGATTCCAATACTGCCCTTTTGGGGGGTGGAGTGGGGCTGTGTCTGATTCCAATACTTCCCTTTGGGAGGTGGAGTGGGGCTGTGTCTGATTCCAATACTGCCCTTTGGGAGGTGGAGTGGGGCTGTGTCTGATTCCAATACTGCCCTTTTGGGAGGTGGAGTGGGGCTGTGTCTGATTCCAATACTGCGCTTTGGGAGGTGGAGTGGGGCTCTGTCTGATTCCAATACTGCCCTTTGGGGGGTGGAGTGGGGCTGTGTCTGATTCCAATACTGCTCTTTGGGGGGTGGAGTGGGGCTGTGTCTGATTCCAATACTGCCCTTTGGGGGGTGGAGTGGATGCCTCCTGGTAATGGGCACAGTATTTCCCCACTGTCAGTGGGGGACTGGTGTGCAGACTGTGCACTGCGTGATCCCAGCTTGTGCACAGACTAGCATATCTGCCATTTCCACTCACCCTGTGAATCAGGCAGCTGGTGAGCTATGATAATGCTGTACCTGAGCTTCTGACCAGCACTGGTGAGCTACGATAATGCTGTACCTGAGCTTCTGACCAGCGCTAGTGAGCTATGATAATGCTGTATCTGAGCTTCTGACCAGCGCTGGTGAGCTACGATAATGCTGTATCTGAGCTTCTGACCAGCGCTGGTGAGCTACGATAATGCTGTATCTGAGCTTCTGGCCAGCGCTGGTGAGCTACGATAATGCTGTATCTGAGCTTCTGACCAGCGCTAGTGAGCTACGATAATGCTGTACCTGAGCTTCTGACCAGCGCTAGTGAGCTATGATAATGCTGTACCTGAGCTTCTGACCAGCGCTAGTGAGCTATGATAATGCTGTATCTGAGCTTCTGACCAGCGCTAGTGAGCTACGATAATGCTGTATCTGAGCTTCTGACCAGCGCTAGTGAGCTACGATAATGCTGTATCTGAGCTTCTGACCAGCACTAGTAAGCTACGATAATGCTGTATCTGAGCTTCTGATCAGCGCTAGTGAGCTACGATAATGCTGTATCTGAGCTTCTGACCAGCGCTAGTGAGCTACGATAATGCTGTATCTGAGCTTCTGATCAGCGCTAGTGAGCTACGATAATGCTGTATCTGAGCTTCTGACCGGCGCTGGGAGGTACTGGTCTGACTTCACAGGGCATTTTTCCTTCATTTTTATTTTCAAATAAGTTCAGATGTTTTATACTGCAAATTTTCAAAGCTGGCTTTGTGGCAGAAAATCAAAGAAAGCTGAATTTATTGGAATGTAGAGGGCCAATGTTGGCTGAGCCCTGACCACGGTGTGCCAGCCCACTGATAGCCGGCGGTGTCGGTTGTTGTTGTTTTCACAGTTAAGCTCTGCAAAAGCGCTGCTCAAACACCAGGGATTGTTCCAAGCACAACAGGGAAGATAATGCTTTTAATAGCTAATGATTGGAGAGATTATACCCCATTATCCTTGAAACCGGCAGTTTAGCTGAGTTGTCTTCCTGTGAATGGATGGACAAACAGCTTCAGGAAAAGAAAACATTGCTATCGCAGTGCCCAGACGGGCTTCATGGTCTCAGGCAATCCTATTAAACAGTCTTGCATTTAGGCCGAATGTAATTATTGAGCTCAATGAGGGTGACATATTAGCTGTTTCTGTTTCTGCTGCCATCACCTCATTCATACATCAAAGCAGCTGGGCCAGCATCCTCTGAAGCTCCCTAGGCTAGACTGCAGTGCAGTGTCACAGTATTGTAAAACAGTATCTGTATTCTAGTGCATCCATTTGTACAACACGGTTTGAGCTCCATTCACACTCACAGACACAAGGACTAATGTATAACAGCACTCTCAATAGCATGAAAGTACTTTTTACAAAACCTGATTTTATAGATCTCTCTGTATAAGTACAAAACCTCTTTTACAAGACTTACAAGTGCCTGTTCCTCACCATTTTTACAAGCGTAGGGAGTCCCCGGGACACTGATTAACAGACATTACTGTTTTTGGTACAGAAATCACATCTTGCTGATCAGGGTAGTGAATTTGAAATGACTGCAAATCATTGTGGCAGTAAAATGGAGAGGAAAATCTCATTATGTCAACATCCTCATTCGATTACAAGTTGAAAGCCTCCTGGTCTCCCCTTGTCACTCAGCTAATGATGATGGAATTGTTGTTTTTGTCTGTAAATGTTAGGGGGACTGACCGTGCACTATATCAGTGAAACGGACTATGTAGAAGAAGCTGATGAAGAAGCTCTTTATCATAAGAGTAACGGACAAGGCTGCTGGGGGCTCATTCAGTTAAGGCACTACGTGGTGGAGCATGGATGAGTCCCACAGTCTCAGATCGAATCGCAACTGTACTGACCATGGCCAGAGCTCCGTAGGGTGATGAGCAGTCGGTGATTGCATCGCCGTATGGGTGGGGTCAGTCGCAGGGTATGGGAGGGGTCAGTCGCAGGGTATAGGAGGGGTCAGTCGCAGGGTATAGGAGGGGTCAGTCGCAGGGTATGGGTGGGGTCAGTCGCAGGGTATAGGAGGGGTCAGTCGCAGGGTATGGGTGGGGTCAGTCGCAGGGTATGGGAGGGGTCAGTCGCAAGGTATGGGAGGGGTCAGTCGCAGGGTATGGGAGGAGTTAGTCAGTTAGGGATCTTTTGCATCGCCCAGGGAATGGGAGGGGTCAGTCACAGGATATGGGAGGGGTCAGTCACAGGGTATGGGTGGGGTTAGTCGCAGGGGATGGGAGGGGTCAGTCGCAGGGTATGGGAGGGGTTAGTCGCAGGGTATGGGAGGGGTTAGTCAGTTAGGGATCTATTGCATCGCCCAGGGAATGGGAGGGGTCAGTCGCAGGGTATGGGAGGGGTTAGTCGCAGGGCATGGGAGGGGTTAGTCGCAGGGTATGGGAGGGGTTAGTCAGTTAGGGATCTGTTGCATCACCCAGGGAATGGGAGGGGTCAGTCACAGGGTATGGGAGGGGTCAGTCACAGGGTATGGGTGGGGTTAGTCGCAGGGGATGGGAGGGGTCAGTCGCAGGGTATGGGAGGGGTTAGTCGCAGGGTATGGGAGGGGTTAGTCAGTTAGGGATCTATTGCATCGCCCAGGGAATGGGAGGGGTCAGTCGCAGGGTATGGGAGGGGTTAGTCGCAGGGCATGGGAGGGGTCAGTCGCAGGGTATGGGAGGGGTCAGTCACAGGGTATGGGAGGGGTTAGTCACAGGGTATGTGAGGGGTTAGTCAGTTAGGGATCTGTTGCATCGCCCAGGGAATGGGAGGAGTCAGTCGCAGGGTATAGGAGGGGTCAGTCGCAGAGTATGGGAGGGGTCAGTCGCAGAGTATGGGAGGGGTCAGTCGCAGGGTATGGGAGGGGTCAGTCACAGGGTATGGGTGGGGTTAGTCGCAGGGGATGGGAGGGGTCAGTCGCAGGGTATGGGAGGGGTTAGTCGCAGGGTATGGGAGGGGTTAGTCAGTTAGGGATCTATTGCATCGCCCAGGGAATGGGAGGGGTCAGTCGCAGGGTATGGGAGGGGTTAGTCGCAGGGCATGGGAGGGGTTAGTCGCAGGGTATGGGAGGGGTTAGTCAGTTAGGGATCTGTTGCATCACCCAGGGAATGGGAGGGGTCAGTCACAGGGTATGGGAGGGGTCAGTCACAGGGTATGGGTGGGGTTAGTCGCAGGGGATGGGAGGGGTCAGTCGCAGGGTATGGGAGGGGTTAGTCGCAGGGTATGGGAGGGGTTAGTCAGTTAGGGATCTATTGCATCGCCCAGGGAATGGGAGGGGTCAGTCGCAGGGTATGGGAGGGGTTAGTCGCAGGGCATGGGAGGGGTCAGTCGCAGGGTATGGGAGGGGTCAGTCACAGGGTATGGGAGGGGTTAGTCACAGGGTATGTGAGGGGTTAGTCAGTTAGGGATCTGTTGCATCGCCCAGGGAATGGGAGGAGTCAGTCGCAGGGTATAGGAGGGGTCAGTCGCAGAGTATGGGAGGGGTCAGTCGCAGAGTATGGGAGGGGTCAGTCGCAGGGTATGGGAGGGGTCAGTCACAGGGTATGGGAGGGGTCAGTCGCAGGGTATAGGACGGGTCAGTCGCAGAGTATGGGAGGGGTCAGTCACAGGGTATGGGAGGGGTTAGTCGCAAGGTATAGGAGGGGTCAGTCGCAGGGTATGGGAGGGGTCAGTCGGTTAGGGATCTGGACCAGGTCTGGAATAATTGCTTATTGAATCACTATAGTGTTATCATATGACAGATTGTTGGTGGAATTAACTTCAGATATATTGAGCATACATCTGTAAATTATTAAATCTTATACACTGTGTATATTCATGTTTGTGAGCTCTGATTGTCTGACTGTCTGGACACTTCACATTTAGTCAACATAGAAAGGGAGTCAGACTAAGAGGAAAGACGTTGTTAATATTGTCTTTTCAAACACTTTTCTTGTTCACAAAGAACCTTGTGAGTAATACAGTTACATTATATTACTTTACAATAATGCATTGGTAATCAACTCTGTTCCTGGAGATCTACGGTCCGGTAGGTTTTCGTTCCAAGCCTAGAAAAAGTACATCGCATTCAACAGCTAGACATGTTTTTTGAGTTTCTAATTAGTAGACAGGTATGCCAAATTAGGGTTTAAATGAGAACCTAGAGGATGGCAGATCTCCAAGAACAGAGTTGGTTAACATTGACCTAGCTGCTGCTGTGTTTCTGAGTGATAGACTGCAGTAGGCAATGCCATGTTCTGAACATACCGTACATAAACAAAGATGTACTGCAGTGATCACTGCTAAGTAACACAATAAGGGAAAAATAAGAGGCTATTGCTGCATGCACAATACACCAATAAAGATGTGGATTCACATTCCAGACATTGCATTAAGAGTGAAATAGACGGGAGTATGGGATTCTGGTAAAGTTGCGGTTAGGCTTTTCCAAGTATCACAACAAAGGTTTTCCTCCCTTTCTGGGAAAGGGATTAGTCATTAATTACAATACCATGGCCTCATGGTGGTAAGGATGTTTTGCTGTCTTTACAGACTACTTAAGAGTGTGCTTTCGCCTCTTCTGTGTAAAAAAGAGTCCCTGACTGCTCTTAAAACACATCTTATCGTAGTCAGTTGGTTTCTTGTCACTGTTTGCTGACTTTACAAAAATGCTCAGTGATGGAGTTGACTAAGCATTTTTTATTTTATTTATTATTTTTTGTGAATAAAATAGTTCTGATTCCCAATCATACAACAAACCTCCTATGTGACCAGCTATATACAAATTATAGACAAAATGATATTAAGACAGAAAAAAGTAAATAAAGAAAGGAAGAATATTAACGAGTAGGGCTAATCTGTATTGCATAAAAACATGCATGAAGACACAGGTCAAGACAAATCCATTCGATATAACTACATTCATAACCCACTACTCTAAGGTCACTGCTCCAAGGTCACTGCTCTAAAGTCACTGCTCCAGGGTCACTGCTGTAATGCCACTGCTGTAAGATCACTGCTCTAAAGTCACTGCTCCAAGGTCACTGCTCTAAAGTCACTGCTCTAAGGTCACTGCTCCAAGGCCACTGCTGTGAGGTCACTTCCCATGACAGGATAGTTCCAGCTTGGGTTCCATGTAGTTTTGCAGTGGATGGATCTGGCAGTGTTACAGACTGCGTGTGACACAGATTTGCCTTAGCATGAAATGGCCTAAAGATGAGAGTGAGCTGCACAGCTAGGGAGCGCTCCTTTTGTTCCGCAGGGAAAGCCCACCTGTCTCCACAGGGAAAGCCCACCTGTCTCTACAGGAGAAGCCCACCTGTCTCTACAGGGAAAGCCCACCTGTCTCCACTGGGAAAGCCCACCTGTCTCTGCAGGGAAAGCCCACCTGTCTCTACAGGAGAAGCCCACCTGTCTCTACAGGGAAAGCCCACCTGTCTCTACAGGAGAAGCCCACCTGTCTCTACAGGGAAAGCCCACCTGTCTCTACAGGGAAAGCCCACCTGTCTCTGCAGGGAAAGCCCACCTGTGTCTGCAGGGAAAGCCCAGTCCTGTCTCTGTAGGGGAGTGTCTGTTTCTGCTCTCTCTCCGTATGTCACCTGACTGGCTCCAGAGAAAAAGTGAATGTAAAAATCCCTCCATAGGGCCTCAACAGCAGGTCCCTCGTCAAAGCCATCTCAGAGCCGCTCTACCAACTGCTGTAAAGGTTGACACAGTGCTGCTATTATTAGTCACACTGAATTATACAACCCCTCTAGTTCTCATATTTATTTCCTCAATGAAATGATCTCTGTGACCTCACAATGTCTCACTGGTCAAAG
The DNA here is from genome assembly GCA_039654925.1 of Anguilla pacifica. Taxonomy (NCBI): domain Eukaryota; kingdom Metazoa; phylum Chordata; class Actinopteri; order Anguilliformes; family Anguillidae; genus Anguilla; species Anguilla pacifica. The sequence continues at coordinate 1,894,187 of CM077298.1, forward strand.
GTGTATTTACAAAGCTGCCCTTGTGAGATTAATCATTCATAGGGATTTTTTTGTTTCTAGACTATCTCTGGAGGATTAAGGAGCTTGAGTGACGGTAGAGACAGAGAAGGTAATAATTGCATATTTGTCTCACAGCATGGTTTCTGATCTTTAGACAAAATGCAGTATTAGACAAAGGGACACTGAGTAAACATTAAATGCATTTGAAAAATTATTTCATTTATTTAATGAAAAAAGTTATCAAACACCCATATCGCCCACGTGAAAGAGGAATTGACCCCTTAGTTATTCAATCAACCAGTTAACCAAATTTGACTGATAATTAGATTCAGCTGATTGAATACAGTCAGTCTTAATTGCAGCCAGCCTGTTTGAATCTAAACCTCACTCATATTGAACCTTCTCATCAAAGTAAATTAGTCACCACAAAATCTTTACAAGTACACTATGCCACGATCAAAGTATATTCCAGAGATGAGAAAAAAGTTGAAATATATCAGTCTGGAAAGGGTTACAGTACAAAGTAATTTGTAAGGTTCTGGGACTCCACCAAACCACGGTGAGAGGCATTATCTCCAAATGGAGAACACTTGGAACAGTGGTGAATCATCCCAGAAGTGGCTGGCCTGCCAAAAAAGTTCTCCAAGGGCACAGCAACAACCCATCCAGGAAGTCACAAAAGATCCCATAAGAACATCCCAAGAACAGCAGGCCTCTCTAACCTCAGCTAAGGTCAGTGTTCATGACTCCACAATAAGAAAGAGACTGGGAGAGTAGCAAAGATGAAACCACAGCTAACCGAGAGGAACATCAGTTCACACTTACGGAGAAATAAAAAAGCACTTGGAAGATCCCAAAGCCTTTTGGGATAATGTTCCATGGACAGAGGAGTCAAAAGTTGAATTTTGTTGGACAATACAGGTGCCATTATGACTGGCATAAAGCAAATATTGCCTGTCTTAGTAAGAACCTCATACCAAGAGTCAAATGTGGTAGTGGTAGTGTGATGTTGTGAGGATATTTTGGTGCCTCAGGACCTGGACGACTGGCCATTATTTTAAGAATCATTCTGCTCCGTACCAGGAAATAGTTCAGGAGAATGTCCAGTCATCTACCTGTGTAATTGAGTCATGCAGCCAGACATTGATTCAAAACACAACAGCAAGTCCATATTTAAATAGCTGAAAAGAAACAAAGTTAGTTTTGTTTTGGAGCGACCTAGACAAAGTCCTGGCTTGAACTGAAAAGAAACAAAGTTTTGTTTTGGAGCGACCTAGACAAAGTCCTGGCTTAAACCCTACAGAGATGCTGTGGGAGGACCTGAAATGAGCAGTTCATCCGCAAAAATCTACCAAATTGTCTGAATTAAAGCAGTTCTGCATAGAAGAGTGGGCTAAAGTTCCCTCACAGCGATGTGAAAGGCTGATTATTATAATTATAGGTTGCAACCAGTTACTAAGCTTTAATGGGCAATCACTTTTTCAAATGGGTGATATGGGCGTTTGATAACTTTTTTCATTAGATAACTGAAATTATATATATTTTTAAATGTGTTTTGTGTTTCCTCAGGTTCCCCTTTGTCTAATATTAAATTTTGTGTGAAACCGTTCACTGTGACAAAAATGCAATAATAGAGGAAATCGAAAGGGCTCAAATACTTTTTCACAGTACTGTAGAATTCACACAGATTTACTTGTTACATTGCGTCAGTGTCTGTAAGGATACGCTTTAGATGGCCTTGCTATTTTAACTGTTAAAGGTTGGATTACCATGCAGCTACAAATGTGTGTGCTTGTCTGCTATGTATTCTTTACTGCTTGTGGTACAGGCTCACGCAGCACATGCAAGAGCAGGCGTACCTAATGAACTGGCCAACGGCACTTTTTAAAACTGGACAGTAGATGTGATCAGACCAGTTTGATATCCTGAACAGGATATCCTGCAGGGTGATGATGTCAGAGGAACAGCAGGTTCCGCAAGCTTTTCAGCACTGTCAATTGGATAAATGCTCTTAGCCTCTCTATGACCCACGGAATGACGGCTTGTTGATATTTCATTGGACATTACATTTATGCATTTGAGACTTATCCAAGTGTCTTGCACTGCTTACATTTTACATACAATGCATTTGTACAGCTGGATATTTCGACTGAAGAAATTACTACAGTACAGCAATGCAGTGGCTACAAACTCAGTTCCCCAACCATGAAACAACATTACATTACCTTATTAAATATCAGCTTTGCTGTTTTGAATGACTTGAACAGTGAACTTGAATAAACTTGAGCAGTTATGGTTTATTCACACACTGCCTCTGCTGGAACATAACTTTCTCTTTGCAGCCCTGCATGTTGTGGTGGGAACAGATGGGGCTGCAGTCAGCTGAGAGATAACGTAAGTGTTATCGCGGTGTGTTATCTGTACAGAAAGGTTCCCGTTATTTTAACAGCCGAGCGAAAACACGGGGGAGTGGAGCGGAACGGCTGTGGTGCGGGGGATTGCGTGTCCGTCAGCATGAGAAAGTCAGGCAAACTAAACACACTGGGACTGGGACTGACATGGGTGTCTGACCGAGGGCACTGGTGGACGTCGTCATTCCAGGATCTCTGATGTATTTTCATCCCACATTCACCCCTGCAGTTGCTGCTACACTTTCCCACCGCTGACTTAACTCTGTGCTCTCACGTTTGTTTAAAACACCACTCTCTCTGCATGTGCTCACGATTGTGTTTAAAACACCACTCTCTCTGCACTCACGATTGTGTTTAAAACACCACTCTCTCTGCATGTGCTCACGATTGTGTTTAAAACACCACACTCTCTGCATGTGCTCACGATTGTGTTTAAAACACCACTCTCTCTGCGCTCACGATTGTGTTTAAAACACCACTCTCTCTGCATGTGCTCACGTTTGTGTTTAAAACACCACTCTCTGCGCTCATGATTGTGTTTAAAACACTACTCTCTCTGCGCTCACGATTGTGTTTAAAACACCTCTCTCTCTGCGCTCACAATTGTGTTTAAACCACCACTCTCTCTGCGCTCACGATTGTGTTTAAAACACCACTCTCTCTGCGCTCACGATTGTGTTTAAAACACCACTCTCTCTGCATGTGCTCACGTTTGTGTATAAACACCTCTCTCGTGTGCTCACAGTTGTGTATAAATCAGTAAATCACCACTCTGCCTGTGGCCAAAGACCGCAAAATGGTATGTGCAATACAGTAGGGCGGAGGGGATCATTACCACACCCAAACAGCACATCAGAGCAAAAATTGGTGCATCTATTATTTATAGTTGTCCAGAGAAGTTAGCTGCCATTAGGAAATAAATAAAAATGCACAGGCCTTTTAAACTGGTCTGTGCGCTCCCACAGACTGCTGGTTTGCACTACCTTGTCCTGTTGATCTGGACATGGGATAGATTAAGATATTCTCATATAGGTAGCTTCACATCCCATTGAAGCAATCAATGTTTTCTGGAAGGAATGCTGGCCTTCAGTCTTGCTCTTTAAATCAGTATCTGGAATTGGAGCAGTTGAATTGCCAAACTATGTTCTTAACTCTCAAGGGGGTTAATTGTGTTCATATTAAATCAGGCTAGACATTATGCTTGGCATGGTGGTGATAGACACAAGCTATGCACAAAGAACCATGAAGGAACGAGCAACCGTTAATGCACATGGCACATTTACAGTGGTTCATTCCAAGTCAGTACAGTTTTATCAAATAATGGAGCAATTATGTGTATAAAAAGCTTGTACTCAAAGATGTGACAAGCTAGCCTGGAATGATAAACAGCTGCTCTACATCTTTTTCCTTCAACAAATAAATAGAATTAATTCCAGAAGAGAGCAAGAGAAAAAACAAACAAACCGGATGGCAAATTGCAGTGTTACACCCGTGCAAAAAGCACACTGTAACCCCAAGACGTGCAAATTAGGTATTTATAAAATGATCTCATTTTTAAAACAAGGCTCCTGTAATGAATAATGAAATGTCTGGGACTGCCCACCACCCAGTGCAGTGCTTACCCTCCCATCCTCCCAGGCTGTTGTTCTTCCAGAGAAGGAAGTGGTATTTTAGTAGCGCTGCATCTGAGTGGCTGAGGATGATTTGAGCGAGTGTCCATCCCCAGCCTCCCAGTGCCCGTATTTGTGGCTGAGGATGATTTGAGTGAGTGTCTGTCCCCCCAGTGCCCGTGTTTGTGGCTGAGGATGATTTGAGCGAGTATCCGTCCCCAGCCCCCCAGTGCCCGTGTTTCTGACTGAGGATGATTTGAGCGAGTGTCCGTCCCCCCAGTGCCCGTGTTTGTGGCTGAGGATGATTTGAGCGAGTGTCTGTCCCCGCCCCCCCAGTGCCTGTGTTTGTGGCTGAGGATGATTTGAGAGAGTGTCCGTCCCTGGCCCCCCAGTGCCCGTGTTTCTTTCTGAGGATGATTTGAGCGAGTGTCTGTCCCCGGCCCCCCAGTGCCCGTGTTTCTTTCTGAGGATGATTTGAGCAAGTGTCCGTCCCCCCAGTGCCTGTGTTTGTGGCTGAGGATGATTTGAGCGAGTGTCCGTCCCCAGCCCCCCAGTGCCCGTGTTTGTGGCTGAGGATGATTTGAGCGAGTGTCTGTCCCCAGCCCCCCAGTGCCCGTGTTTGTGGCTGAGGATGATTTGAGCAAGTGTCCGTCCCCCCAGTGCCTGTGTTTGTGGCTGAGGATGATTTGAGCAAGTGTCCGTCCCCCCAGTGCCCGTGTTTGTGGCTGAGGATGATTTGAGTGAGTGTCTGTCCCTGGCCCCCCAGTGCCCGCGTTTGTGGCTGAGTGAGTGAGTGAGTACCCATCCTCAGCCCCCCAGTGCTCGTGTTTGTGGCTGAGGATGATTTGAGAGAGTGTCCGTCCCTGGCCCCCCAGTGCCCGTGTTTCTTTCTGAGGATGATTTGAGCGAGTGTCTGTCCCCGGCCCCCCAGTGCCCGTGTTTCTTTCTGAGGATGATTTGAGCAAGTGTCCTTCCCCCAGTGGCTGTGTTTGTGGCTGAGGATGATTTGAGAGAGTGTCCGTCCCTGGCCCCCCAGTGCCTGTGTTTGTGGCTAAGGATGATTTGAGAGAGTGTCTGTCCCCAGCCTCCCAGTGCCTGTGTTTGCGGCTAAGGATGATTTGAGCGAGTGTCTGTCCCCAGCCCCCCAGTGCCCGTGTTTGTGGCTGAGGATGATTTGAGCAAGTGTCCGTCCCCCCAGTGCCTGTGTTTGTGGCTGAGGATGATTTGAGCAAGTGTCCGTCCCCCCAGTGCCCGTGTTTGTGGCTGAGGATGATTTGAGTGAGTGTCTGTCCCTGGCCCCCCAGTGCCCGCGTTTGTGGCTGAGTGAGTGAGTGAGTACCCATCCTCAGCCCCCCAGTGCTCGTGTTTGTGGCTGAGGATGATTTGAGAGAGTGTCCGTCCCTGGCCCCCCAGTGCCCGTGTTTCTTTCTGAGGATGATTTGAGCGAGTGTCTGTCCCCGGCCCCCCAGTGCCCGTGTTTCTTTCTGAGGATGATTTGAGCAAGTGTCCTTCCCCCAGTGGCTGTGTTTGTGGCTGAGGATGATTTGAGAGAGTGTCCGTCCCTGGCCCCCCAGTGCCTGTGTTTGTGGCTAAGGATGATTTGAGAGAGTGTCTGTCCCCAGCCTCCCAGTGCCTGTGTTTGCGGCTAAGGATGATTTGAGTGAGTGTCCGTCCCTGGCCCCCCAGTGCCCGTGTATTTCCTGTGTTTGTGCTCCGTAACGCTGAGGCAGCCCCTCCGCTTCCTGAGCGAGCACGGCGGCGTGCAGCGGCCAGCACACGGCCCGCCCTCCCAGTGGCCGTCATGGAGACGGCAACCTCTGACCTCAGGACAGCATCGCCCGACTTATCAGATCCTCCCCATGCCTCGCCGACAGGAAGTGCCCTGGGAGGGGAGGGGAAGTGCGGATACGGGAGCCGCGGCCCGTGTGCGCGAAGCCTCGTTCTTGTCCCGCGCCGGGCGCCCCCGGCAAAAACCACCCTCTCTGACTTCACTTTCCCACGTTTTGCTCTTCTTTTAGACCCATTCTGTACAAGCGTGCCGAAAAGCCTTTCGTGCTCAGCCGCGCACGCGCAGTTAGGAGCGCTGAGTTGCGCTGAACTCCCTCGGCTGTGAGCCAAGCCGAAGGATGTGTTTATTAAAGCCAGGCGTTCGCGTCCGCTCGGCCCAGCGTGTGGGCTCACACTCATGAAGAGGCTCGCACAGCCGAGATGGCGTGCAGTCAAAAAAGGCCTGTGGCCCCTCGAGTGTCTCGACTCCCACAGTAAAACACGATGTCCTGGTTTATGCGTCCCTGCTCCTCTCACGGAGCTCGCGGGGCCCCGGGGCAAACGCTGCGCATGTTCGTCAGGCACCACAAAGGCGCAGGGGTTAGTCATCACTCAGAACGAGCCCTCCACTGGTGGGCAGGAGAACCTCACTGACGCCACTGCATATTCTCCACCTCAGAAGCAAAGACAACCTTCCATAGATAGTTTTCTTTTCTTTTTTTCCCCCTGTGGGCCAATAAATTACCCTTATCTACTTTCTGTAGGACTGGCACAAATTAAAAACGGGAAGGCTGTTTGTGGTCGTTGAGCAATGGAATAAACCTTTCCATTACAAATGTATTATTAATCGCCTACAGTAAGTATCATAAACTGTTAACTGGAAAGGTTCACATGTGCTGGCTGCTGCCAAGTAATACATTTTTAATATTGATCACGTTTCCATGCAGCCTGGTGTTTGACAATATGTTTTATAAGCTGCCCCAGCCTGCGTTTTATTATCCAAAACAGATGAGGAAGTTGGAGAGTAGAAGGGAGGCATCGTGGGGGTGGGGGCTGTGCCTTTGGGTATTTGACTCCATGTTCACACCAGAGAAAGAGTGAGACAAACAGTTCCTGTTCGGAGAGAAAGTGTTTTCAGGAAACAGCCACAGAGCTTAGCTTCCCTCCAGGATTCTCATTTCATTGTTCAGTGTTTATCTGTGTCTTGTTTAGCAGCTGTGTCCTTTCGTTCATAAAATTGTTTTTTTTTCTTCTTCAGTAAATTCAAGCTGGTTCACAATCCCTGAACAGCCTCATGAACTAACACAAATTATTCTCTGATTAATTTGTGGAAATAGCAATAAGCATGTTGTACAGATATTTAACCATATTTTACAGCTGTTCTCCACAGGTTATGAGTGCTCGTTAATAATTTAGGGGAGCATTATATGTGACGAGTATAGAGGTGTAAAAATCGAGTAAAAGTGAGGACAATTTTATTGAATGAAACACAGTAACATGACAATCAGAGTATTCTACATTTGCCTTGCAGCTATGAACCTTAAACATTTACATTGTTTATGTATATTAGGCATTAAAGTGGAAAACTACCTAGTTATTAAATACATCAGCAATAATGACATACCCAGAAAGGCAATATCGTGACAAGCCCTTAAGGGAATTACCTTCAATCATAATCTGCATCAAAGCTTTTTATTGATTTTCCTGTGGGCAAATGCTCATCAAAATGCAAATGACCCCATATCTTATTGCGATAAAAAAATAACTTCAAGCGGTGTATCTGCTGAAAAAAAAAAACAACAACAAAAAGAAAAACAAAATCAGTAACAATAATGCTATATTAATCTTTATTAAACAATAAAGCTGAATCTAATCTAATCTAATCTAATTATTGCAGCCTTGTTGATTTTAACAACATCTCAAGTTTTTTGCATGGACCATTTTATGGAGGCTTCACTTTCCATAACACTTCTGCTCTCATGCCCATGGTGCGCCACAAGAGTATACTGAACATATCCTCTCAATTAAACCTCTTAATTTATAAATTCTTGAGTTCCTACATTTTTACATAACCTCTTTAAAGTATTCAATAGCAGTAAAGTGTGAAACAAGAATTCTGGTGTCTAGTCTCTGTCCTGTATGTTGGCTATTGGTCTATTATTGATGGGCAAGAAGTCATGTCTTCTTACAGCACACTGGGCTACAGTATGTGTACAGCAGGCCAGTCAGAGTGAGCAGCGACGTCTCTGATCTGGAAAAGGAGGTGTACTGACATCCGAGATGGCTTTCTCCTGTTTCACCCTCCACGACTCCTTCGGCTTTTCTGCTCCTTCACCCGAGTCTCCCTCTCAGGGCTATTTCAGGGAGGCCCGCTTCTGAGAAGCATTATTAAGATGCTATGATTCACTTGGGAGCATTCCTGTTTGAACCTCAGAGTTTCCCACTGCCTCTGTCAGCCACTTCTCCCTGCAGCCTTTCTGTTTGTTTGTTTAAGAGCATTTATCCATTTCACTGTATGGAAGGTACATTAAGACAATGTATTGATATATAGGTCTGTAGGTAACCAGATATATGCTGCCTGGCCAAAGAAAAAGTCGCCTTTTGGATTTTTTTGTACAGTGCCTACTGTACAAGCCTCGGGAGGCAGTGTTATGATCTGGGGTTGCTTCAGTTGGTCAGGTCTAGGCTCAGCAACATTATGCGGCAATAAAATGAAGTCAGCTGAGTACCTGAATGTACTGAATGACCATGGTTATCCCATCAATGGATTTTTTCTTACCTGACGGCATGGGCATATTCCAGGATGACAATGCCAAGATTCATCGGGCTCAAATTGTGAAAGAGTGGTTCTGGGAGCATGAGGACATTTTCACACTTGAATTGGCTACCACAGAGTCCTGACCTTAACCCCACTGAAAGTCTTTGGGATGTGCTGGAGAAGACTTTACAGAGTGGTTCAACTCTCCCGTCGTCAATACAAGATCTTGGCCAAAAAGTAATGCAATTCTGGATGGAAATAAATGTGACGTTGCATAAGGTTGTCCAAACAATGCCACGACGAATACGCGCCATCATCAAAGCTAAAGGCGGTCCAATGAAATATTAGAGTGTATAACTTTTTTTTGGCCAGGCAGTGTATCAATATACCAATATACAAAATTATGAAAAGGCATTGTGATTCCTCGTGTGAAATTAAATCTGAACTCTAAGAGTATGTTTTACTATACAGTACACTTTATCCCTCTGTGGTTCATAGGAACTCTGTCAGAGTTAAATTAACACTGTACACTACACTGTGCCCCTTTCTCCATCAGTAGTGCCACAAACCCCTGGACAAAACCTCACGCTTGTCCCTGACTCCCCCTGCCACCCCCCCCCCAACTCCACACTGATTCCCGTTCCCCTCTTCCACATCTTTCCCATCTACCCTACATTCCCTACCCTAAATAAATACATAAATTATCATCTCAACCTATTCTTGCACATGTTAAATCTAGTGACAAAGGATTACGTACCAATGGGCCCAATCATTGCACACTCATTAATCACTACTTGGGATGTTTGTAGTTTTTATGAATCTAGACCTTTCCCTCCATCACTCTGGATAACAGCTAAATGTCTAAACTCTAAAATTTAAAGTAAAAGGTTGTTGGACAGTCACCATTCAGCATCGCCAAGGATGAACAGCTCTCCCTACAGATCGTCTCCACCAATGGAGACAGGGCATTGTTTCCCAGTGAAATACTGACACGTGAAAGCCGCTCCCCCAGCCTGCATCAGCCCCTGGGGTGTAAGCAGATCTGTGGATGAGCTGCACAGACACACTGATTGAGTGACTGTGCCCTAGAGCATATTGTGTGGGATCCTTGTGTCCGGGGCTGGGGATCAGGTTTCACAGAGCTGTGTGTGGGGTGGAATGTGGGGAGTCCTATCCCAACAGATCTGTCCCCACATTCCGAGCCCCTCTTCGTTAAGCCCTACACTCATTACATATGGCTCTACACTCCTTTACTTATAGTTCATGCCTTCATCACAGATTTAAAATAAGTTTAAATTTCGAATTGGCCAACCGTATAACACACACATAATGAACTTATTTAGTGTTATTTTACTCACCAGAATAAATTTCTGAAATATAGGCAGGTTGCATCAAGAATGTTTATTTAAATATGCATGGTGTTCAACTTAAGACCATATTAGACTATTTATATATGCAAGGTATTCAACTTAACACCAGTATTAGACTATTTAAATATGCATGGTATTCAATTTAAGACCAGTATTAGACTATTTAAATATGCAAGGTATTCAACTTAACACCAGTATTAGACTATTTAAATATGCAAAGTATTCAAAGTAACACCAGTATTACACTATTTAAATATGCAAGATATTCAACTTAACACCAGTATTGGACTGTTTAAATATACAAGGTATTCAACTTAACTCCAGTATTAGACTATTTAACTATGCAAGGTATTCAACTTAAAATCAGTATTAGACTATTTAAATATGCACGGTATTCAACTTAACACCAGTATTTGATTATTGACTTTGCTGCCCTACTGTGCTGCTATAATTGCTGTCTGGCATGTGGTGCTAAAAAAATAATTTTAGATTAATTGTTCTACTCAATATTGAATATTCATAGCAGAAAATATTTTAAATAGAAATTAATCACATATAAGAAGCTCTCAGTTAAAGGCCATGTGTTCCCTATTGTTCCACTCCCCTCCAATCCATATGCCCTTCAGTCCAGTCATGAGATATGCATGTTACTTTAGGAATCTGGATTTTGACTGGCTGCTTTGATTGCTCCATGATTCCACAGAATACTCTGAGGGTGACTGCCCAGCTTGTCTGTCATCACATCTAACAAAGCAACTAATGTGAGTCCAACAAAAGCATTTCTGCAGCATAGGATCTTATTTATGGAACAATTCAGAGGAAGAGTTTCGTTAGATGTGCGCAGTGCAAAAATAAACGATTTCCCTCATGAAACTTTCCACAGATACTTGAGAATCCAGGTGATGGATGGCTTTATTTAAAGTAGGTTAGCTTTTTTACAGAGGAAAAGGGAAATTTTCAGGAAGTCTGTTTTATTATATCACGCATAATATGAATAAGTGGAAACACACAAACACACATGTACAAATACATGCATGCACTAGTAGCTACAGCACATACTGTGTGTATACATATAATTTTTTCTTTCTGCTAAGATATGGAGAGCTATTTTACTCAAAATGCAGCACGTTCTTCATGAGCCTCTGAAGCAGGACAGATGCAGCGTTTTGTTCCAGTTGTGTTACGGAGCAGGACGGCCAGGACAGCCTGGGGTCCTGCAGAACAGGGTCCATTTTGCAGATGATGAAAAACAGGGGTCATGAAAGACAATATTTATTCATTTATTTGTATGTCCTGTTATTATTTATTATTCATGTCCTGTGTGACTGCACCAGAAAGAGGAAGACAGAAATCCCAGCTCCAGACTTGGGGGTGTTTGCTAACTCTCCCTCCCTGTTTTGGGGCTGATGTCGCTGGGCTTCCTCCCCTGTGTTCCGCGCTTTATTCCTGAGGACAGCCCGACCTCGCTGTGTACGCCATCTTGCTGCGTTTATGACCTCCAGCAGCTCCAGCTCAACAGGAAACAGAAGAGAGTTCAGTCTGCACCGGCACACATGAATTTGATTACCCAAATCTGGACCTCATTCATTACTTTGTATCCAAGGATGAAAGAAAGCCAAGTACAGTTTAGAGGGAACAGTCTCTTCCAGGGAAAAAAAAACAGATGGTGTCACCTGTTGAATAACTGAACTGGCTTCCTGGGTAATATCACCTGCATTATTGTAGAACATCTTGGCATCCTAAGCTTAGAGCAGGCTGGATATGTTAGTATTCCAGTATGCTTAGTTCCAGGGGCTCGGTAGAGCTCTTAGGCCATAAGAACTGTGCCAGACAGTCTCTGAGGCTTCAATGCTACAGCTTGCTGCCAGCAGAGTGTCCACAACAATTACTTCACCTCTTCATGCTGGACCTCCATGGAATCAAGAATCAATAATAATAATAATAATAATAATAATAATAATAATAATAATAATAATAATAGTAGTAGTAGTAGTAGTAGTAGTAGTAGTAGTAGTAGTAATAATAATAATAGATCAGGGAAACATTTTTTTCCTTCATTCATTATCATTAAGGAAGGAATGTTGTTTATGTCTTCATTAATACCTATCCTGGGGTTAGTAGGATTATGCGAGATATGTTCTGCGGTAAGACTAGTAATGACATGTTACTGGGTCCAAACTCGGCAACCAGCACATATTGATACTGTCATAACACAAACCGAACTTCTCGCTTCGCCTGTGGTTAGGTGTAGTCGCTCACCGTCCTCATCTTCTGTTCAGATTTCCTCTGAGGGCACAATAAAGTATTGTATTGTATTGTATTGTATTGTATTGTATTGTCTTAATAAACAAGTGAAAACGCTGCAGCAAGCTGCCACACGGACCTCGTCACCTGCATAAATAAAACGGGTTATGTTGCTGCCGCGTTTTTATGCTGCAGCCAGTGCTGCACAAACTGGGCCGTGAAATGGACAGCACGCCGGTGAGGATGAGACGGCTGGAGCTGAAACGCTCGTTTTATACGCTAGGCCTACGTGCGAGGTTTGTAACCACTCACATTTACAGAGACAATCACAATCAATTCGCCGAAACTACATATTCACAACGTTTATAACTGTAAAGAAGTAGGGCAAACAAAATGTTAAATTAATTATTCCAATCGATTTATATTTAGATTTTTTGCTGGCTTTGCGTTGGCGGTAGGACACCCATGTTTCACCGCGTAGCCTACTGTTATACATATACACCCTTGCTCGATTAAAAGGTGCAACAGATCTGTCACTTTCTTAACAACAGCGCCCTCTTGTGGTAGTCTCCTTTGGTGTGTTGTCTCTTGTGAAAATGTCACCAGTTCAACTGAAACCTTTTAAAAATGTGTTTGTAGCAACAGCTCCGTGCGTGGACGGGGTGTAGCACAGTGGGTACGGGACTGGGCTTGTAACCGAAAGGTCGTAGGTTCGATTCCCGGGTAGGACACTGCCGTTGTACCCTTGAGCAAGGTACTTAACCGAAATCGCTTCAGTATATATCCAGCTGTATGAATGGATACAATGTAAAAAAAAAAAAAAAAATGCTATGTAAAAGTTGTGTAAGTCGCTCTGGATAAGAGCGTCTGCTAAATGCCTGTGATGTGTGATGATGATGATGATGTGAGCTATTGGCCTAGCTGTTGCATAATGGACCTTGGTAAGATTTTGGCGCTACCCGTTCAATTTATCCGGGACCGCGACCCGACAACCCGATGTTGACCGGGTGTCGACAACCCATTTTATAACCTTTAGATAGATGTTCAATAGCATGGAGTTTTTTAAAATGAAAAAATAACTGCGAGGAAAAACGGTAGTTGCAACATTAGTCTAATGTTAAGAGCCTATTGTTGGAACGACAGAAATGTACAACTTCTGCTGTAACAGAACTGTTACTATGGATACTGTAAACAAACAGTGTCCGGCAGCAAGGCTGCTCTTGTAAGTACTTCAGCTTCCATAATCTTTTAGACTAATGGTGAAACAATAGGCGTGAGTTTACAGCTCGGTTTAAATGTAATGTTATTGATTTGTAGAGATGTGTCTGCGTTATTCCGTTCTAACTCAAAACACTGTTTTGTTTTAGAATGGTGATAATACAGTAGTATCCTGTGACACCTTGCTATGAAATAGCCTAGAAAATGTGTGCTGTTGGGGCACTACCTACTAGCGAGCAGGGACGTTTAGTCTACAAGCATACCTAGTTTCTTCTTTTGCAAACGGGGCAACCTTGGATAGTAAAAGTTTCCTAAGGTCCAAAACAGTAGCTAGCCAAATAATTAGCATAAGCTATTGGTAGCAGCAACAAGTATCAAGCATAATTAGAAGTAACATATGAACTGCACATATTTATAGTCTGACATTTAATTTTACATATAACTGTTTTCAGTGTATATATTAACATATATGTTTGTGACAGACCAGACTTGTTCACAGGTAAGTCTGCTGTAATCTGATCCCTATCACAGATGCCTTGGTCATGTTCCGGAAAACATTCTGGAGGCACACTGTGAGTGATGTAGTTCACTTGCATCAAGACCAGGCTCTGAGCACGACCATATTCATCCTGAAAGAGTTCGGGCCAATGGGGTTCCTCTTGAAGGAGGAAGGGGAATCCAAGAAGTTCAAAGTAAAACAGCCTCATTCCTCTTTTTCTGTGGCTGTACATCACATTTTCATGATATTTTGTTCAGCAGGAAAAGTTGTTTTACGATTAAGTGTTTTCTAATAATAATAATAATAGTAATTATTATTATTATTATTATTAATAATAATAATAATAATAATAATATTTAGTTTATTTTTTCATTTACGCCTCTTTTTACTATGCAGATCATAAGACTCGTGAGTGCTTTTAGGTGATTTGATAGCCCCTAGGCCTTATTATAAAAGTGATTTATGAGTTGTGTTCCCAAGTGTATGTTCTTGCTTTCTTTCTGTGTAGCAGGTGCATTAATGTGCAGCTAGGCTCTTAATTGCCATTCATTTCTCAGGTGTGCTTAGGAAACCCTCATACGTGCTCCTGCCTGACATATGTTAAAGAAAGAGACCTCTGCAAGCATATCTGCTGGTGAGTATAAATGCATCTGTACAGATCTGTGCATCATCAATTATTCCCTCAGAGAAAACTGAACCTTTTTCACAAGTTGTGTTTCTCTCCAGGGTTTTGATAAGGAAATTCAGACTGCCTAGAGACCATGAGTGTAAGTTATGGCTGAGCAAGTGATTCATTACTCATGAATTATTCTGTGGCATTCAGTAACTTATGGTATGGGTCCTTTGTGTCATTTTAAAAGCCTGTTTCTTTCTTTATTTTTCATCATTTTCATGGTTATTGAATCTGTAGTTGAATGGGTTTAAATCTTTCCGTAACTTTCTCTGTAAATTCAAAATGGCTTCCCGTCTTCACCATGGCAGACTGTCTCCAGCTGGGCCTGGTGGACCGGCAGATCAGCGAGATGCTGCAGGGTGTGCACTCGCCTCGGTCCCCCCACTTGGAGGACCCCCCCACCCCTGTCCTGACTGAGGAGGATGGCTGTGTGAAGCAGAAGGAGGTGGAGGCTGAAGACGTGTGTCCCATCTGCCAGGAGGACCTGATGGGGAAGAGGCTACCTGTGACCTACTGCAGGTAGAGAGACCTTATCCTACTGAAGGTAGAGAAAAAGACCTTATCCTACTGAAGGTAGAGAGAGAGACTTTATCCTACTGCAGGTAGAGAGAGAGACCTTATCATACTGCAGGTAGAGAGAGAGATCTTATTATCCTACTGCAGGTAGAGAGACCTTATTATTCCGACTGCAGGTAGAGAGACCTTATCCTACTGCAGATAGAGAGACCTTATCCTACTGCTGGTAGAGAGAGAGAGACCTGATCCTACTGCAGGTAGAGAGAGAGACCTTATCATACTGCAGGTCGAGAGAGAGACCTTATTATCATACTACTATCACTGCAGAGCTGACTCACTGGAATATCACTGATTTTCACTGATGGCAAAGGGTACGAGAGCAGCAGCATCAGATTATGCCTGACTTCAGTTTCCTGACCTTACTCTAGAGATTTAGAATATCTCAAGGATTAAAACTGGCTAAGTAAAGTTTAGGTTCTGTACTTCAGGTAAGATAATGAATAGTTGCTAGCATTTCATGTTAACATTAGATAAAAAGTCAATTTTCTCATTTCGCAAATCTTAACTTTTCATGTCCATTTTTATTGTTTTTACTGTCTTTTATTATACATTATTGGCATATGGTAAAGCACTTTGAACCTGAAGCCCGAAGAGTGCTCTGTAACTGAAGTTTATAGTATTGTATGTATTTATAAACGAAGTGCTGAATGTTCCTCTGCGTTTGCAGGTACGGATGCGGTAACAACGTTCACATCTCCTGCATGAAGGTGTGGGCGGACCACCAGGCCCGGTCGGACCCGGACATCATGGTGAAGTGCCCGCTCTGCAGGGAGGCCTTCGAGCCCATGAAGGTGCTGCTGGACCAGGTGAAAAACGCCGCCAGCCTGCTGACCACGGCCGAGCGGGAGCGGCAGGACAAGCACCTGGGCGTCCTGTGCAACGGCTGCAAGGCCTGCCCCGTCACTGGCAAGTGCTTCAAGTGAGTCTCCCTCTCTCTCTCTGTCTCTTTCTGTCTCCCTCTCTCCCTCTCTCCCTCTCTCTCTCTCTATGTCTCTCCCTCTCTCTGTCTGTCTCTCCCTCTCTCTCTGTTTGTATGTATCTTTCTCTCTCTCTCTCTCTTTCTCTCTCTCTCTCTCTCTGCTGCATGCTGGGAGTGGGTGTGGTGAGTGGGTGTGTGAGTGAGAGTGGCTGGAGCACGACTGTCGATGAGTTTTCCAAACTTTCCTTTATTTCGCACCGGTGAGGGTCTTTCAGGACTTGTACTGCTTTTTCTCTGTTATAATGTTCCTAAGCACTGTTTACTAGTAGGTAGGCAACGCTTTTTTAAAGAGGTCGACCAGCTTTGCTGGTCGGTATGCGAGCGTCACTAGGTGGTGAGCGGCTCACTCGGCGAAATGGCATTAAAGCCGCCCCGAGTGTGCCGTGCTCGGTAGTGCATATTACCGATAGCAGAGGTGGTTGGACACAAGTGTATTAAGTTTGCGTCAAGAATGATAAAGGAATCGTGGTGTTTCTCGACAGCATTGACAAAGGTAATGCCGTAGTTGAACATGGAATTGTTGTTAAGGAAACTTTTACCGTGGTGCTTCCTCTCGTCAACCCGGCGAGAAGGATTACTTTGTCAAATATGCTGCCTATGGTTACCAATGAAATGTTAACGCAAGCGTTGTCACGTCACGGTAAAATAGTTACCCCGATTAAGAAACTTTCCTGTCCGAACAGGGAGCCTGCTGCAGATGAGCCTGCTGGCCCGTCTTCTTGCGGAGAAACGGAAGCGCAAACAAACTCAGATCAGGGGCGTAATGATAATACTGATAATGTTGTGTCTGAAACAACAGAAGTGGTTGTAGGAAAAGGGGGGAGAAGGTGGCAGAGGAGGCGAATGAGCAAGGGGCTTCTCAAGCAGATAGCATGGTTGGGGAGGAGGTGAATGGACAAGGGGCCTCTCAAGCAGATAGCATGGTTGGGGAGGAGGTAAATGAGAAAGGGGCCTCACAAGCAGATAGCATGGTTACAGCCATAGTCGAGGGTGGGGGGCCTGAGGAGGGAGATGAGGGTGTTTTCAAGATACCAACAGTTAAAATGAAAAGTTCACGTACAGCAGGACGTATTGCAAAAACGAAAAAAGTAGACAAGCAAACATCAGCTGAGAGGGCGGAGAGACAGGATCTCGCTTCTAGTGTTCTAGTGAGGACGAGTATTTTTCAGACTCCTCTACAGCTAGTGGACTTGAGCAGCCTATAGGTGGCTACACGATTGAACAGATTATGAATTTTCTGAAAACAACTAAGAATCAAAAGAACATTCAGATTAATGAACATTTTCCAGATATGAGGCTATTTGTCAGATCTGTAAAGGCTCACATGAGCATCAAAGGGCAGGCAGCTTTTCCCAGTCCAGAGGTTTACAGAGTATTAAAGTTTTTGCAAAAGGCAAAGGAACAAATCAAGCTAAATGATGATACTCAGGCATAGGCAAACTCCCCCTTTTCTCTGTTCAGTGTTTCTAGTGCTGTTTTGTGTTCTTTATCACTCTACCATACATGGCAGAGACTAAGATAGCAACACTTAACCTAAATGGGGCGAGGGATGGTAGAAAGCGGGGAATTTTTTTCCAGTTATTAAAGCAAAAACACATTGATGTTACCTTTGCTCGAGACACACAGTGATACTGGTAATGAGGCTGACTGGAGGAAGGAGTGGGAGGGTGATGTTTTTCTGAACGATAAGAGCTCAAATAGCTCAGGGGTGGCCATTTTGTTTTCAAGGTCTTTCTCGCCACTCTCCTATGTTGTAGAGGAGGTGGTTAGAGGTAGACTTTTGAAGGTGGTTGCAAAGTTCGATCACTTCAACATGGCCTTTATTAATGTGTATGCCCCAACATATGGACCAGAGAGGGTGATTTTTCAGAATGTGCTTAAAGTAATAATCTCGAAGATTTTCATTAAAATAAATGTCTGTTAAGTCACTATCTATCGCTGAATTAGGTAACACAATGGTGATTCAGCCTATTATTATATTAATTTATATTATTTTTATTATTATAATTTTATGATTTATGATTAAAGAACTAGGTGTCTGTGGCGACATTCCCGGAAAAAAATAACAAGCGGCGCATAGATAGTGACGCATTTTCCATCACCCATCAGTGGTTGGTCCACCAGAGAGGGTAGGCGGAGCTAACCCAACAGGCTTGCTCTTCAACTCACTTGTGTGTGAGCGGCGTACTGTTTTTCCCGGTGTCTGCTAGTGTTTAAGGTGGGGGGCTTATGGAACCCTAATAAGTTTTTGTGTAACATGAGAGGTCATATTATTTGTTGATGTAGATTTCGTATTACATTTGATGACAATGTAACGTTACTAAATTACATAGCTATTTGCACAGCTAACGCTAGCTACCGGACCATGTCAGTAAAGGCAACATTAGACAACGTTGCGCACAGTATCCATCTCTCATATCAGGTAACGTTGCGTTAGCTAGCTAGCTAATGTAATTAACACGATCTAATGTCACCTAACAATTAGAAAAAACTCTAGCTAACGCTACTGACTGGTACCGACCTCGCAAACCGTCTCTCGAATACAATGCTACCTTGTTGTAGCGTTGCATTGTAGCTAACTAAAGGCCAGTTCAGATCAATGATTCGCAACGAGACTGGATGCAACTTGCAAAATTCCAAGACGTCTGATTGTAAACGTTCTAAAACTGCACTTGGCGATTTGACAAGGTGGGTCTTTTGAGACCCTAGGCAACAGTTTCAGAGGCTCCGCAATTAACCAGTTCACACCGCTGCAATTTTCTCTGCAACATTCTAAAACCGTTTCGTCTCAGTGCAAATCATTGATCTTAACTGGCCTTAACGTTACCGTTATTTACATTACGGTATCAAGTTCATCAATATGTAAGCCGGGGTATAGGTGGAGCAGAGCCGGGTCTGATTGATGTCAAGCCAGAGAAAACTAAATAAAAGAATACGGCAGTATGGAGTAGCGTTGTTATTATTTTATTACGCTTCCTCATATGTTCCTTCAGCCTTGATGCCCTTTTTTGATGAAATCTCCTTTGGTTTTGTTTTATTCTTCTTATTCTGATTGCTAATTTAACACCCAGCTCAGCTTTATTCTCGAACAGTTTAGCTAGCAAAACCAGAAACAAGGCAGTTGTTTCAAAAATATCACACAACAATCATTCACGATGATGATGCACGAGATACATAATTGCACGAGCCACAGCAAATACCGCAAATTCTTCTCTGCAGTGTAAAGATGTTCATACCAAGCAAAAGGTGGATAAAGAACGTTTGTGGAAATTGATTGTCACTAATTCTACCCCAGGTCTGCTACAGCATTTTAATCCAGCTCGGCAGTGTACAGCTTAAGTTAGCCTAATGTTAGACAATGAATGAGTATGTACATAACGTTACGTGTATGACAACCATTTTTTATCCAGTAAATAATAAGTGTAATAGTTGGCGTGGCCCAGGTGCCAACTGACTGATGTCACACTGGCTGGATCCGGTTGGATCTATGGGAAGTGAGGTCCAAAAACACCTGCAATTACCGCTTCTCGCCATTGGTACAGCCAAAGAGAACGAAACTGAAATCTTCGAGATTGTAACTTTAATGAAATAATAGCTAAATGTAACACTGATGACTTGTATGTTGCTGGAGATTTTAATTGTACAGTGCAGGACCCATTGGATAGGAAGCATACAGAACCACATGCACCTTCCAGCAGATTGATCTGTCAAATTATTGAGACACATGAGCAGTGTGATGTCTGGAGGCGTGTGCATGGACAGCTTAGGCAGTACACCTGGACATACACTAGAGGAAATTCAATCACAATGGCTAGATTGGATAGGATATATGTGTTTGAGTATCAAGCTAGTGCAATAAAACAGTGTTTTATAACCCCTGTGGGTTTTTCTGATCACAGCTTAGTGACAGGGACTTTTTCCATCCAATCTTTTAAGCCTGGGAGTGCTTACTTGCATTTTAACAATACACTCCTACACGACTCTAATTTTAGGGAGGTTTTTGAATTTGTTTGGGGTACATGGAAGAAGCGAAGACATACTTTCAACTCTTTGCAACAATGGTGGGACTGTGGTAAAATACAGATGAAACAGTTGTGTCTGCAATACACTCTAAATGTCACAAGAGACATCACCCAGTCTATGAAGGCACTGGAGAGCGAAATAGAGGATCTCCAATCTTTGGTGGAGACCTCTGGAGGAAGAGAAACAATTGGTGTTCTCAAAGCCAAAAAAAACGTCTTTGGTTGACCTGCTGGGCACACAGGCTCAGGGAGCACTGATGCAGTCAAGGTTCCAGAATGTAGCAGAGATGGATGCCCCATCAACGTTTTTCTTTGGCTTAGAGAAGAAAAGTGGTCAGAGTCAGTTTATTCACTGTCTGAAATCCATCACAGGTCAGGAGCTCACAGAGCTTACTGCAATCCGACGGAGGGCAGTGGAGTTCTTTTCAGAGCTTTACCTGTGTGAATATAGAGAGGGGCTTTCTACGATGGGCTTCCAACCGTTCATGCCAGTGGGGATCTAGGGGGGTTTCTATCTCAGCAGGAACTATACACAGCACTTCAGGGCATGGCGAGTGGGAAGGCCCCAGGAATTAATGGGCTGCCAGTAGAATTTTACAAGGGCTTCTGGCAGGTGGTAGGTGAAGACTTGCTATCCGTGCTCAATGACAGTCTGGCTGGAGGGTCACTGTCATTGAGCTGCAGGAGGGCGGTTGTGAACTTGCTGCCAAAAAAGGGTGACCCTAAGGAGGTAAAGAACTGGTGGCCCGTGGCATTGCTCTGTACTGATTACAAACTTTTCTCCAAGGCTCTGGCTAACCGACTGAAGGAAGTGATTGGGCAGGTTATTGGTGCTGACCAAACCTACTGTGTGCCTGGCAGGACGATAACTGACAATGTAGCCTTAGTTCGGGATGTATTGGCCCTCTCTGGGCAATTGGGGATTGACACTGGTCTCATTTTCTTAGACCAAGAAAAGGCTTTTGACCGGGTGGAACACCAGTATCGTTGGAAGACCCTTGAGGCCTTCCAGTTCAACCATGGTTTTATTGCCAAGGTTAGGGTGTTGTATCAGAACATTGAGAGTGTGTTGAAGGTAAACGGTGGTTTGAGTGCCCCTTTTAAGGTTTGTAGGGGCATACGACAGGGGTGCGCGCTGAATGGAATGCTCTACTCGCTGGCCATCGAGCCCCTGTTGCACAGGATAAGGACTGCAATTACAGGTTTTAAAATAAATTCCAGGTTGCCCAGCTTATGTAAAACTGTCAGCTTATGCAGATGATCTTGCTGTTATGATCTCTGGTCAGAAAGATGTGGATGTGTTAACTACCATGGTTAATGATTTCAAGGTGTTATCATCTGCAAAGATCAATTGGAGCAAGAGTGAAGCACTGTTAGTGGGAGGCTGGAGGGTTGGGCAGCCTACGCTGCCAGGGGAGCTGCAGTGGACACGTGGGGGCATTAAGTATCTGGGTATTTTTTTTGGAGATGATGACATGGTAAAGAAAAATTGGGAAGGTGTATTAGAAATGGTGGAGGGCCGTCTGAGGAAGTGGAAATGGCTGCTACCACAAATGTCATATCGGGGAAGGACACTGGTGATCAACAATCTGGTGGCATCTGCATTGTGGCATCGCCTAGCATGTGTGGACCCCCTGTCAGGGCTACTGACGAGGGTTCAGCCAGTGCTGGTGGACTTTTTTTGGGACCGACTACACTGGGTTCCACAGAATGTGATGTATATGCCCAAGGAAGAAGGGGGCCAAGTGCTGGTGCACCTGGGAAGCAGGAGGGCTGCTTTCCGGTTGCAGTTCATACAGAGGCTGCTCTATGGGCCAGTGAACTTAGTCTGGAGGCCCCTAGCCTGTGCAATCCTACAGCGGGCAGGTGGGCTGGGTCTTGATGCATCAATCTTTCTTATGGATTACAAAGGTCCTACACTGAGTGGATTACCTGTGTTTTACCATGGCCTGCTGCGTGCATGGGGTTTCCTGAAACGTTGCGGTGCAGGGTCCGCTACATTGACTTTCTGGCTCCTGGAGGAGCCGTTGGTGTATGGGTCCCGGCAGGATGTGTGCTGTGAGGTCCTTCCTCAGCTAACTGAACTGCTATGTGCTTCTAAGACTATTAAGTTACGGCAGGCTGTGGGCACGGCTGGCCGGGAGTTGGACCTGGTGGGGGATTTTGGCACCTGCCTTCAGGTGCGGTCGGGGCGGTATACCTCCAAGGTGCTGCTGGGCTGGAGGCAGGCCCTAACTGATGTGGAACGGCACCTGCTCAGAGACTGTGGACCTAACCTAGGCCAGCATAATACAGGAGATCCATTCCCTAGGCTCCTGGTGTCCCCCAGGTTCTCTGATTCTGCACATAAAGGTCCCCTGTTAGATCATCGGAGTATGGACAATGTGGCCCTGGATGTGGCACATGGAAAAACTCTGTATAACATGGTGGTGAAAGTGGTGAATGAAAAGAAGCTGATTTCTCTCACAGACACACCGTGGAGGTCTTACTTGGGGTTAATGGAGGAGGAAAAGCCACAGTGGCGGGCATTATACAAACCACCGTTGGCCAAGAGGGTTGGGGATTTACAGTGGAGGGTGCTGCATGGGATAATTGCAGTGAATAGTTTTATTTCTGTAATGAACCCGGCGGTTTCCCACCACTGTCCTTTCCGCAATGAGAGGGAAACTGTTTTTCACTGCTTTTCTGTATGTGTGAGACGGCCTCTGTTCTTCTTCTTGGGTCGACTGTTTAGGTCAATGGCGGAAACTTTTTCAAAAATGGTTTTTATCCTGGGGTTTCCATACAGTTGCAGACGGCGGGCGAAGTCTCAGCTCATTGACTTTGTTTTGGGGCAGGCAAAAATAGCAATTTACCTGAGCCGTAAAGCCATGGTTGAACGGGGGGATGCACAAGATACGGTAGCTATGGTCAGGGGCATGATTAAGGCCAGAGTCATGGTAGAGTTCAGGTACTACAAGGCCATGCGGACACTAGAAGTTTTTCAGAGTGTATGGGGCTATAGGGGAGCAGTATGCTCAGTGGAGGAAGGAGAGCTTCTGTTTTCTGAGGGCATTGGGTGACTGAGTAGGGGCGGTTTTATTTTTTATTTTTTGTCTTCTTTGCTTTTGTTCACTTAAGTGAATTTATTGTCAGTGATGTGTAAAAATTGGGTTTTGAACTCGCCATTGCACTGAAAAATAAAGGATGGTTAAAAATTCAAATTCTCTCTCTCTCTGTATGTATCTCTCTCTCTCGCTCTCTCTCTCTTTCTGTCTCTCTCTCTCTGTCCTGTTCTCATCTTTATTAACCACAGGAAGTAATAAACCTTACAATGCCTTCTATCATTAATACTGTTTTTCGAATACTGGAAAACCGATTCCACTGAAACAGTTTTAGGCGACACAGTATTTTTAGACATATGAAATAAGATGCCCCTAATAAGTTCTAGCATGTATGACAGTCCTGAATGCATTGATCAGTTTTGATGCCATTTCTCCTTCTTTTTTCCTGTATAGATGTGTTGTTTGCAGTTACTACCATCTGTGTGAAGCCTGTTTCCAGGACCACTGCCATCCACAGCATCCCTTCGCTTTCCGTGCAGTAAGAGCCCTGACTGAGCCGTGTAGAGCCTGACTGAGCCCTGACTGAGCCGTGTAGAGCCTGACTGAGCCCTGACTGAGCCGTGTAGAGACTGACTGAGCCCTGACTGAGCCGTTTAGAGCCTGAGCCGTATAGAACCTGACTGAGCCCTGACTGAGCCGTGTAGAGACTGACTGAGCCCTGACTGAGCCGTTTAGAGCCTGAGCCGTATAGAACCTGACTGAGCCCTGACTGAGCCGTGTAGAGACTGACTGAGCCCTGACTGAGCCGTTTAGAGCCTGAGCCGCATAGAACCTGATTTAGTCCTGACTGAGCCGTGTAGAGCCTGACTGAGCCGTGTAGAGACTGACTGAGCCCAGACTGAGCCGTTTAGAGCCTGAGCCGTATAGAACCTGACTGAGCCCTGACTGAGCTGTGTAGAGACTGACTGAGCCCTGACTGAGCCGTTTAGAGACTGACTGAGCCCTGACTGAGCCGTTTAGAGCCTGAGCCGCATAGAACCTGATTTAGTCCTGACTGAGCCGTGTAGAGCCTGACTGAGCCGTGTAGAGCCTGACTGAGCCGTGTATAGCCCTGACTGAGCCGTGTAGAGACTGACTGAGCCGTGTAGAGCCTGACTGAGCCCTGACTGAGCCGTTTAGAGCCTGACTGAGCCGTGTAGAGCCTGACTGAGCCATGTAGAGACTGACTGAGCCGTATAGAGCCTGTCTGAGCTGTGTAGAGCCTGACTGAGCCGTGTAGAGTGCTTGAATCTGTGAATGCTGGCATTTAATACTCACCTCATCCTGAAACTCTGAATGCTGGTGTTTAATACTCACTCCGTACTGCATACTGAATCTGTGAATGCTGGCATTTCATACTCACTCCATACTGCATACTGAATCTGTGAATGCTGGCATTTCATACTCACTCCATACTGCATACTGAATCTGTGAATGCTGATCTTTCATACTCACTCCATACTGCATACTGAATCTGTGAATGCTGGCATTTCATACTCACTCCATACTGCATACTGAATCTGTGAATGCTGATCTTTCATACTCACTCCATACTGCATACTGAATCTGTGAATGCTGGCATTTCATACTCACTCCATACTGCATACTGAATCTGTGAATGCTGGCATTTCATACTCACTCCATACTGCATACTGAATCTGTGAATGCTGGCATTTCAGACTCACTCCATACTGCATACTGAATCTGTGAATTCTGGTGTTTAATACTCACTCCATACTGCATGCTGAATCTGTGAATGCTGGTGTTTAATACTCACTCCATACTGCATACTGAATCTGTGAATGCTGGTGTTTAATACTCACTCCATACTGCATACTGAATCTGTGAATGCTGGTGTTTAATACTCACTCCATACTGCATACTGAATCTGTGAATGCTGGCATTTCATACTCACTCCATACTGCATACTGAATCTGTGAATGCTGGCATTTCATACTCACTCCATACTGCATACTGAATCTGTGAATGCTGGCGGTGTCTTGCACAGAAGCGGTCCCAGCGCTGGGTTTCTCTGAGGCATTCAGCCCGGCAGAAGTCGGGCGACTTTCAGGAATGGGACTTCCAGTCAACAGAAGACCAAGACAGGCAAGCTCCGCTCACAACACTGTTATACCTACTTTATCTACCGTTTTCATTTACCAAAAAGAGCCTCTGCACACCAATCAGTATGTCAGCACGTGCATGTAAATCAACTGGCCTTGAAACACCGGGTCTGTGATTAGCTAATCAGAGGCTTAGATGGTGTGCTCGAGTGTAGTGGCCAGCAGATCTGCCAGCCTCCAGGATCGTAGCCCGGCCTAGCGGCTTTGCTGTTGGCCTGAGCGCTTGGATGCACTCAGTGGCCTCAGTCCCTTCTGAGCGTGTGCAAGGTTCACAGCTGTGTCTTACATCCCCGCTGGCAGCGTTGTGAGGAGTGAGAGGGTTCCGGAGCAGATAGTGAAGAGCCTGCTGCCGGTGGAGGTCAGGCAGGGCTCCAAGCTGCTGAAGCCCGGCCAGCAGTGCCGGCTCTGCCTGAAGAGCTTCTGTCTGGGCCAGCAGGTCAAGCACCTGCCCTGCCACCACAAGGTAAACGGGTAACCCTAACCCTAGCGCCCTTAGCGCTCACCTTCCTGCTTTCGTGTTGCGTGTTTAAAACGGTTAGCCTAACCGACGTGCTGCAGTTCCATGCAGATTGCGCCGACGCCTGGCTCCTGCAGTCCAACTCCTGCCCGCTGGACAGACAGGTCATCTACAACCCCCTGACCTGGCAGCGGTCAGGGAAACAGCTTGCCCCCAAATGCGGGCCCGGCCCATCCGCGCGCTCCCAGCAGAAACTGATGGACCAGCTGTTCATCCCGGGCCAGGGGCTGCAGCTGTGCCCCTCCCACGCCCCCCCCGCCGCCCCCCCCGTCCCCCTCCTGAAGGAACCAGCCGCCAACGGGACGCGCGAGCCCCCCATTAAAAGCGGAGACGCGGACGACTCGCGCGTTAGCCCTCCGCCCAAAGACCGCCGGGCCGTCCCCCGGAGAGACAGCCAGTCGCGCGAGCGCTCGAGCAGGGGCGCGGCGGGGCTGCCCACGGCCGCCAGGGCGGGCTGCTTCGCCAGGAGCCAGCGGCTGAAGAGAGGAGGGAAGAGCGCGGCAGGAGCCAGCGTGTGTGCGGACCGGGACCGGGACCGGGACCGGCCTGAACGCGGCCCGTTTGTGGGCCTGAGCGGCCTGGAGATGCAGGTCCACTCCAGGGAGATGAGCGGCCTGGGCCGCACCCAGCTCCAAAAGAGACCCTCCGCCCCCAGGCCCGTCCCGGCGCCCACCAGGGGGAGGGGCCTGGTCATCCGGATAGCAGAGGTCCTGTCCGGCAGTCCACACGTGGAGGTCCAGGAGTAGACCAGCCTTTCAAACAAACAAGCGTTATTATGCAAATTCACAATGTCTCTAGTTTGGCCTTCTGAATATATATTTATGTTTGCTGTCTGTTTTATTCAGAATAAATGTGAAAGGCATCAAAATATTGCAAATGAAAGAGACAAATGCGTTTTTTTAAATACATGTTCTTGTGATGCCCTTGTGATGGTACTGGTTGGCTGTCAGGTTTATTAAAAATGTTCGTGGATTATGGCAGTAATATCCTAACCTCCTGGTTAAAGAAATAAATAATTGAAAATAAAAAATACATCCTAAGTCCAGTGTGTACTGTGATAAGACAAACCAAAGTGCTTTCATGCAGTAAAAAGAACAGTATCAGAATAAAGCATTTGCAACATTGGTTTTGTTGCAGTGTTTTACTGGAAAACTTGGTGCATGTTGGTGCTGAGGTACAACGCTGTAGTTGGTACAACTCTGAAAATACAGTTATGGGCTGGCACTGAATTACACAAACCTGCATCCATTCACTCTGATGTGATCCTGTACATTAAACAGTTTATACCTATTCTTATTGTTACTGATGCTAATATCTTAGTTATCATATCATTTTTCTGTGAGCTCAGTTAGCCCTTAAGCCCTTGTTAAGGCCCTTGGTGATATTTCCTTTTCCCAAGCAGTAAGCTCAAGGTGGAAGGAGTGGAAAAAAGAAGTTTGTACTGTGCTTTAACCCTTTAAGGTGTGACATCACAAACATGCCATTAGAATGCTCTTAACTGAACATTCTTATGCTGATGTCATAGTCAATACTGGTGACTGAAAACAATGGAGTTCTAGAACACTATCTTAGAAAAAAAAGTCCAAATATGGCAGCATCGCGTAGATCTGGCAGGCCACGAGAGTCAAGCCGCTTCGGCTGAATCAGCTGATGGCTCAGCTGAGTGATGTTCACCTATCACAGTACATTCACATAACAGGGCGGTTTATTTAACAGCCTCCCTCTACTTATTCGGCTGCTCCTCCTGCATGCAAGCTTGCTGCACGTTGCTTTGTAAATCCCCTCCACCACCCCAGCTCCATCCCTATGTGTTAAGAATTTGCATTTCTCCATCCCTATGTGTTATAATTTTTTGCATGGCTGGATCTGTTCTGTGTGTACCCCTCTAGGGGGGTTTGGCTGCTGGCCTCCCGGCCTTATCCATGCTTGCTGTGCAGTTGGCGGGAGGGCTTCCAGAACAGAGCCATACCTACAAACATAAATATATTGCCTTTATTGTCAATAAAGATCTTACTTGGATGACAGTGGTCCTGACTGAATACGTACTCTTCAAAGGGTTAATCACGCATCATCATGTGAAATGGATGGTCCTATCATCACTGTGGAAAGGCATGGCAGTAAAGTGGCTCTCAGTGGACTGCTATTTCCCACATTCCGTGGCCTGGCATGATAACAACCAAACAGCCAATCAGGATCGAACAGCACAGCAGTCGTAACAACATCAAAGCGATTCTAAGTGCTGTTTAAAGAGGGGTGGGCAGTTCTGTTCCTGGAGGGCTGGGTGTGTGCAGATTGTTTCCATCAGATACTCTGGCTCTGTTAGCTAATGTGCTGTACACATCAGTGCCTGTTCACTCATAGTTTAGGCTTATTGTAGGGACACAAGAATAGTCTTCAGCTGTCATTCATGAACTTATCAAGGCATTTTGTTGAAATGCTAATTGAATAATTGTATGTGGAGTTTAGCATGAAATCCAGAAATGGATACAGCCATGCTTTAAATTCACCATCATCTGGATGCTGCTTGCACTCCCTCTCCCAGTCAGTTACGCAACCACACGACATGCCTGATGAAGTCTGGTGAAATATTTTTGTGAATTACAAGACTTCTTTGTTTCAAACATAGCAGTACAGGCATATTGGAAGTGTACTGTATTTTTTGTAACAGAAAATAAAATGTATAAATGCTGTATCAGCAAACACTAATATTAATCAGTTGTGAGTGTAATAATAATTAGTATTGTAAGTCTTTATGAATTTCACACTGGACATTACTGAATTAAAGACACCGTTTCCTTTCGCACTGACATGATCGTCGCAACAGTTTGTTTTTAATTTCTTTTTAATCTCAGCCATTGGGAAATAGGCTAAACCTCTCCGGAATTCAGTAATTTTTTTCCCAGTTACCATTGGTTTCCCTTTTAGGGAAGAGGATTAGGGCCACATATTAAATTTTTTTTGAGTTCTGAGATTAAAGTCAGAATTATGAGAATAAAGTCAGAATCTCAGAATTATGGGTACCTGTAAGGAACCAACTTCAGTGAAAGAGTCACCCTGTGTCATGCAGGAGGGAAACCACACGCTGACAGAAAATGTCGGATTTAAGTGAGTTTTTGCGTGTTTGAGGAGTCCCAGAGGAAGCCATTTAATTAATGGAAGAGCAAAAGGTGAGTGAAACAGAAATATGTGTTGGTTTGGTGCCTGGTGTTTATAAAAACAAAGAAAAGGCTACGGATATGAAGGATGTGAAATGCAGACACGGGTTAGCTAACGTTAGTAGCACGTTTGTTAGCTAACATTAACATTAGCTACTGCAAACTAACGTTGTGCATGTAACAGTAGTGTAGAGGTTAGTGGTTAAGAGTACAATGCCTGGATAATCTTGGCTAAGCCAGGTAAGGGATAATGCCCGATGAGGTATCAATTATGTAAGGAATAAACCATGACGTGCTGTCCCGTTATTGAAAAATAAAGTACGACGGGGGTGGTGATGCGCCAGAGGCGAAGCCGAGGGTTGCTTAACCAGCCCCGAAGTACATTATTTTTCAATAACGTTGTTTAGCAAAAACCTATGGTCGTTAATTCCACGAAAACAGTGATTCCATCGAGAAAAATAGTTCCTTCTAGTTTTACACCGTATAATTACCACCAATTTTGGCCATTGTTTAAGAAAACTGCATGAAACCATAACTGAATAAAATTAATCTCCCTAGTTCTTCTCTCAGTGTAGACATATTGCATTTCTCCACGATCCTCTGAAACCGGGTTTGAACGCCAGCTAGCTTTATGATAGTTTCGCCATCACTTGTCACCTAGTCCTAGCCAATATTAAAATTCTGGGATTTAGGCCAGAATGATCTCACGGCCAGGGCCGGACCATGGTTCCGTGAGGCCCCTGGGCACATGTCTTTTGGAGGCCCCCCCGCTTTCCTATATTGGTGTCTTTCTTGCCTTCATCCTCGCAAAATCATCCACTAGATCATCAAAATCTAGCTGTCTGACAAGGTCTGACTCTATTGACATAAGTGACAATGAGCTGAGACGTGTTTGGCACATGCTACTCCGCAGCTCATTTTTTATTCTGCCTAAAGGGGAAAATGTCCGCTCACCCTGGCAGTTTGTCACTGGCAAAGTTAGAAAAATCCTAAGTGCCACGAAAACATTGGGGAACACTGACTGCAGATTAAGTGCCTACAACGTCTCAAGCAATTTAATCGGGCACTTCTCACCCTCAGAGTCAGACATGAAAGACTTGAATTGGATGAGTTCGTTGGCAAAGTTCATGTCCAGGTCTGATGGATATGCAGCAGAGAGCGCATTTACCTTTTCGACTACGACATCACTGTTAGACACCTGATCCGACATAAACAGAACTCCAAAGAGACTGGTCAAACACTTGTAAGCATCCAAACAACATTCAAGGCATGCACATTAGCTTATCAATGACCACATAAAATTACATTACATTACATTACAGGCATTTGGCAGACGCTCTTATCCAGAGCGACGTACATCAAAGTGTATAACCATAACCAGGAACAAGTATGACGAAAACCCTAGAGAGAAGTACCGGTCCAAGTACAGGGAACAACCGCATAGATCAACTTGGACCCTGAAGGTTAAACTGATTAACACTAATACAACGAGAACGGCAACAATTACTGTTTGTATTTTTTTTTTTTTTTTTTTTTTTTTTTTTTTTTTTAAATTAACTCCACTGCATTAAGACAGTTAATGCACCTAAGTCACCT
The DNA here is from genome assembly GCA_039654925.1 of Anguilla pacifica. NCBI lineage: Eukaryota > Metazoa > Chordata > Actinopteri > Anguilliformes > Anguillidae > Anguilla > Anguilla pacifica. The sequence goes on from CM077298.1 coordinate 1,924,788, forward strand.
ACAAAACAGCTGCCTAGTCACAACCCTAAGCTTACAGTCATTTACAGGGGGGTAGGGAGGGAAGGGGAGAGGTACAGCCTGAAGAGGTGAGTCTTCAGTTGTCGTTTGAAATGGGTCAGTGTCTCAGCTGTTCTGACCTCCACGGGGAGGTCATTCCACCATCGTGGGGCCAGAACAGACAGGAGACGTGATCTGGAAGTGCAGGTGCGAAGAGGGGGAGGTGCCAGGCGTCCTGAGGTAGCAGAACGGAGGGATCTGGCTGGCATGTAGGGTTTGAATATCTTGTGGAGGTATGCTGGGGCTGATCCCTTGACTGCCTGGTATGCTAGGACCAATGTTTTAAATTTGATGCGAGCTATAACAGGCAGCCAGTGGAGGGTAGTGAGCAGGGGCGTGACGTGGGAGTGTCTGGGGAGGTTGAAGACCAGACGAGCTGCAGCATTCTGGATGAGTTGCAGAGGTCTGGTGGCAGATGCCGGTAGTCCAGCCAGAAGGGAGTTGCAGTAGTCCAGGCGGGATAGAACCATTGCTTGGACCAGGAGCTGGGTTGAGTAGGTGGTGAGAAAGGGGCGGATTCTCCGGATGTTATACAGGAAAAATCTGCATGCCCGGCTTACTGCTGCGATGTTCTTGGAGAGGGACAGCTTGTTGTCCATCACCACCCCGAGATTCTTGGCACAGGGTGATGATGTCACTAAGGTGTCCCCTAGGGAAATGGAAAAGTCAAGGAGGGGAGAGGATAGGGCAGGAATAAAGATTAGCTCCGTCTTTCCTGGGTTGAGCTTCAGGTGGTGATTGTCCATCCAGCTCTGGATGTCCCTCAGGCAAGCGGAGATGCGGGCAGGGACCTGTGTGTCTGATGGGGGGAAGGAGAGAAAGAGTTGCGTGTCGTCGGCATATGAGTGATAGGACAAGCCATGGGCAGATATTACAGGGCCAAGGGATCTGGTGTATAATGAAAAGAGAAGGGGACCGAGGACTGAGCCCTGGGGAACTCCGGTGGCGAGGGGACGGGGTGGTGATACCTTACCCGCCCAGGCAACCTGGAAGGAACGGTCAGAGAGGTAAGACTCAATCCAGTCAAGGACTGAGCCGCAGATCCCTGTTGCTGCCAGGGAGGACAGGAGGATAGAGTGCTCCACAGTGTCAAATGCAGCGGAGAGGTCTAGAAGAATCAGGACAGAGGAGAGGGAGGCTGCGCGTGCGGCATGGAGTGACTCACTGACCGAGAGGAGTGCAGTCTCGGTCGAGTGGCCAGGCCTGAAGCCAGACTGGTGGGGGTCAAGCAGGTTGTTCTGAGAGAAGAAAGCAGAGAGTTGGTTAGATGCAGCATGTTCAAGTGTTTTGGATAGGAAAGGGAGGAGAGATACTGGGCGGTAGTTCTGAATGACTGAAGGATCTAGTGTGGGTTTCTTCAGCAGCGGGGTGATGTGGGCCCTCTTGAAGGATGAGGGGAAACATCCAGAAGATAGGGAGGAGTTCACGAGGGAGGTGACAAAAGGGAGGATGTCTGGTGTGATTGCCTGGAGGAGAGATGAGGGGATAGGGTCGAGGGCGCAGGTGGTAGGGCGGTGACTGAGCAGAAGCTGGGAAACTTCAGAGTCTGAGAGGAGAGAAAAAGTGGAGAGACAGGGGGCGGAGGGCGCAGTGGGGGCGGAGGGTGCGGAGGGCGCGGAGGGGGAAAAGGAGCTGCGGATGTCTGCGATCTTTCCATCAAAGAATGCTGCAAAGTCATCTGCAGTGAAGGAAGACTGGGGTGGAGGAGGTGGCACGCTGAGGAGAGAGGAGAAAATAGAGAAAAGTTGATGAGGGTTAGAAATGGAGTTATGAATTTTAGTTTGGTAGACTTTTGCCTTGGCGGCAGTGACAGCAGAAGAAAACTCTGTCAGGAGAGACTGATAGGCTGAGAGGTCAGATGGGTCCCTAGATTTGGCCCACTTCCTCTCAGCAGCGCGGAGGCTGGCCCTGGAGGTGCGTAGGATGTCAGACATCCATGGACTGGGAGGGGATGAACGTGCTGGCCTCGGGAAAAGGGGGCATAGGGAGTCGAGTGCTGAGGAGAGAGATGAAGTTAGGGTGGAGGATGCAGAGTTGGTGGGGAGCTTGGAAAATGATTGAAGAGGGGGGAGGGAAGCATTCACTCGGGAAGCAAAAGAAGAGGGTGATAGGGAGCGGAGGTTACGGCGGACAGTGACCATGGGGGTGGGAGGAGGAGAGGGAGGATGTGGAGAGAGGGGGAGGGAGAAGGAGATGAAGTGATGGTCAGACGTATGCAGGGGGGTAACCGTAAGATTGGAACTGGAGCAGGTCCTCAGGAAGATCAGGTCTAGGAGGTTGCCTGCCTTGTGGGTTGGGGGAGAGTGTTGTAGGGAGAGGTCGAAGGAGTGGAGTAGTGGTAGGAAGGCAGCAGACTGGGAGGCCTCTAGGTGGATGTTAAAATCTCCCAGGAGGATCAGCGGGGTGCCGTCCTCAGGGAAGGAGCTGAGGAGGGTGTCTAGCTCATCCAGGAAGCTTCCCAGGGGCCCCGGGGGACGATAAATAACAATAATATAGAGGTTAGCAGGGTAGGTGATAGAGACAGGATGATATTCAAAAGTGGATATAGACAGGTCAGGGAGGGGGAGAACGGAGAATTTCCAGGTGGGGGAGATCAGTAGGCCAGTACCACCACCACGGCCAGATCGCCGGGGGGTGTGGGAGAAGGAGTAGGAGGACGAGAGGGCAGCAGGAGTGGCAGAGTTGTCTGGTGTGATCCAGGTCTCTGTGAGGGCAAGGAACTGCAGGGACAGGAGGGAGGCATAGGCGGAGATGAAGTCTGCCTTGCGCGTAGCAGACTGGCAGTTCCATAGCCCCCCTGTGACCGTGAAGTTCTCACAGGGGGTCAGCGGGGGGTAGCAGAGGTTAGAGGTGTTCCGTTGTCGAGGGGGGCCGCGTCGCTGGAAGCGCCTTCTGAAGGGGAGAGCACAGACTGGAATGGGGAGCGGGCTCATAAACAAGGAGGGAGCGACGCTAGCGTCGCTCCGAGTGTACCTAATTAGCAACTGAAAAACCTGAGTCGAATAACGCGCTGATTACACAGGTTCACAGTGTGTAATAGTGCAATAATCGCAATCTACCAATTCTAAGAATCAAAGTGGTAGATAGAAACCTAACACAACCTAAAAACAAAGAAACCTAACAACCTAAAAACAAAGAACAGTTACCACACAGGGAGAAAAGTTTAAATCTAACGCGGTATGCAATTAGTAAATGAACGCAGATACTTATCTAACTCTAGCAGGACGGATTTCGGCAATTCTACGCACCTGGACGAATTATACACTTACTGTTTCTATTTTGCACTTCTCCCTCCCCTCAAGTGTCACACCTGGCTCTGAGCTCTCATCTGCAAATGATTTGCACTTCCTCTTTCGCTGAAGATCTTGTTTATATGACAGAGACACCTGTCACATTTAAGGCTGCCCTTTCAAAAGCCTCAAACTGGTCTCGCTCTCCCACCACAAAATCCCTCAACAAAGAAAAAGCTGTGCTGCTACAGAGATATCAATGTCACTTTTCTGTAGGTGCATGATTGTAGCATGGAACCGGTCAAGTATGACGTCCCAGAAATGTGCCATGAACACCATCTCTAAGGTGTCCAATTGAGCACATAGTCCAGCAGCCTCAATTCAAGTATCTATTTTCTCATAATCATCATTGAGAATACCACCGAAGGCCTCCCTCCCTGTGGGTGTAATTTCTCCACAGTGCCTTGGTTGACTCTGTCTGAGCACTCCACCGAATACTGGACAGCGATTTTAATGTCAGTCTGACATGTGTCTTCCGAAAGACTTTCCCCCATCTGTGTGTGGATGAAGAGCAAAACGTGTTCAGTGACTGTTAAAAAACTCATCAGCTTCCGGGCTACTGCCGTCTAAGGTGTTAACACCAACTCAGTTAAGTGAATGCGCTGCGCAAGGCGCATACTCTATCAGAGGGTTTTTTTTGTTTCAGGTGGGCCTGTAGCCCATTGTATTTTCCTGACATGTTGCTTGCATTGTCATATGACTGACCTCTACAGTTTGAGAGGTCCAACCCAAGGCCCTCCACCATCGAAGTCACAGTCTGCTAAACTTTTACCAGTGCGGCTCTCAATTAGCTCAAAGCCCAGGAATCGCGCCACCACATTCCCGCTGCTGTTAACAAACCGGAATATGAACGTCAATTGGTCCACGTGTGACAGGTCTGGGGTGGAGTCAACAATTATTGAAAAATATTTAGCATCCCGAATCCCATCTGCTATTGTTTAGCGAGTTTTCTGACCAAAACCTGTCTTAGGCCAATGTGTATGAGAAAAAGGCTATGCAGGCTAATAATAAGAATAAGAAAAACACCAGTTACACCAAAAACCGCAAAATGAAGGGATAGCTAGTTACGGTAAGTCAAATAATGAACAGCTTGCCATAATATGATGCCCTTCAAACTGTTCTGTTATGCAGAATGAACTGACTTGTTGGTGAATATTGTATCATGCCACAGCATATTGTAGCGTGCCAACCAGTGGCACAGTTGTACAGCACTGTACTCTCCGAGAGGCTCTCTTTTTAAGCATGCACTGTATGTACCAAGGGGCTCAGGTGTTACGCTCGATGTACGCACTGAGGGGCCTGGGGGCCCTAGTGGTCAGATCACACCAAGGGGCCTGGGTGCCCTCACACTGTATGCGCTGAGGGGCCCAGGGGCCCTCACACTGTAAGCGCTGAGGGGCCCAGGGGCCCTAGTGGTCAGCTTACGTTTTAAACACCAAGGGGTCTGGGGGCCCTCACATTGTAGGCGCTGAGGGTTCTGGGGAGCCCTAGTGGTTAGCTCATGCTATAAGCTCCCAGGGGCCTAGTGGTCAGCTTGCGCTATGCGCAATGAGGGCCCTGGCGTTCAACTTCTTTCGGAAGTCTTGGGCCACGCACCGCACGCAGCCTGAGGCTTGGATGCCAGGGAGTCCGAGTCCTGGCAGTCCGAGGCCCCGGGGCACTGGCCCCACTGGCCCGGTCCATAATCCAGCCATGCGTTGACTGTAAGTGAATGTTTTTCACATTTACCATTTGATTGAGCAAGTACCGTGCGCAGTACATTTTTATGGGTTAGTGTTGTGAGTTTGTACTAGCTACTTTACACGAACCTTGTACGGTGATCAATAAAGGCTAACAGCACAGTAGCAGTTACTGCTTGTCACTTGTACCACCACTGTAATGAATAAAACAAGGTTAGAAAGTACCTTTTCTATGAGAAATGTGTTGTCGAGCTCACGCGAATACACTGCTGGCGACATTGTAAAGCTCAATTTTGCCCTCCATACTATATAGGTAGCAAGCTATGGCACGTCCTCACATCTAACATTATTTGTTGTCCTCCGTGTGTCCATACATCTGTATCGGTGGTTGTAGCTGTGTTGTAGCTGATTCTACTGATGTGTGCAGGATAACATCCGTACGCGCTAACTAGGTTAAGGAAAGTAGGCGATCCGTACGCGCCATAAACTAGCTTAGCTAAAGTAGGCGAAACGCGAACATGTTAGGGTGAGCTAAAGTAACGTTAGGCAATAAAGCTGTGCTTAAAAATGTTGTGCCGTAGGCCTACCACCTGAACGACACAAGATTTTTAAGCCCAACTGTATCACCTAACGTTACTTTAGCTAACCCTAACATGTTCGCATTTCGCCTACTCTGACTAAACGGAGCACCACCTGCGCATGCGTCCCGTTTCGCCTACTCCTATCAAACGAAGCACCACCTGCGCATGCGTCCTACTAAACATCCCTCAAAGGTCATCTGTTAGTGAGTGAGTGAGTGAGTGACCACAATTTGCCATACATAGCCCACGGCGCCAGTTAATGCGCTCCGTGGGAAAAAGAGAGTGACTATGAATGGCACATTCTATGATGTACTGACATCATAATAGGCTACCAAACCTTACACCAAAACTTGTAAGCAAAAACAGACAACAAAGAATTGGAGATAACAAATAATGTTTGTAGCCTTTTCACAGAAATTACTCGCCACAAACTATAGCATGTTACATATGGCCATAACCGCTTGTGAGGAAGTGAATGGTTCACTAATCAGGGAGAATGAGGGAGTGACATAGTTTATTTAGTATTATTTCTTTATTGATCGTTCCGTATCTTGAAATGGGAAGATTTCTTAAATTACACTCAAACAGGCTTATTTGTGGGTTTAGCCCACAGATGGTACCGTTATATTGGGAGTAGGCCTATTTGAAGTGACTTTAATATGATCCTCGAATTGAATAGACCTTGTGTATAGGCTACGTTAATTGGGCAAATATCTGCGTGAATGGAATGTTGGAATAGAAAATGGAATGGAATGGAATATCTAAATGCAATAAACGATGCAGCCAATAAAATAAAAAGGCTTTCTCCAGACAGTAAAAAGGCCAAAGTCCAAAATTCCAATAACTGGAAGTGTTTCAAAATCAAACACCGTTTAAAAGACGGCTGAGAATAAAGAGGGAGTAAAAGAAGGAATAAAATTACATTAAAAAAACAAAGTAAGGAGGCTGTTGTGGAGTGAGAGAAGTAGAATAGAAGTTAAAGGTGAATGGGTGTGGGGACGAATCGGAATCTGCAAGTATCATCACAATAACACGCTTAATTCAATAAAACGGAAAACTGACAATAAAAAGACGGGATTTAGGCAAGGTATAGGCCTAATAGGCTATTTTCAAATGTTCCATCTTACAAAAAAAGGTCATTTTAAAAATGAGTTTTACGTTTATTACAGTATTTATTATATTTTATCTACATTTTAACCTACCTCGCTGGATATCATAAGTCACAGGCCCTGCTACTGTAACAGAAAAACAGACACATACTGTATTTCCTCAAATCATCGAACTGGCATCGATTTTGCTGTGAAATCAGATGGGAATCCAGCGTACATTGTGTAATTACTGGTCTGATGACTGATGGGGTGTCGAACTCCAGTCCTGAAGGTCCACAGTGTCTGCAGGCATTTGAGGTTTCCTTTCAATCAGCAGCCAACTAAGGCCTTGAGTAGGCTAGGCCTACACGGTGTGTGGAATCTTCACACCCTTGAAATTCGATCAACTGAGTTCTTAGTATAAATAAAGATAAAGTTAAATAAATAAAACCCAGTAAGCACAAGCCAAATATAGATGGAATCTAGACGTCCATAGAGGTAGAAATCTAGGTTGACAAATGTTTTAACATAGCCTACACAGACTAGGTTATAGGTCAATTTAGCCCTAATTTAGCACATGTTTCACCCAGATATAGCCTGGCTTTGTCCTTGCTGGTTAGGGAATATTACATTACATTTTTACATTACATTACAGGCATTTAGCAGACGCTCTTATCCAGAGCGACGTACAACAAGTGCATTAGTTCAAGGTGCAGAGGTGCAGAAGAAACACACTAGAGTGAAGTAAAGATCGTAGTGCCAGAAGTGACCACATAGATCAGGACTCCAACCCTGTAGAGTAACCTGTTCAGCAAACAAACAACAATCCTGCCAAGTACATACTAGCATTGAAATCACATTTGCCTAATCAGAATCAGACAAAAACAATCCTGCCAAATAAAAACTAACGTGATCGTATTAGCCTAACTAGGTACATTGAGCTAAATTATAGGCTAGGGAGGGGTGGGGAGAGGTGCAGCCTGAAGAGATGAGTCTTTAGTCTGCGCTTGAAGGTAGTCAGATTCTCTGCTGTTCTGACCGCCACGGGGAGGTCATTCCACCAGCGAGGGGCCAGGACAGACAGCAGACGGGAGCGGGAAGTACAGACACGAAGAGGGGGAGGTGGACAGCTTGATTATTTCAGAAATGTATAATGTGTTAGATTATTATTTATATTGGTGGTGACAGATTGCGATAGACGAACAGTCAAAATTGTCTCGTAATTCCTGAATTCCCCCTGCATAGTACACATAGGTTACGCCAACAGGCTCAAACATACATCTCAGGCACTGACAGGAAAAGATCAGCCAACATTTGCAAACTATCGGGCTAATAATTCATGAAATATTGTAACGTATCTGAGTTAATGTCACGTGGCTGCTATTTAGTCGGCTGTCTAACCCAACTAACATACATCAGCATGTTAACATTAGTAACATTGACAAACAGGGCAGGTTGAGTACTGAGGTCAAACTGGCAATACGGAGCTACATAAGCAATGCAGCATTAACGCTACAGTTTTATAATTCTCCAGAGAGAAGGCTGCAAATTCAAATGTTGTCACCTGTTGCCTGCTAGGTCATGGTCCCACTGACAGCACAGAGCAATTTACACAATTTCATACTGGCAAGGACAATTGCATGGGAGATAAAAACAAAGTTTTTATTTTAATCACGCAGTTCCAGATTCAATCCTCCCTTCTGGGAAAAAAGCTTCAGATCAAAGACACGTCACCAGGCGGAGGCAGGTTTCCCTCCGCTGAGGTTTTTCACGGGGCGGAGATCCAGCTGAATTCCCACTAAATGTGTGTGCGTGCGTGTGTGTACGTGTGTGTGCCTGCTTGTGTGTGTGTGCGTGCGTGTGTGTGGCGCACGCGTGTGTTAATGTACAGAGACATTCACTGGAGCCAGAAAAGATCCTTGTACTTCCCAGTGAACAAATAAGCATACCCGTGCTGATCATAAATATTCAGAAAGTGAAGTCCACATTTTATTTTTTGCTCATTGCTCAAGCGTTTGGATTAGTGATCAAATGTAGAATATGAATGTGACAAAGTGAGTGCCACCGCTCGGTACAGCAGCGAGAGAGAGATCAGACTTCGTTGAGTGAAAGTTTGTGCTTTTACAGCCGACACACAGCTTTTGGTTTACATACACGATTACAAAATCAAACGGAGTTTGCAGTGCAGCAGTTTCTCTATCTCCAGCCAGCCACCGTCTGCATCCGGAGATCACCTTTTAAGCACCCAGACTCACTGTCAAGGTAATCAGCACATTGTTACTCAATCATATAATTAAACAGCGGTGCTGATTAGCAATCCCCAACAGCTGTGGCGCGGAGTCCGAGAGCCGCCCCGCCCACTCTCTCTCTGCAGCCAACGCACAAACCACGCCCCCCCTACCACACTGGGCTCCAACTCCTGCCTGGGCTCTAACTCCTATCTGGGCTCCAACAAAAAAATCCCGCCCACTCCACCACAATGGACAGAATGTACAGAATGTGACTTGTAATTGTTAGCATTTCTATGCATGCTTGTTTTAAAATACTATTTTTAGATAATATCACTTTTGGATTCAGCCCCCATTTTAGGTGAATGTAAGTACTGGTAAAGTTTACAGAGGTTTATTAGGATCAGAGCCATTAATAGTTTACTGTTGAAAATATAAGTATTTAGTAACTGCTGAGGGTTTCCCTGCAATGATTACCTTTTAACAGAGTCACTAGTAGCCCCTTTACATATGTTGTCATAATGGGGACATTCAGCTCACTCTGTCATAGGCTATTCAGTTCACTCTATCATAGGCTATTCAGCTCAAACTGCCATAGGCCATTCAGCTCACTCTGTCATAGGCTATTCAGCTCGAATTGCCATAGGCTATTCAGCACACTATCATAGGCTATTCAGCTCACTCTGTCATAGGCTATTCAGCTTACTCTATCGTAGGCTGTTCAGCTCATTCTGTCATAGGCTATTCAGCTCACTCTGTCATAGGCTATTCAGCTCACTCCGTCATAGGCTGTTCAGCTCACTCTGTCATGGGCTATTCAGCTCACTCTGTCATAGGCTATTCAGCTCACTCTGCCATAGGCTATTCAGCTCACTCTATCATAGGCTATTCAGCTCAATCTGTCATAGGCTATTCAGCTCACTCCCTCATAGGCTATTCAGCTCACTCTGTCATAGGCTATTCAGCTCACTCCCTCATAGGCTATTCAGCTCACTCTGTCATAGGCTATTCAGTTCACTCTATCATAGGCTATTCAGCTCACTCTGTCATAGGCTATTCAGCTCACTCCCTCATAGGCTATTCAGCTCACTCTGTCATGGGCTATTCAGCTCACTCTGTCGTAGGCTATTCAGCTCACTCTGTCATAGGCTATTCAGCTCACTCTGTCATAGGCTATTCAGCTCACTCCCTCATAGGCTATTCAGCTCACTCTGTCATAGGCTATTCAGCTCACTCCCTCATAGGCTATTCAGCTCACTCTGTCATAGGCTATTCAGCTCTCTCTGTTGTCATTACTTAAATATTTCAAATCTGTCCCTTGGCTGGCTATTTTTTCTGCAGTTGAACATGCAGAGAACTTAACCAAGACCTGTTCATCGCTTTCCTGGATCTTGCCAAAGCCTTCGACACGGTTAACCGTCAGGCACTCTGGAGCATCCTCACAAAGTTTGGGGTTCCACCCAAATTCTTGAGCATCACCGGCGGGCAAAAATCCCCTCCTTTCCCTGTACAGGTTGGGGTAAAGCAGGGTTGCGTACTTGCCCCAGTTATCTTCAATCTCTTTCTGGCAGCAGTAACTCTCCTGGCACACAAGTCCCTCCGAGCCGATGATGATGGGGTCCAGCTTCAGTTTCGCCTTGATGGCAACCTTTTCAACCTCCCCCGTCTACAAGCCTTCACCAGGACCACAACCACTACCATTCACAAGCTTCAATATGCAGACAACTGCGTCCCCCTTGCCCACACCCCTGCTGCAATGCAACGTGCGCTGGACGCAATAGCTGAAATCTACAGTGCCATCGGCCTTCAGATCAACACCCAGAAGACTGGGGCCTGGCAGGCTGTGTGTTAATGTACTCTGAGGTTGTGTGTGTAGTGAGGTTTACTCTTATGAATGGAGTTTCAACAACCAATCAGAATTCAAGACGTCAGTAGAGCTCAACTTATTGAAATAACACAGACACGACAACGGTTTATAAATAAAGAATATACATTTATTGATTATGATAATGTGCTGGTAACAGGTTAATTGAAAACAATAATTTGCATAATATTATGAATAAGATTGAGGAAATGATGATTTTGCCATGGCAAAACATAACAGGCTGGCAGTACTACCATTTAATGAAGGTTAATTCGTGTTATTGGTCAGTGACATGCTACTCTATGTTACTTGGTTAATTCATTATATCAGCCTCATAAAAATAAAGTTTAACAACGTAAACTACAAAGTTAGGGAATTTGCTATTCCCGACCAACATACGCTCAACAATCAAAACAATAAACAGCAGTAAAATAACCTAAACAGGTATTTCAAATTTTACTTTATGCTATACCTTGATGTCAGTGTCACGTGTGTCAAAAATGCGTTTCAATACGTAACAGTGATAATGAGGGAGGCCAGTCCTTAATTCCGTTAGGTGATGCTTGTTCAGCTCGTCAGCTGGCCCCAGGGGTCCACGGCAGGTGCGCGGAGACTTGGGAGACTTCTTCAATGAAGTCGGGGTCGCGACGGGTTCCAGTCAAGACAACAGATGTGCACAAATCTTCCACTTGGGTCCCGGCCGCAAGGGAGATACGGAGGGAAAGTATGCAGATACGTGTTCCTCAAACAGCTGTAGATGGAAATAAACCGGCTTGGTTTATTCCACGGACGGTGGCAGGCCAACTCGGCAGGTCTCCAGCGAGGTGCGAGTTGGGAAGCGCAGCACAGTCCGGTGATGTCCTTAAGGAGGTGTGCGTCTGGTCGGTCAGGCAATGCCTCAGAGCAAAGTTGTTAAGTTTTCTGTTTGCTTATATCCTCAAAAGTTACTGACTCGACGGGACCCCATGAGTGATCTGCAATTTGATTGGTTTATTATTTTGGCCACACAAACATTTCATTGGCTTCTGCTTTTGAAGTTGTCAATGAAACATGAATAGATAAACATTAACGCAATAATCAACGGTCTAAGCTTGTTAAACTGGGTTCCCCATTCCTCAAAAGGGGGGTGTTCCTTGCCCCAAGCTGATGCTTAATTGATCAATGTGACACCCTGGGCAGGGAGAATGCGACAGTACCAGGGAACACCGTTTCTGTCACATGGAGAGAGAGAGAGCGCTGTAATGTTCTGTGCCAGGACCCAAACGCAGACCAGGGAAATCCAAAAAAACGTTGTCTTTATTCAGTCCAAAGCCAGGTAATCAGAGAGGACAGTACAAAAGAGTTTCCAAAAGAATAGTGGTAAACGGGCAAAAAATCAAAAACCAGGAGATCAGATAGGCGAAGGTACAAAGGAACAGGCAAAAGAGAAGTCAAAACAAAGCGAAGGTCAAACCAGAAAGCAATCAAACAAAAGGGGCAGGCAAACTCAAAGTTGTACAGAAAAGGCGTCTCAGGAATCTCAATAAACAAAGGCTTACAATACATGGGCACAGTGAATACGATCAAGGTTCTGACAGGGAGCTGGTGGAAAAGACTGACATTTATACACTGGGGAAGGTAACAATCAAGGAGGGGTTACGTGAGTGAGGGCAGAGTAACAAACAACATCCAGGTGAAGAACATTAGGATAACTAATTAAATGACAGGGGACTGACAAACCGTGGACTGGAATCACATAGACAACAATGATAACAGACGGCCTGGGTTTAGCAGGTAAAACACGTGCAGAGAGAGGTGCAGTTAGAGCAAGAGACAGCTGCAGGCAATTGCAGAACTCAGCGTTAGGGCAGACTAGAAAGAAAAGGGGCGGAGCTACAGCGCAGCATGGAAAAGGGGAGAATGGTTAATGTATTAGTATAGTGATTTAAACTATCAAAAACCCAAAACTAGTGTTTGTTAATCCATTAGTAATATTAACATGTTAGTATATTAATGAGGTTAGTACTTTACAATCTATAAGTTAGTAAGGATTAGTAGAAATAAGTAAAACTAGATATAAGCAGGAAGTAAGTAAAACGAGACTGGAAAGAAGGGGGGAAACCACGAAAACCCGGAACCACCTGAATAGTGAAATCACGCAAATACAGGGGAGTGAAGCAGCTCAGCGAACACAGACACAGAGACGGCACTGGGGAGACAAGTGACCGGGAAAATGAAAATACTGGGACAGAGGATGTGAAAAATAATAAACTTACAGAAACATAAAATAAACACTAACAGCAAACAGATACTAATACAGACTACAACAGAGCGCACCCACACAAACATTAAATAAAATAAACAGACACCTCCACCCTTCCCCCTCACGGGCACTGAAGACTGAAAAGGAATTAATCCTCAGATGGGATGCTGGAGGAGCTGGACCTGGCTGGGAAGGCGGGTCAGCTACAGAGCAGGGAACTGAAACGTTACTGCTCTGTTTTACTTTCTTTTGTCTTTGTTATTTTAGCTTGTTATTTTAGTTTATTGTTTTTGCCTGGAACCTGTGAGGGGGAGGGGTGATGGTGTCCATTTATTTTATTTAATGTTTGTGTGGGTGCGCTCTCTCTCTCCATGCGACAGAAACGGTCGTCCCTGGTACTGTCACATTCTCCCTGCCCGGGGTGTCACATTGGTGCGTGACACCCATCGATACATGGGTGTCACTGTTCTTGGTCTTTAAAACATGACCTGAATCATTTTTGAAACATAGCAGCTTTCAGCCAAATCTCCTGCAATGCTTAAAACATGAGAACAACTGTGGAGTTGTGCAAATGACAGTTAAAAAAATTACAGACAGCAGTACTTTACTTTTTAAGGCCCAGGTAGTTCAGTTAAGAACTCACTGTTGCAGAGTTTAAATGTCTGGCTTGGCAGGGAATTTTTTTTTATAACATATTGACAGGAACAAATTTAAAGCCGGTACACAAAGTAGACAGGAAATCATCAGGTCAGATGACATTTTCCCACTGTAACAGACTTTAGTACAATATGCACTAGGGCAATGCCCACAACACAGCATGCAAAGGCATTCTCCAAAGACTCACTAAGCTGTCTCAGTCTTGATAGTAGTTTCTAAGCATCACACCTCATATGGTCACATCTCACAAGCATGAAGGCTCTGTCTGTGGTCACACACGTTTGTTACCTCAGTAATTAGGCCTCACAGCACACAACATAACAGCACAGTATAGTACCTGGGACGGGGGTAGTATATCCCCATTGTGGGTGCCAGAGCTTTTCGGGTCCTCTCAGGAGTGCACTCTGGACGGTCCTGAGCTGCATCCCATCCTCCCCGTAGCTCTCCATTGCTCTTCTCCATCATCGCCACGGTAACTGGCAATGTGGAGACTGGGACAAGGCTGCAGGCCTAGGCAGAAGAGGTGTGCATACAGAAATTCAGAAACATACACTTCCCTTCACTAGCTTAAGCCTCCAAGCAGCTGTACACTGCAGAGTCTGAAGTGCATTAATCACTGCAGGTTTCCCACTGAATCTACAGGAACTGAGGCAGAGCAGTGAAAGAATGGGCAGTGATTCACTATGTGCACTCATATAGGCATGACAGCTGTTCTTCTGATCGATCAAACATTTAATTATTTGCAAAACATTTCAGTTTACAGTCACATCTACTGCAATTCTTAAGACATGAGAACACCTGTGGAGTTCTAGAAAAGACTGTTGTAAAAATAATATTGTAGTTCCTCTAAACAGCCATTAGATGGTACTGGAAGTTCAGTTTTACACTAAACTGCTGTCTCATGGGCGTTTCCTGGTTACAAATAATAATCTCATGTTTGGGCTGTGGCAAACATAATAAAATCTGCATAACAAGTAAGCAAGAATCGTTTTGCAGTGTTCTGAGAGCTAGCTTAATAGCTTGTCACTAGATGGATTACAGGAGCTTTCTCTGGGTGTCATAGGCATCGGTATGAAGTTTGGCTTTTTGACCATTACTGCTGCACTAAGAGTTCAATCAAATTGTCATTATTGCAGACATCATAAATGGTTGCATGTTTTCACTTGTGAGAAAGAACATGGACTCTGATGTTTCTTATTCTGAAAGGACCCTTTATGCTGTCTTCAATTATAGATTCAGTGTTGGCTTTTTAACATCTGCAGACAGAATTGTGTAATTTTTTCTTTATTAGGAGTATATGGTCACAGTGGCCATAATATAATTACTGAAATCAGATTTCTGTGATCAGATTCAGAAAAGAAATCTTAGACAAATAAAATGGTCTATAAATACACCCCACCCCCTTGTCACAAAGATTTAAGGGCCACTGAATCATAAATGGCTTCTCCTAGTATTCTTTCTCATTGAATCTGATCATGAGATCTGATTTCACACGTGTAACTCTATCCACTGTAACATCAAATAATAGCCACAGATACACTATGTACAATCATGCAGTTATAGGCCAGTATGTATTCTTTTGGTGACAGCTCACTGATACCATGTCAGCTGATGATATTTTGTGCTTGGTCATTATATTTCATTATAACTGGCCATATTTTAAAGGCCTTTTCTGACAAGTCATTGTTCATAATTATGTTGATGTATTTATCAAGTTGGAAACTCAGTTGATTATCCATTGAGTAAACACTGTATTACAAATAAACTGCAGCTGTTTGCACTGAATGAAAATTTCATCTTTTAATTCTGGCAATGACCTGTCGTATAAATCTTCTAGACACAACTCAGAAAGGTCTATAAAGTCTGCCAGGCATCAATACAAGGACATGTTAGTGACTCAAAGAGAAAGAATAATAAATCCTCTGCATTTGACTCATTCTAACTACTTTTAGTGGGCAGCCACAGTGCAGTGGCCATGGCCAAGGGCAATGGCAGGAGTTTACTGAACCTGACATACATGTCTTTGGTGTGGGAGGAAACCAGAGGACCCAGAGGAAACCTGTCATGGTCCTGTGTTCCTGTTTGTCTGTCTTTCCCTGTTGGGCCGCCAGATGGCGGCACTTCTGTTTTGTGTCCTGCTCCCCCCTGTTAATTGTATTATTAGTTTCAATTATTCCATTGGCTGTCTCGTTCTCCCTTCCCTCTCTGTGGCCTGATTGTTCATTGTGCCCTCCTGTGTCTCGTCAGTGTCTGTATTTAAGTTTCCCTTCCCCTGGACTCAGGTGCTGGATCCTTGTCGCTTGTCGCTTGCTTGTGCTACCCATGTTTCCTGCTTCATGTGTTCCTGCCCAGTATGTACCTGCTATTTCCTGTTTTCTACATGTTTTTGGATTTTTGTATTTCCCTTGTTTCCTCGAAGGTTCCTTGTGTTTGAGAATTGCCCTGCGAGGCCTTTTGTTCCCTTTTGTTCCCCTCGTGTTCCCTTTGTAAGTAAAGTCTTTTCTTTCTTATCATTTGGAGTTTGAGTTTTCCCTGCACTCCGCATTTGGGTCCATACCCTCCATTACACACCGTAACAGAAGGATCCAGCCAGTGCTGGACCCAGCGGAGTTTTTTTTCCTTCCCCCCTCTTTTTTGAAATTGTGTGTGTGTTTTTTTTTTTTTTTTTTTTTTTTTTTTGTAATCATGCCACCGGGGTGGTGGAGTGACCCGGAGGACTCGCCACCCAGCGACTGGGAGCGCAACCCAGTTTTCACCCTTGAGCCTCCCAGTGGCCGAGGCGGGCGGTCACGGAGGCGTCGTGGTCGGGCTGCCTCCCGATTGGCCAGACCTCCTGCTGCTCAGCCAGCGGATCCCTGGCGTGCGTCTTTTGAAGGATCCCGGCTGGTGATTTTTCCAGGGCCCGGCCCGCGGGGGTCCCGCCGGTCCCGTCCGGCAGCCCAGCCGGGTTCCCTACAGCTGGGGTCCGTGTTCCTGTCCCCTGCCCAGCCCAGACTGCAGTGGGGTCCGCCTGCTCCGCCCCAAGTCCCGGAGGGGCCGTCGCCGCCTGCTCCGCCCCAAGTCCCGGAGGGGCCGTCGCCGCCTGCTCCGCCCCAAGTCCCGGAGGGGCCGTCGCCGCCTGCTCCGCCCCAAGTCCCGGAGGGGCCGTCGCCGCCTGCTCCGCCCCAAGTCCCGGAGGGGCCGTCGCCGCCTGCTCCGCCCCAAGTCCCGGAGGGGCCGTCGCCGCCTGCTCCGCCCCAAGTCCCGGAGGGGCCGTCGCCGCCTGCTCCGCCCCAAGTCCCGGAGGGGCCGTCGCCGCCTGCTCCGCCCCAAGTCCCGGAGGGGCCGTCGCCGCCTGCTCCGCCCCAAGTCCCGGAGGGGCCGTCGCCGCCTGCTCCGCCCCCAGTCCCGGAGGGGCCTCCGAAGCTGCCCAGTGCTCCTGCCCTGCCTTGTGCTCCTGTGCCCCTTGGTGTTCCTTTGTCCTCTAGTGTTCTCGCTCCCCCCCCAGTGTTCTCGCTCCCCCCCCAGTGTTCTCGCTCCCCCCCCCCCCCAGTGTTCTCGCTCCCCCCCCCCCCCCAGTGTTCTCGCTCCCCCCCCCCCCCCAGTGTTCTCGCTCCCCCCCCCCCCCAGTGTTCTCGCTCCCCCCCCCCCTAGTGTTCTCGCTCCCCCCCCCCCTAGTGTTCTCGCTCCCCCCCCCCCTAGTGTTCTCGCTCCCCCCCCCCCTAGTGTTCTCGCTCCCCCCCCCCCTAGTGTTCTCGCTCCCCCCCCCCTAGTGTTCTCGCTCCCCCCCCCCCTAGTGTCCGTGCCTCGCCCCCTAGTGTTCTCGCTCCCCCCCTAGTGTTCTCGCTCCCCCCCTAGTGTTCTCGCTCCCCCCCCAGTGTCCGTGCCTCGCCCCCTAGTGTTCTCGCTCCCCCCTAGTGTCCGTGCCTCGCCCCCTAGTGTTCTCGCTCCCCCCTAGTGTTCTCGCTCCCCCCCCCCCCAGTGTTCTCGCTCCCCCCCCCTAGTGTCCTCGCTCCCCCCCCCTAGTGTCCTCGCTCCCCCCCCCCTAGTGTCCTCGCTCCCCCCCTAGTGTCCGTGCCTCGCTCCCCCCCCCCAGTGTCCTCGCTCCCCCCCCCCAGTGTCCTCGCTCCCCCCCCCAGTGTCCTCGCTCCCCCCCCAGTGTCCTCGCTCCCCCCCCCCAGTGTCCTCGCTCCCCCCCCAGTGTCCTCGCTCCCCCCCCCCCTAGTGTTCTCGCTCCCCCCCCCCCTAGTGTTCTCGCTCCCCCCCCCCCTAGTGTTCTCGCTCCCCCCCCCCCTAGTGTTCTCGCTCCCCCCCCCCCCTAGTGTTCTCGCTCCCCCCCCCCCTAGTGTTCTCGCTCCCCCCCCCCCCTAGTGTTCTCGCTCCCTCCCCTAGTGTCCGTGCCTCCCCCCCTAGTGTCCGTGCCTCGCCCCCTAGTGTTCTCGCTCCCCCCCCAGTGTCCGTGCCTCGCCCCCAGTGTTCTCGCTCCCCCCCAGTGTTCTCGCTCCCCCCCAGTGTTCTCGCTCCCCCCCAGTGTTCTCGCTCCCCCCCAGTGTTCTCGCTCCCCCCCTAGTGTTCTCGCTCCCCCCCTAGTGTTCTCGCTCCCCCCCTAGTGTTCTCGCTCCCCCCCCAGTGTCCGTGCCTCGCCCCCTAGTGTTCTCGCTCCCCCCTAGTGTTCTCGCTCCCCCCCCAGTGTCCGTGCCTCGCCCCCTAGTGTTCTCGCTCCCCCCCCCCCTAGTGTTCTCGCTCCCCCCCCCCCTAGTGTTCTCGCTCCCCCCCCCCCTAGTGTTCTCGCTCCCCCCCCCCCCTAGTGTTCTCGCTCCCCCCCCCCCCTAGTGTTCTCGCTCCCTCCCCTAGTGTCCGTGCCTCCCCCCCTAGTGTCCGTGCCTCGCCCCCTAGTGTTCTCGCTCCCCCCCCAGTGTCCGTGCCTCGCCCCCAGTGTTCTCGCTCCCCCCCAGTGTTCTCGCTCCCCCCCAGTGTTCTCGCTCCCCCCCAGTGTTCTCGCTCCCCCCCAGTGTTCTCGCTCCCCCCCAGTGTTCTCGCTCCCCCCCAGTGTTCTCGCTCCCCCCCAGTGTTCTCGCTCCCCCCCAGTGTTCTCGCTCCCCCCCCAGTGTCCGTGCCTCGCCCCCTAGTGTTCTCGCTCCCCCCTAGTGTTCTCGCTCCCCCCCCAGTGTCCGTGCCTCGCCCCCTAGTGTTCTCGCTCCCCCCTAGTGTTCTCGCTCCCCCCTAGTGTTCTCGCTCCCCCCCCCTAGTGTTCTCGCTCCCCCCCTAGTGTTCTCGCTCCCCCCCCCTAGTGTCCTCGCTCCCCCCCCCTAGTGTCCTCGCTCCCCCCCTAGTGTCCGTGCCTCGCTCCCCCCCCCCAGTGTCCTCGCTCCCCCCCCCCAGTGTCCTCGCTCCCCCCCCAGTGTCCTCGCTCCCCCCCCAGTGTCCTCGCTCCCCCCCCAGTGTCCTCGCTCCCCCCCCAGTGTCCTCGCTCCCCCCCCCCTAGTGTCCTCGCTCCCCCCCCCCCAGTGTCCTCGCTCCCCCCCCCCAGTGTCCTCGCTCCCCCCCCCCAGTGTCCTCGCTCCCCCCCCCTAGTGTCCTCGCTCCCCCCCCCTAGTGTCCTCGCTCGCCCCCTAGTGTCCTCGCTCCCCCCCCAGTGTTCTCGCCTCCCCCCCCTAGTGTTCTCGCCTCCCCCCCTAGTGTTCTCGCTCCCCCCCTAGTGTCCGTGCCTCGCCCCCTAGTGTTCTCGCTCCCCCCCCAGTGTCCGTGCCTCCCCCCCCAGTGTCCGTGCCTCCCCCCCCAGTGTCCGTGCCTCCCCCCCCAGTGTCCTCGCTCCCCCCCCAGTGTCCTCGCTCCCCCCCCCAGTGTCCTCGCTCCCCCCCCCAGTGTCCTCGCTCCCCCCCCCAGTGTCCTCGCTCCCCCCCCCAGTGTCCTCGCCTCCCCCCCCCAGTGTCCTCGCCTCCCCCCCCCAGTGTCCGTGCCTCCCCCCCCCAGTGTTCTCGCTCCCCCCCCTAGTGTTCTCGCTCCCCCCCCAGTGTCCGTGCCTCCCCCCCCAGTGTCCGTGCCTCCCCCCCCAGTGTCCGTGCCTCCCCCCCCAGTGTCCGTGCCTCCCCCCCCCTAGTGTTCTCGCTCCCCCCCCCTAGTGTCCTCGCTCCCCCCCCCTAGTGTCCTCGCTCGCCCCCTAGTGTTCTCGCCTCCCCCCCTAGTGTTCTCGCTCCCCCCCCTAGTGTCCGTGCCTCGCCCCCTAGTGTCCGTGCCTCCCCCCCTAGTGTTCTCGCTCCCCCCCCTAGTGTTCTCGCTCCCCCCCCTAGTGTTCTCGCTCCCCCCCCAGTGTTCTCGCCTCCCCCCCTAGTGTTCTCGCTCCCCCCCCTAGTGTCCGTGCCTCGCCCCCTAGTGTTCTCGCTCCCCCCCCAGTGTCCGTGCCTCCCCCCCTAGTGTTCTCGCTCCCCCCCCTAGTGTTCTCGCTCCCCCCCCTAGTGTTCTCGCTCCCCCCCCCTAGTGTTCTCGCCTCGCCCCCCTAGTGTTCTCGCTCCCCCCCCTAGTGTTCTCGCTCCCCCCCCTAGTGTTCTCGCTCCCCCCCCCTAGTGTCCGTGCCTCGCCCCCTAGTGTCCGTGCCTCGCCCCCTAGTGTTCTCGCTCCCCCCTAGTGTCCGTGCCTCCCCCCCTAGTGTTCTCGCTCCCCCCCTAGTGTCCGTGCCTCGCCCCCTAGTGTTCTCGCTCCCCCCCCAGTGTCCGTGCCTCCCCCCCCTAGTGTTCTCGCTCCCCCCCCAGTGTTCTCGCTCCCCCCCCCAGTGTCCGTGCCTCCCCCCCTAGTGTTCTCGCTCCCCCCCCTAGTGTCCGTGCCTCGCCCCCTAGTGTTCTCGCTCCCCCCCCAGTGTCCGTGCCTCCCCCCCTAGTGTTCTCGCTCCCCCCCCTAGTGTTCTCGCTCCCCCCCCCCAGTGTTCTCGCTCCCCCCCCCCCAGTGTTCTCGCTCCCCCCCCCCAGTGTTCTCGCTCCCCCCCCCCAGTGTTCTCGCTCCCCCCCCAGTGTCCGTGCCTCCCCCCCTAGTGTTCTCGCTCCCCCCCCTAGTGTCCGTGCCTCGCCCCCTAGTGTTCTCGCTCCCCCCCCAGTGTCCGTGCCTCCCCCCCTAGTGTTCTCGCTCGCCCCCTAGTGTTCTCGCTCGCCCCCTAGTGTTCTCGCTCGCCCCCTAGTGTTCTCGCTCGCCCCCTAGTGTTCTCGCTCGCCCCCTAGTGTCCTCGCTCCCCCCCTAGTGTTCGTGCCTCGCCCCCTAGTGTCCGTGCCTCGCCCCCCAGTGTCCGTGCCTCGCCCCCCAGTGTCCGTGCCTCGCCCCCTAGTGTTCTCGCTCCCCCCCCAGTGTCCGTGCCTCGCCCCCTAGTGTTCTCGCTCCCCCCCTAGTGTTCTCGCTCGCCCCCCTAGTGTTCTCGCTCGCCCCCCTAGTGTTCTCGCTCGCCCCCCTAGTGTTCTCGCTCGCCCCCCTAGTGTTCTCGCTCCCCCCCCAGTGTCCGTGCCTCCCCCCCCAGTGTCCGTGCCTCCCCCCCCAGTGTCCGTGCCTCCCCCCCCAGTGTCCTCGCTCCCCCCCCCAGTGTCCTCGCTCCCCCCCCCCAGTGTCCTCGCTCCCCCCCCCAGTGTCCTCGCTCCCCCCCCCAGTGTCCTCGCTCCCCCCCCCAGTGTCCTCGCTCCCCCCCCCAGTGTCCTCGCTCCCCCCCCCTAGTGTTCTCGCTCCCCCCCCCAGTGTCCGTGCCTCCCCCCCCCAGTGTCCGTGCCTCCCCCCCCCAGTGTCCGTGCCTCCCCCCCCAGTGTCCGTGCCTCCCCCCCCAGTGTTCTCGCTCCCCCCCCAGTGTTCTCGCTCCCCCCCCCAGTGTTCTCGCTCCCCCCCCCAGTGTTCTCGCTCCCCCCCCCAGTGTTCTCGCTCCCCCCCCCAGTGTTCTCGCTCCCCCCCCAGTGTTCTCGCTCCCCCCCCAGTGTTCTCGCCTCGCCCCCTAGTGTTCTCGCTCCCCCCCTAGTGTCCGTGCCTCGCCCCCTAGTGTTCTCGCTCCCCCCCCAGTGTCCGTGCCTCCCCCCCTAGTGTTCTCGCTCCCCCCCCTAGTGTCCTCGCTCCCCCCCTAGTGTCCTCGCTCGCCCCCTAGTGTCCTCGCTCGCCCCCTAGTGTCCTCGCTCGCCCCCCAGTGTTCTCGCTCCCCCCCCAGTGTTCTCGCTCCCCCCCCCTAGTGTCCGTGCCTCGCCCCCTAGTGTTCTCGCTCCCCCCCCCTAGTGTTCTCGCTCCCCCCCCAGTGTTCTCGCTCCCCCCCCCTAGTGTCCGTGCCTCGCCCCCTAGTGTTCTCGCTCCCCCCCCAGTGTCCGTGCCTCCCCCCCTAGTGTTCTCGCTCCCCCCCCCCTAGTGTTCTCGCTCCCCCCCCCCCTAGTGTTCTCGCTCCCCCCCCCCCTAGTGTTCTCGCTCCCCCCCCCTAGTGTTCTCGCTCCCCCCCCTAGTGTTCTCGCCTCGCCCCCCTAGTGTTCTCGCTCCCCCCCCCTAGTGTTCTCGCTCCCCCCCCCCTAGTGTCCGTGCCTCGCCCCCTAGTGTCCGTGCCTCGCCCCCTAGTGTTCTCGCTCCCCCCCTAGTGTCCGTGCCTCCCCCCCTAGTGTTCTCGCTCCCCCCCTAGTGTCCGTGCCTCGCCCCCTAGTGTTCTCGCTCCCCCCCCCAGTGTCCGTGCCTCCCCCCCCTAGTGTTCTCGCTCCCCCCCCTAGTGTTCTCGCTCCCCCCCCCAGTGTCCGTGCCTCCCCCCCTAGTGTTCTCGCTCCCCCCCCCCAGTGTCCGTGCCTCCCCCCCTAGTGTTCTCGCTCCCCCCCCTAGTGTCCGTGCCTCGCCCCCTAGTGT
Source organism: Anguilla pacifica (assembly GCA_039654925.1). Classification (NCBI taxonomy): domain Eukaryota; kingdom Metazoa; phylum Chordata; class Actinopteri; order Anguilliformes; family Anguillidae; genus Anguilla; species Anguilla pacifica. The sequence goes on from CM077298.1 coordinate 1,947,285, forward strand.
CCGTGCCTCGCCCCCCCCCCTAGTGTCCGTGCCTCGCCCCCTAGTGTCCGTGCCTCGCCCCCTAGTGTTCCCTTTTCCCCTAGTGTCCGTGCCTCGCCCCCCTAGTGTTCCCAAGCCGTCGTTGCCCCAACCCAGTGCCCAGAGACCTCACCCCTTTGTTCCCAACCGTGTGTCTGTCTTGTCACCTGCCCCCTTGGCCATTTGTCTGCCCGCTTGCCTATCCGCCTGTTTGCCCGCATGTGTGTCAGCCAGTTTGTTGGCCTGTTTGTCTGCCCCCCAGGCCGTCAGCCCGTCGGCCAATCTGTTCTCCCGCCTGTCTGCATGTCTGTCCGTGTGTCAGTCTGCCTGTGTTTTGTCATGTCTGCCCGTTTGTAAGGTTGTATGTCAGGGTGTACCCCTTTCCTTCCCTGTCTGCCTGTCCCTAAGTGTGTCTGTAGGTCTTGCTGTGTGCCTCCCTGCCTGCTTGTCCCTTTGTCTGTCCTTGTAAGTCTCCCAGTGTTGTTCTGGTGTCCGTGTCAGTCCGTTTTCCTTGTCGGTCCCAGTCCAGTCCGGTGCGTCTGCCTCGTCCAAGTCCAGTCCAGTTCCTGTTCCTGTTCTTGCCCCAGTCCTGAGTCCTGTTCCCCGTTCCTGTCGAGTCCCTGAGTCCAGTCCTGCCTCCTGCTCCCACCCTCTGTTCACTCCCTCCCCAGGTTGGCTTCCTGGGACGTCAGGAGCCGTCCCTTGGGGGGGGGGGGGGTACTGTCATGGTCCCGTGTTCCTGTTTGTCTGTCTTTCCCTGTTGGGCCGCCAGATGGCGGCACTTCTGTTTTGTGTCCTGCTCCCCCCTGTTAATTGTATTATTAGTTTCAATTATTCCATTGGCTCTCGTTCTCCCTTCCCTCTCTGTGGCCTGATTGTTCATTGTGCCCTCCTGTGTCTCGTCAGTGTCTGTATTTAAGTTTCCCTTCCCCTGGACTCAGGTGCTGGATCCTTGTCGCTTGTCGCTTGCTTGTGCTACCCATGTTTCCTGCTTCATGTGTTCCTGCCCAGTATGTACCTGCTATTTCCTGTTTTCTACATGTTTTTGGATTTTTGTATTTCCCTTGTTTCCTCGAAGGTTCCTTGTGTTTGAGAATTGCCCTGCGAGGCCTTTTGTTCCCTTTTGTTCCCCTCGTGTTCCCTTTGTAAGTAAAGTCTTTTCTTTCTTATCATTTGGAGTTTGAGTTTTCCCTGCACTCCGCATTTGGGTCCATACCCTCCATTACACACCGTAACAGAAACCAGCACGAATACGGGAACATGCTAGCTCCATGCAGAGAGGACCCCCCCCTTTTGAATGTGGAAAGTGCAAGTTGGATGGAAAATCAGCTCCTGTTTTTATCCTATTTTTTTTTTAATGACAGATATGATGAAAAACATACAAACAACAAATGACAAGTAACCTTACAAATTGAAAACTAACAGTCAATGATTGGAGATGCACATATCAAAACGTACATATTAACAAACATTACACCTAAATTTACAAACAAAAATAGACTGTTAAGAATAGAGGTAACAAATAGCCTCGTGATAACAGAAACTACTCGCCACAAATATATACGGATATAACTGGTCATGAGGAAGCGAATGCGTCAGTGATTGTGTCAGGGACACTGAGGGAGACAGATGGTTTATTTTTTTCTGTCCATCGTCATATTGTGCATCTTGAAAAAAGAACATTTCTTACAGTGACGCGGATGTTCACTACACTCGAACAGTTTTATTTGCGGGTTTAGTCTACAGATGGTACCAATATATTGGAACAATTTAAGTCCCAACGGAATTGTAGAATTGTTCAATAGGCTTAGTACATGTAGACGTTAAAATTAGGCAAATGTCTACATGCAAGAAATGTTTGTCTTTTCTGGGTAACTAATTGACTACAATAAATGAATGCAACCAATAAAAATAAAGACTTGCTTGAACCAGTAAAAAAGTAAAATAAATAAAAGAAGGGTCAAAAGAGAAAGTGAAACTGTTTCAAACTCACGCCATTTTGAAGACGGAGGACGAAGAGGATGCAGTAAAAAAAGAATAAAACTGGATACAAGAACGGAGTAAGTACTCTGTTTTGGAGTGGGATGCGAAGAATAGAAGCTAGATGAGAAGGGGTGTTTGGAGAATCTGCAACTATGACTGCAATAGCGCTTAATTTAGTGAAATAAAACAGGTAATAAAATGGCGCCCGAGGAGTAGACGAGGAGTAATGTTTTTTCAAATTCCTCATTTGCGACCAAAAACAAAAAATACCCTTTCAAATGACTTTTTTTTAAAGTTTAACGTTTATTTTAGCATTTATTTGGTATTTCATGATAATCTGACCTATTTGGATATGACGGAAGTCACAGGCCTGTCGTCGGCTACATTATGACATCTGCTACTGTAAAAAAAATTTAAAAAAAAACAGACCGAACATTTTAACTGTGCGGATTGTGAAGTCAAAATGTTATTTTTTCTCTGTATTCACAGTTTGGATTAAGAAAAATTAACTTGATGACTGCCATGGTAAAGTCGGTGGTCGGTAGTTAATTCACGTAGACTATGGAGCTTTCATAGTTGGTCTTTATTATTTGAAACGAGACATTAGCTTCCGTATACAGGAGCATGCTAAAATATGCTTAGGATATTCGTTTGCATATGTGCTACCCAACTCTGACTAGTTTCAATTCACAAAGACCATAGTGGCCATGTCCTTACCAATTAATTATGTTCTATTGAATTCGTACGTTTCGTAAGTTTCAATGATAATAAATTCAACTACTTTAATAGTAGCAAGAACTGAAAAGAACTTACTACGGTTATAGGTGCATTAAGATTCCGTTTCTTGTGTGAACCACAAGGTTGCAGCATGTAGCTGTGCATGTAGGTCTACTTAAAATCACGAAAGCGTCTGATTTCAAAGCCACACGTCAAACCGAATTTACATTTTGCCTGAGTTGGACTGAAGTTGAAATTAAAATACAACGTAAATTGTACTGCAGCGATTTCGAATCGAATTACAACTACTTAGAAACGGAGAACACATGATACAATGACTTTTTGGGGATAAAAATAATGATCTACTGTCATGAATTATTGATTTGGGTCGTTTTTGGATGTTTCCCAAGAAGATTTCTTACGAGCATGTTCGTGTATGTAAGGGGGGTTGTTTATAATTAAATGTGCGTTCGAAACACTGACTGGAAGCATGGGTAGTTAACGTTGCCAAATGTTGTAAAATTTTTACATGAAACGCAATAACAGGGATATCAGTCGGCTATAAATTGTCACTAGCATATCGTGTAAAATACACTCATAAAAAACACGTTTTCAACGTACAAAAATGCCAAAAATGTGACTTGAAAGAACTGAGGAAATATTGGGTAGCATTGCTTTGGAATACATCTTATTGAATTTCGGTGAGGCAAGATAGCCTATATTGTTTGTAGTACCGTAACTTGGCGTCATTTTGATATCAATACTTTTGAGTAACTTGGCATTTTTGTACGTTGAAAACGTGTTTTTTTTATGAGATATCATTTCTTTTTGCAAAGCGTTTTATTATGAGAGTGAGAAATGCGAAGTGACCCTGTAAGAAACGGTTGTGGATTATGGCTGTCCTTGTGTGAATTTGTAGTCTGATGAGCGTGTATTGTTTAGCAGTTTCGGTTTGCTATATATGTAAACCAGTTGCTGTGACAAAGTGTGCGGTGGCGTGTAATTTTAAAACGCAACAGAAACGCAGGTGAAATATGGCCAGTGTATGGACTCACGGATTTGACGTCCATCCAACGAGCCTTGACTGACAAAAGAATCAGCAAGCCCGTAGAATTATAACTCCCTAGGTCGCAACTTGTGTACCCTGCTGTCCTGCTCCGTTGTCTGTTATTTCGTGGAGATGCACTTTTAGTGTTTGTAAGGTTTATAACGCATTTTGATAGGCTTATCTGCAGGTGGGAATCCTGTTCGCTGTTTTGCTAAACTAGAACCGGAAAACTTGATACTGGAGAATAGGAGCAGACGCATATGTCCCAGTAGGCTTTGCATATGAGAAAATAACAACAGTGTGAGAGAAATGAGGATGAAATTATGAAATTGCGTAGTTGAAACAATATGTTTTTAGCAGAATGGGCATGTAGGTGAAGGCTGACATGATGACAGACTATAGTGCGGAGTAAATAAAGTTACCATGAGCGAGCTTAGTTTCCTTATGGAACGGTATATATAAACAGTCGGTATAAAGCGTTAATTGTTAAGGTGGAGGGTTAAGTAACGTGTGAAATTTATTATACTAATGTGCTTTTCTCATGTTCAGTACCACTGGTTATACTTATATGTGAGTCATGATTTTAAATGTAATGTTTTAATGGTGAGTTGCAGAACGTACATACGTAGTAATTGTTTGTATGTGGCTAGATAGAGAACAGGGCAAGGTAACATGAATGTAGAAACGTGGCGTTTGCTGATAAGAAGGTTTTGCACGGTAGCCAAGTGAAGAAATATAGTTAGTAGAAATGGCACACTGGTGAACTGGTGTAACTTTTTAATAAAAGGAATACATTTGCCGTTATGAAATGCATATGAGTGGCGGTGAGTGAGTTTTGGTAAAGCAAATATAAGCCTAAGAGAACGTTAGTGTAAAAGAGGGAATTATCTGCCTGAGGGCGAGGCGGGATTCGATCCTTAAAGCGGAGGTTTAGTAGTCTGTCACTTTGTTAGGGCAGCACCATGACATAGCTGTGCAATGCGTGAAATATCATTAGCAAACCTGTCCGTGGTTTTAAAGAAGAACACAGGCCAGTAAGCACAGAAGAGCTCCCGTTGAATCCATATGGCTTTGCAATATTGCAGCCGGTTAATAAGAACGTGCAGTCGGTACGTCATAATGCAGTGTATACGTTCGGTGAACGGCGGGTAGATATGGTGCAAAAGCAATAATTGAGAAGTAGCAGACAATTATTACTGAGGGTAAAAGCAGGTTAAAGAAACGTGTCCCTAGCTGGGCTTGAACCTACAACCCCATGTTCTCAAGACTGTAACCGAACCCACTAGGCTACAGGCGGAGGAGCTGTTTGTACTGAAAATGTTTTAGAGTAAAAAGGTATGGGTATTTTGCGTGTGTATGCGAGTTTTTCATTGGGTCGTGTAGGTGAAGATTTGGCGGGTGTCGGTAAAATGTCCAATGGGGAGACACGTTATTCGTGGGATAGGGGGCAGGAAAAATAAGAATGAGAAGAAGAAGAAGAAGAAGAAGAAGAAGAAGGAGAAAACGCAAAATCCCCTTAGTTTGGGGCTTTATTGTGTGGACATGTGAAATTGTTTATGAAATCTGACTGTTGAAATGGGGTCAGAATGTACAGAATTTAATGTTTTTAAGGGCTGAGTGTCTGTGGCTGTTGTGGTTATTTCTGTGGGGAACCCTGAAAAGTGCCAAACTCTCGGTGCTGTATAGGTATGGGGCATGCCCCCGCCAAGGCGTAACTTGGCGGGATGGCATACCTGCCATCCCAAAATACACCACAGAAAGACGTAGCCTATTGAATGATGTAGAAGTGAATGCACCGAGCAGCGGTTTGTTAGCTGGAGTGTTGGAAGGTAGTTTTTAACCAACCATTGCTCAGCCTATTTGACTTATCTGATGTCTTCGTTCGCCGTGATTAGCTGATTTTACTAAATCTGATCCCATAAATGGGACACAAACCCAGTAATATAAGGATGACATATAAATCAGAGCATGTATACCCAGCATTTTAGAGCACATTTCTGTGTATAAACAGGCCATCGTGACGCGCGACAAGCCGAAAAAATAGAACAGAAGCGAAAAACTACGCTTCAGTTCGCTTGTGTCGCGCGAGCTTCGCAACCGGTTCGCGACGCCTTCGCATCTGGTGGAGACGACGTCGCCCGCTGCCATTGTAATAACAGTACTTCAACTACGCTTCAGTTACACGCGTAATACGCGCGTAGTGCGCTCGCGGTCGATACGCGTGCGGTGGGTGCCTGGCTTAAGACTGTGTGTTGCGTTTGCACTCCAGGGCTGAAAGTTTTGTTTTTGCATTTTCTTTTTATATTTGTGTTTGTACTTCAGGGCTGCATGGTTTTGTTTTTGTATGTTGCATCTGCACCTCAGGATCACTCATTTTTGTTTTTGTATGTTGTATCTGCACCTCATGGCCGAAAGTTTTTGTTTTTGCGTTTTGCACTTCAGAGCCACCGTAGTATGCCCCACTCGTGCTGCCAAAACCACTCTGACCTGTTGAGAGTTTTTTAAATCACGTGGAAATAATTCACTCTCTAACAATATCTTAGCTTTTTATAGCCCTGTAGCAACTAATGATAGGACACGGTGGCATAGTGGTTAGCGCTGTCGCCTCACAGCAAGAAGGTCGTGGGTTCAATCTTGGCTTGTGGCCTTTCTGTGCGGAGTTTGCATGTTCTCCCCGTGTTCGCGTGGGTTTACTCTGGGTACTCCGGTTTCCTCCCACACTCAAAAGCATGCATGTTAGGTGCGCTCCTGCACATGCCCTTGACCGAGGTACTTGCCTCAGAACTGGAGTTGGTCCCCTGTGGCTGCCCACTGCTCCTAGGTAACTAAGGATGGGTAAAACGCAGAGGACAGATTACCCCACGAGGTTCAATAAAGTATGTCTTATCTTAATAATGTAATAATCTACCAATAGTGTAATAACTCCCAATAATGTAATCCATTTCAAATTTTTTATATAATAAAAACCAATAATGTAATAAGTAGTAGTAGTACTGTACTTTATTGATCCCCAGGGGGGGAATTTGCACTGTTGCAGCATAAAAGACAATAAAGTAACACAATCAGATACAAATTTACAGTAGATACAAAATAACAGCTACAAATATACAGTAGATACAAATATATACAGAAATACAAATATACCAGAGCCTCTAGTATATTTGTATTTCTGTATATATGGTCCAGAGGACACCTTCAGAGGTGGAGACAGGTCAGAGCTGTTTTGGCGGCACGAGGGGGACCAACACAATATTTGGTAGGTGGTTTTAATGTTGTGGCTGATCGGTGTATATCTGCGCTCTGAGGGAAGTAATACAAATTAATTGAACAGGGGATGCTGGGAATCCCTCAGAATGGACTGGGCCTTATAGATCCTATCTGATACAGCTGGGAGGGGTCAGCTGTATCAGATGATCCTGCCAGCTAATTTTACAATGTTGGCCAGTCTACTCTTGCACTTAAGATTTAGGTTACCAAACCAGCAGATTATATTAAAGGTTAAAAAAGATTCAATAAAAGACTTATAAAAGATAGTCATCAGCGTCGTGTCCACCTTGAAACTTCGGAGTAATAACTATTAAATGGGGAGAGGTGCTCATGCAACATTGAACAGGTCATTGAAATATTGTTGTATGTATTCATATGGTCATTTTCTCATCCTTCTGAGACAAAGACTTTCATGTTTGTCCTCTGTGGAGGATGTGACATTTCTAATTGTGTCTTCAAGCCTTCATGACAGCTTAATTGTCTTTGTGTCTATAATACATAATGGTCATTAAATGTCATAAACCTGGATGTGAGATTGCATGTACTTTGACCTGGCGGTCTTTCCAGAGTTAAACTTAGTTTTTTTTAAATTTCAGAAATAATAAGTAAAACTGCACTTATAAAGCATTATTCCTAACTGATTGTTTTTATTTTTTTATATTTATATTTTTATTTGTATTACTATATATGGTATAAAACAAAAAATACAAAAAAAAATCTAGAATTTTTAACCTATTTTCCCCTGGGAGGATAAAGGAGGATAAAGCTTAGTTGCTGATATCATTTTTAAATGTTCCCAAACTGCAGACCGCTCTCTGTTCCTGGCTGGTTCCATCTCTGCACAATGTCTCGGATTCTTAAAGCAGTCACTGTGACTCACTAGCTCACGACTGACACGAACTGCTTGCTCTACCCACCAAACCTGCGCCAAAGCTTTGCTTCCTTTGAGTCAGTTACCAAAGCGGTCACATGGTTGTGTGTACCGAATGAAGCTTTGATCATTGATCACGTGTTTATGGTAGAAACTAATCAAGCCTCGGCACACTGTGTCTAGTGCGCTGTGGTGTTTTTCTTGATACACGCTCCCGAGCTTCGGTTTCAAGGGTAACATCACTCCTTTTGAGATGTTTGAGATACATTTTCAGGGCCCATTTAAATTCTGCATTGCTTCCAGTCAAAACTATGCTTGTGTGTGTGTGTGTGTCTTTATGTGTCCATGTGAGTGTTCAGTGTGTTCTCATGTTGTGTGTTTACAGGCTAATTTGGGTTGGAAGCCACTTCTGGTCCAGTCTGGTCTGATGTGTTCCCGTCTCCATGGATAGGGGGCGATATTTCTAAAATGAGTCTCTCAGAGGAGCCAGAGACCAAAGGAGGAATCCTCAGCACTTAGAGGAAGAGGTATAAATGCATGAATCAGATATTTAATGTGATATGAGTGAGAGTTGCAGTAAGAGGATGAGTTTAACTGGAAGCTTTGTATCCATTTTCTATGAGTTAGAGCTGCAGTAAAGCTGAGATAATTAAACAGATTCAAATTGACTCCACTGTTTATTTGTTCATCAAAGTGCTTCACTATGTAGGCAGTTATTATTAAGACACACACAGATGTGAGTAAGTGGATTATTGCACAGTCGCATATAGGTGGGTATATTATATCGCATTCAGGTGTAGGTGAGGTGTATTGCATAATATTCCCCTGTACTGTGAGTTAGTTCTGCAGTAAGAGGATGAATTTAACTGGAAGCTATGTCTCTATTTTCTGTGAGTTAGAACTGCAGTAACAGGGTTAGTTTAACTGGAAGCTCTGTCTCTATTTTCTGTGAGTTAGAGCTGCAGTAAGAGGACGAGATTAACTGGATGCTCTGTCTCTTTGTGTTGTGAGTTAGAGCTGCAGTAAGAAGATAAGTTTAACTGGATGCTCTGTTTCTTTGTGTTGTGAGTTAGAGCTGCAGTAAAAGGATGAGTTTACGTGGATGCTCTGTCTCCATGTGCTGTGATTTAGAACTGCAGTAAGAGGATGAGTTTAACTGGATGCTCTGTCTCCATGTGCTGTGAGTGAGAGCTGCAGTAAGAGGATGAGTTTAACTGGAAGCTTTGTCTCCATGTGCTGTGAGTTAGATCTGTAGTAAGAGGATGAGTTTATCTGGAAGCACTGTTTCCATTTTCTGAGTTAAAACTGCAATAAGAGGATGAGTTTAACTGGAAGCTCTGTCTCCATGTGCTGTGAGTTAGAGCTGCAGTAAGAGTATGAGTTTATCTGGAAGCACTGTTTCCATTTTCTGAGTTAGAACTGCAGTAAAAGGATAAATTTAACTGGATGCTCTGTCTCCATGTGCTGTGAGTTAGATCTGTAGTAAGAGGATGAGTTTCACTGGAAGCTCTGTCTCCATGAACTGAGTTAGAGCTGCAGTAAGAGTATGAATTTAACTGGATGCTCTGTCTCCATATGCTGTGAGTTAGATCTGTAGTAAGAGGATGAGTTTACCTGGAAGCTCTGTCTCCATGTGCTGTAAGCTAGATTTGTAGTAAGAGGATGAGTTTATCTGGAAGCACTGTTTCCATTTTCTGAGTTAAAACTGCAATAAGAGGATGAGTTTAACTGGAAGCTCTGTCTCCATGTGCTGTGAGTTAGAGCTGCAGTAAGAGGATGAGTTTAACTGGATGCTCTGTCTCCATGTGCTGTGAGTTAGAGCTGCAGTTAGAGGATGAGTTTAACTGGATGCTCTGTCTTCATTTTCTGTGAGTTTGAGCTGCAGTAACTGGATGAGTTTAACGTCATGCTCTGTCTCCATGTGTTGTGAGTTAGAGCTGCAGTAAGAGGATGAGTTTAACTGGATGCTCTGTCTTCATTTTCTGTGAATTTGAGCTGCAGTAACTGGATGAGTTTAACTGGAAGCTCTGTCTCTATTTTCTGTGAGTTAGTGCTGCAGTAAGAGGATGAGTTTAACTGGATGCTCTGTCTCTATTTTCTGTGAGTTAGTGCTGCAGTAAGAGGATGAGTTTAACTGGATGCTCTGTCTCCCTGCGCTGTGAGTTTGAGCTGCAGTAACTGGATGAGTTTAACTGGAAGCTCTGTCTCCGTGTGCTGTGAGTTAGAGCTGCAGTAAGAGTATGAGTTCGTCTGGAAGCACTGTCTCCATGTGCTGTGAGTTAGAACTGCAGTATGAGGATGAGTTTACCTGGAAGCTCTGTCTCCATGTGCTGTGATTTAGAGCTGCAGTAAAAGGATGAGTTTAACTGAAGGCTCTGTCTCCATGTGCTGTGAGTTAGAACTGCAGTATGAGGATGAGTTTACCTGGAAGCTCTGTCTCCATGTGCTGTGAGTCAGAGCTGCAGTAAAAGGATGAGTTTAACTGGAAGCTCTGTCTCTATGTTTTATTCACAGGGTCCAGATAGAAAGAGCTGCGTCACCTGTACCCAGCTGTCTGTCTATGAAGAGCGATCATTCAATGAATATACCAATCCTTTTCAGAGGAGATGTCACTGGTGATCAGAGGTAATTAAACAGATTCAAATGGACTCCACTGTTTATTTGTTCTTCAAAGTACTTCACTATGTAGGCAGTTATTATTAAGACACACACAGGTGTCAGTAAGTGGATTACTGCACAGTCGCATATAGGTGGGTATATTATATCACATTCAGGTGTAGGTGAGGTGTATTGCATCATATTCACATATGCATTTAGTTGGAGCTGCAGTAAGAGGATGATTTTAACTGCAAGTTCTGTCTCCATGTGTTGTGAGTTAGAGCCGCAGTAAGAGGATGAGTTTAACTAGAAGCTCTGTCTCCATGAACTGAATTTTAGCTGCAGTATGGGGATGAGTTGAACTAGAAGCTCTGTCCCCCTGTGCTTTGAGTTAGAGCTGCAGTAAGAGGATGAGTTTAACTGGAATCTCTGTCTCTTTGTGTTGTAAGTTAGAGCTGCAGTAAGAGGATGAGTTTAACTGGATGCTCTGTCTCCATGTGCTGTGAGATAGAGCCGCAGTAAGAGTATGAGTTTAACTGGAAGCTCTGTCTCCATGAACTGAATTTTAGCTGCAGTACGAGGATGAGTTTCACACAGTCGCATGGAGGTGGGTCTATCGTATCACATTCAGGTGTAGGTGAGGTGTATTGCATCATATTCACATGTGCAGTGAGTTGGAGCTACAATAAGAGGATGAGTTTAACTGGAAGCTCTGTCTCTATGTTCTGTGAGTTAGAGCTGCAGTAAGATGAAGAGTTTAAATGGAAGCTCTCTCTCCATGTGCTGTGAGTTAGAGCTGCAGTAAGAGGATGAGTTTTACTGGAAGCTCTGTCTCCATGTGCTGTGAGTTAGAGCTGCAGTAAGATGATGAGTTTAACTCCAAGCTCTGTCTCCATGTACTGTGAGTTAGAGCTGCAGTAAGAGGCTCAGTTTAACTGGAAGCTCTGTCTCCATGTGCTGTGAGTTAGAGCTGCAGTAAGAGGATGTGTTTAACTGGAAGCTCTGTCTCCATGAACTGATTTTTAGCTGCAGTACGAGGATGAGTTTAACTAGAAGCTCTGTTTCCATTTTCTGAGTTAGATCTGCAGTATGAGGATGAGTTCAACTGGAAGCTCTGTCTCCCTGTGCTGTGAGTTAGGGCTGCAGTAAGACGATGTGTTTACCTGGAAGCACTGACTCCCTGTGCTGTGAGTTAGAGCTGCAGTAAGAGGATGAGTTTAACTGGAAGCTCTGTCTCCATGTGTTGTGAGTTAGAGCTGCAGTAAAAGGATGTGTTTAACTGGATGCTCTGTCTCCATGTGTTGTGAGTTAGAGCTGCAGTAAAATGATGTGTTTAACTGGAATCTCTGTCTCAATGTGCTGTGAGTTAGGGCTGCAGTAAGACGATGTGTTTACCTGGAAGCACTGACTCCCTGTGCTGTGAGTTAGAACCGCATTAAGGGGATGAGTTTAACTGGATGCTCTGTCTCAATGTGCTGTGAGTTAGATCTGTAGTAAGAGGATGAGTTTCACTGGAAGCTCTGTCTCCATGAACTGATTTTTAGCTGCAGTACAAGGATGAGTTTAACTAGAAGCTCTGTTTCCATTTTCTGAGTTAGCTCTGCAGTATGAGGATGAGTTCAACTGGAAGCTCTGTCTCTTTGTGTTGTGAGTTAGAGCTGCAGTAAGAGGATGAGTTTAACTGGATGCTGTCTCTCCTTGCGCTGTGAGTTAGAGCTGCAGTATGAGGATAAGTTTAACTGGAAGCTATGTCTCTATGTTTTATTCACAGGGTCCAGATAGAAAGCGCTGCGTCACCTGTTCCCAGCTGTCTCTCTATGAAGAGCGATCATTCAATGAATATACCAAACCTTTTCAGAGGAGATGTCACTGGTGATCAGAGGTAATTAAACAGATTCAAATTGACTCCACTGTTTATTTGTTCTTCAAAGTACTTCACTATGTAGGCAGTTATTAGTAAGACACACACAGGTGTCAGTAAGTGGATTATTGCACAGTCGCATATAGGTGGGTATATTATATCACATTCAGGTGTAGGTGAGGTGTATTGCATCATATTCACATGTGCATTTAGTTGGAGCTGTAGTAAGAGGATGATTTTAACTGCAAGTTCTCTCTCCATGTGCTGTGAGTTAGAGCTGCAGTAAGAGGATGAGTTTAACTGGATGCTCTGTCTTCATTTTCTGTGAGTTAGAGCTGCAGTAAGAGGATGAGTTTAACTGGATGCTCTGTCTCTTTGTGTTGTGAGTTAGAGCTGCATTATAAGGATGAGTTTATCTGGAAGCTCTGTCTCCATGTGCTTTGAGTCAGAGCTGCAGTAAAAGGATGTGTTTAACTGGAATCTCTGTCTCCATGTGCTGTGAGTTAGGGCTGCAGTAAGACGATGTGTTCGCCTGGAAGCTCTGACTCCCTGTGCTGTGAGTTAGAGCCGCAGTAAGAGGATGAGTTTAACTGGACGCTCTGTCTCCATGTGCTGTGAGTTAGATCTCAAAAAAAACACGTTTTCAACGTACAATAATGCCAAGTTACTCAAAAGTACTGATATCAAAATGACGCCAAGTTACGGTACTACAAACAATATAGGCTATCTTGCCTTACCGAAATGACATAAGATGTATTTCAAAGCAATGCTACCCAATGTTTCCTCAATTCTTTCAAGTCACTTGGCCCTGTGTGTATAAGCATGCACTACATGGACAGGCCAAACATATGTGTGGATGGCTCTGTCACAGTCAAGATTGATTGAATAGGCGTGTATATGTCCAATTTGTATTGGTATGTATGTATTTCGCTGCCCAGCCTTTCTGTTCCGTGAATGATAGTATGTTTCTTGGTATAAGTGTGTGTTCGTAAATGTGAATGTAACATGCTGGGAGGGAAATGTCCCCATGGGGATAAAGAAGTTCTCTATGTATGTATGTATGTACAATATGTATTGTACATGCAGTATTTATTGTACGTAGCAAATATACAATAACTTGCACATGTACTCAAATTCAGTTTAGAAGCAAGTATAAACATGTTTTCTGGAGAAAGATGCTTCCTGTAGTTACTCAGCAGCAGTTTTGTACATTAATTTCAATGTGTTCTATGAGGCAATTCGAAATATTTGACTCTATATTTGATCTGACACAAAGTTTGCATGACATTGTGAAATGGTAAGATTACAAAACACAGGGCCAAGTGACTTGAAAGAATTGAGGAAACATTGGGTAGCATTGCTTTGAAATACATCTTATGTCATTTCGGTAAGGCAAGATAGCCTATATTGTTTGTAGTACCGTAACTTGGCGTCATTTTGATATCAGTACTTTTGAGTAACTTGGCATTTTTGTACGTTGAAAACGTGTTTTTTATGAGATATCATTTCTTTTTGCAATTGTTTTATTATGAGAGTGAGAAATGCGAAGTGACCCTGTAAGAAACGATTGTGGATTATGGCTATCGTTGTGTGAATTTGTACAGTCTGATGAGCGTGTACCGTTCAGCAGTTTGGGTTTGCTATATATGTAAAACAGTGGCTGTCAGAAAGCGTGCGGTGGCGTAAGCATAAACGCATGAGAAACGCAGATGAAATATGGCCAGTGTATGTACTCACGGATTTGACGTCCATCCAACGAGCCTTGACTGACAAAAGAATCAGCAAGCCCGTAGAATTATAACTCCCTAGGTCGCAACTTGTGTAGCCTTCTGTCCTGCTCCGTTGTCTGTTATTTCATGGAGATGCACTTTTAGTGTTTGGAAGGTTTATAAGGAATTTTGATAGGCTTATCTGCAGGTAGGACTCCTCTTCGCTGTTTTGCTAAACTAGAACCGGAAAACATGATAGTGGAGAATAGGAGCAGACACATATGTCCCAACAGGCTTTGCATATGAGAAAATAACAACAGTTTGAGAGAAATGAGGATGAAATTATGAAATTGCGTAGTTGAGACAATATGTATTTAGCAGAATGGGCCTGTAGGTGACGGTTGACATGATCACGGAGTATAGTGCGAAGTAAATGGAGTGACCATGAGCGAGCTTATTTTCCTTATCAAACGGTATATATAACAGTCGCTATAAAGCGTTAGCTGTTAAAGTGGAGGGTTAAGTAACATGAAATCTATTGCACTGCTGTGTTCTTTTCATGTTCCGTACTAGTAGTTATAATTGAGAGTGAATCATGATTTTAAATGTAATATTTTAATGGGGAGTTGCAGAACGTACATACGTAGTAATTGTGTGTATGTGGCTAGATAGAGAAGGGGGCGAGGTAACATGAATGTAGAAACGTGGCGTTTGCTGATAAGAAGGTTTTGTACGGTAGCCAAGTGAAGAAATTTAGTTAGAAGAAATGGCAGAGCGGTGAAGTGGTGTAACTTTTTAATAAAAGGAATACATTTGCCGTCATGAAATGCATATGGGTGGCCATGAGTGAGTTTTGGTAAAGCAAATATAAGCCTAAGAGAACGTTAGTGTAAAAGAGGGAATTATCTGCCTGAGGGCGAGGCGGGATTCTATCCTTCAAGCGGAGGTTTACTAGTCTGTCACTTTGTTAGGGCAGCACCATGACATAGCTCTGCAATGTGTGAAATATCATGAGCAAACCTGTCCGTGGTTTTAACGAAGAACACAGGCGAGTAAGCACAGAAGAGCTCCCGTTGAATCCATATGGCTTTGCAATAGTGTAGCCGGCTAACAATTGAACGTGCAGACGGTACGTCGGGGAACGGCTGGTAGATATGGTGCAAAGCAATAATTCAGAAGTAGTAGACAATTATTAGTGATGGTAAAAGCAGGTTAAAGAAACGCGTTCCTGGCTGGGCTTGAACCTACGACCCTGTGTTCCCAAGACTATAACCTTATCCACTAGACCACCGGCTGACTAGCTGTTTGTACTGAAAAAGTTTCAGAGTAAAAAGATATGGGTATTTTGCGTGTGTATGCGAGTTTTTCATTGGGTGGTGTACGTGAAGATTTGGCGGGTGTCGGTAAAATGTCCAATGGGCAGACATGTTATTAGTGGGATAGGCGGCAGGAAAAATAAGAATGAGAAGAAGAATGAGAAGAAGAAGAAGAAGAAAGAGAAGAAGAAGAAGAAGAAGAAGAAGGAGAAAACGCAAAATCCCCTTAGTTTGGGGCTTTATTGTGTGGACATGTGAAGTTGTTTATGAAATCTGTCTGTTGAAATGGGGTCAGAATGTACAGAATTTAATGTTTTTAAGGGCTGAGTGTCTGTGGCTGTTGGGGTTATTTCGGTGGGGAACCCTGAAAAGTGCCAAACTCTCAGTGCTGTATAGGTATGGGGCATGCCCCCGCCAAGGCGTAACTTGGCGGGATGGCATACCTGCCATCCCAATCTGTAGTAAGAGGATGAGTTTCCATTTTCTGAGTTAGATCTGCAGTATGAGGATGAGTTCAACTGGAAGCTCTGTCTCTTTGTGTTGTGAGTTAGAGCTGCAGTAAGAGGATGAGTTCAACTGGAAGCTCTGTCTCCATGTGCTGTGAGTCAGAGCTGCAGTAAAAGGATGAGTTCAACTGGAAGCTCTGTCTCTTTGTGTTGTGAGTTAGAGCTGCAGTAAGAGGATGAGTTCAACTGGAAGCTCTGTCTCCATGTGCTGTGAGTCAGAGCTGCAGTAAAAGGATGTGTTTAACTGGAAGCTCTGTCTCCATGTGCAGTGAATTTGAGCTGCAGTAAGAGGATGAGTTTAACTGGATGCTCTGTCTCCATGTTTTATTCACAGGGTCCAGGCAGAAAGAGCTGGGTCACCTGTATCCAGCTGTCTGTCTATGAAGAGCGATCATTCAATGGATACACCAATCCTTTTCAGAGGCGACGACACTGGTGATCAGAGGTAATTAAACAAATTCAAATTGACTCCACTGTTTATTTGTTCTTCAAAGTACTTCACTATGTAGGCAGTTATTATGACACACACAGATGTCAGTAAGTGGATTATTGCACAGTCGCATGTAGGTGGGTATATTATATCACATTCAGGTGTAGGTGAGGTGTACTGCATCATATTCACATGTGCTGTGAGATTGGGCTGCAGGAAGAGGATAAGTTTAACTGGAAGCTCTGTCTCCATGTGCTGTGAGTTAGAGCTGCTGTAAGGGGATGAGTTTAACTGCAAGCTTTATCTCTCTGTGCTGTGAGTTAGAGCTGCAGTAAGAGGATAAGTTTAACTGGATGCTCTGTCTCCATGTTTTATTCACAGGGTCCAGGCAGAAAGAGCTGGATCACCTGTATCCAGCTGTCTGTCTATGAAGAGCGATCATTCAATGGATACACCAATCCTTGTCAGAGGAGACGTCACTGGTGATCAGAGGTAATTAAACAAATTCAAATTGACTCCACTGTTTATTTGTTCTTCAAAGTACTTCACTATGTAGGCAGTTTTTATTGAGACACACACAGGTGTCAGTAAGTGGATTATTGCACAGTCGCATATAAGTGGGTATATTATATCACATTCAGGTGTAGATGAGGTGTATTGCATCATATTCACATGTGCAGTGAGTTGGATCTTCAGTAAGAGGATGAGTTTAACTGCAAGTTCTGTCTCCATGTGCAGTGAGTTAGAGCTGCAGTAAGAGGATGAGTTTAACTGGAAGCTCTGTCTGTATGTTTTATTCACAGGGTCCGGATAGAAAGAGCTGGGTCACCTGTACCCAGCATTCTGTTTATGAAGAGCGATCATTCAATGGATACAACAGTCCTTTTCAGAAGAGACGTCACTGGTGATCAGAGGTAATTAAACAGATTCAAATTGACTCCACTGTTTATTTGTTCTTCAAAGTACTTCACTATGTAGGCAGTTATTATGACACACACAGATGTCAGTTAGTGGATTATTGCACAGTCGCATGTAGGTGGGTATATTATATCACATTCAGGTGTAGGTGTGGTGTATTGCATCATATTCACATGTGCAGTGAGTTAGAGCTGCAGTCAGAGGATGAGATTAACTGGATGCTCTGTCTCCATGTGCTGTGAGTTACAGCTGCTGTAAGAGGATGAGTTTCACTGGAAGCTCTGTCTCCATGTGCTTTAAGTTAGAACTGCAGTAAGAGGATGAGTTTAACTGGAAGCTCTGTCTCCATGTCCTGTGATTTAGAGCTGTAGTAAGAAGATGAGTTTAACTGGAAGCTCTGTCTGTATGTTTTATTCACAGGGTCCTGATAGAAAGAGCAGGGTCACCTGTACCCAGCTGTCTGTCTATGAAGAGTGATCACTCAATGGATACACCAATCCTTTTCAGAAGAGACGTCACTGGTGATCAGAGGTAATTTAACAGATTCAAATTGACTCCACTGTTTATTTGTTCTTCAAAGGACTTCACTATGTAGGCAGTTATTAAGACACACACGGATGTCAGTAAGTGGATTATTACACAGTCGCATGGAGGTGGGTCTATCGTATCACATTCAGGTGTAGGTGAGGTGTATTGCATCATATTCACATGTGCAGTGAGTTGGAGCTACAGTAAGAGGATGAGTTTAACTGGAAGCTCTGTCTCTATGTGCTGTGACTTAGAGCTGCAGTAATATGATGAGTTTAACTCCAAGCTCTGTCTCCATGTACTGTGAGTTAGAGCTGCAGTAAGATGAAGAGTTTAAATGGAAGCTCTCTCTCCATGTGCTGTGAGTTAGAGCTGCAGTAAGAGGATGAGTTTAACTGGAAGCTCTGTCTCCATGTGCTTTGAGTTAGAACTGCAGTAAGAGGATGAGTTTAACTGGAAGCTCTGTCTGTATGTTTTATTCACAGGGTCCTGATAGAAAGAGCAGGGTCACCTGTACCCAGCTGTCTATCTATGAAGAGCGATCACTCAGTGGATACACCAATCCTTTTCAGAAGAGACGTCACTTGTGATCAGAGGTAATTAAACAGATTCAAATTGACTCCACTGTTTATTTGTTCTTCAAAGTACTTCACTATGTAGGCAGTTATTAAGACACACACGGATGTCAGTAAGTGGATTATTACACAGTCGCATGGAGGTGGGTCTATCGTATCACATTCAGGTGTAGGTGAGGTGTATTGCATCATATTCACATGTGCAGTGAGTTGGAGCTACAATAAGAGGATGAGTTTAACTGGAAGCTCTGTCTCTATGTTCTGTGAGTTAGAGCTGCAGTAAGATGAAGAGTTTAAATGGAAGCTCTCTCTCCATGTGCTGTGAGTTAGAGCTGCAGTAAGAGGATGAGTTTTACTGGAAGCTCTGTCTCCATGTGCTGTGAGTTAGAGCTGCAGTAAGATGATGAGTTTAACTCCAAGCTCTGTCTCCATGTACTGTGAGTTAGAGCTGCAGTAAGAGGCTCAGTTTAACTGGAAGCTCTGTCTCCATGTGCTGTGAGTTAGAGCTGCAGTAAGAGGATGTGTTTAACTGGAAGCTCTGTCTCCATGTGCTTTGAGTTAGAACTGCAGTAAGAGGATGAGTTTAACTGGAAGCTCTGTCTGTATGTTTTATTCACAGGGTCCTGATAGAAAGAGCAGGGTCACCTGTACCCAGCTGTCTATCTATGAAGAGCGATCACTCAGTGGATACACCAATCCTTTTCAGAAGAGACGTCACTGGTGATCAGAGGTAATTAAACAGATTCAAATTGAGTCCACTGTTTATTTGTTCTTCAAAGTACTTCACTATGTAGGCAGTTATTATTAAGACACACACAGGTGTCAGTAAGTTGATTATTGCACATTCGCATATAGGTGGGAATATTATATCACATTCAGGTGTAGGTGAGGTGTATTGCATCATATTCACATGTGCAGTGAGTTGGAGCTTCAGTAAGAGGATGAGTTTAACTGCAAGTTCTGTCTCCATGTGCTGTGAGTTAGAGCTGCAGTAAGAGGATGAGTTTAACTGGAAGCTCTGTCTCCATGTGCTGTGAGTTAGAGCTGCAGTAAGAGGATGAGTTTAAGTGGAAGCTCTGTCTCCATGTGCTGTGAGTTAGAACTGCAGTAAGAGGATGAGTTTAACTGGATGCTCTGTCTCCATGTGCAGTGAGTTAGGGCTGCAGTAAGAGGTTGAGTTTGACTGGAAGCTCTGTCTCCACGTGCTGTGAGTTAGAGCTGCAGTAAGAAGATGAGTTTAATTGGAAGCTCTTTCTCCATGTGCTGTGAGTTAGAGCTGCAGTAAGAGGATGTGTTTAACTGGAAGCTCTGTCTCCATGTGCTGTGAGTTAGAACTGCAGTAAGAGGATGAGTTTAACTGGAAGCTCTGTCTGTATTTTTTATTCACAGGGTCCGGATAGATAGAGCAGGGTCACCTGTATCCAGCTGTCTGTCTATGAAGAGCGATCACTCAATGGATACACCAACCCTTTTCAGAGGAGACGTCACTGGTGATCAGAGGTAATTTAACAGATTCAAATTGACTCCACTGTTTATTTGTTCTTCAAAGTTCTTCACTATGTAGGCAGTTATTAAGACACACACAGATGTCAGTAAGTGGATTATTGCACTGTTGCATGTAGGTGAGTATATTATATCACATTCAGGTGTAGGTGAGGTGTATTGCATCATATTCACATGTGCAGTGAGTTGGAGCTACAGTAAGAGGATGAGTTTATCTGGAAGCTCTGTCTCCATGTGCTGTGAGTTAGAGCTGCAGTAAGAGGATGAGTTTAACTGGAAGCTCTTTCTCCATGTGCTGTGAGTTAGAGCTGTAGTAAGAGGATTATTTTAACTGGAAGCACTGTCTCCATGTGCTGTGAGTTAGAGCTGCAGTAAGAGGATGAGTTTAACTGGAAGCTCTGTCTGTGTGTTTTATTCACAGAGTCCAGGTAGAAAGAGCTGGGTCACCTGTATCCAGCTGTCTGTCTATGAAGAGTGATCATTCAATGGATACACCAACCCTTTTCAGAGGAGACGTCACTGGTGATCAGAGGTAATTTAACAGATTCAAATTGACTCCACTGTTTATTTTTTCTTCAAAGTTCTTCACTATGTCGGCAGTTATTAAGACACACACAGATGTCAGTAAGTGGATTATTGCACAGTTGCATGTAGGTGAGTATATTATATCACATTCAGGTGTAGGTGAGGTGTATTGCATCATATTCACATGTGCAGTGAGTTGGAGCTACAGTAAGAGGATGAGTTTATCTGGAAGCTCTGTCTCCATGTGCTGTGAGTTAGAGCTGCAGTAAGAGGATGAGTTTAACTGGAAGCTCTTTCTCCATGTGCTGTGAGTTAGAGCTGTAGTAAGAGGATTATTTTAACTGGAAGCACTGTCTCCATGTGCTGTCAGTTAGAGCTGCAGTAAGAGGATGAGTTTAACTGGAAGCTCTGTCTGTGTGTTTTATTCACAGAGTCCAGGTAGAAAGAGCTGGGTCACCTGTATCCAGCTGTCTGTCTATGAAGAGTGATCATTCAATGGATACACCAATCCTTTTCAGAGGAGACGTCACTGGTGATCAGAGGTAATTAAACAGATTCAAATTGAGTCCACTGTTTATTTGTTCTTCAAAGTACTTCACTATGTAGGCAGTTATTATTAAGACACACACAGGTGTCAGTAAGTTGATTATTGCACACTCGCATATAGGTGGGAATATTATATCACATTCAGGTGTAGGTGAGGTGTATTGCATCATATTCACATGTGCAGTGAGTTGGAGCTTCAGTAAGAGGATGAGTTTAACTGGAAGCACTGTCTCCATGTGCTGTGAGTTAGAGCTGCAGTAAGAGGATGAGTTTAACTGGAAGCTCTGTCTCCATGTGCTGTGAGTTAGAGGTGCAGTAGGAAGATGAGTTTAACTGGAAGCTCTTTCTCCATGTGCTGTGAGTTAGAGCTGTAGTAAGAGGATTATTTTAACTGGAAGCACTATCTCCATGTGCTGTGAGTTAGAGCTGCTTTAAGAGGATGAGTTTAACTGGAAGCTCTGTCTCCATGTGCTGTGAGTTAGAGCTGCAGTAAGATGATGAGTTTAACTGGAAGCTCTGTCTCCATGTGCTTTGAGTTAGAACTGCAGTAAGAGGATGAGTTTAACTGGAAGCACTGTCTCCATGTGCTGTGAGTTAGAGCTGCAGTAAGAGGATGAGTTTAACTGGAAGCTCTGTCTGTATGTTTTATTTACAGGGTCCGGATAGATAGAGCAGGGTCACCTGTACCCAGCTGTCTGTCTATGAAGAGCGATCACTCAATGGATACACCAATCCTTTTCAGAGGAGTCGTCACTGGTGATCAGAGGTAATTAAACAGATGCAAATTGACTCCACTGTTTATTTGTTCTTCAAATTTCTTCGCTATGTAGGCAGTTATTAAGACACACACAGATGTCAGTAAGTGGATTATTGCACAGTCGCATGTAGGTGAGTATATTATATCACATTCAGGTGTAGGTGAGGTGTATTGCATCATATTCACATTTGCAGTGAGTTGGAGCTACAGTAAGAGGATGAGTTTATCTGGAAGCTCTGTCTCCATGTGCTGTGAGTTAAACTCATCCCCTTACTGCAGTTCTAACTGGAAGCTGGCTCTGTCTCCATGTGCTGTGAGTTAGAGCTCCAGTAAGAGGATGAGTTTGACTGGAAGCTCTGTCTCCACGTGCTGTGAGTTAGCGGTGCAGTAGGAAGATGAGTTTAACTGGAAGCTCTTTCTCCATGTGCTGTGAGTTAGAGCTGCAGTAAGAGGATGAGTTTAACTGGAAGCTCTGTCTCCATGTGCTGTGAGTTAGAGCTGCAGTAAGAGGATGAGTTTAACTGGAAGCTCTGTCTCCATGTGCTGTGAGTTAGAGCTGCATTAAGAGGATGAGTTTAACTGGAAGCTCTGTCTGTATGTTTTATTCACAGGGTCCGGATAGAACGAGCTGCGTCACCAGTAACCTGCTGTCTGTCTATGAAGAGCGATCATTCAATGGATACACCAATCCTTTTCAGAAGAGATGTCACTGGTGATCAGAGGTAATTAAACAGATTCAAATTGACTCCACTGTTTATTTGTTATTCAAAGTATTTCACTATGTAGGCAGTTATTATTAAGACACACACAGGTGTCAGTAAGTGGATTATTGCACAGTCGCATATAAGTGGGTATCACATTCAGGTGTAGATGAGTTGTATTGCATCATATTCACATGTGCAGTGAGTTGGAGCTGCAGTAAGAGGATGAGTTTAACTCCAAGCTCTGTCTCTTTGAGCTGTAGTAATAGGATGTGTTTAACTGCAAGTTCTGTCTCCATGTGCTGTGAGTTAGAGCTGCACTAAGAGGGTGAGTTTAACTGGATGTTGTTTTTTTTTCATATTTTTTCATTTTTTTCTTTTCAAAATTATTTTTTAAGCTTTATGTTTTTTTCATACAGTACATTTCATTGGAGTGTATATAATACATATTGGGATGGCAGGTATGCCATCCAGCCAAGGTACTCCTTGGTGGGGGATGTCCCATACCTATACAGCACCGAGAGTTTGGCACTTTTCAGGGTTCCCCACAGAAATAACCACAACAGCCAGACACTCAGCCCTTAAAAACATTAATTTCTGTATATTCTGACCCCATTTCAACAGACAGAATTTATAAACAACTTCTCATGTCCACATAATGAAGGCCCAAACTTTGCTTTTTCTTCTTCCATTTATCAATTCTCATAGCCCACTGTCACACACCAAGCGTGACACACCGGGCAGGGAGAATGTGACAGTACTGGGGAACACCGTTTCTGTCGCATGGAGAGAGAGAGCGCATACACGCAAACACGAAATCAAATTAACGGACCACTTCCCCCTTCCCCTTCACGGGTCACAGGCTGAAATAATGAAGACTAAAGAAAGTAAAACGGCGTGACCACTTTCCTGTGCGCCGCCCGTAGCTGACCCGCTGTCCCGGCCGGGTCCAGCTCCTCCAGCATCCCAGCTGAGGATTACTTCCTTCTTGAATTTCATGCTTAAAGTAACACAAAACGTAACTCATAACTGTGCTCTCGGTGTGAGCTCCCGGTCTCGGCCCCAAACTGCGGAGAACAGCACACACATTTAAGCACCTGGGCTGATTTGCCAACGCAGCCCAGGTGCGTGTGCTCTCTCCACCAGCCGGCGCAGCCGAGACCAATCTGCCTCTCAGGCGGACCAACTGCCACACCCACAAAGAATATGTGTCCCCATTGGACATTTTACCATCACCAGCCATTCCTTCAACTACACCAGCAAAAGCAAATTAAAATCTAACATATACATGCAAAATGGACATATCTTTTTACCAAATAAAATTTCTTGTCTCAGCAGCAAATCAGTTTGTGGCTCATTGGTAAATGTCACGATCTATGAATCATTGAGTCACAGGCTCAAGTCCCACCTGAAGCAAATTCTTCATGTCTTACACATGCTCATTTGCTCACTAATAATTGTCTGTTACTTCTCAACTATTGCTTTTACCCTGTCTTTCACCGAACATATAGGCCCTCATTTACGAAATGAACGTACGACAGAAAACTGGGCGTAGGGTCATTTCCACGCAAAGCTCAGCATTTATAAATTTGGACGTGAGCGGAGGCTACGATCAAATCTCACGTCAAGTCTCAACTCGTGTACGCAAGTTTTCATGTCAGCGTGGACTTGCGCTGCAGCATAGTAAATTTGGCTGAGTCGGATAATTGTTATTAGACCATATTCCGACTGGCATCTAAGCATATACAGCCACATATTCATCACTTAAAATATTTTGCCATAGGCTACATATTTTTATTTTGTAAAGGCCTACATCGACTGTGTCTTATTCCTAACATAAAGTTATTTTCAAATTGTTTGCAATTAACGGGGTTAACAGTTTTTTGGTGTAGGCTATGAGATTAATTTCTCTTTCATTTTGAGATAGCCTACTTGTTAGGCTACGCTACTGGTGACATAATTACAAGCAATTAGGTTAGATGCTTATTCGATCACCTATTTAAACAAGAGCTTTGACAGTCATCAAATCTCGGCAATGGCAGATCTGGTTCTGTTAGAAGACCTCTACGCGCCCGTAAGACGAAAATGAAACGAACGAAACGAAAGCATGTTTATAACATCATTAAAATGAAGAAATAAATTAACCCTGCAACTGTGCAATTATTTAAATACTAGTAGCCTAGGCTATTAAATTGTTACCATTATCCGGCTCGGACACAGGTCTGTGTCTGTGTCTCCTCCACCACCTGTTATGCCCGAAATGGAACCAGACCCGATAAGCGCGGACACTCGCTCCTCAGTCTGCGTCAATGCAAGCCTGGAATCCAGCTGGCCTCCTCCAGTCAGCTGGGTGCTGCGCCTACGGGCTGCAACATGCTTTTTGGTGGCGAGTTTGAGGTCTGACCATTTTCTCTTCACCTAAATGTAAAGAATTATGATATAAGCTAATTACTATTATATATGTAGGCTATACATATCACGGATGTATAAATTAAATATTCCAACCTCAGCTGGAGTTCAATTGTCCACGGCAGTGATTTCCTTCCACACTGCATTAGACTTCCTTCTATGCCACTTTTCAGGCTGCCAAATAGAACTAATTGGTTCAGATTCTATTTCTAGGTCGGAGAAATTTCTCTTCTTGGCCGTATTACGCTTCTCCATGTCGTAAACTCTAGGGGCGAGGCCTCTAAACCGAGAATATATAGGGGCGTGATATTTAAATGACGATTGTTTTACAGTTTTTCCCAATCGTTTAAACACGTTTCCTGAAACTATAGCTCAATTTCTCAAAACTCTAAACACAAAACTGAAAACAGTTAACCATTTTGGCAAAACTCCAACAATCTCTTGCAAAATG
Organism: Anguilla pacifica; assembly: GCA_039654925.1. Classification (NCBI taxonomy): domain Eukaryota; kingdom Metazoa; phylum Chordata; class Actinopteri; order Anguilliformes; family Anguillidae; genus Anguilla; species Anguilla pacifica. The sequence goes on from CM077298.1 coordinate 1,972,522, forward strand.
AAACACTGCACTCAAAACCATGTTATCTCTTCTCAAAACTGATTCTTCAAACCAAAACGATACACACAGCTATCATATGAATATCTCTTACAGAGCATCAATTAATCACTGGTGTGATAAATTTTGGCTTCATGAGGCCATGTTACATATTCAAATGTATACAACTGTGTAGAAATTGTTTCCTTTTTCTCCTTTTTTAAGGTTTAAGGTTTTTTTGTCCCAAAATAGGTTGCAATTTTATGGTACATACAGTATAAAGACTGTTGCCATATTGTAATGCAATTCTGTGAATATATCATATACAGTTTTTCTCAATTGTTTAAACACGTTTTCTGAAACTATAGCTCAGTTTCTCAAAACTCTACACACAAAGCACAGCAACAGTTAACCTTTTGCCAAAACTACACAAATCTCTTGAAAAATGCATTCATGCATTCAAAACCATGTTCTCTCTTCTCAAAACTGACTTTTTCCATCAAAATGATTCACACAGGCCTCATATGAATAGGTCTTATTGAGCATTGATTTCACAGTGGTGCGATAAATTTAAAAACACAACCATCAAAATACAGTATATATGTTCTGGCCTCATGAGGTCATGTTACATATTCAAGTGTATAAAATCGTGTAAAAATTGCTTATTTTTTATCCTTTTTTGAAGTTTTAGTTTTCTTTTCAAGGGGTCCCAAAATAGGCTGCAACTTTATAGTAAATATAAATACTGTTGCCATGATACAATACAGTAAATATATCATCATATAAATAGTGCATTTGCTAGGTAAACCTAATTCTAATTCAGTACAGTACAGCAAAGTGTGTGAACCGTTATCACTTTGAGTGTTGTTGTTATTGTGTATGATACAATGCACATTTTACTGCATTGTCCTGCCAATGAGGTCCAGTTGGGCTGCACTCACAACCCAGGTTCCATCATGAGTCATACTGAACATTGTTAGAAGTGTTTTTCCTTTTTCCTTATCAGTGAATTATGAGTTTTGCCAAAATATATAACATTTGTGTCTTCTCAAAACGAGAACATGCTTAGACTGTGTCAGTCTGGACAATGGATGTAATGATCTGTTGTCATATATAAAATCAAAAAGGTAACAAAGCAAATCTTTATTTGTTACTGTAAAATAAATCTTTGTTCAGCAGACTGAAAAAATAAAAATCGTAGTTTGTAGGCCAGCTGTAAAAAACAAAAAAAAACAAATATGTGATCAACCAAAGTTGCACGTATTTCATTTGAAATATTAGCTCATCTCCCTCTTCTTCGTCCACCTGGTCCACCTCATACACATACACCTCCTCCTCTACCCCTACCTCTACCTCTCTGTGCTGCGTGTTGCCCCATTGTTTTCCAAAACAATAGAGGTCACCGGAGGTCTCTTTTATGCTCTGACAGATAATTGAAAAGTTTAGCCAATTGAGTTTGAGCAGGTGTGGCGTGAGTAGAATTGCTATTTAAGTGAAAACAAAGGAATTATGCTTAGAGTTTTGCAGAAATAGTCTTTGTTGTTGACACATGAGCTTCAAGTTTTCACCATCGTGTGCATAGTTCCAGTTTTAGTGTGTAAACATTTGAGAAAAACTGTAAATATTGCATTGACTCAATCATTGTATCAGAATAGGATACAATGCACATTTGTCTATCCAATGAGCTCCAATTGGTCTAATCCTACGGTCTCTGGGCTAAACTCACAACCCAGCCCCCCAGAGTCATACTGTAAACTTATAGTTGATACTGCAACATTGTTAGAGTTGTGAGAATACACAAATGTTACCTATTTTGGCAAAGCTCATACAGTAATTGCACTGATAAGTAAAATGAAAAACACTACAGTAAGAAAATGTTTAGACTGTCTTTCTGGGGATGTAATGATGAAATCAGTGCACAAATACAAAAAGGTAACAAAGCAAATATTTACTAGCCAACACCATGTTGAGTTTTGGTGGTCTCTTGCTCATCTGTAAATTTCCGGCCTCTGCCACCTCTTGCTGGTCATCTTTCTATTCTGTGAAAAGTATATACAGTATAGGCTACACATATTTCATAAATGTAAGACAAAACAACATTACACTATACATTTCTCTAAGCACTGTAGATATCCATAGAAACCATGAAGTTACATTACTGTAATTACTGTAGAGAGTATAGAAGACTACTGAAGTGGTTACTTACCTATTCTTATCTCTAAATGCCCGGATAGCTGAGGCTACCGTGAAGCGGCTCAAATTCGGCTGGACTGGACCAGCTTTGGTCATTGTTAGGCCATGATTGTGTACATGGTCAACCAAAGTTGCATGGATTTCATTAGAAATATTGGCTCGCCTTTGCCTTTGCCTTTCCCTTCCTCCTCTTCATGCTCTCACTCTTCCTCTTCCTCTCTGTTCTCCATGCTGCTCCATTTTTTCCCCCAACACAGTAGAGGTCACCTGAGGTCACCTTTTATGCTCTGACACATGATTGAAGTGTTTTGCCAATTGAGTTTGAACAGGTGAGAAGTGAGTGAGACCAATTGGTAATTAGGGTGTGACATTTTGAAGGCCAGTGTTTTCCAGGAGAACAAAGTGTGCTAAATGATGAGATTTGTGCTTACAGTTTTGCAAACATGTGATTTAGAATTGCTATTTGAGTGAAAACAATGGAATTGTGCTTAGAGTTTAGAAATCTGGAGTCTTGCTGTTGATACATGAGCTTCAAGTTTTCAGAATTGTGTGCACAGTTCCATTTTTTGTGTGTGTACAATGGAGAAAAACTGTAAGCCGCCACATTTATCAACGCCCGATCATTCTTACGCTGTGATTGGCCAGATACGAACATTTCATGAATCACACGTGAACCATGTCGTAAGATGATTTCTGCGCTCGGATCTGTGCTGGTTTCTACGTTAGATTGATAAATGAGGGCCATAGACTGCATTATGACATACCATCTACACTTGGCCCTGTGTTTTTTAATCTTACCATTTTAATCTTACCATTTCATTTAAACTTTGTGCCACATCAAAGTACCTCTAATTGCCTCATGCAACACATTTAAATGAATGTACATAACTGCTGGTGAATACCTACAGGAAGCATATTCCTCCAGAAAACATATGTTTATACTTGCTTGTCAACTTCATTTTACTAAATGTACAAGTTCTTTTACATTTGCTACTTACAATACATACTGCATGTAAAATATATATTGTACATACATACATAGAAAACCTCTTTATCCCCATGGGGACATTTCCCTCGCATCATGGTACATTCACATTTACGAACAGACATTTGTTACGGTTCACTTGTATTATGGCCCATTTATTTGTCATGTGTTCGTTTATTATTGTGATGCAGCACACCTCTTCATGTGTTTATTTCACATTGATATAGCACATCTCTTCATGTGTTTCTCACACTGGTACAGCACATCTCTTTGTGTGTTTATTTTACACTGATACAGAACATCTCTTCATGTGTTTATTTGACACTCAGACACAGCACACCTTCATGTTTTTAGTTCACACTGATACAGCACACCTCTTCATGTTTTTAGTTCACACTGATACAGCATACCTCTTCATGTGTTTATTTCATTCTGATACAGCACACCTCTTCATGTGTTTATTTCACACTGATACAGCACACCTCTTCATGTGTTTATTTCAGTCTCTCCTGCGCACTCTGATGAAGCTGAAGAAGAACGAAAAGCTGAAACTGTTTCAGAGCCATCTGAGTCAGGATTGTCCAGAATGCATAAAGAGTCTGTCTGAAGATCCTTCTGTAGCGGTTAAGTTCATGAAGATGAAGGAATTGTTCAAAAGTCATCGAATTGATGATTACCCAGAATGCACTGAGGGACAGCAGGAGGATCCTGAGGCCCTGTACATAGTTGAAAAGATGCTGGAGACCTGTGGCAGTGAGAGGTCTCTGAAGATCACACTCCACATCCTGAGGAACATGAAGCAGAAGGATCTTGCTGATTCACTGTAAAGAGATGAGCGCAGGAAGAGTTTTCTCTCATTGCTACTGTGTGTCCATTAGAATTCTGAAATTAGTTTACATAGCAAATCTAACAGTGATCAATGTTCTGATTTACAGCATCTACACTTTCATAATACTGTTTTAAATTGACAGTATTACATACTGTATATCAAAGGCCACAAAATAACATTTATTTGTTTTACATTTAAATGTATTAAAATATTGCCTCAAGCAGTGATTACAATGACAAGCAAATGAACAAGATTAAATGTCCTTGAGGGGGTTTAAAGGCAAAATCTTGTGCTCAAATACCAATAACTAGACCACTGTCCCATCAGACCGTCTGCCGAGTTTGTATCCAGGGATCAAACTCAGCAATCAGCATAAATGTATTATATTATGAGGGCCTCCAGGTGTCTCACGCTGTAAAGAAGCTTGTTACAAAAGCAAAAGCATGGCCCTGCAACGGGGTGTTCAAGTCCTACTTGTGCACCTGCAGATGCGCAAACTGAGAATATGATGACCTTTTTATCCTCTGACAATGTGGGTAGCACATAATTTGTGCTGCGTCTGCAGTGTGGAAAATAGCTAAATATCTGCCTTCTCCTCCTGACATCAAGCGGGAGATCCACGAATTCAGTTGGGAAAAATCTGCATTGGTCGTGCTAAATGCCAAAGAGAAGTATTTGTTGTTCATAATTTTATTAACAGAAGCAGGATGAAATAAGCTACAAATTGTGTTTTGGCATTCTGATCAAAAAGTATTTCTGCCACACAGACTATATGATGATAGAAAAAATAATAGATAACCCTAGAAGCAATTTCTGTTTTATTTTCTCATGTGCAAGCTACAGTGGGGTAGGCAGAAACAAATTATTGGGCTGGCCTGTGAAAAAGTGTAGAGGCCGACTATCTAGAGTTTTTCGGAATAAATTTTCCGCATGTGCTAGGCCCCGCTCCAGCGCTCCTTGGAGCTAATTCTAGATATGAATTTTTAATGCAAATAAATCAAACATTTTTTGCATATGCTGCCTCTTGTAGCCTATTTCCCTTTTCCGCTTTTAAACTTGTTTGGCCAACACTTTCACTCGAGATTTCATTGTTTTCTCAATGTAGCCTTGATCTTTACTGTATGAAGACATTTTGTTATTCTATGAGTAGTATTATTGATGGAAATTTTACAGGTCATAGAACAAGAATGAATGTGCATGTTTTGAATATGAAGGGATTTAATAGTAAACATGTTATGAATTTAAAAACAGGGATAATAACATTTCATCTGGGCTAGTGGAAATCCGTAAGAGTCTCCCCATGTATCAGACAGCAATTTTAGTGACTACATTGTAGTAATATTGCCACGATGGCCATGAAAAATGTAGCTGTACAATTCTAGTTTACCATTGACGGCTTGTTGTAGAGGACTGTTGTGATACTTTGTACAGTATCACAAACTATTTTGGAATGCACTTCTTTATACAGATGACAATACGGCAGTACTAGTAGCCTTTTTTACTGTGCACAGTACCATTTATTTATTTTTGATGTCATAGTTTTAATTGGCCACAGAACGATGATGATGCAGCAGAAAGCAAATCAAATGCATTATCTTAACAAATCTAACGAGAGAGTAATATCTTGTTTTCAACTTTTCACCCAAAGTGCTTTCTCTTTGAATCTCACAATGCTACCATTGGCTGTGTAAATATTATCTCATAAAAAACACGTTTTCAACGTACAAAAATGCCAAGTTACTCAAAAGTATTGATATCAAAATGACGCCAAGTTACGGTACTACAAACAATATAGGCTATCTTGCCTCACCGAAATTACATAAGATGCATTTCAAAGCAATGCTACCCAATATTTCCTCAATTCTTTCAAGTCACTTGGCCCTGTGTTTTGTAATCTTACCATTTTACAATGTCATGCAAACTTTGTGTCAGATCAAAGTGTCAAATATTTCGAATTGCCTCATGGAACACATTGAAATTCATGTGGAAAACTGCTGGTCCCGCCCCGCGCGGGACCCGTGAATAGTTAAGCTTAACTGCCCTTAACTTTTCCCGTTCATTCTCAACGGTAGTCCTTAACACTACGGATGTAATATATTTTCGGCCGCACGTTGATTTCGCGGCGCTGTTCCGTCCCAGATGAAGGAACGACATTTTCGTCTCTGCCCTTAACTTTCCCCATTCATTCTCAATGGTAGTTCTTAACGTTGCGGGTGTAATATAGTTTTGGCCACACGCTGCCGTGGCGCTGTTCCGTCCTGAATTAATGAATGGCACCGTATAAACAAATAAATTCGAATATTAAATACACGCGAGGCGTTTTGCGGTTATTTTGTGGTACCTACGCTTCGCTAAATCTTAATAATTTTATTACAAACAGGTTCCTATTTTATATTGATGTCATCGAGGTATTCTGTCATTATTTCAGCTAAAAGATCAGTAGTTCATTTTTCCTATTTGACTTCATTAATGGTTTTCACGTCCCGTACCGCTTGTCCGTACATAATAACACTTCTAAGTGAGAATATTGCAGGTAAATGGGACATGTGTATATGTGCACGTTTGTGTCTCAATACATCAGCTATTATTAACATGGCCCTGCAATCATATGCGGGTTTAGTTTACAATATGTTTCATTTCCCCCTCACTATATTATTGCTGGTATCATCATCATTACTGGTATTGCCCCCTTTACATGTGCCTTGTGTAACACGTCACGGTCTAGACATACATTTTTTTTAATTATTATTACTTATTACACTATTGCTGTCAAGGCAATAAGTAATGCCACCTCTAATTGTTCATTGTCAGTACTGTCATTCAGCCATCTTAACAAACGCTTTCCTATCTATATGTTTCTATACTTACCATTATTATTATTATTATTATTATTATTATTATTATTATTATTATTATTATTATTATTATTAGTCAGTTTAACTATTCAATATAGAACAGGACACAGTACAAATATTGCTGCCTCCACCTTCAGACAATACAGAATTTGTGTAATGCAATTCATATTAACTACCCCTCCCACCCTATCCCCTGGATTGACAGCACACAAAAAAGGGAGATCAGTGGAAAATCATTATAATAACAATAATAATTTTCATGTTGAGAATTTTATAATACTGGGTGATAGAGCTACACAAGGTTGTGTATCAAAATGGCAAAACATAAGGTCAAGGGCATAAAGAACCTACCATTTATACATCATCATGATGTACAGTTCCCATTAAAATACAAACCCTCCCAAAATTTTACTGTCCAGGTCTCTGTTTTAGAGTTAATGTTATTTCATTATAGCGAGAATTCTTTGGTCATCAACTGTATAGGTCCACCTTGGCCTACCAGGCCCTTTATGATTACTGAGCTCACCAGTGCTCTCGGTCTTAATGATGTTCCAAGCGGTTGACTTTGGTAAGCTTAAGGTTTGGCCTGTGTCTCTGACTGTTTTTTCATATATCCCAGCCTCATAATGGCTTCCTTCCATTGGCATACCTTATAATTGTACTGAACAAGCAATTGAACACACCTGACTAATCAGAAACACGTGAAACCATTTGTCCTGAACATTATGGCACCCTGAAAATATGTATGTACATCCCCAATTCTAAAAAAGTCAAGACGGTAAATTAAATGCAAATAAAACAGAAAGCAGTACTTTTTAAATTTGCTTTGACTTGAAAAATATTGCCCAAATTTAATAAGCGTTATTAAAAGAAATGGTGATGTTACACAGTGGTAAACACTCGACTGTCCCAACTTTTTTGGAGCGTGTTGCAGTCAACAGATTTGAAATGAGTGTATATTTTCAAAAAACAATTAAATTAAAGGTAAGACATCAAATAATGTGCTGTTGTAGTGTTTGAAATATAGTACAGGGTAAATAAAATTTACAATATTTAACATTATCACTCCCTTTTGTTTTTATTAGCATTTTCCGTACTGTCTCAGCTTTTTTGGAATTGGGGTTGTATGTATGTATAGAGAGTGCTGTTATTTCTAGAGGGTGAAATCAAAATGTATTAAAATAACCTTTCATAAGAGCTGAGAGCTGATAGCTGCACTTTAACCACATGTGAATTGATTACAAATCTAAAATTATGAAGTACAGAACCAAGTAAAGAAAATACGGCTTTGTCCCTAACGTTATGGAGCTCACTGTATATAAAAATATAATTTCTGCTTCAGAAGTGGCCCATGAAGTACTAGGCAAAAGCAGACCAATGCCAGTACTTCTCTTAACACCCAAGCTCCGAGGAGCTTCAGGAGACCCAGCAGCCGTGGCAGCATGTGACTGCAGGGAGTCCGACTGCATGTGTGCCAGTTGTCACCTTGCAGCCTTGGTAAATCCACTTGCTCCAGTCCCAGCCCCAATCCCATTTCATGCTTGTGCATATCAACCCTGCTAATACTGTTATGAACAAAATATAGCTTTACATTTATACTTGGCTGTTGTTGTGATTATGTGTTTATTAAGAATGGTAATATGTAATGTTGTAATCCTATTTGTACTGTTGCAATAATTGATCTGAGGTAAATACTTTGATAACTTTATATGTATTGATTTGGCAGAAAAGATTTCCTGATCCTCTCCATAATAAAATGGAGGTGGAGAACAAATATCATGTTAATATCAAACCTAAAAAAGAAGAAGCGATATCTGAGACACTTCCGTGAAAAACAAATCAATTATAAACAATTATTTATTTGCCCATGGGTGGATTCGAACCATGGATTCCATGTCACGCGTTACACCTATACACGGCTGGCCTCTGCGCGCCACAGGCAGATTCGCTGTTTAAACTGGAAATGTTTCAGAGTAAAAAGGTATGGGTATTTTGCGTGTGTATGCAAGTTTTTGATTGGGTCGTGAGGATGAGGATTTGGCTGATGTCGGTAAAATGTCCAATGGGGAGACATGTTGTTAGTGGGATAGGAGGCAGGAAAAATAAGAATGAGAAGAAGAAGAAGAAGAAGAAGAAGAAAGGGAAGAAGAAGAAGGAGAAAACGCAAAATCCACTTAGTTTGAGGCTTTATTGTGTGGACATGTGAAGTTGTTTATGAAATCTGTCTGTTGAAATGGGGTCAGAATGTACAGAATTTAATGTTTTTAAGGGCTGAGTGTCTGTGGCCGTTGTGGTTATTTCTGTGGGGAACCCTGAAAAGTGCCAAACTCTCGGTGCTGTATAGGTATGGGGCATGCCCCCGCCAAGGCGTAACTTGGTGGGATGGCATACCTGCCATCCCAATGATCAATAAACAGCACAAAAGTCAGACCAATATCTGTGTTTATAGAACGCAGTGTATTTTTTCTCCTGCACTGTGGCTTCTTTATCTGTGTAAAAAACGCAGAAACCGAATGTTAATGTGATCTCTGAACCTGAGATAAAATACTGCGACCTCTGAACCTGGGATAAAATACTGCGACCTCTGAACCTGGGATAAAATATTGTGACCTCTGAACCTGGGATAAAATATTGTGACCTCTGAACCTGGGATAAAATATCGTGACCTCTGAACCTGGGATAAAATATTGTGACCTCTGAACCTGGGATAAAATACTGTGACCTCTGAACCTGGGATAAAATATCGTGACCTCTGAACCTGGGATAAAATATTGCGACCTCTGAACCTGGGATAAAATATTGTGACCTCTGGGATAAAATATTGTGACAAATAGAGGTCTGCCAGGTGAGAGGTGGCTGCGCCACCTGTAGTAGAGCGGCTAGGCTAACTCACTGGCAGATTATATATATAATTATAATTATAATTATATATATATATATTCATTTGATGCATTTGCCTCTACGGCAGAGGTTCTGCCAGCCAGAGGGAAATAGGCTACTTGCAGGGTTCTGACAGTAGGAGGCAGCAGAGTGTAACTTTTTCTCTATGTTTTTTCCTCAGAGACAGCTTCCATCATTCTGCATTGATAAATTGTACTTGATGTCACACTGCGTTGTATTTCGGGGTGACTGGCCAACTTTAGAGGAACACTTAGCTCTGTGGCTTTGAGATATCATTCGTACGCTATTTGGGAAAAATAAAGCCCCAGCTAATAGTGGTCTAGCATCAAGTACCATACTTTAGGATAGTGGTCAGCGTAGTCGCCATTCAAGTATTTTTATGCAGGGTTCGTACGGTCATGAAAAACCTGGAAAAGTCATTGAAATTTAAAATGCAATTTCCAGGCCCTGGAAAAGTTATGGAAAATAATATTTTTTGAAAAGTTTTAGAAAAGTAATGGAAATATAGCTAAAGTCGCATCAAATATAATTACTAATTAATCAAATCATAAAAATAGTATGTATAGTAATATAACGTAAATTGGCACGTAACTTTCGCGGTATTTTGGTGGTGTGAGAAGTTAATTCGGTCTGGCTCAGTCTGTTTACAGGCACGCCCAACAGGCACGCTTCTGCTAATGTAGCAGTTAGTGAACGCCGGCCCTACTGTGCCGACAATATTCCAGGGAAGTGCAGCTTCAATAATATATCGAAATTGACTTTTTTAGGCTAGGCCTACTTGGTAGCACTGGTGCTCCCAACTTCAAAAAATTAGGAGCACCCACCAAAATGTAAGGAGCACCAACAATATATGCAATAGATTTTTTATTGATAAAAAACGACAATATAACAGTACGGTTTACAAGTAACAGTTAAACTGTCACGCCTAAAATGTGTCGACTCTTCAAGGAATTGCGTGTTATGCATTCAAACGACAAAGCGCTTCTCGTCACATTAATACCGCTAATTAAATCAACCGCCAGTAAACTGCATCGGAGAAATTATCTGTTTCAACCGGGTCGCTACACAAAACACTACGTTAACGTTTCAAAAAAATGCCGTAATCGTTCGCTTCAACTTTTCAGCTTTCGATAACGCTAATAAATTGAACATAAATTTTTGTCTTCAGGTAACATTAGTTAACGCGTTAGCTCTCTGTGTCGCGTGACAGTGGAGTGCAGCGAAAGGGAGTGATTGAAGGCTAATATTAACCTATTTAAAATCAGCATTAAAGGTAAGAATGTCAAGCTCACGATTGGTTAGAAGGGTCACCGTCAGCTCACACGGCACATACTGAGTGTACTAACTAGCGAATGTACAGAGAAAGAGACGTTCGACTGGAAAAATAAATTAAAAAGGTCGCACCAGAACAATTATTTGCACTCGCACAAATTCTTCCAATTATATTTCGAGGTCGCACAGATTAAATTTCGGGAGCATATGCGACCAAAATGGTCGCAATTTCGAGCCCTGTTTGAGACATTGACAAAACTGTTAAACTATTCGAATTCAAATATGAGAGAATGTATCTAAGTGTGTCTGTCTGGTGTTTATTTGTTTTAGAGAGGCACCATATGTTTCAGATGCAGACCTAATTTTTGAATCGTCCCGCTGAGAAAATCATTTGTTTTGGTCATGGAAATTCAGTTGAAGGTTGTGGAGAAGTCATGGAAAAGTAATTGAAAATCATTGGTGAAAAAGTGTATGAAACCTGTTTATGGATCCAATCCCTAACTCTCTTGTCATATTATAAGTCTGCAATGTAAAACCCGTGTAAGACCCTGGTCAATCCCGTTTTGCCGATTTTTCATAAAACAGTTAATTTTTCATGTTCAGTGTCAGAAATGCTTCAGCTATAATCTAATAGCAACATATAAATCGTTAACTTGCCAGAAAATAACAGCGGTTTTCTTTAATATGATTCCAAAAATTAGCTTCCCTCTTCCATGTAGCTAGTCACTCTTGTTGGAGGGATAGCTACACATCATCACACACTGGCAGTAGTTGGGAACACGGAATCGAAAAAGTGCGTTCTCCTTTTCACCATAATGAAAAAAATACCCATTTGTGTTAATTCAATCAAAAACGATTATAGTGCGAGTGACAGTGACACTGATGCTCGTGTCAGCAAGAAATTCAATTTCAAGGATGGAGTGTATGTAATTCTGTGTGAGGGATGTGTTGCACACTGTGCTAAAGGCGTGTATCACTGTGTGAGGTGTGTAACATACTGATGGTGTAATATACTGATAGGTGTAAACACTATGATACTGTATTTATGAAATACTGTGAAAACTGAGGGCCTTAATATTTTTATTGATAGTTTCTTCTTAAAATCTGTTATTGAAAGGGAAATTTTAATCTTATTTTAAACAATTATTTATCATATTTCTTTTCAGATGAATCCATAAAAAGAGCCCAGCAGGCACTGAAAACTCATCTGAAGAGGAAGTTTGAATGCACATTTGAAGGTTTAGCGAAACAGAGCAACCCAACTCTTCTGAATGAGATCTATACAGAGCTCTACATCACAGAGGGGGGAAGTGGGGGGGTCAATAATGAACCCGAGGTCAGACAGATTGAGACATCCAAGAGACAAACTACACAAGAGACTGCAATCCTCTGCAATGACATCTTTAAGCCTTTACCTGGACAAAAGAAACCCATCAGAACTGTGCTTACAAAGGGCATCGCTGGCATTGGGAAAACCTTCTCTGTGCAGAATTTCATTCTGGACTGGGCAGAAGGGAAAGCCAATCAGGACGTTGATTTCATCTTCACTCTTCCTTTCCGAGATCTGAATTTGAAGAAGGAAAGAGCATTCAGTGTGATGCAACTTCTGCAGCACTACTTTCAACTGAAAGAGATCAAAAGTGTTGAGGATGATGAAGTCAAAGTGGTGTTTATCTTTGATGGTCTGGATGAGTGTCGACTTCCTCTACATTTCCAAAGCAATAAGTTCTGCTGTGATATAACAGAGTCATCATCAGTGGATGTGCTGCTGACCAACCTCATTAAAGGGAATCTGCTTCCCTCTGCTCTCCTCTGGATCACCTCCCGACCAGCAGCAGCCAATCAAATCCCTTCTGAGTGCGTCCACCAGGTGACAGAAGTACGAGGGTTCAATGACCCAGAGAAGGAGGAGTACTTCAGGAAGAGAATTAGAGATCAGAACCAGGCCAGTAGAATTTTCTCACACATAAAGTCATCCAGGAGTCTCTACATCATGTGTCACATACCAGTCTTCTGCTGGATTTCTGCTACTGTTCTGGAGACAATGTTAGTTAAAGTAGAGAGTGGTGATCTGCCCAAAACTCTGACTGAAATGTACACACACTTTCTGCTCATTCAAACTAATGTGAAGAATCAGAAGTATCATGGCGCTGATGAGACAGACCGAAAGAAGATGTCAGCATCGGATACAGAAATCATCCTGAAACTGGGGCAGCTGGCTTTTCGACAGCTGGAAAAGGGCAATCTGATATTCTATAAAGAGGACCTGAGAGAGAGTAGCATTGATGTTAGTGAAGCTTCAGTGTACTCTGGGGTGTGCACAGAGATCTTTAAAGAGGAGTGTGGGTTGTACCAGGAGAAGGTCTACTGCTTTGTGCATCTGAGCATTCAGGAGTATCTGGCTGCCTTGTTTGTGTTTCATTCATGTGTAAATGAGAACAGAAATGTACTCAGAGCAGAAGAATCAAAACCTCACAGTGACAGAGTGCAGCTGTCTGAGTTACACAGGAGTGCAGTGGATCAGGCCTTAGAGAGTAAGAATGGACACCTGGACCTTTTCCTCCAGTTCCTTCTTGGCCTCTCTCTGGAGTCCATTCAGTCTCTCTTAGGAAGACTACTGACACAGACTGGAAATAGATCAACTGTACCAGACCAACAGACACAGACAGGAAGCAGATCACCTGTACCAGACCTACAGGCACAGACTGAAAGCAGATCACAGTGCATTGAGAAAACAGTCCAGTACATTAAGGAGATGATCAGAGGGGAGTCTTCAGCAGAGAGGACCATCAATCTGTTTCACTGTCTCAGGGAACTGAATGGCAACTCTCTAGCGGAGGAAATCCAGAATTCCCTGAGATCAGGAAAACTTTCTGCTAAAGAGCTGGAACCAGATCAATGTTCAGCTCTAGCCTTTGAATTACTGACGTCAGAGGAGATCCTGGATGAGTTTGACTTGAAGACCTACAACACATCAGCAGCAGGCCATCAGAGACTGCTACCAGTAGTCAGGAACTGCAGGAAGGCCATGTGAGTATTATGTCATTAATAATGTAGATGATTGGCAGTATTTTCCCACCTTGTATTTCTAGTGAGAATAAAGTGCAATAAAATTGCCGGAGAAGAGAAACTTTGGTTAAAAAGAAAAAAAGATTTATGAATTAAGATGTTTTAACTAGTCCTCTATCCAGAACATAGGCAGCATGAAATGCAAAACCTCATCACGTATCAAATATTTGATTTAATGAACTATAACTATTTACTAATTTAATACATTTTCTCATTATTTGCAAAGATAGCCATTGTGTAATAAGTAAGGCGTTCATTGATAGGCAGAGTAATCTGATGGATCAACCTTTGTCAGAACATACAATTCAAGCAGATTAAAATGAATAAATGCTATATTAAAGTTCGAAGATCTCAGTTTCGTTCTCTTTGGCGGTACCAATGACGAGAAGCGGTAATTGCTGGTGTGTTTTTCGACCAGACTTCCCAACTTCCTAACAGTGTCGCCTGTGTGACGTCAGTCATTTGGCACCTTGGCCACGGTAACTGTAAAACTTACTATCGACTGAATAAAAAATGGTTGTTATAAAAGTAACGTTATGTACATACTCATTCATTATCTAACATTAGGCTAACGTAAGCTGTATTTACACTGCTGAGCCGGGTTAAAATGCTGTAGCAGACCTGGGGTAGAATTAGTGATGATCAATTTCCACAGACGTTCTTTATCCACCTTTTGCCCGGTATGAACATCTTTACACTGCAGAGAAGAATCCGCGGGATTCGCTGTGGCTCATGCAATTATGTATCTCGTGCATCATCATCGTGGATGGACGGAGTGTGGCACAGTGGGTAAGGAACTGGGCTTGTAACCAAAAGGTCGCAGGTTCGATTCCCGGGTAGGGCACTGCCGTTGTACCCTTGAGCAAGGTACTTAACCGAAATTGCTTCAGTATGTATCCAGCTGTATAAAATGGATACAATGTAAAATGCTATGTAAAAAAAAAAAAAAAAAAAAGTTGTGTAAGTCGCTCTGGATAAGAGCGTCTGCTAAATGCCTGTAATGTAATGTAATGTAATGGATGATTGTTGTGTGATATAACAACTGCCTTGCAAAATGGTGTTTCTGGTTTTGCTAGCTAAACTGTTCGAGAATAAAGCGGAGCTGGGTGTTAAATTAGCAATCAGAACAAGAAGAATAAAACAAAAACAAAGCATATTTAATCAAAAAAAGGGCATCAAGGCTGAAGGAACATATGAGGAAGCGTAATAAAACAATAACAACGCTAATCCATACTGCCGTATTGTTTTTAATTTAGTTTTCTCCGGCTTGACATCTTTCCACAGAAATCAGACCCGGCTCTGCTCCACATATGCCCCGGGGTTAATGCTCTGTGTTAAGACGGCTTTATTCCGATCATCATAAATTATATAAATGTATTGATGGCAACGTAAATAATGGTAACGTTAAGGCCAGTTCAGATCAATGATTCGCAACAAGACGAAACGGTCTTGATCTATCAGTTGCTTTCAGAGTCCTGGGCAGCATGGCCTCATAGCCGGTTCCTCCTTTATCAGGATGGCAGGGGGAGAACGAGGTGAAAGGCCAGGACTCCCAGTTCAGGATGGAGGGGGAGAGAATGAGGTGAAGGGTTTCTAGAAAGGCATAAAAAGACAAAGAGAAGAACACGCACATTCATAGACACACTTATAGGCTATAGGCTATATTTCAAACTTGTTGTTGTCCTTGGGAGGTTTGTGGCCTGGAGGGTCCCTGCTGCAAGGCTTAGGAATTTAGAGTGGCACTTAAGGTGGTACCATAATTTTAGTTATGCTAGAGAAAACGCTCCTCCCTTCAATTACAATTTAACTATTTTAAAGGAAAGTTGTCTTCAGTTATGCAGTCCAATGCTGGCTATAGTTGGGACCTTTCCACCCCTCAGATAGTGTTTACAATGAGCCCAGCCCATCTTATCAAGTGCATGTTTGAAATGAATGACACTTGAAGTACAGGATTTTTTTGTTTATTTTAAATAGTGGTATGATAAAAATTGACAGCGAAGAAGTAAATTCAAACAAAATCACTGTCTTTTTTCCTGTCCTCTGGTGCACAAGCGTAATGCCTGCCTAGCTGGAACAGTAGCGGCAGCAGCAGGATGGAGAGGCCGACTGGCGGCTGCCTCTGCCAGCTGTCTCCTGCTCCTGGCCAGACTGGGAATATTCTCCCTGCATTCTCACTGGCATATGAACAGAAAATAAACAGTTTTTGTTTAAATATTAACAGAATAATGAATCTAAACTATTCAGTTTCATCTTCATTGGTTTGTAGAGGCCCTCATAATGGTTGTAATTGTTTATAACATTGGGCAGAGAAAATTCTCCCCTTAGAATAACCAGCTCGATGAGGTATATCCATGTAAGAAATAGGGTTCATTTCTGCAGAAAGAGTCCGGAACCTACACACAACAAGATGGATAAGCCTGAACTGAAGAAAGCAGGGGCGGTCCCTGCTTTCATAAGCAAAAAGTGTTTTAACAATAACATACATAATTCTGATTGGTACATGGTTAATACACATGGTTAATACAAATCTCTTGTGAGATTTAACAAAATAAATGATTGGCTGTGTCTAGTCATATAGCATGAATACTGAATAAGCACACGGTGACCTCTTAGTCTTCAGCATTGCATAAACTAGCTTTATATCAGAACTAATAGTTTGGTCTTTTATCTGTTGGTTGCTTTCAGAGTCCTGGGCATCATGGCATCATAGCCGGTTCCTCCCTGGCAGGATGGCAGGGGGAGGATAAGGAGGAAGGCCAAGCTCACCAGTTTGGACTTCTAGAAATACATAAGAGACAGAGAGAAAGAAAAGACGGACACACACATAGACACATACACACACACACACACACACACATGCAATATTTTTAACTTCTTATTGTCCTTGGGGCCCTGCTGCAAGGTCTAGAAATTTAGTGTTGTACAGACTTCTAGTTATGCTAGAGAACACACACTTGCTCTTCAGACATGGTGACATGAGCATTTGGCTGTGTTTCCTAAAGGGAAAGAAATGGGGTGATCTGATAGGCAATAATGAAACCAAACCAAACCACACCCACAGAACCATTTATTCTTATTGAACCAGCTTCTTTTGCGACTGTGACTGTAGTGAGTTGTGCTAGTGCCTGGAGTCAAGAAATTACCGAAATACCCAAATTCACCAGCGCCTTACATTGCTGCTAGTGTTTGACAGTTGTGCTTTGACTGAGAAAATAGGGCCCAATTAAACATCTAATTTAATAACACAGGCTCAACTACATGATAAAAAACGATATTAGACAGTCCTGGAAATGAAGTAAAAGATAATCATGAAAGAAAATAATGAAAGACAAAACAAAACCATAGCTTGTCTCTCCCACATTAAGACTGATCAAAGCCAAAGACGCACAGCTGAGAAGAAGGACAAAGCTGAGATACAAGACCAAAGGCTCATGTCTGCTTAACAAGTCAACACTTGTTAAGTGTGTAAAGCCTGTATTCAATCAACCTTTGTCCTTAACTTGGACTTGGACTAGTAAATGCACTTCACACCTTTCTTCATAACCTCAGTTTGGGGAATTAGTTCTAGTTATGGCTGAACATGCCAAACTGTATGTGAATAAAATACAATCCTTGCTTTTAATTGTAGGTTTTAATAGTAAGAACAAATTTTGTTTAAATCCCAGCCATGTGTTTGAAAGAGGGGGTCCCCCTTCTCTTCCTGGTCCATGCATAATTAATTAATTAATAATTATAAAAGAATAAAAGAGAGACTTCTCTATACCCCTTTTTATATTTTAGTTTTAAGCTGTTTGATAGGATACAACTTCTTTCCTACGTTATGATTAAAATAATGCTGTTTGGTTTGAGAGAGATATGTTTGGTAATTAATTAAATGTTTGTGCTTCTGTGTTGAGAGACAGTCAGGCAGTAAATGCACCATGTTACAAGGCCAGTAGTACCACTCTGGTCTCTGCTTTATTCTGGTATAGGCTGACCTAGAATCTCCAGCATAGTGCCTGTAGACAGAGTGAAAATAGGAAGGTAGAGGAATTGTAGGATATAATGGACGCCAGAGTGAAGTCTTCTCAGAGAACTGTTAAATTAGCCTCAAACCCCAGTGCCTGATCTTGAGTTAATTCTGTGGCTTATCTCAGAGAATCCATAATAAGAGACGTTGTTTCCAGAGGTAGTTTGTAACTCTGTAGTGAGTGTTGCAACCATGGAAAGATGTTTTTCACACGCTACAAGCTTCAGCACCGCATTTTGTGAGCTTGTGTGGGCTACCGCTTCGCTGCTGAGCTGTTGTTGCTCCCATACCTTTCCACTTCACTATACCAGCTCTTGCAGTTGACTGGAGCAGCTCTAGCAGGAAAGACATTTGATGAACTGACTTGCCTCAGCCGGAGACTTGAAAAGGTGTTGTACATCATCCTGAGTGAGCTTGAGCGTGACTGGGTATATTAGGAATGTCTGGAGACCTTGATCACAGGTTACTGCCAGCAGAGAAGAGAAGGCTCTGTGCCGCTGTGTTGTGTAATCGCTGAAGTCTGGATAAAAACGAATGACTATCTCGTTAAACTTCACTGGTGATTTCCTGGCAGCTTGCAAAATATGCTGTTGACCTGTGTACCCCAGCAGATTAATAATAAATGTTCTAGGCCTGTCTGCTGTTTTTGATCAGCCGCCATAGAAACGGTGAGCCCTCATTACTTCTGTAGTCCTGTCAGACAGAGAGGGGAACCATTCTTCGAGGGAATTGGTAAGAAAACCAACCAGATGTGATCCTTCAGAATTCTCTGGTAGGTTAACAATGCGAAGGTTGCATCACCTGCTCCTATCCTCCAGCTCCGCCATTTTAGCCTCAAGCTGATCCTGTTTGGCCTTGTGCAGCGAGGCAGCGGTTTCTGCTAGTTTAACTTTGGCTTTCAAACCGGCAAATTCAGCCTGTAGCTCTTTCATGCTGAGCGAATATTGAGAGATTTCAGCTTGTATGGACCGGGTTTCATCCTTGATCCGGGAGAGCTGTCTCAAAATATTGTCTGTGTTTTTCTAAGACAGCCTCTACAATGACTGTTAGCATGATACAGGATTCCTTATTATGTCCCTTTCTGGGCGAGTCTTGCCTGAAAGAGTATTTGTTTTTGAAGAAATGGACATATTTTATATATTGGTCAACAGCACCAATAAACTGTACTGGGAGTGAACAGTTAAGTTAGCCATTTGTAATGAAAACAGTTAAATACAGAGGAGAGAGGGCAAGGAGCAAAATCACTAGGCAGATAAAGAAAAAGAACACACAAAGAACTTGTGATGCATACCCGCAATCCTCAAATGAAATGAATTAGGTACCAAGATAATTAGGGATATTTCACAAGTAATTTTGTGGAGCTTACCCCATTGCATTTGGATAGCGTGAATACTAGCAACATAAGCTGTCCCTGTTAACCGTTAACGGCATCGCCGTTCCTCTTGCTTGTCTAGCTCCCAATTCACTCCCATTCATTGTCAGGACCTTTCTGAAAGTAGTCTTTTTAAAACATAAACTAATTACAAGGGATAATAGATCAATAAAAGAGAGTACTAATGTCAAACAATCCCTGTGTCTGTAGTAATAGGTCACCGGTGAGAACTGGATACAGACTGTCTGATTGATATGGTAAAACATTGACCTGCATTGTAAAATGTTTCAGGCCTGTCACACATTGCAGTCTTCGTCTCCATTTCCTGCTATGAACTTCAATGAAATCCATACATTTACCCCACTCTCTTTCTAGGGGTGTGCAGAGACGTCATTATCTGTATCTGTATCTGTATCTGTTCAATCAACAAAATTATCTATCTTGTGTTGCAAAATGAATGGGCATTTTTTATCTAGTGGCAATGATATGAATCGATTTGAAGAAACATAATGGCTGACGCATAGAACTTATTTATTAAATGCTTTGCAGCGCAGTGGCTCAAGTTTGTTGGTGTGTGTAACTGGTGCCCCACTGCTCACTGCTTATTCCTGTATTTTAATGTATAAACACAATGTGCAGATGTTCCTCTGTCATATAGTACTGCACTGCTGCCCTGCTCTCCCTGGGAGTATTGGGGCTCCCCCACTCCCTGCCCACTGATCCCTTAGCAGTGTGCAGCACCAGGGGGTCCTGAGACAGTCTCAGCACAGGGGCTCTGCTGATCCCTTAGCCCATAGTGATAAATGACAAAGGGATTTTACAATTGTGCAACCTCATATTTGTACCTCAGTGAAACAGGAAATGGTGAAAGGCGGCTGAAAGAGTTCTGGGGGACTGAGATCAATTTTTTAAAAATCGAATTTCATTAGATGCCACTTTGTTTGGATTTATTTTAAATATTTTTTCGGCGTGCCAATAATTTTGACCCCTAAATTTTTGAGAAAATTACTATTTTCGTAAGTTTTTTATAAGAATTATGTTTTATTAAAGTGAAAGTAAGCAGTTTCTACAAATTTTTGAGCAGAAAATTAAAATCATTATGTTTCAATGTTTCTTTTATGCAATCATTTATGCTCATTTTAATGAAGAGTGCCAGTAATTCTTCTTTACTTGAAAATATGAACTCTTCTTTGCAGACTGAACAGCTGTGACCTCACAGTGAAGTCCTGTGATATTGTGGCCTCAGCTCTCCAGTCATCAAACTCAGCCCTGAAAGATCTGGACCTCAGCTACAATAACTTGGGAGATTCAGGAGTGGAGCTGCTCTGTGCTGGACTGATGAGTCCAAACTGTCAACTACAGAGACTGGACCTCAGCTACAATAAACTGGGAGATTCAGGAGTGAAGCTGCTCTGTGCTGGACTGATGAGTCCAAACTGTAAACTACAAAGACTGGGGTGAGTAGTGCTGTGTACTGTGTGACATTAACTAAATAGCATTACTGATTATGGCCAATGTAAGGGTTTGAATTTCGTCACAGGGAAGACTAATTTCCTGACTCCATTTATTTTCAAAACCTATAACCTGAATATTTGTGTGAATACAATTTTGCACCACAGATTATTATAAATATCACAGCATGACCTCTACATTATTATATTAAATAACATTTGAGTGACCCTAGCAGCCAGCTTAGAGGAGCTGCATATCCTGCTAGTGAAACTAACAATATGATCAGTGAGTACCCCAGTAAGAGTGTTACCCCAAAACTTTAAGTTATTGTCGCTACCCCAGTTCTCTGAAACACAGAGTGGAGAGATCCACGGATATGGAATGACATCCGGTCATCCAATTGCAGCAAGTCTGACTCTGACAGACAGTAGCGCATCCAGTGTTACAGGAGGCTACTGCCCACCTGGAAGAACATATAGGACACTGCAGTGCTACTGCTCTTCAGTGAACATATTCGCTTCTCGTGTGCAGCAAGCAGGGCAGTCTTGGTGGATCTCTCCACCGGGGTTACAACAGTAACCTAAAGTTTTTTTTCATCATCTCATGTTTGAGATCCGCCTATGGGGAGATATGGACAACTCCAAGATTGCCTTATGCTCACAGCTGAGATACTGTCAGGCCAGCAAGGAGTGCCTCCTCCCCTGAGGGGAGGGTGGTGTCTGGCACATCCCGTGTAGGGAAGTACTAAAGACATCCTACTGCCCAAAGCTATAGCCAGGGCCATGAACAATGTGAAGTAATAAAACCCATTGCAGATGAGGGGAGATGTGTGCACCTCACACAGATCTCACCCCCAGAACTGAGTGGGCTACCGGCCTCCTGGTGACGTTCAGGAGGTAGAACCTAGCAAAAGTATCTGGAGAAACCCAGCCTGCGGCTGAATAAATTTCCTGTAAGGAGACCCCACTGAATAGGGCTCACAATGCAGCCATACGACTCATAGCATGAGCCCTCAGGCCCAAGGGGGGTGTTATCCTGTTTGAATCATATGCCATAACAAGAGTTTCCACAAGCCAATGGGACAGCCGCTGCTTAGAGATACTTTTCCTTTGCAGGCAGAGGCCCAGGCCCTGGTCGCTCTTTCTAAAAGCCTTAGTCTTTGTCATATACGTGTGGAGAACACAGCATATGCAGCCTATGCTCCTCGTCAGAGGAGAAAGGTGGTGGGTGAAAAGTGGCAAGCTCCAACATCTCACATGTGAAAGGAGGGAAGCTTTTAGGCATTAAGGCTGGATTGAGCTTAAGAAAAAGCCTATGCGTCTTAGGGGAGAATATTGTGCACGAGAGATTCACTGAGAGCACATGGAGGTCACTGACTCACTTAGCTGAAGCTAGTGCAAGCAGCAACGCTGTCTGGAGAGACAACAATTTTAAATCTCATGTATAGGCTTAAATGGCCTTAGAGACAGAGTCTCCAGCTCCAGCGATAAATCCCAAGGGGAAATGAGCTTTTTAGCAACAGGCAGAGAACAATGAGCCCCCTTCATGAACCTGTGAATGAGGGGGTGCTGCCCCACTGCATGGTCTTTCAACCCAACATGACAAGCAGTGATAGCTGCCAGGTAGGCCTTAATGGTAGAAAAGGATTTCTCTTTAGCCATAAGGTTCTGTGAAAAGCACAGCACGTCAGAAACAGAGCTCTGGTAAGGCACTGACTGACGAGAGGCACACCATCTTTCTAACACCTGACACTTATTGTCATGAAGTGACCTGGTAGAGGGCGCTCTCGTGCTCTGGATGGTTGCAGCCACGCGAGGGGGAAGCCCTAATGCGTTGAGGTTATGCCTCTCACGGGCCAAGCCCATAGAGCTACAGGGGCAGGGGTGGTGTATTTCCCTGTTCACCTGAGACAGGAGGTCCGTGCATAGTGGGAGTGTGCATGGCTATACAGAAAGGAGAGGGATAATCACTGCAGTAACATTTCCACAATCTGGGGATGGAGACACCGTTCCCCGTACAGTGGGTTTCTCTTTCACAGCAGATCAGCGCTCGTGTTCAGAACTCCTGGAACATCAATCAATCAAATTTTATGTGTATGGCGTATTTCACAGCAATTGTCACAATACGCTTCACAGACAACCCTGGCCTAGACCCCCACCGGAGCAAGCCTAAAGCAACATGGGTCACATGTAACCACAGAAAGTGACGGCTGCTCCAGACCAACAGTCTGTGGGCTAGACCATGGAGCTGGAGGGAGCGCATGCCACCTTGGTGATTGACATATGCTACCGCAGTCATTATCGCAGCATACGAGCACATGATAACCCCTCAGACAGGGAAGAAAATATCTGAGAGCTCTCCATATAGTTAATAGCTAAAAGAAAATTGATTCACCATGTAACCCTCCTGAGACCCCCCACCCCAGAGAGGGATGTGTCTGTCCTTTTTTTCCGTATGAAAACGATCCTGAGAGGGGTTCCCTGAATGTAAAAGTCTGTGTTTTCCCAGTGACACAGAGTTACAGAGCGCTTGTGTGTCACTGTGAGACGGCGATGGAGATCGCACGCGGGGCTGAGGTGGAGGGATGAAATCCACCTCATAAAGCCCCTCATTCTTAACAGCCCCAGTGGCAAAACCTGAGAGGCTGGCACCATCAGCCCCTGTAGTCTAAGGCATGTGTGATACTGTACTCTCGAGCTGGGCTTGAACTGAGAGAGACATACTCTGAGAGAGAAAATTCAGTCCACTGATAGGCAAGCTCACGTGGATACAGAGTATAAATCCACTCCCAAGAATGTTACACTCCAGGATGGAGAGATTGCTCTGAAGCCAAGAGACATCAGATGCGTCAGAACTCACTGAGTGCCCTGCACAACTCTGGGTTTTGAATTGGCAATAATCAGCCAATCGTATGTATAAGTCAGTATTCTGAGCCTCATTAGTCTCAATGGAGCCAGACCCACCTCTACACAAATACAGAACACCCGTGGACTCAGGGAAAGGCCGAAGGGTGGAACTGTGTATTTGTAGCAAACACCGCGATGGGCAAAGCGGAGGAATTTTGTGTGAGGGGGATAAATGCTTACGTGGAAGAAGGCATCTTTCAGATTTATTGATGTCAAAGAGTGATGTTAAGTTAATCAATTAATTCTTAATACGAATGTTGATTGATGAATTTCTATAGATTAAACAGTTAAATTTCAATAAACCATTTCAATGAATAACCTAATGTTGGTGATTAGATTTCAAATTAAAGAGACGTTTCTAAAATGTTAAATTAGAGAGACACGGTTCCCTCGACTGGCGGCATTAATGAAACGTTATTGGTCCATTCCTGGAACATCAGTGCCAATCTGAGCACGTCTTCTCAGCTGCTGGTCTCACCTTCAGCAGACTGCACACCAGAGTGACCCCAAAGCACATAGACATGCTCATACTACTTAACAAAAATGCTTAAGTATTAAGTTAAGCATATTTTAAGTCATTCTTTTTATAGGCCATGGAGTAGATTTTAATCTAATCTGTTAATCATTATTAATCAATTTTTGGATGCCGACGATTGATTAAAAGAATTGCACAACATTTTCCAATCCTTCTGACATACTGAATGTGAAAGAGTGCTGTATGTTAACATTTTTTAATTATATTGCCTCAAATGTTTGTTTACCACTGAGATCCAAGATAGGAAGTTAAGAACCATCCTTCTCTGGGAGCTGAAAATAAGGAAAATAAAAACTATGTTGGGTTTGATCTCTGGGAATCACACATTTCCCCATGGGAGCGCTCTCTTGTGTTTGAGAGTAAATGACTGTTGAAATGGGGGTTTCACTCTGAACTGGAGTCTGTAGCCCTTGGCTATTATCAGTAGCCTTTGGCTACAGTAGCGCTGCAGTGTTCTATGTGCTCTTCCAGGAGGGCAGTAGCCTCCTTTAGCATTGGACGCGCTACTGTCTGTCAGAGCACGACGAGTGCAATTGGATGCCTCTATGGAGGTCTGGACCAGATGTCATTCCCTAGAGTTGGCTTTCAAACACAAGATGATGAAAGAGAAGTTTATTTATGGCACCAATGCAGTGGTTTGTTCAAGCAGAGATGCACACTTCAGTCAGTGTGTAAGTAAGCCACTTACTTTGGATGCGCTGTAAGAGAAAGAGTACTTTATCATAGGACAAAATATGAGAGTTGCCAGTAACCATGAATAGAAAGCTTTAACAGTATTAAGAGGCAATCATTGGGATGGCAGGTATGCCATCCCGCCAAGTTACGCCTTGGCGGGGGCATGCCCCATACCTATACAGCACCGAGAGTTTGGCACTTTTCAGGGTTCCCCACAGAAATAACCACAACAGCCACAGACACTCAGCCCTTAAAAACATTAAATTCTGTACATTCTGACCCCATTTCAACAGACAGAATTCATAAACAACTTCACATGTCCACACAATAAAGCCCCAAACTAAGGGGATTTTGCGTTTTCTCCTTCTTCTTCTTCTTCTCATTCTTCTTCTTCTTCTTCTCATTCTTATTTTTCCTGCCGCCTATCCCACTAATAACATGTCTGCCCATTGGACATTTTACCGACACCCGCCAAATCTTCACGTACACCACCCAATGAAAAACTCGCATACACACGCAAAATACCCATATCTATTTACTCTGAAACTTTTCCAGTACAAACAGCTAGTCCGTCGGTGGCCTAGTGGGTAAGGTTACAGTCTTGGGAACACAGGATCCTAGGTTCAAGCCCAGCTAGGAACGCGTTACTTTAACCTGCTTTTACCCTCACTAATACACACGCAAAATACCCATATCTTTTTACTCTGAAACTTTTCCAGTACAAACAGCTAGTCCGCCAGTGGTCTAGTGGATAAGGTTATAGTCTTGGGAACACAGGGTCGTCGGTTCAAGCCCAGCTAGGAACGCGTTTTGTTAACTTGCTTTTACCCTCACTAATAATTGTCTACTACTTCTCAATTATTGCTTTTGCACCATATCTACCAGCCGTTCCCCGACGTACCGTCTGCACGTTCAATTGTTAACCGGCTACAATATTGCAAAGCCATATGGATTCAACGGGAGCTCTTCTGTGCTTACTCGCCTGTGTTCTTCTTTAAAACCACGGACAGGTTTGTTAATGATATTTCACGCATTGCACAGCTATGTCATGGTGCTGCCCTAACAAAGTGACAGACTACTAAACCTCCGCTTTAAGGATCGAATCCCGCCTCGCCCTCAGGCAGATAATTCCCTCTTTTACACTAACGTTCTCTTAGGCTTATATTTGCTTTACCAAACTCACTCATGGCCACCTATATGCATTTCATGACGGCAAATGCATTCCTTTTATTAAAAAGTTACACCACTTCACCGCTGTGCCATTTCTACTAACTACATTTCTTCACTTGGCTACCGTACAAAACCTTCTTATCAGCAAACGCCACGTTTCTACATTCATGTTACCTCGCCCCCTTCTCTATCTAGCCACATACAAACAATTACTACGTATGTACGTTCTGCAACTCCCCATTAAAATATTACATTTAAAATTATGATTCACTCTCAATTATAACTACTAGTACTGAACATGAAAAAAACAGCGGTGCAATAGATTTCATATGTTACTTGACCCTACACTTTAACAGCTATCACTTTATAGCGACTGTTATATATACCGTTCGATAAGGAATATAAGCTCGCTCATGGTCACTCCATTTACTTCGCACTATACTCCGTGATCATGTCAACCTTCACCTACATGCCCATTCTGCTAAAAACATATTGTTTCAACTACGCAATTTCATAATTTCATCCTCATTTCTCTCAAACTGTTGTTATTTTCTCATATGCAAAGCCTGCTGGGACATATGCGTCTGCTCCTATTCTCCACTATCATGTTTTCCGGTTCTAGTTTAGCAAAACAGCGAAGAGGATTCCTACCTGCAGATAAGCCTATCAAAATTCCTTATAAACCTTACAAACACTAAAAGTGCATCTCCACGAAATAACAGACAACGGAGCAGGACAGAAGGCTACACAAGTTGCGACCTAGGGAGTTATAATTCTAGGGGCTTGCTGATTCTTTTGTCAGTCAAGGCTCGTTGGATGGACGTCAAATCCGTGAGTACATACACTGGCCATATTTCATCTGCGTTTCTCATACGTTTATGCTTACGCCACCGCACGCTTTCTGACAGCCACTGTTTCACATATATAGCAAACCCAAACTGCTGAACGGTACACGCTCATCAGACTGTACAAATTCACACAACGATGGCCATAATCCACAGTAGTTTCTTACAGGGTCACTTCGCATTTCTCACTCTCATAATAAAACGCTTTGCAAAAAGAAATGATATCTCATAAAAAACACGTTTTCAACGTACAAAAATGCCAAGTTACTCAAAAGTACTGATATCAAAATGACGCCAAGTTACGGTACTACAAACAATATAGGCTATCTTGCCTTACCGAAATGACATAAGATGTATTTCAAAGCAATGCTACCCAATGTTTCCTCAATTCTTTCAAGTCACTTGGCCCTGTGTTTTGTAATCTTACCATTTCACAATGTCATGCAAAGTTTGTGTCAGATCAAAGAGTCAAATATTTCGAATTGCCTCATAGAACACATTGAAATTAATGTACAAAACTGCTGCTGAGTAACTACAGGAAGCATCTTTCTCCAGAAAACATGTTTATACTTGCTTCTAAACTGAATTTGAGTACATGTGCAAGTTATTGTATATTTGCTACGTACAATAAATACTGCATGTACAATACATATTGTACATACATACATACATAGAGAACTTCTTTATCCCCATGGGGACATTTCCCTCCCAGCATGTTACATTCACATTTACGAACACACACTTATACCAAGAAACATACTATCATTCACGCAACAGAAAGGCTGGGCAGCGAAATACATACATACCAATACAAATTGGACATATACACGCCTATTCAATCAATCTTGACTGTGAGAGAGCCATCCACACATATGTTTGGCCTGTCCATGTAGTGCATGCTTATACACACAGGGCCAAGTGACTTGAAAGAATTGAGGAAACATTGGATAGCATTGGTTTGAAATACATCTTATGTCATTTCGGTAAGGCAAGATAGCCTATATTGTTTGTAGTACCGTAACTTGGCGTCATTTTGATATCAGTACTTTTGAGTAACTTGGCATTTTTGTACGTTGAAAACGTGTTTTTTATGAGATTTTATTTACAAGACATGGCAAGATGGACTGGACACTATGCTATAAGAGAGGAAAGGACATGCACCTGAAGAGATTGTAAGATAAAGAAAAGGAACACAAAGGAATTGTGATGCATACCAAAAATGCTTTTTATGTTAGGACTTTGGATAATGAAGTAAATTGTTTGAGCTTCCCTTAAATGCTATCCAGAGAACATCATCCACAATCCGCACAAGTTTACATTTAACAAAATGAAATCTGACCTTACCAAAACTCTAGTACCTACCGCCATCCCCAGGAGACACTCCCCCCCCCCTTCTACAGGGACAGGGGTGCTGCATGGTAATTATACTGACAGTAAATAAGGGAATTTGTGCTACTGGTGTGCCCTAATGATTGAATATATCATTCCTGTATGTGTCGCATGTCCTCCTGCAAGGGTTTACAGTGATGGTCCTTCTAAGGACTGTTTTATATTTCTGTGTAGTCTGCATAGTTCGCATGATTTGCATTGTGTGCGACATTTGTAAACGGGCATTTATATGGCATGTTGTACAGGTACAGGTTGTGATTTTCCACCCACTTACAGATATCTTCAATTCCATATCTTTCATATCCTTTAATAAACTTTTATCACATCCCTACTGTATGCTACAGAAATGAGGCACAGATGAGGCAGACAGTGCTGGCAATATGCCCATAAAGGACTTTTATTGTGACAGCGGTATCACAATGAATGAAGACAAGGGAAAAGTAAAACACAAGTCGAGATCAGGCTAGTCAAATGTTGGGGAAAGCAAAAGTGCTAGGGAAGTGCAGGTGGGTCCAAAATTCAGGCCACGAGGAGGGGCACATCTGAGTCTGCCACAAAAAAAAAAAAAAAAAAACAAGACTCAGAGGCTCTGTTAGTCACTGAGTGAGGGGAAAGCCAGGACACCCCTGGACTGAGAACATGAGGCCTATATAGGGCCAGCAGCTACTCAGGCAAAGGGGAAAGTGGTGTGGAAAAAGCACTGGTATGCTGCCGGTGGCCTGACTGTATCTCAGGTCCAGGCCTGAGTACGGAGTGGAGGTGCTGAAACTCAGCCCTGTCCCTCCGGCGCTGTCCAGGTCTGAGTGCGGAGCGGAGGTGCTGAAACTCAGCCCTGTCCCTCTGGCGCTGTCCAAGTCTGAGTGTGGAGTGGAGGTGCTGAAACTCAGCCCTGTCCCTCTGGCACTGTCCAGGTCTGAGTGCGGAGTGGAGGTGCTGACACTCAGCCCTGTCCCTCTGGCGCTGTCCAAGTCTGAGTGTGGAGTGGAGGTGCTGAAACTCAGCCCTGTCCCTGTGGCGCTGTCCATGGCGCTGCAGGCTGGCCGGGGAGACACAGATGAAATGGAACAGAGTGGTGGCTGATGGCAGGGATGGGCGGGGCTCCAGAGGCCCGAACCACAATACATATATATGAGCATGTGTATTACTTCCTGTTACAGTGAATCTGCCTTCAGCTGTGTGTTAGTTTGCAGTGCTGTGGGAAGTTTGTCACAGAAAACCAAAAGGAAATAAGCAAAGTCACTGTCCACTCTAAAAATGTGTGTTGCCTTTTACATCTTTACTTTTGGTGGTGGCCAAACATCCTACAGCACTGAAAACTAACTCACTGTCCACTCTGAAAGATGGCAGCTGCACGTCTAGTATGGGATTGCAGGTTTAAGCCCAGAGAAAAGATCATAGAAAAGGTAGATTAGTCCTTTGCCCCAATTCAGAGAACTTACAGTATAAGATAAGGGGACATTTGGGTCAGAATTACGTCTGTAGAACAGTCCAGCAGGATGTTTAATTTTCAGATCCAAAATACTGCAGTTGGAGAGTGTAGCACAGACATACACAAAAATGAGCTGCATCACATTCTTTAGCTCTTGGTTTTTAAGTTTTGACACCAGTGCCTCCTGATGAATTATACAGTGAAAGGAGACAAGCTTGGGAATGCTGTTTTCCTTTTCCATCAGTCCGATAAGTCCCTTCTCCTTCCCTCTCATGCTTGGAGCTCCATCGGTGCACACCGACACAAGTTTCGACCAGTTGATTTGTTTCTCTGCAAAAAAGTTCATCAGTGCTTGAATAACGTCCTCCCCTCTGGACTGTCCATGAAGTGGTAACAGACATAAAGCTCCTCCCGAAATTCGTCCTTTTGAATAAAGCGAACACACACACACAATTGCGCCATGTCGCTTATATCCGTGCTCTCATCGAGTGCAATGCTGTAACATGGTGCCGCAAAGATCTGCGATTAGCTGTTCTGATATCTTTCCCAATAAACTCGATCCTCCTCATTAATGTTGAATCTGTAAGCTGCAGTGCATGCATTTGCTTTATTATTGCGTCCTTATTGGTGAAGTCACAGTGCATTATCTCAGCTCAGTTCAAAAAGCATTGTTTAACAATTTCAGCGTCTGTAAAGCCTTTTTATGCCTAGCTAAAATCCATGCGATCTCGTAAGTGGCCTCGGTCGATTTCTCGGCAACCGAGACTGATCTCGCCATCATTTTTTGCTGTTCAGTCAGAGTCTGTGTCAACTGTTTAATTTTATTAGTCCTCAGGTTGCTACCTGGCAGGCACTAGTCTTCTGGCAAATTAGGCAGAATGAAGTGGATTCGTATTGCACAAAGAAAAACTCATCAGTCCATGTATCCTGAAATGTTCGGTGTTCGTCCTGAATTGACCACACCTTTTCCTTTGCTGGCGCAGCATCGGTGTCTTGGGCTTCTCGGCCAAACTGATCTGCATTTCCCCCGTTCTTTTCTCACATTGCTCTTTCTCCTCGGGCCTGTTTCTCTGTCACCGTCAGCTAATGAAGAATCACTTTTCTCGTTCTGCTTTTTTCTAATAATAAATCTGTCCATTTTGAGTGGGGTGGAGGACGAGACAATATTTGATATAACCTTACGACGTACGGCATTATGGAATATCTAATTTAGGTTTACGTGCTAAACTTGCAAAACCATTCGCAAATGCAAAGTGTTAGGATTATTTTGCCCTTCTCTGTGGAGTAAAATGCAGGACGATGAAGAACACGTTGACGACATCTCCTCAGAGAATTTGATGTTTATAACAATGTGCAAGGGAGAGACAAACATTCGGGCAGTGCGCTAAGCAAGCCTCTGCCGATCACGCTGTGTGGTGTCTGTATATACCGTTTGCGGTCATGCATATCAAAAGATTGAGTTAAGTGGCGGGCCGGAGACAAATGGTCTTGTTCCTCCCTGGGAACCCTCACAGCCATTTAGCAAAGGTATGTGACATCCTTGCTGCAGACACTAGAGGTGTTATACTGAGATACACTACAGAAGTACTAGACGCAGTGGCATGCGAACTACAGACACAGTAATGGCAGTAACGAAAACTAGTGTCGTTCGCGAACGATTCGTTCAAAAGAACTAATCTTTTGGGTGAACAAAGTGTACTGAATCACCTCGTGAAACGATTCGTTCGCAAACGTGAACTGGTAGATCACTGATTGACTGTCTATCATTCGCAGTTCAGTGATTCGTTCACTGAACGTACTACGCCCGCTCCAAATCGTTCGCGAACGACAGTACACTTGCCCGAATTGTTCGCAAACGACAGTACACTTGCCTGAATCGTTCACGAACGACACAACAGTACAGTAGCCTACACTTGCCCGAATCGTTCGCGAACGACACAACAATAGTTCGTTCCTCGTGCTGTAGCGAATGAGGAGTCTCTGGTGAGGAAAGTGGGTATGGAAATATGGATAATAAATGGATAATAATCAAACATCACTGTCAAGTGCGCTGTTTATTTTCAATGAAATAACAAGCCTTTTTTTAAAAAACATGTCTCAAAGTAGGCTAGCCATGGCTACTATTTTATCGACTACATTTTATGAGAAAACGATAGCCTGTATCTACTTAGCCGACGTATATCAGCACTTTCTCCTTCAAGCAGCCGTTAGAACAAGTCACGGTAAAGAAATAAGCATCCAGGGCTAAAACAACACATATTGGGAAATTTAGTAAAATACAATGGTCATATCAAACATATTCTTTCAAACTAAATTGTTTAAAATAAAATCGAAACGAAAACAAAAGTTTATTAAAAATAGGGAAAGAAAGTGCTTGGTTCTTTGGCTATTAAATATTTTGTGGGAAAATGCTCTGTCTATAGCCTACTTTTTAAACTGGAAAACGATATTCAATTAAAATAAAATAATGTGCTAATATATGAACCGCGGTACGCCGGTTTTCATTTTGGGTAGGCTATTGACCGTCAGCTGTTCTCGCTACGATTTTTTGGTACCAACCCGCCCCCCCCCCACCCCCCCACTCGACAAGTGGTGCATCCCCCCCAGCCCGCCAACATGCAATCCCCCCCCACCCCACCCCATCGACCGACGCCAAGCATAGTTATGCTACTGATTCGGTGAACGAATCTTTTGAACAAATCTTTTTAGTGAACTGATTCTACTGATTCAGTACACTAAAAAGAACTTTTTTGCCTATCACTAACGGAAACACAATACACTACATATAATATATAAATGGTAGTAAATAAAACTCTGGGAACCTATCAAAAGCTACACACACAGGCTATACGTCTACCCATGATCCCTCGCTGTTACGTAGCCTACGTTCATTGACATATCTTCAGTATGCTGCCATCTGCTGGATAATTCATTCCAATGTGCTAAAACAGGACATACACGGAACCTATAGAAGTAAGTTATAGCTATATTCTTATTGTTATCAGTGGATCTATATGAGCTGCAAAACAAAGTCTCACGAGCCGCATGCCACTCGCGAGCCGCGTAATGAGTAACACTGATCTGAGTGTTCTCTGACATTAAGACCATCAGTCATAGGAGGTGAATGTACTGCTCATCCAGAAATCTTGTGATTCATAGACTTCTGCCCTGAAGGAGCAACTTAACCTGTAAAATCAGCAGATGTATGTGCCAAAACTCACTATCCCAGGGATCAACCAAATTAAGGCTTATCTGGGTAGTGAGTAGGGGTGGGCGATATAGACTTGAAACTATATCATGATATTTCATGGTATTTTTTGCGGTAATGATATAAATGACGATATGAAAATAGTACCATTCAACACTATCTTTTTGGCCACAAGTCACATCAGCGTACAGTCTAGAGAGCTGTGTAAACACAAACATTGATCCAAAAAAGTAAAACTTAATCCTGACCACCATCAAATACTAAACTATACCAATTAAGTAGGCTAAAAAATAGATGAATTTTATGAATTTTATTCACAAATTAAAATTCCAGTGAAAATGCAAACACCAATACTTCATAATTTCATAATCTTCATAATCTAACCCCAGGAAAATCAAATGGAAATATTGTAAAAATACTTTTCTTCTGTAAAAGTGCAAATAATGTCTAATTAATGCAAAGTTAACAAGTCTTAGACTATGCTGCAAAACATCAAAACAGTATATAAACACAATAATGATTCAAATCAAGTACAAGTTTGAAATGTAAACGCCTATTCTGACTTTAATCATACACTACATACAACAAATGAAAACGTAATCACTTATACAACCTCTGTTGTACTGTCATGGCACAAACAGTCGTAAAAACAAACAGCAAATCAAAAAGTAACAATCCCAAACATGTCTTCAGTTAGGTTACAAAACTACAAAACAAAACAGTGCAAAAACAACCTGATAAATTAACAACAAATTAGCAAATGAAATACAAGTTAAATGAAAATGTAAACACTGATATACTCTGAAATTTTAAATGAAATAACTTTTGTGGAAATGTGGAAATGAGGTTGTGGCTGGAACATGCCACAAATTAGGTAGTGAAAGTTATCACACATATACTACTAAAGCATGTGATTGAGGAAGAGGTAGCTATCAAACAGAGAACAGGATATCACAGCTTAAGATTTTTGGTTAAGAAGACTAGCATGTTAACTGTGGCTGGTTTCAGAGCAGACCTTTGGCATGTTACTATATTACCCCCAGCACTGAATAGCCTCTCTGAGGCTGTACTCGTGGCAGGGATACACAAGTACTTTTTTGCCAAACCACTGATCTGAGGAAAATTCACCTCGTGTAGCTTCCATCATGCGAGGGGATCGCTCTCACCATCTGCCAGTGCACAAAGCAAATAGTTGTTTAATTCAGCCTCAATTTTCTCTGTGTCAGAAAGGCTGGTCAACTCAGCAGCTGGTTTCTTGAAAAAGCTTCCAAAACTCTTCCTCTGCCTCTTAGATGCACTTTCGGCTTGTCCTGTAGATCGAGGTGATTTTTCAGGGGCAGCAGTGTCACTTGGCATGACAGAAAGGGATTCAACCTCTCTGACGACTCTGGCTTTGATGACCAGGATCTCTTCTTGACCCGTGTGCTGAGTGCGGAAGCGTGGATCAAGCATTGTTGCCATGTTGATCAGTTTCTCAATCTCTGGCTCCTTATACTTGGTGTTCAAATAGTCCAGTATTGAACTTTTAGTTGTCTTGGTGAGATCTGTGTCTTCATCTTTCCCCTGTAGCAGCTTACTGTTGAATTGCTGAAGAACAGGCATGACACAATGACATCATTTTCAGCAGAGAGAGCATCTGTGAAATCAAGGAGAGGCCCTAGTGCCTTACTCACAGAATCAAAGACATCAATGTCCTGCCATGTAGGCACCAGATGCCTGGTTGACCTATCAGCAGCTAAGACTTGTGTGAGGGCCTTTTCTTGTTCAAGCAGTCGCTGAATCATCTTTTGCCTTGATCCACACCGTGTTGGAGATTCCGTCACCTGTTTATGCTGAGGGCGGCCAGTTTCTTCTTGATCATCTTTGAGTGCCCGCTGCCTTCTCTAGTTGTGCGAGAATGCACTGATGACCTTTTTACAAACTCCCACAGCTTTGTCAATCCTGGCATCCTCATGCTTCTCTCTGCAAAAAAACAATGAATGAGAGTTCAGTTAAATATTAATTTCATCATGATCTTAAATACACACAATATATACATGTATAATTACCTCTTATGTCTGTGCCACGTGTCTGTATGTTTTAATATTTTTTTTGTAATGTATTACTTTTCAAAAAGTATATTTATATGACTGTGGGCAACAAAGGAAGTCTCTGAAGAACATTTAAGATTAAGCTCATACATGTTCAACATGCATGCATGAATACACTGACATTAAAAGAGAAAGACATGGAGAGAGTAAGCTTACCAATAGCAAAGCGTAGACCATGGCCAAAGCATGACAGTCTTGTCCATTTGTTCAGGGCGATTGCTTTCACCACGTTAGCTCCACTGAATCATATTCTGAATCATCTGTAGTTGCTGTATGGCACAAGCTGGCAGGCTTGCAAGGAAGGAGTTGCAGGAGTCAAGATGGGAGATCACCATACTCTAGACAAGTAGCTGGGTGAAGTGCATGGTCAGGATTGATCTTTGAGGTCCACCTGGTCATCCAGGACCACCCCCAGGCTTGTTGCAGAGTGAAAGGCAGTCACTGTAATGCAGGGGTGGACAGTAATGAAGTACATTTACTTGAGTACTGTACTTAAGTACATTTTTCGAGTATCTGTACTTTACTTGAGTACTTATTTTTTTGGAAACTTATGACATTACATTACATTTATTTGGCAGATGCTTTTATCCAAAGCGACGTACAAAAAGTGCATTTCATGGTCATAGACAACTGCTAAACACAGGTTCAGTAAGGTACAATACTTATTTTGTACAGCTATTTCTAGCCAAGAACACAGTTCACACAGTGAA
The DNA here is from genome assembly GCA_039654925.1 of Anguilla pacifica. Lineage (NCBI taxonomy): Eukaryota > Metazoa > Chordata > Actinopteri > Anguilliformes > Anguillidae > Anguilla > Anguilla pacifica. The sequence goes on from CM077298.1 coordinate 2,008,392, forward strand.
CACTATTCTGACCTAACCTCTGCAAAGCCAACTAGGCAGAAGAATAAGCTACAGTATTAGGACAAATACAAATTACCAAAAAGTGCTGGGATGGGGCAACATGTAACAAGTGTCGTGAAAAGGGTTTTTTTTTAAATTTTATTTTTTTATAAAGAGTGAAATATACAGCGTGGTGGTGGTTAGTCTAGGTATAGTCTGAAGAGACGAGTCTTCAGGCCACGGCGGAAGATGGGTAGTGAGGGGGAGGTTCGGAGAGGGACGGGGAGTTCGTTCCACCACTGGGGAGCTAGGGTGGAGAAGCTCTGTGATCCCTTATGACTTTTACTCCACTACATTTGAAAGATAAATATTTTACTTTTGACTCCACTACACTTCTATGAAGGTTGTCATTACTCGTTACTTTGAAGCATAGCTTTCAAGTCAGCAGTTGAATCTTTTTTTTTCTTTTCTAAAATGCGATTGGCCACACGCTATGTTCCTCACAGGAGAAAAATCAATCACAGTACCCTACTCCTACTACGCTGTCGGTCAAGTTCAAAGTGCTTGCTTGTTGCACCAGTGATTGAACAGTTCAGTTTGAACTTGGCCACGGTAATGATGGCGACGGCAGAAGACAAGGACGATTCTTCGCCACCTTGGCCATATCTGAAGTCCATGTTTGAGATTTGTGAAATTCATAAAGATTCATATTGTTTTAAATGTCTGCTCTGCTTACCGCACACAAACTACATTGCTGCATTCAAAAACTCGCCATCCAACCTGAAAAAGCATGAGCAGGGGTTAAATTGGGGGTGGATGCGGGTGGACGGCGTCCACCCACCTTTGGTAAATAAATAAATCATTTTGACCGGCAGTTTTACAAATAACTATGACAATCCAGTTCATTTTTTGTATGCTCCAGTCCATGTGTTCCCTCTAGCCAGTTACTCGCTCAACCAATCAAAAATCAGAAGAAAAAAAAACTCAGGAGGAACAGTCGTTTATATATAGACAGGCACAGAAAGCAAAATATCTTTGATTGTCTTGATTGTTTGGAAGCGGACGTGGTAGGTAATTTCATTAAGATGTAATTTCATCTATGCAGCATTTTAAAGAGAGATGAATAAACAGCCCCCACGAACGCCAGCTATTATTAACAGCAACTTAGACTGCTTGAGCAAAATCAGCAGGTTGCTGGTCAGCAGCTAAGCTAGGATCGAATATTTCCCACATAGCCGTTTACAGCGGCGACTGGTGAGCTGAAAATTGGTGGGGCGCAAAGGTTTCCTTTAAACTAATCATTAGTAATTTTTCCTTTATTATCAAGCATGCCAATGATCGGACTAATCAAATGGCAAGTAGCCAAACACACAGCGTCTTCATACCGTGTTAGGGGGATTAAATCATAAATTCAATTTATCCGTTTAAAATCCGTTTTAATCACCAAGTAGCTAGTCTACATTTAACAAACAAGATACACCAGTCTGTTATCTACCGTATTAGCTTTCAGAATAACCAGCAAAAACAAAACCTACACTTCAATTTTGTTTACAATCTACGCATTGCAGATATTTGCCATGAAATCAGGTGCGGAGAAAGAAGTATGTGTATCCACAAATAATGATGATTATGTGCACAATTTTGTACTGCAAATTAAAATAAATGTAGGCTATAAGGCCTACTCTACTCGCTAAAACTGCCTATTTGGGGAGAGCTGGCTATATAATAGTATTGCTATTGAGTAGCCTATTTTGTGCATTAATTGCATTGATACTCAAGGAAAATCAGGCAAAGATTCCGCCGCTGCTTAGTGATTAAAACGGATTTTTCTAAATCGCATTTATCATTTAATCTCCCTAACACAATGCGAAGAAGCTGTGTGTCCCTTTCCAATTGCTTCAGATCGTTTGCATGCTTGTTAATCACTGAAAAGTAATTTAAACAGTTTGAGATCAATGATTAGTTTAAAGGAAAGTTTTGCGCATCACCAATTTTCAGCTCACCACTCGCCGCTGGTTTTATTTTGTTTCAATTCGACAGTTTGAGAAAGATGGATAAAGGAGGAAGAAAGGGAGGACAAAAGAGGAGGATAACCGATTATCTTCGTGGGTAAAAACATTCTCAGCATTAATGACGCTCAGTAAACTTGAAACATTTTATGTAAAAGCTTGCTTTTGACTGTTTTGACTCAAGAAAACCACTGTTGCATAATTTCAAATGGGAGTTACAAGCTTTCAGTCAGTACAGTGGTCTAAAATAGCTAGGTGTCCAGAAACATATCCAAAATCTCTCCAAAATTAAATAAAATTCTTTTTGTCCATTATAAAGCATATAAATGAGCCCCTTATGAAGGTTTAAGATGAAACATTGCTATCAGATTAAAAAAATAATGCAAAAATATTGTCACACAATGCGGTACAGTACCTAAATGTGTAATAATTAACTCGTGTGTATTTCTATACTCTGTGCTCTCGTATGTTTTCTTGAATGGGGATGGGACAACATGAAAACAATTTTCAACCGTCCACCACGTTTTGGCAATGTTCCAGCTCTCACGTTATCACTGTTGCATGCTTCACAAAAACTACACTACCATCTAACGCTTACATTACAGTGTGAAATATTCACATTATATAACACCACTAACCTATTTAAAGATACTCAATTTCAAAAATAACGTATATAACCAAAATATTTTGAACAGTAATAACTTACATAGCAATGATGAAATCTCCTCTATGTTCAGTAGATGGAGACAGAGACAGTATCAATGATGTTGTTCTATTCGCTTCTGTTTTGCTCCAGAAAACGATGTCAGCAAGGTCTATCAGCAAACATATGGCTTAGCTATGTTCAGAAGTCCTCAATAATAATAGTATTTTCCAAGAAATTATGAAATTTTCGTTGACCACGTTTCTTTAAGTGCAGCGTATTTTTCTGCTAACAGAGTGAATGCGCAAGTGAATGCGATGCTAAGAATATTTTCTGTTACGCTGACCAATAAAGCGCTATTCCAAAAGCAGAATTAGACATGTTATACATCGTTAGAAAGTTTATACTGAATAAATGAATTGTCAATCAGGCCCGACTGTACTAAAAAGGGTGACGACGCCGTAAACAGCAGGTGTAGTATTACGCACAGCTATTTTGGAAGATACCCAGGCGTCACACATGCACGTATATTTCTCAAACGGATTGTCCAAGACAATATATGACCACGCAGTCTCAAAAGGGACATCTCTACACGTAAAACCAACATTAAGGATGTATATTTAATCAATATTTAGTCCCAGATATTGACTGTAGAATGACATGGTATCATTTTAAAAAACTTTTTCTTGTTTATTTTGTTATTCAGTGAGCAGCGTTTTCACTGCTGTATAGGCATATCTTAGGGCTATTGTCGGGTTTATCTTGTTGCTATGACAGAATAAGATTTTTTACTGGTGAAAGAATATTTTTATGAATGCCAAGATATACAATATTGTCCATTATGTCAAGGGTGGGGGGTGTTTTGTAGATGAGACTGCAGGGAGGGGGTGCGTGTTAAATAAGCGACTAGAGCGACAATGGTGGGGCTGCCAAACTCTGTTTTCGGCATAGTTGTCGTGTATCGTCTACTAATGAAACTAAAACAACGCGTTTCAGTTTTTATCTCACACTATGGTTGCAGTAGCACCGAATGTTTGAGTTTAGTAATCTCGGCATGCCGGCGTGCCGACCACTAGGGGCTGTGCGCTAAGAGGTTAACTCAAGTAAAAATTTGACTAAACAACTTTCACTTGTAGTGGAGTAATATATGACCACGGGTATCTATACTTTGACTCAAGTAATGGGGTTGTGTACTTTGTCCACCACTGCTGTAATGCCATAGACAGTGATTGAGAGCTCCTGTAGTAGGGATGTCTTGTAGGGGATGAACAGAAGCTCTGTCTTGTTGTCTCTCATTAACCAGTAGTTGAGGGAGGGACAGAGAAGATTATTTATGTATCATCAGTATAACAGTGATAAGAGGAACCGTGTGAATTAATAACTGAACCAAGAGATTTGGTGTGAATGGAAAACAGCAGAGGCTCCAGTACAGATTCCTGTGGGACTCCTGTAGCAAGGGGATGAGGAGCAGAGGCAGACCTCATCCAGGTGACCTGGTATGACCTGGGCCAGTCCCAGAACTGCCCATCTCAGCCAAGGTGTAGAGGAGTAGTCTTGGTTGACCATGTCGATTGCTGCAGACAGTTCTAGGAGGATCAGGACAGAGGAGAGGCGTGAGGAGGACAGTCCCTGTTGAGTGCCCAGATCGAAAACCAAACTGGTGAGGACCAAGCAGGTTAACGGGCAGTTATTACATTAACTGTTTTTATTATATTAACTATTATTATGTTATGTTATGTTATAGTATATGATATGTGGCTCTGATTTGTTTGCTTTCTACCTTAAATAAGATATGGCCCTGCATTCAAATCTGAAATCGATGCCAGGAAAAAAGCTAAAATTCCCTTTTTTGCATGAGGGTGCTGCCATCTTGGAACAAGCTAGTTTGTGACATCATTGGCATTAGTCTCGGCTGCTCAATTTTTACTGCTAGATGGCCGACTTTCAGTGAGCTCAGCGACGAATCAGGAGGAAAGAAATAAAACAAAAAATGCATAGTGAGTCCTTTTGTATTGCCCCAGGGTGCTCAAATGAATATTACTACACAAAACAAAAAAATTTCATGAACTGCCTCTGATGAGACTGCAACCACTGAGCTGCTGGCTGCTCTGAAATGGCAGAGTCCATCTGTGGGACGGGACGACGGGTCTGCAGTGATGATTTGTTTTTCAGACCACAACCTGGCTGAAGTCAGACACGGTAGTTGGGCGGGAGGGCAAAATTAGCTATTATCTTATCTACAGTTAGTCAGATATCAAGTGTTTAGATTATGGCCTCAGAGAGAGAAACAGTGAACTGGATACAATATTGGCTTGAAGACTGCTACCTACCCTCCCCTCCACGAACATTAAAAGAAACGTCCTTTACGCCACTCTGATACCCTTGTCTAGGCAGGCGATCTATGGGTCGCACCTCCTGCAGAGTTCGTATCAGAAGAGACAAACCAGAAGACAAAGCTATTTACAAGGCCAGAGGCCCACTGTGGCTACAGAATGAACAAAGATCTGGTTCTGTTTGATCTTAAGTTTAAATGCAATCTGCGACATTTTATTGAAATCGTTGACTGAAAACTTTATGTTTATGTTAGAAGCACAAGTAAACTTCCATGCTTTTTATTGGTATTCAGTAGCTTAACTGACATACCTCCTAATATATTTATGTTTGGTCTTGTTAGAAAGGGACTAAATTCCTGAATAGTTTGGTAATAATATGGTTCTTAGCCATACTTTCAACAACATAAGGTCACTTTCATTAATACGTACACTGTCAGCTTTTAGATAGGCCAGTCCTTGTCATAAATGAGTGTGCCTCCCTTTCTACATCTGAACGTGGCATTGCCCAATCAGGGCAAACATGCTCACGCCATGCTGCGTTAAGTTTTTATGATGGCCTCAGGAAAAAGTTGTGTTGTGTTACAGTTGGTCTTTATTTTGGTGGTGGTTTCTTGGTTGTGCATTTTAGCTCATTTCCGTTGTTCCAGTGGCACTGGAAGAGGGGAATACTTTGATAAGGTCTGGCTCTTCAGTCTTTCTTTTCTGGTAATCTAAATTTATCATCTTGTTTGATGTCTTCTGTTTTGTTTTGTAACTTAGAAGTAGACCTGACACAGAGTTTGTTTTGGTTTGTCGATGGATTCCACCAGGTCACTGTCAACTGACCTATCAATGATTAAATTCATACTTGTCATTTTCAATAGTGCTTGTTAAATTAAATCAGGTAAAATCTATTTTATATGTAGGTTAAGTGAGGGGTTTTAGCACGCAATACCTCTTGTGTTCAGTATTCAGAGTGCTGAATATATAAAAAAAAAGGCATTGACTGAAGCACTGGATTCAGAAAATAAACATATTTTTACTTAATTGTTGCTTGCCCGACAGTGCCTCCTGGAGTTTTAAATACACTGCTGTCTGAGCTTTAAGCTGGGTCCGTACAGCCTGCTCACTGCTTATTCCTGTATTTTAATATATAAACACAATGTGCAAATGTTTTTCTGTCATACAGTACTGCACTGCTGCCCTGCTTTCCCTGGGAGTATTGGGGCTCCCCCACTCCCTGCCCACTGATCCCTTAGCAGTGTGCAGCACGAGGGGGTCCTGAGACGGCCTCAGTACAGGGGCTCAACTGATCCCTTAGCCCATAGTGATGGATGACAAAGAGATTTTACATTTGTGCAACCTCATATTTGTACCCCAGTGAAACAGGAAATGGTGAAAGGCAGCAATACAGTTCCGGGGGACTGAGATCAATTTTTTTTTTTAGTGAAATTTCTTTAGGTGCCACTTTGGTTTAATTTCAAATATTCTTTAGGGGTGTCAATAATTTTGACTCCTATGTTTTTGAGAAAAATAAAAGTTTTTTATAAGAATTGTTTTATTAAAGTGAAAGTAAGCAGGTTCTACAGATGTTTGAGCATAACATTAAAATCATTAGGTTTATTGTTTCTTTTATACAATCATTTATGCTGATTTTAATGAAGAGTGCCAATAATTTTTCTTTACTGGAATATATTAACTCTTCTTTGTAGACTGAACAACTGCAATCTCACACAGAAGATCTGTGATATTGTGGCCTCAGCTCTCCAGTCATCAAACTCACCCCTGAGAGATCTGGACCTCAGCTACAATAACCTGGGGGATTCAGGAGTGGAGCTGCTCTGTGTTGGACTGAGGAGTCCAAACTGTAAACTACAGAGACTGGGGTGAGTAGTGCTGTGTACTGTGTGACATTAACTAAATTGAATTACTGATTATGGAAATGTAAAGGTTTGAATTTTGTCACAGGGAAGACTAATTTCCTGACTCCATTCATTTTCAGAGCCTGTAACCTAGATGTTTGTGTGAATGTGAGTTTGCATATAAGATTATTGACTGGGGTGTGCTCATGAAATATGAAATGATGGGCAGCTTGTATCTGTATCCTGGAGAGAGAGACTAGCTACTGCTGCCAGGCATTCATCAAAGTGTTCTCTGACATTAAGACCTTCAATCCTGGGAGGTAAATGTCCTGCTCATCCAGGAATCCAACTATCCCTGGGATTAACCTAATTAAGATTTACCCCATTTGGGTAGCGAGACTATTTAAATATCAAAAGGCATGACCTCTGTATTATTCTATTAAATAACATTTGACTGAGCCTAGCAGCTATCCAAGAAGAGCTGCATATCCTGCTAGTGAAACTAACAATATGCCCAGTGAGTACCTCAGTAAGGGTGTTACCCCAAAACTTTAAGTTACTGTCGCTACCCCGGTTCTCTGAAACACAGAGTGGAGAGATCCACGTATAGGGAATGACATCCAGTCATCCAATTTCACCAAGTCTGGCTCTGACAGCCAGTAGCGCATTCAATGTTACAGGAGACTACTGCCCTCCTGGAAGAACATATGGGACACTGCAGTGCTACTACTCTTCATATTCACTTCTCATGCACGGCAAGCAGGGCAGTTTTGGTGGATCTCTTCACCGGGGGTTACAACAGTAACCTAAATTTCTCTTTCGTCATCTCGTGTTTGAGATACACCTATGGGGAGATATAGACAGCTCCCAGAATGCCTTATGCTCACAGCTGAGATGCTGTCAGGTCAGCAAACGATGCCTCCTACCCTGAGGGGAGGGTGGTGTCTGGCACATCCCGTGTAGGGAAGTACTAAACACATTCCACTGTCCAAAGCTATAGCCAGGGTATAGGAATAATGTGAAGTACTAAAACCCATAGCAGATGAGGGGAGATGTGTGCACCTCACACAGATCTCACCCTCAGAACTGAGTGGGTTACCGGCCTCCTGGTAACGTCCAGGTGGTAGAACCTAGCAAAAGTATCTGGAGAAACCCAACCTGCGGCTGAATAAATTTCCTGCAACGAGACCCCATGGAATAGGGCCCACAATGCAGCCATACGACTCGTAGCATGAGCCCTCAGGCCCAAGGGGGGCATTATCCTCTTTGAATCATATGCCATATCCTAAGCATCCACAAGCCAATGAGACAGCCGCTGCTTAGAGATACTTTTCCTTTGCAGGCAGGGGCCCAGGCCCTGGTCGCTCTTTCTAAAAGCCTTAGTCTTTGTCATATAGTGTGGAGAACACACACAGGATACAGCATATGCAGCTTATGCTGCTCTTCAGAGGAGAAAGGTGGTGGGTGAAAAGCAGCAAGCTCCAACATCTCAGATGTGAAAGCAGGGAAGCTTTTAGGCATAAAGGCTGTGGGCTAGACCATGGAGCTGGAGGGAGCGCATGCCACCTTGGTGACTGACATATGCTACCGCAGCCATTATCACAGCGTACGAGCACATGATGTCCTAGACAGGGAAGAAAATATCTGAGAGCTATCCATATAGTTCGTAGCTCCAGATAATTGATGTAAGCTGAGTGCAGCTGGGTTGCCCACGTCCCATTCACCATGTGACCCTCCTGAGTGCCCTTCCCCTCTCCCCCCCCCGGAGATGGATGCATCTGTCCTCATGTCTTTCCACATGAGAATGATCCTGAGAGGGGTTCCCTGAGTGTACAGTAAAAGTCTGTTTTCCCAGTGACGCAGAGTTGCATAGCGCTTGTGTGATACTGTGAGACAGCGATGGAGATCGCGCAGGGGGCTGAGGTGGAGGGATGAAATCCACCCCATAACGGTGAAACCACACTGTACGTGGTAACGCCAGGCAGCGATACCACCTCCATTCATTTAAATGAGAGGTGGCGGCACATCAGCAAGGCAGTGGGAGAGATGGCCAAAGTTTAACTTCAAGCCCCAGGAGGTACAACTACGTGTTGTGGTAACCAATCAGATTTGACCTAAAATCAGTCAAGTAAATTGTCCCCCTTTTCATAATTTAGTTCCACATTCTATAGTTCCATAATGGAGGACTCCCTTTAATTGTCGTGTAAGATCCTGCGCTGTCCTCCTGCAGAGACGCTGACCAGAGGAACGCAGCGTGGAGGAAAGTCTCTGAAGTTGTCGGTGGCTCTGCTGTGTAAACAGTCATTAGTCTATGTACAGTGTAAATTTCACAGAAGATGCAATGCTGCTGACGAGCTAATGGCTAGTCGATATCAGATAAGCTATTGAAGTTTGTCTGCATGAAAGCCAATGAATGTATATTCTGCTATATTGCAAACAATTTTATTTAAAAAATTGAATAAAATAAATGATAGCAGCACAAATGTTTTACCAAAGAAACTGGTGATCTGAACAAGAACGTTCATCGGATAACAATTAAGCACATACTGATCTAGTTGTGAGAGAAACGTAGACTAAGTGAAATCAAGGTGACCATATAACTAATAATATATTAGTTGCTTGTTGTTTGTGATCATTTCTACCAGCCACCTAGCTAGCCAGCCAGATCTAAATTTGATGACATTAGCTGGCTAACCTAATTTAGATAATGATAAAAACCAATTCTCTACTTCTATTTATAAAGTGCTCTCCCTCCAAAAAATTGAAAACAAGCAGGAATGGATCCTGTTTGATATTAAATTTAAATCACAAAAAGAATAAGGGAGCCTAGCCTATCATAATAATTTAAATACAATATCTTACATTTTCATAATTTTAAAAGTTTTTATTCAAACTGGACAGTGATATGAAACATAACATTAAACCCGTTCAACATTTTAACAAACACAACTGTCTGTCATAAAATAAACAAGCTGTTTCGGGGGGCAGCACAGGTGGACCCAAATGCAAGACGCAGACACAGATAATGCAGGGAGAAACCAGATGTGATTTATTTCCAGGTACAGTGAACCAGGCTGGGAACCAGAGGGACAAGGCAGGTGTGGTTTGAATGATGAACAGGAGCTGGCACAGGGCTGGGCAGCGACAGGGAGCAGACACAGGGCTGGACAGTGACAGGGAGCAGACACAGGGCTGGACAGTGACAGGGAGCAGACACAGGGCTGGACAGTGACAGGGAGCAGGCACAGGGCTGGACAGTGACAGGGAGCAGACACAGGGCTGGACAGCGGCAGGGAGCAGACACAGGGCTGGACAGCGATAGGGAGCAGGCACAGGGCTGGACAGCGATAGGGAGCAGGCACAGGGCTGGACAGTGACAGGGAGCAGACACAGGGCTGGACAGTGACAGGGAGCAGACACAGGGCTGGACAGTGACAGGGAGCAGGCACAGGGCTGGACAGCGATAGGGAGCAGACACTGGGCTGGACAATGACAGGGAGCAGGCACAGGGCTGGACAGCGATAGGGAGCAGACACAGGGCTGGACAGCGATAGGGAGCAGACACAGGGCTGGACAGCGACAGGGAGCAGGCACAGGGCTGGGCAGGACTGGACTGGACAGGACAGGAAGGCTGGCGGGAGGTGAGCTGGAACCGGCGAACTGCAAACAGGAGACAAGACAAGACGAAAGACAAGACAGATACAGTTAACGAGGTACCGAACAAACACGGGATCGGGGAAGCAGGTAGGCGAACCGAACAAGAGAAAAAAAATACAAACGGAAAAAGTTACTCTTTAACTAATCTCTAGGACTGGAGCCGACGTAACGCATCAGATGAACTGAAAAAACATCTGGCAAGGAGTTGCTGGAAAACCGAGAATATAAGCTGCGAAAAATCAGCGAATACTCTGGTATAGGCGTGCGGAATGCAGAGAGCAGGTGAGGGAAATCAGCTGCTAACGGGGCGGTGGAGCTGACGGCGAGGACCCGCCTGCACTGCAGGGAGAGAACATGAGAACAAAGATCGTACGAACAAAGACAAGATACACGAGGCTAACAGAACACATGAGAAACAAGAGGGCTATGACACAAGCGGCCGATTGTGGGACGTGGGTGCGGTGTCAGGTGGCTTTGCCGGAATCAGTGTGCTTCACCATAACAGCCCCAGTGGCAAAACCTGAGAGGCTGACACCATCAGCCCCTGCAGTCTGAGGCATTTGTGATACTGCACTCTTGAGTCTGGTTTGAACTGAGAGAGACATACTCTGAGAGATAAAATGCAGTCTGCTGATAGGCAAGCTCACATGGATACAGAGTATAAATCCAGTCCCAAGAACGTTGCACTCCAGGATGGGGAGAGATTGCTCTTGGGGAGGTTTACTCTGAAACCAAGAGAAAACAGATGTGACAGAAATCGCTGAGTGCCCTGCACAACTCTGGGTTTTGAATTGGCAATAATCAGCCAATCGTATGTATAAGTCAGTATTCTGAGCCTCATTAGTCTCAATGGAGCCAGACCCGCCTCTACACTAAGACAGAACACCCGTGGACTCAGGGAAAGGCCGAAGGGTGGAACTGTGTATTTGTAGCAAACACCGCGGTGGGCGAAGAGGAGGAATTTCGTGTGAGAGGGATAAATGCTTACATGGAAGAAGGCATCTTTCAGATTTACTGATGTGAAGTAGTGATGTTAAGTTAATTATCTGTTAATTCTTAATAAGAATGTTGATTGATGAATTTCTATAGATTAAAAAGTTAAATTTCAATAAACCATTTCAATAAATAACCTAATGTTGGTGATTATATTTTAAATTAGAGAGATGTTTTTGAATTTTTAAATTAGAGAGTCACGGTTCCCTCAACTGGCAGCATTAGTGAAACGTTATTGGTCCATTCCTGGAACATCAGTGCCAATCTGAGTGCGTCTTCTCAGCTGCTGGTCTCACCTTCAGCAGACTGCACTCCAGACTGAACCCAAAGCACATAGACATGCTCATACTCCTTAACAAAAATGCTTAAGTATTAAGTTAAGCATATTTTAAGTCATTCTTTTTATAGGCCATGGAGTAGATTTTAATCTAATCAGTTAATCATTATTAATCAATTATTGAGTGCTGACAATTGATTAAAAGAACTGCACAAAAGTTTCCAGTCGTTCTGACATATTGAACGTGAAAGAGTGCTGTATGTTAACACTTTGAAGTTATATCACCTCAAATGTTTGTTTAACACTGAGATCCAAGATAGGAAGTTGAGAACCGTCCTTCTTTGGGAGCTGGAAATAATGAAAATAAAAACTGTGTTGGGTTCGATCTCTGGGAACCTCACATATTTCCCCCTTTTTGTAAGAGGGAAGGAATTTATTCCTCTTAAACATGGGAGCGCTCTCTTGTGTTTGAGAGTAAATGACTCTGTTGAAATGGGGGGGTTCACTCTGAACTGGAGTCTGTAGCCCTTGGCTATAGTAGCGCTGCAGTGTTCTATGTGTTTTTCCTGGAGGGCGGTAGCCTCCTTTAGCATTGGACACGCTACTGGCTGTCAGAGCCACACTTGGTGCAATTGGATGCTTCTGTGGAGGTCTGGACCGGATGTCATTCCCTAAATTTGGCTTTCAAACACAAGATGATGAAAGAGAAGTTTATTTATGATACCAATGCAGTGATTTGTTCAAGTAGGACACTTCAGTCAGTGCGTAAGTAAATCCCGTACTTTGGATGCACTGTAAAAAAAAGAGTACTTTATCATATGACTACATATGAGAGTTGCCAATAACCATGAATAGAAAGCTTTAACAGTGTTAAGAGGCAATCATTTTATTTACAAGACATGGCAAGATGGACTGGACACTATGGTATAAGAGAGGAAAGGACATGTACCTGAAGAGATTGTAAGATAAAGAAAAGGAACACAAAGGAATTGTGATGCATACCAAAAATGCTTTTTATCAAAGGACTTTGGATAAAGAAATACATTGTTTGAGCAGACCTGACCAAAACTCTACCTACCATCATCCCCAGATTTGTACTACTGGTGTGCCCTAATGATTGAATCTATCATTCCTGTATGTGTTGCATGTCCTCCTGCAATGGTTTACAGTTATGGTCCTTCTAAGGACTGTTTTATACTTCAGTGTAGTCTACATAGTTTGCATGACTTGCATTTTGTGTGACATTTGCAAACGGGCAGAGCATTTATATGGCATGTTGCACAGGTACAGGTTGTGATTTTCCACCCACTTACAGATACCGTCAATTCCATATCTTTCATCTCCTTTAATAAACTTTTATCACATCCCTACTGTATGCTACAGAAATGAGGCACAGACGAGGCAGACAGTGCTGGCAATATGCCCATAAAGGACTTTTATTGTGACAGCGGTATCACAATGAATGAAGACAGGGGAAAAGTAAAACACAAGTCGAGATCAGCAAAAGTGCTAGGGAAGTGCAGGTGGGTCCAAAATTCAGGCCACGAGGAGGGGCATGTTCGAGTCTGCCACAAAAACTAAAATAAAACAAGACTCAGAGGCTCTGTTAGTCACTGAGTGAGAGGAAAGCCAGGACACCCCTGGAGTGAGACCATGAGGCCTATATATGGCCAGCAGCTACTCAGGCAAAGGGGAAAGTGGTGTGGGAAAAAGCACTGGTATGCTGCCGGTGGCCTGACTGCATCTCAGGTCCAGGTCTGAGTGCGGAGTGGAGGTGCTGAAACTCAGCCCTGTCCCTCCGGTGCTGTCCAGGTCTGAGTGCGGTGTGGAGGTGCTGAAACTCAGCCCTGTCCCTCCGGTGCTGTCCAGGTGTGAGTGCGGAGTGGAGGTGCTGAAGCTCAGCCCTGTCCCTCCGGTGCTGTCCAGGTCTGAGTGCGGTGTGGAGGTGCTGAAACTCAGCCCTGTCCCTCTGGCGCTGTCCAGGTCTGAGTGTGGAGTGGAGGTGCTGAAACTCAGCCCTGTCCCTCCGGTGCTGTCCAGGTGTGAGTGTGGAGTGGAGGTGCTGAAACTCAGCCCTGTCCCTCTGGCACTGTCCAGGTCTGAGTGCAGAGTGGAGGTGCTGAAACTCAGCCCTGTCCCTCCGGTGCTGTCCAGGTCTGAGTGCGGAGTGGAGGTGCTGAAACTCAGCCCTGTCCCTCCGGTGCTGTCCATGGTGCTGCAGGCTGGCCGGGGAGACACAGATGAAATTGAGCAATTGAGTGGTGGCTGATGGCAGGGAGGGGCGGGGGTCCAGAGGTCCACACCACAATACATATATATGAGCATGTGTATTACTTCCTGTTACAGTGAGTCTGCCTTTAGCTGTGTTCGCTTGCAGTGCTGTGGGAAGTTTGTCACAGAAAACCAAAAGGAAATAAGCAAATTCACTGTCTACTCTGAAAAATGTGTGTTGCCTTTTACATCTTTACTTTTGGTGGTGGCCAAACATCCTACTGCACTGAAAACTAACTTGCTGTCCACTCTGAAAGGTGGCAGCTGCACGTCTAGTATGGGATGGGAGGGTTAAGCCCAGAGAAAAGATCATAGAAAAGGTAGATGAGCCCATTGCCCCAATTCAGAGAACTTACAGTATAGGAAAAGGGGCCATTTGGGTCAGAATTACATCTGTAGAACTGTCAGAGTTCAGTCCAGTAGGATGTTTAATCTTCAGGATTGTGGTGTTTCTGAAAGGATTGTGAATAAAATGGTATTTTATTCTGCTGGTAAAGCCGGGCATTAACTCGCCAGCACGGTATGTGTGTACATCTTGGTGGGAGAGTGTCCATCTGAACAACATGTGAGCTGCTGTTTAGATGCAGTGTTACATCGTTTAGTTTAGTCACTTTTCTGTGGTTCCAGTCCCAAGTCATAGCCTGGATATTATACCTTTGTAAGCAGTCATGCTGTGTGGAATAGTCTGATTCAGAGATCAATATTCTGGCTCTAGCTCCTGTCATTTAAAGAATAACATCATTTACAGGAGTATTTCTTAGATAAGTATTCTAGTAACTTTCAAATGCCCCCAATTTTTTGTGCAGTTTATATTACTCCACAAGGGCTACCAAACATGTTGATAAGGGGTTTTAAAAGAATAAAATGACCTAATACATCAGGCTATTATTTTCATTATTATTATCATTGTTACAATAATAATTAAATGTAACGCAATAATTAACCTATTATATTTGCAAAAGCGTGCGAGAATAAAATGAATGGATGGATTATAGCATGAAGACATGCAGAACATAGGTGCAATGTGTGGAAGTTTCAAAAGACACCACATTTTTAAGAATCTAGTGTCTACCAGCAATAAAAGTTAGTGGCAGTAATCAGTTGTGCTGTTCTCTTACAGTCACTAGATGACGTTGCAGTGTAATTCTAGTTGATGCCGTAGTTGCATTGCTGGGAGATCGTGCCAGATGAACTGAAGTGTGGCACAACTCGTACACGGCTCCGGCATGCTTCAGCTGTTAGCAGGTACAATATCGCAGGTCTGACCAATAATGTCATGACTGGCTAGATAAAACCTTCATGTTATTTTATATACTGGTGTATGTATTTAAGTTGTCTGTGACAGTTAGCTGCTTAGTTCCTCACTGGCTCCGCTAGCTAGGTCATGAAGTAACATTAAGGTAGGTTGGGCTGGCTAGCTAGCTAACTCATGCCTGTGAGCCAAAGCAAATGCTGAAACTTAGAACAACGGCAACAAGTGTCAACTTGAGGGTCATGTTGTTTGAAGAAAATGGTAAACAAATGATATTTGATAATAACTATAAGTGTTAATAGTTATTATCAAATAATTGTGTTATGTAACTGTAGTTCTGTATTTTCAAAGAATAAACTAGCTGAGGTAACAGTAAACAGCTCAGAGCGAGCTGTCATCACCATGGTAACCAACCGACCCTCCTAAGGCCACATTTTAAACAGCGTCGTCATGGTTATCGTCACGTTACTTTGGCGAGAAGTAAATAAGGAAGATGGCAATTTTGTATTGAATGCGGTTTCATTTCACCTTGCTAAATATTTTAAAATTAATGTCAAAAACCCTGACAGACTGTATAATTTGTTAAACTTAAATTGTTTGATAACCTGATGGTTACAAGATTAGGAAGAACATATTATGGTGATAACAGTAATGTATTTAGCGAATGGGTTATTCGAGTACATTAACAGTTATATTTATCTATTCATAGTGATGAATATTGAGCGTCTTTGAAATGTATAGATGTTTATGAACTGAAGAGCATGTCAGGTGAGGTAAAGTGCACCACAAAAATTCTGTTTTTTGTATTTGCAGATTAAATTAATATGTTTGCAAATCAGATAAATTCATCACATGGAAAGGGTTATTAGAGCCCAGTAATTGCCTTAGACTTTTGTGGATTAGTCAGAATACTTTATGAATTTACACACCCCCCTCACTGTTTTTGTGTGTACATCTCAGGAATGTGTTGGTACAGATGTATCAACTGTCAAGGTGAACAATGTCACAAAGAATCTGTGTGTGTGTGTGTGCGGTGTGTGTGTGGTCTGTATGCGTGCGTGTTTGTGTATGTGTTTGTGTGTGTGGTCTCTCCACAGGCTGGGTTGGTGTAATCTCACAGAGGGCTGCTGTGATGTTCTGGCCTCAGTCCTGCGTTCTCCTCACTCAGAGCTGAGAGATCTGGAGCTCAGAGACAACGAGCTGCAGGATTCAGGAGTGAGAGCGCTCTCTGCTGGACTGGAGGACCCACACTATAAACTGCAGAGACTGGGGTGAGTACAAACACACACCCCTTCAATAAATAAGGGCTACAATGTGACTAAATACAACACTGATGTCAATGTTTCTACTGTGAAAACAGACACTCCACAGAACTGAAACAGCATGTTCCTGTTCTTCCTCTTGGTAGAATTCGAATGATTCGAATGAAATGAATGAAGAAAATGAATTAGTCCTGTTTACTGAACAGTAGTGGAGTGTAAACTCAAATGTGTTTGATAATGACTCATTCCACATTCATGTTATTTTAGTTTGACACACACAGCCCTGTTAGTTTATATTATATTACATTACATTTATTTGGCAGACACTTTTATCCAAAGCTACGTACAATAAGTGCATACAAAAGGTAATTGGAACAACGACTAAACACAGGTCCGATAAGGTACATACTTTGTACAGTTATTCATAGCCATGAATTCATTAAGTCCAGTTCACACAGTGAACATTACTCTAACCTAACCTATGCTAAGTCAAACTAGGAGGCATTACAAGCAACGACACCTAGACAATGATACAAGGCACAATAAGTGCTGGATGGAGGTACATGTAACATGAGTGGCACAGGAGGTACATGTGTAGAAATAGGGGGATTTAAGTGATAGAAATGATCTACATGTTATGTTTCTGTTTTTTCGTCACCTTTTAGTTAACAATCTGCTTTTCTCCTGCACGATCTTTGTTTCGGTTTTTGTGTGGGCGTGGTTTTTCCTCTAACTCTTTCTCCCCTCAGCTGATCACTCTCACCTGTTCTGGCCGCATTCTCACACACTGGTTAATCAGTCATTTCATTCACCTGTTCCCTGTTTGCATGTTCACACTCTGTTCATTATCTCTCATTTCACTCACCTGGTTTTTTTGATATATATTCTCTGTTTCCCTGTTCTTCCGTGCCAGATTGTGCCTCCTATTTACAGTGCCTTTCCAGCATTTACGCTCTCGTTTGACTCGTGTTTAGATCTTGCCTGTTTTCCCGACCACCGATTTTTGCCTGCCGACTTTGTTTTGCTGATTTCCTGTTCTTTCCTTTTCCGCCTGTTTACCGACTTTGATTTTGCCTTCCGATTTTGTACTTTTGCCCCGGTGGACTTTTCTGGTTTTGATCTTTGCACAAACTGACTACGAGACTGCCTGCTGTATTGTGTACTTCCGAATTGAACATCTCCTACGGGAGTTTCGCCACTCTGTTGTCCGAGTCTGCATTTGGGTCCACCTCACCTCGACCCGTGACACTACATTACATTACATTTATTTGGCAGACGCTTTTATCCAAAGCGACGTACAAAAAGTGCATTTCATGGTCATAGACAACTGCTAAACACAGGTTCAGTAAGGTACAATACTTATTTTGTACAGCTATTTCTAGCCAAGAACACAGTTTAGTTCACACATTGAACACTATTCAAACCTAACCTCTGCAAAGCCAACGAGGCAGAAGAATAAGCTACAGTATTAGGACAAATACAAATTACCAAAAAGTGCTGGGATGGGGCAACATGTAACAAGTGTCATGAAAAAAAGGGGGGGGGGAGATTTAGAGTTAAATATACAGCGTGGTGGTGGTTAGTCTAGGTATAGTCTGAAGAGCTGAGTCTTCAGGCCACGGCGGAAGATGGGTAGTGAGGGGGAGGTTCGGAGAGAGACGGGGAGTTCATTCCACCACTGGGGAGCTAGGGTGGAGAAGCTCTGTGATCCCTTTCGGCGGGTGGGAGGGGTTACAAGGTGCCCTGCTGCCGCATAGCGGAGTGGTCGAGCAGGCACATAGAATCGAGTCATGTCCTGCAAGTAGATGGGGGTTGTCCTGTTGGCAGCAGTGTAGGCAAGGGTCAGGGCTTTGAACCGGATCCTGGCAGCAACCGGTAGCCAGTGGAGTGATCGCAGCAGAGGAGTGACGTGGGAGAATTTGGGAAGGTTGTAGATGAGTCGGGCAGCGGCATTCTGAATCATCTGTAGAGGCTGTATGGCACAAGCTGGCAGGCTTGCAAGGAGAGAGTTGCAGTAATCAAGGCGAGAGGTCACCGTAGCCTGGACGAGCAGCTGGGTGGAGTGCGTCATCAGGTATGGTCGAATCCTTCTGATGTTGTACAGAAGGAATCTGCAGGACTGTGATGTTGCCTTGATGTGGTCCTTGAGGTCCAGTTGGTCATCCAGGACCACCTCCAAGCTCTTGGCAGAGTGAGAGGCAGTCACTGTGGTGCCATCAACCGTGATTGAGAGCTCACAAAGTAAGGAGGTCTTGCATGGGAAGAAGAGCAGCTCAGTTTTGTTGAGGTTGAGCTTCAGATGGTGGCTGGCCATCCAGGTGGAGATGTCAGCCAGGCAGGAAGAGATCTTATCATTGACCTGTGTGGCCGAGGGGGGGAAAGAAAAGAAGAGTTGTGTGTCATCTGCATAACAAAGATAGGAGAAGCCATGTGAATTAATAACTGAACCAACAGATCTGGTATATAAGGAGAACAGCAGAGGACCCAGTACAGATCCCTGCGGCACTCCCGTAACAAGGGGATGAGAAGCAGAGGCAGACCCCTTCCAGGTGACCTGGTAGGACCTATCTGCAAGATAGGAAGCGAACCAAGACAGGGCAGTCCCGGCGATGCCCATCCCAGCCAAGGTGGAGAGGAGTATTTTATGGTTGACCGTGTCGAAAGCTGCAGACAGGTCAAGAAGGATCAGGACAGAGGAGAGGCGTGAGGCTCTTGCAGTGGCAAGTGCCTCCGTCACAGCTAGGAGCGCAGTCTCTGTTGAGTGCCCGGATCGGAAGCCAGACTGGTGAGGGTCTAGCAGGTTGTTCTGATGGAGAAAAGAGGTTAGTTGTTTAAGAACTGCTAGTTCAAGGGTTTCGGACAGAAAGGGTAGAAGCGATACGGGTCGATAATTCATTACATCGGAGGGGTCTGAGGTGGGTTTTTTGAGAAGTGGGGTAACACGAGCCATCTTAAAATCAGAGGGAACATGACCAGAGGAAAGAGAGGAATTAACAATGGAGGACAGATAGGGAAGGAACTTGCTGGAAATGGATTGGAGAACTTTAAATGGGATGGGGTCAAGTGGACAGGTGGTTGCACGATGAGAGGTGATGAGTTGTAGTACATCGGAATCCTCCAGCATCTCAAAGGAGGTCAGTGTGGTTGTGGGTTTGTCCCGGGGGGTTGGGGGGGCTGACTGGGTGGGCGAAGGAGTTCCGGATTGTAGCCACCTTTCTTTCAAAGGCAGCCAGAAAGTCATCTGCGGAGAGGGAAGAGGGAGGCGGGGGTGGAGGAGGAACGAGGAGGGAAGAGAAGGTGGAGAATAGTTTGCGTGGATTAGAGACACGTGCACTGATCTTAGATTGGAAAAATGAGGCTTTAGCTGACGTGAGGGCATATGTGAAAGTCACCAGCAGGGTATGATATGCGGTAGCCAGTGGAGTGACCTCAGCAGGGGAGTGACGTGGGAGAAGGTTGAAGATAATTAATGTGTGTAAGGTGTGTAACACACTGCTGTGTGTTTGACACACACAGCCTTGTTAGTTTATATTAATGTGCTGTAAGGTGTGTAACACACTGCTATGTGTTTGACACACGGCCCTGTTAGTTTATATTAATGTGTGTAAGGTGTGTAACAAACTGCTATGTGTCTAACACACACAGCCCTGTTAGTTTATATGAATGTGTGTAAGGTGTGTAACACACTGCTATGTGTTTTACACACCCAGCACTGTTAGTTTATATTAATGTGTAAGGAGTGTAACACACTGCTATGTATTTGACACACACAGCTCTGTTAGTTTATATGAATGTGTGTAAGGTGTGTAACACACTGCTATGTGTTTGACACACACAGCCTTGTTAGTTTATATTAATGTGCTGTAAGGTGTGTAATACACTGCTATGTGTTTGACACACACAGCCCTGTTAGTTTATATTAATGTGTGTAAGGTGTGTTTGTCCTTCTCTCTGCAGGCTGTCAGGCTGTAGAGTCACACAGAGAGGCTGTGATTCTCTGGCTTCGGCTCTGTGTTCAAACCCCTCACACCTGAGAGAGCTGGACCTGAGATACAATCACCCAGGAAACTCAGGAGTGAGAGCACTGTCTGCTGCTAAACTGGACACATTCACACTGCTGTAAGTACAGAGAGTTTCCACACTGCACCTCACACACACACATATAAATGTACACACACACACACACACACACACAGAAGAGGTTGGGGGGGGGGGGGGGGGCATGGAGGGCACTGTTCAAACCAGCGTTACCCAAGAGGGTTGGGGATCTCCAGTGAAGGGTGCTGCACGGGATCACTGCAGTAAATAAGACGTGGTTGTTGAAGTTAGGGGTTTGATCAGGGACACAGTGATGGTGGAGTTTCTGTATTACAAAGCAATGGAGAACCTGAGTGTGTTTCAGGGTGTGTGTGTTATAAGGGTGTTTAATGTTCGGTGGAGGGAGGGGAGCTATTTTTGCACATGGAATAGGGTGAGGGAATGGAATAAGTGTCCTTTGTGACAGATTTGTTTTTTTGTGTGATCTTGGTTTTGTGTTTTATTGTGTCTTTGTTTTTATTTATGTGATGTCATTGGTGTGTTGAGAGTGGAAATAAAGGATGGTTAAAATTCTAAATTCTGTTCTGCTGTTCTTACAGTGTGGACCATGGAGGAGAGAACAGGACCAAACCAGGACCCAGGAAATGTGAGTGTGTATCGACACAGAACACTTTCCATAGATACACACTCATGCTGTGTGTGCGCGAGAGACTTCTCTCTTACACACATAAACACACAAACAGAAACACACATGTACACAAACACACACACACAGGGGTACTATGACAGCTTTCTCTCTCTCACACACATAATGAGGTGAATATGAATAATGATAATTAATCTCATTCATGTCTCTGGTGTGCAGACGGCTGTCAGCTCACACTGGATCCAAACACAGCGAACAGAGAGCTGTCTCTGTCTGAGGGGAACAGGAGGGTGACACATACACCGGGGAGAGAGCAGCCATATCCTGATCATCTAGAGAGATTTGAGTACGTGCCCCAGGTTGTGTGCAGAGAGAGTGTGTGTGAGCGCTGTTACTGGGAGGCTGAGTTCAGTGTGTATGAGAGGGGATGTGTTGATATAGCAGTGACAGATAAAGGAATCAGCAGGAAAGGAGAGGGTTCTGACTGTATGTTTGGATGGAATAAAAACTCCTGGAGTCTGAGGTGCTTTAAACTCAGTGACTCTGATAAACTCAGTTACTTTGTCTCTCACAATAAGAACCCAACACTCATACCTGCCCTCTCCTCCCCCTACCGCAGAGCAGGAGTGTGTGATGATGATGGTAGAGGAGTGTGTGTGTACAGGGTAGGAGTGTGTGTGGACCGTCCGGCCGGCACTCTGTCCTTCTACAGCATCTCTGACTCTGACACACAGACCCTCCTAAACAGATTCCACACACACTTCACTCAAGACACACCCCTCTGTGCTGGATTTTATGTGCGGAACACCTCAGTGTCCCTCTGCTAACTGGAGTAGACACACACACACACACGTGCGCGCACACACAAACATGCACATACACACACATGCACACACACTCGCATGCATGCACGCACACACACACACACACACACACACACACACACTCAGATACACACAGATGCCCCCACACCTACACACACACATCCACACACACACATACTCTCACACACACCCTTGCTCTCTCACACTCACACTCATGCACACGCACTCACAAATACACACACTGATGTACACACATGCACACGCACTCACACACCCACACAATCATGCACACACACTCACACTCTTACACACACATACATACTCTCTCACACCCAATCACACACATGCACTCCTCAGTGTCCCTCTGCTAACCGGAGTAGAGACACACACACGTGCACATACACACTCAAACACATGCACACACACACACACACATATATATATATATACACACACTCAATCACACACTCACACACACATATAAACACAAACACTCATATACACCTAGACCTTCACACACCCACACACACTCACATACACACACACCCACACCTACACACATACACACACTCATATACACACACACACACACACACACTCATATGCACATACACACACACTCAATCACACACTCACACATATATATACACACACTCATATGCATCTAGACCCACACACACGCACTCACACACACTCGCACAGCAGTCTCACACACACACACACCCTCTCTCTCTCACGTACACTCCATCACACACACACATACTCTCACACACACCGTTTCTCTCTCAGTCATGCACACGCACTCACAAATACATACACTCATGTTTACTTATGCACACGCACTCACACACCTACGCACACACACACTCTCACACCCAGTCACTTACACACACCTACACACGGACACACACAATCTCACGCACACACACACGCACATGCAAACATACACACGCTCATACCCGTATGCACGCACACACTCTTTCTCTCACTCACACATTCACATACAGTATACAGACACACATTTGAAACGAACGCGCGCACACACACACACACACATGCACTCACGCACAAACACAAACGTGTCAACACACACACATTCTCATTCCCATACGCATGCACACACATGTATAAATACACACATTCTCTTACCCATACGCACACACACACATACTCATGCACTCACACATGCACACACATGCATACACATACATGCGTGCACACACCATATATACATGTATACACGAACATTCTCATACCCATACATACACACACACACACACACACACATGTATAAATACACACACATTCACAAAGGCACACATACATACATACACTCATTCTCTTGCACGCACGCACACTCAAATACGCAGTCACACACACATTCACACAAACGTACGTACACACACTTTCTCTTACCCATACACACACGCACCCGTGTGCACACACACACACTCATGCACTCAATCATACTCGCACACATGTACACACACATACATGCGTGCACACGCACACACACACACACACACACACATTCTCTTACCCATACACACACGCACCCGTGCACACACACACATACTCATGCACTCAGTCATACTCTCACACATGCACACACACATACATGCATGCACCTGCACACACACACGCATTCTCTTACCCATACATACACACAACCCGGGCACACACATACTCATGCACTCACACACATACACACACATGTTCACATCCACAGTCACTCCCACAAGCGTACGCATTTTTTTTTTTTTTTTTTTTACATTTTAATACATTTATATTGCAAATGTTCAAGGTGTGTTTATGTACTTTTGATTGTTAAAACATTAATATAATATTGAGAGTAATAATGCCAAAAGATGGCAAGGTAAAATGTTTTTGAAGTAATAACTCCTGTCTCCTGTATCTGCATCTTTTTTAAAAGAAGCCAGTGGCAAACTCCTCCACTTAAATGTCCATTTTACTAGTTTTTACAGTTGCTTTCATTCATTTTCACAAGAGTTCCAATGTGCAAATTTCTGTGGGCAAATGCAGCTGATAGGGAGAATGCAGAATGATCACTGCAGTGTACTTATTTCCTTTCATTACTGTAAACAATGATGGATTGAGTTTCCTTATTAATTCTGTTAGGATTTTTTTTTTCTGCTTTAATATTCTGGATTTTCAGACAATAATATGCAATGATTAAACCGGAATTATAAAAACATCAAAAGTTTTGCTGTTGTGATTTATTATTGTGTGATGTATTGAACTCCTGTGACACAGTAGTACTTATTTCATATTCTGTATGGGATTATGTTTGGGCTCAATATGAGTAGATCAGCATGGAGCTAAAATCTGCACAGTTGAAGCAATGAAATTCATCTACAGTAGTGGAAATAAAATTAATTATAAGAAAAGTTGTGTTGTGTCTGATGAATGCTTGCTTCTGTTACTGTAGTGTAACCACAATTCAATACACTTTGAAAAGTCACTGCTTGTCTATTGAGCTGGTATATTTATGTTACCTCTCAAGTAAATGGTTTTCATGTAGGTTTGAACCTGGATCTGCAGCACATCAGTTGAATGGATTAGACCGCTAAGCCAAAATCAGGGCAGAAGTGTTGTTTGCATGACATCCAGTCTCTGAGATGTTCCTGAGACCCTGCAGTTATTTTCATTTTTTCAGATGCATTTCTAATATCTGCAGTCACACATTACAAATGCATTACAGTATATTATGAATGCTTTGACTCAATGTGGAAAACTCAATTTGCCAAACTGATGGGCAAAATTCTTACCTTAAGACACACATTTCTGTACCTACACACAAAGTACTAAACTCTAAATCACACACTCAGTTTTCACAAAACAGTCACCTCATATTAAGACATCCAAATTGTTATTGCTAGACATGCTGATTGTGAAATTTAGTCAACATGTTTGCAATCGTGTCTCATCACTTCCAGCAACATTTCCCAGGTGAGTCGCATTGCAGCACGATTGGTAATCCCAACATAAAAGGCTGTTTTACAGCACTACATTCAGCAGTGTCTGACAACATGGAGCAGCCCAATGCAGTTGGTACTGATAGACGGGTCGTGGCTGAGGCTGAGGTTGTGGCCAAGCAGGTAGCAGAAATGCTACTGTATCGAATGAATTTAGAGCCGCAGTGATTGACCATGTCATAAATCCAGGCATAACAATGGGAGAAGCTGGAAGGATTGTACAGCCACACTTTAAAAAGTTAACAGTGGCTCCTAATATGAGTTTTTGGACTGAACATTGATTAGTCAATTATTTACTGCAAAATGTGATAATGTAATTACATTCCAGGATTGTTGCGTTGGTGTCAGTTTATATTACAGTACTACAGTGGGATATTACAGAATTACAGTACTAAAATGAATATGATGCCCAGGAATTGCCTTCTCTGGCATACAGAGTACATACTGTAAAGCATTGGTCTGTTTCTACTGTTCCAGTCATGCTCTTGTGTCTTTATTTTAGAGAATGATGGAGATTGATGCTGGAGCTCCTGTTGCATTGATTTTTTATGTTTTCGACACACAGTCTTGATTCTCGTGTCTTTCTTGTATTATGACAAGTGTGTGTCATAATATGGTGCGTACAGGTAAAGACCAAACAGGTTACCAATAGTTGAAAAAAAAATAGCCAATTAAACAGCATGTGTTCCACTCTATGTGTAATAAATTACAAAATGCTTGGCTGATGTGATTCTTTTTAAAGCCATTATCAAATTTGTCCATGTCTTGTGTTTTTGTTTTTTTTAAATCTGAAGCACTTTGTGAAAATAGTATAAACAGATACCATTTGAAAACTCACCAGAGGTCTAAGACATTGTCAAGTCCAAAATCTGTGCAAAATCCTTTCAGTGAACATGTTTGACACCTGCCTGCATCTTCTCTGGACACATTACTTTAAAAATCTAAACCTGTTTCTTTATGTGGGAATTACAGTGACTCACCAAGGTCAAGGTCAAATCCAAAGTGCAGCTTTTCCATTAGCAGTGAGACGTGTAATGTTACTCTGTCCTCTATTGCAGCATCTCCTGTTGTGAGTACGGTAAGCAAACATAAAGGAAAGAGATTCAATATCAGGCTATGACTGCAGAGAGGCACTAAGTCAAATTTCACTGGAGTACTGATCGTTTTACTCTTACCTACCCTTAAGTCTTTTGGTGAAGGGATTGTCCTTGTCCAGACGATATTTTGCCATTTATTTAAAAAAAACATTTCACATTCACAATCCTTCTCATCACTGTTTATATCAAGCGTAACAACTAGGTCTGGCCTGCCCTCAGCATTCTTAATAACATGGCTCTGATACATCCTGGTGGCTGTTCTCAGATCAGGTTCTGTCTGCCTCTTTGAAAACAATGAGATGAAACTCATGACACCACCTGGCATTGGATTGGCTCTGAAAATGTGCAGAAGAATGCAGAGAATGGTGCTGCTGTGTGATGAGGCTCGGATGGAGACACCTTCAATAACCGGCTCTGCTGATGGGCAGTGACTGGCTGAGGAGCCACTAGGCCCTGATGTTGAGGCGCTGTCCTGCCCTTCAGCGTGGCTCTCTGACCCTGCTGCTGCTCTTCCTTCCTGCCTTACACTGCCACTGTCATCAGACCTCACTCTGTCTCTCTCATACAACCCAGTGGGCACCACTGACAGCAGATTAAAGGCTCTGACATTTTCACAAGATGTGGACATTTCATGTTCACTTGTGTTAAATTTAAGTACCGTTCCGAGCTATTATTCTACCTGTGTATGTAGGTATGAACAAGTATGAAGACCCTCACAGTCAAATACATTGACTGTGTATACGTTGACCACCAGCAGCCGTCTGTTTCCCTTTTCCTTGTGTTTTGTGTCGTGTCTGAGTTAATTGTTTGTGATGATTAGATTGTTGGTTCTTGTTAGTTTCTCCTGCTTGTTTAGGTTATTGTCTGCAGGTGTGTGTATGTTCCCCTGCTTCCCTTGTGTCTCTGTTGAGTCTTTGCGTGAACTTCCCAGTTCTGAACCTGTGTTTCATGTTTTGAGATTCTTGTGCCATTTTCCTGTGTTCTCCTGCTTTTCACAGTTTATTGTGTTTTTCCCGTGTTTTTGTTTCCTGTGATTTTTGGTATTTTTGCTCATATTTTTAAGTAAAAGTCTTTAAGTCTTCTCCGCGCTTGTGTCCATTCCCTGAGACCACTGTGATGCTTGTATTTCTGACAGTAGTATTTCTCAGTGCAGGAGAAGCATTCTGTCAGGGGTGCAGAGGATGTGGATGGGTCACTCTCAACTCTGGAGCATCATGAAAAAAATAATAACAATAAAGAAATACTTGTGCAAGGAAAACGTTAGAGAGAGAAGAGGGAAGAAGAGGATTATGAGAGATGTAGATATCCATAGTGTATATCCATATATTTTTTTTGGGGGGGGTAACCTATAATATTAATAAGAGAATAATCCAATAAAGATATTAGTTGAAAAAAGAGATATGATAAATGTGTATTAGAAAGCCTACACCACCTTCATTTTTAAGTACATCACTTTTATTGCAGTAGAAACATATATCAACCTGTCCAACCTTCTATACACCATGAGAATACCCGCAATTTGGGTATTGTCTCCAGTAATTTGAAACATGTAGATTCCCTGGATCAAAAGAGTTGGAAACCACCGCACTCTTTCAAGACTGAAATTTAGAAGATGTCAGGACTGGTGAGGGAATGGACCCAAATACAGAGTAAAAAAACCCAAGAACTCCAAAAGGAAAATTCACACAAAGATTTTAATTACCAAAACTAAGGAACAAATGCAGGAAACCAAAAAATGCCTCGCAGGGTAAATCCCAAAAACACAAAACAAAACTACGAAAAAAAAACAGAAAACATAAAATCCAAAAACACGTAGAAAACAGAACGTGGGAAGAAACACACAGGGAGCTACTCTCAGGCGGAAACACAGTCAGAAACACAAGGAACCAGCACCCGAGTCAGGGAAGCAAAGAACTTAAATAGACACGACACTAACGAGACACAGGAGGGCACAATCAGACCACAGAGAGGGAAGGGAAAACGAAAACCAAAAAACAATAAAATAATTGGAACCAATAATACAATTAAACAGGGAAAAGGAACAGAACTACCGCCATCTGGCGGCCAAAAAAATGAAAAAACAGAAAACAGGAACAGAAACCTGACAGTACCCCCCCCCCCCCAAAGGGACGTCTCCTGATGTCCCAGGAGACTGACCCTGAGAGGGGGTGACAAACAAAATGGGACTGGAACAACACAAGACTCGGGACTCAAAAACACAGGACTGGACTGGATGGCGACGGGCACAGGGACTGAACTCGGGACAGGAGCAGACAGACAGAAGGCTCGGGGCTGGAGCAAACGAGACTGGACTCGGGACTGGACACAGACAGGACCCAGGCGGGGAACTGGAGTCCGACGACAAAGAACTGGACTAGACAGGGCAGGACATTACATTACATTACATTTATTTCGCAGACGCTTTTATCCAAAGCGACGTACAAAAAGTGCATATCATGGTCGTAGGCAACTGCTGAACACAAGTTCAGAAAGGTATAATACTTATTTTGTACAGCTATTTCTAGCTAAGAACACAGTTCACACAGTGAACACTATTCTAACCTAACCTCTGCAAAGCCAATTAGGCAGAGGAATAAGCTACAGTATTAGGACAAAGACAAATACAAGTGACATGAAAAGGGGGGTTTTTTTTTTTTTTTTTTTTTAAATTAAAGAGTGAAATATACAGCATGGTGATGGTTAATCTAGGTATAGTCTGAAGAGATGAGTCTTCAGGCCACGGCGGAAGATGGGTAGTGAGGGGGAGGTTCGGAGAGGGACGGGAAGTTCGTTCCACCACTGGGGAGCTAGGGTAGAGAAGCTCTGTGATCCCTTTGGGCGGGTGGGAGGGGTTACTAGGCGCCCTGCTTCCGCAGAGCGGAGTGGTCGAGCAGGCACGTAGAAGCGAATCATGTCCTGGAAGTAGATGGGGGCTGTCCTGTTGGCAGCAGTGTAGGCAAGGGTCAGGGTTTTGAACCGGATCCTGGCGGCGACAGGTAGCCAGTGGAGTGATCGCAGCAGAGGAGTGACGTGGGAGAATTTGGGAAGGTTGTAGATGAGTCGGGCAGCGGCATTCTGAATCATCTGAAGTGGCTGTATGGCACAAGCTGGCAGGCTTGCAAGGAGAGAGTTGCAGTAATCAAGGCGAGAGGTCACCGTAGCCTGGACGAGCAGCTGGGTGGAGTGCGTCGTCAGGTATGGTCGAATCCTTCTGATGTTGTACAGAAGGAATCTGCAGGACCGTGTGTTGCCTTGATGTGCTCCTTGAGGTCCAGTTGGTCATCCAGGACCACCCCCAAGCTCTTGGCAGAGTGAGAGGCAGTCACTGTGGTGCCATCAACCGTGATTGAGAGCTCACGAAGTAAGGAGGTCTTGCACGGGAAGAAGAGCAGCTCAGTTTTGTTGAGGTTGAGCTTCAGATGGTGGCTGGCCATCCAGGTGGAGATGTCAGCCAGGCAGGAAGAGATCTTATCATTGACCTGTGTGGCCGAGGGGGGGAAAGAAAAGAAGAGTTGTGTGTCATCTGCATAACAATGATAGGAGAAGTCATGTGAATTAATTACTGAACCAAGAGATCTGGTGTATAAGGAGAACAGCAGAGGACCCAGTACAGATCCCTGCGGCACTCCCGTAACAAGTGGATGAGAAGCAGAGGCAGACCCCTTCCAGGTGACCTGGTAGGTCCTATCTGCAAGATAGGAAGCGAACCAAGACAGGGCAGTCCCGGCGATTCCCATCCCAGCCAAGGTGGAGAGGAGTATTTTATGGTTGACTGTGTCGAAAGCTGCAGACAGGTCAAGAAGGATCAGGACAGAGGAGAGGCATGAGGCTCTTGCAGTGGCAAGTGCCTCCGTCACACCTAGGAGCGCAGTCTCTGTTGAGTGCCCGGATCGGAAGCCAGACTGGTGAGGGTCTAGCAGGTTGTTCTGATGGAGAAAAGAGGTTAGTTGTTTAAGAACTGCTCGTTCAAGGGTTTTGGACAGAAAGGGTAGAAGCGATACGGGTCGATAATTTGTTACATCGGAGGGGTCTGAGGTGGGTTTTTTTAGAAGTGGGGTAACACGAGCCATCTTGAAATCAGAGGGAACGTGACCAGAGGAGAGAGAGGAATTAACAATAGAGGACAGATAGGGAAGGAACTCGCTGGAAATGGATTGGAGAACTTTAGATGGGATGGGGTCAAGTGGACAGGTGGTTGCACGGTGAGAGGTGATGAGTTGTAATGAGGACGGGAACAGACTGGGCTAGACAAGAGAGAACACTGGACTGGACTAAGACAAGACAGAACACTGGACTGGACTAAGACAAGACAGAACCCTGGACTGGACTAAGACAAGACAAAACACTGGACTGGACTAGACAAGACAGAACACTGGACTGGACTGGACTAGACAGGACAGGTACTGGACTCAACAAGACAGAACGGGCTGGACAAAACTCTGACACATACAGAACTAAGCCACAACACGAAACTGATTCAGACACAGCACGACACAGGACTGGACTTAAGACAGACACGGAGTGGACTCACAACACTACACGGAACTGGACACGGACACTACACTGGACTGGACTCAGACGACGCTGGAGTGGACTGAGACAGACACAGAAACAAACTGACACAGACTGAAACGGACTGAGACAGAGACTGGGAACGGGCTAAGACACAGGCACGGACTCAAAGAAACTGAACCAAGACACAGCACGAAACGGACTAAAACACGACACTGGCTAACAGACAGGCACAGAACGGATTAACAGACAGGGAAGGGACTCAAAACACAATGCTGGACTGGACTAACGTTACACTGGACGGGACTAACACACAGACACGGAGCTCAAGACAGTATGGAGAACGGGACTCGGACCGGGAACAGACAGGGAGACCTAACAAAAGGGCAGACAGAGAGACAAGCAAGTGGGTAGACACACAGCAAGGCTGATTGACACACTAAGGGACAGGCAGACAGGGAAGGCAAGGGGCGAATTCAAAGACCGACACATAAACTGACAGACGGGCAGACACGACAATAAACAAGCAGACTGACACACTAACAGACAGGCAGACAGGTGGGAGAACAGACTGGCCGATGAGCCGACGGCCTGGGGGACAGATAAACAGGCCAACAAACTGGCTGACAAACACGCGGGCAGACAGGCAGGCGGGCAGACAAATAGACAAGGGGGCAGGTGAACAGACGGACGCACAGTTAGGGGGAAGAACTGGCCCCATCCCCAAAGGGAAGGACCCTCCAGTGCATGGCCATGCAAAAGCTCCAGGGCTGTTGGATGGATGAGGTCTCTGGGCCCCGGGCCGGGGCAGCAACGGCTCGGGAGCATTAGGGGACTCGGGAACTCTGAACAGAGCAGGTGGCCCCTGCAGGACAACAGGCGGAGCAGGCGGAGGACCCTGCAGGACTCATTCATTATTCATTATTGCTTCAACAAACAAAACATAGTACCAGAAGTGGTTATGGTGAGGTGAATTGTGATAAGCAACATGGATTCTTTAAAGCCACTGGAGAGTTTGAAATTAACGGTGAATGTTGAGAGCAATTGGCGCACTTTCAAGCAGCAGTTCCAACCGTACATCACGGCCATGGGACTGGAAACGGAGCTGGATGCTAGAAAGGTAGCGTTACTGCTAACAATTGTAGGCTACTGAGGGAAACGGAGCTAACACTAGAAGGGGCCATCAAGATCTGCCATGCGAGTGAGCTGTCCCAAATGCATGTGAGGACGTTCAGATGGCGGTGGGCACAGCGAACGCGAGTGACGGTGCGGCTGTTGGTGCGATCTCAAGCCAGGGAAGAAGGCGTGCACAGACGCGGCCTGCACAGCGGACAGACGACGGGATGTTCAGCTGCAAGCGCTGCGGCTCGCAGCACAAGCCAAGACAGTGTCCAACCTTTGGTAAGCAAAGCTCTAATTGCCAGGGGAAGAACCACTTCGCTATGCAGTGCTTTTCAAAAAGAAAAGAGAGGAAGACAGGAAGATCTGTAAACATAGTGGAAGACACTGATCTGAGTGAGGCATTTTTCGTTGGCATGGTGAACTTCGAAAATGAGCCAGAAAAAGAAATCAATGATATTAGGGAAGATAAATGGATAGCACCCCTGCAGATAAACGGGACTCTAGTCACAATGAAATTGGACACTGGTGCAAAAGCAAACCTGATCAGCATGTCTGACATCAAAGCAATGAAAGATAAGCCAAGAATACAGAGAAAAACACTTGTGCTGAAAGACTGCAATGGACAGAGAATCAACTGTTTAGGCACATGCAAGCTGAAAGTAACAGTGAAAGAAAAATTGCACCACCTACTCTTCTCTGTCGTTGCTGAAGGACTTGAATCACTGCTGGGTGATAAAGCCTGTGAAGATTTGGAGCTGGTGAAAAGAGTGTATCGCACAGCTCTGTTAACTCTATAGTATAGAACTTTGCAGACGTCTTCAGGGGTTTTTGTGTACTGCCATTTGTAAACACCTCACAGCTAGACCAATGAGGGTTTGTAGCTGGAGGGGAAGGCATCGCGTGTTCTTCCCTTGGCTGGTGTGATTCAAACCGGAGATGTTAGTTATTTTTTAGTTAGTTAGTTATTTTTCCTCTGTTCGTAAGAACAGGGCACAATTATAATTAAGAATGCACTGGTTCCGTTGCCACGGGTCAGATATGAAGGCGTTGCTTCATATCCCGCTTAAAACTGGCCTGAAACGGACCAGTAGCATTCTGGTTACTCTCCGTTCGTAAACGGGGCTATGCTGTCATCAGAGATATATCTGATATGTCGCCGGACTGTTAATATTCTAATGGGAGCATCAGAATACTCACAAATGAGCGGAACAACACATCAAATATATTCATGACCCCAGCAAGTAAGCGTAACGGTTATTAAGGTTTACTCTCGTATTAATCTGACTCCATATTAAATTATAATTTAGAATTTGGTTTTAACTATACGTGGAATTTGGAGTGGTTACACTCGGCTCCACCTTGTCATTTGCCTTCATTCCTCAATATATGCTCCCGGGTTTAACACTATTGTTAAATCTCAGTTCGGTGAAGCCCCCAGAGGGTAGGAAGCGGCCACCATAATACATGCCTTCCTTATATGGATAGTGCATCGATAGTTATGAGCCCAGGACGGTGCGTATCTATCGGGTTCCTTCAGGCGAATTTGACAAGGACCGGCGTGTAACGCCCATGGGTCCTCTTAAGCCAAACCACCAGAACCAATACCACCAATCCCTTTAGCGGGCAGATCGTGGTCGCCTATCTAACTTGAAGACCTCACTAAAGACTTACTGTACTATACCCCTGATCAGTAGGCCCTAGTCAGAATTGTCCCCCTGAGTATTTAAACGGAATTACGGCTGAAAAGAAGAGAAAAGTGATTAGAGTCACAAAGACCACGTAAGTTAAAAATAAAAAGAATTTATTAAACAGGCAGGTAGGTCATTCGCTTCAAATTAGCAGTCAATTAAAATTATAGTAAGTTAAAGTTTAAAACATAAGTACAAAGTAAAAGTTCTTACCAGCCTGGTAACTACACACAAAATCACAGAGTCTGCGCAGTGTGGGAAGTCGATTGCGATCTTCCTTGTATAGCTACGCACAGAGCACAGAGTATGTGCACTGTGGGAAGTCGATTACGATCTTCCATGGTTCAGCAGCGCACAGAACACAGAATATGTGTTGTGTGGGAAGTCGGTTACGATCTTCCATTGCTATCTAGAGGGTACACAGAGCACAGAGTATGTGCACTGTGGGAAGTCGGTTACGATCTTCCACGATTGCTTTGTCTCCCTTCCTTTTAGGCCAAATCCCGCGTTTGATCGAGGCGGCATTGCCATAAATTAACCTGTCCGAATAGAATTTGGAATTTCGGCCCCCACCATTTGGAGGCGGTTGTAAAAACAATCAGTGAGGAAATTGGGAAAAGGAGAGGATTACCAGAGAGGACATTCCATTGTGCCAATTTTTCCCTGAGTTTCTGTAACTATGTTTTATTAAATTTTATTTGGTATGAAACATATTTCATTCAATTTCTTAAATTTCCCTGAGTATGTACATACCAAACATGTCCAGAGGATGTAATATTATGGTGCAGTTGTCATGAAAATACCCTTTTGGTGTACCATTTTACATGTAACCCATGTTATGATTACATAGGTTATAATACAATAATACAATGAGAACATGTGCATGGTTTGTACGGGTTTTTGGGGTTTGCAAATAGGAAAAACAGATGATTTAGTGTCCAGATCCAGAAAAGAAATGAAAAGGGTAATGACAGAGGGGACCACAGAGGGGCACTGTGTTACTGTCAAGCACAGTTGCCCCACCATTCGGCCAGAGGTCTGGTGATCTTTTTCCCCTTAATGGCCCCAACACACACACCTCCACAACCCTAGACAAAGAGACTAGGTCCCCTTATCTTAGTCGTGTCCAGATGGTAACATTCCAGAGAGTCAAAGGCCAGCTCAACCGAAGGAAGTCCGAGTAACTTATTGTTTTATTACATGGCTCTGCGTTCTTCGAAGTCCAGGATGAGACTCAATCTGCAGGCTCGTTCAAATTCCAGCCTTTCCTGGTTCCCAGTTTGACTCCCCTCTTACAGCTCCCCCCTCTGGCCCAATGGGGGACACACTCAAAACGTCCTCCCAAGGGGTCATGGACACTTTCCCAGAGGGTTGGCGCCGGAGGTCCAGGGTCGTAGGGCTGATGGTGGGAATACCTGGGAAGGCTGAGATCAAGGGTTGTGTGGGTTGAGGTGTGTATGGTAGGGAGCGGATCAGATGTTGGAGTGCAGGTGGGAACTTTTGTGCCCCAGATGACCTGTTGCACTAAGTCCATTTCATCAGTCAGGGCCCGCGTCCTTAAGTACAGGAAAAAAAACTCACAAGACAGCTGACAGTGACGGAGGAACTTTGGACCCGGAGGTGCCCTCTCGAGCGAATCTATCGAAGCAAAGTCTTGGAGACACTGTACTTAAGGTTGACATCCACGGGGCTTTGCAGAGGTTGAACCTAAACAAACTTAATGGGATTATGGGGAAAAAGGTTTGTAAGACATGGTATATATGAATGAGGTAGTTGGGAGTTTCATGACGACTGCATTATGTGGTAAATATGATTTTTTGTCCTTCTCATGGTAATATCCTTTGTAATTTTGGATAAACTGGATTTGGGGAAATTAAAAAGAAAGGAGACAAATCCAATACATTTTGTATGGATGGTTATTGAAAGTGATAAAAATAAAAATAAAGAACAATGATAATAAACATACAGTATAAAAATGAAGGAAAAAAAAAGCATAATTTAAGACATACAAGACAAGTAGTGTTTGGAGGTTGTAGCATCCTTCAGTTTGTAACGGATACATTTTAAAATTAATGTGGAAATTATTATTAATATTAACAGAGATATCATAAATATTAAGAACATTTCACATACTTCTAAAACATTTTCCCAGAAGGGACCTACAAATCCCCCTAAACATGAGGTGTTAAACTCTTTGCCTGTAGTTGTGCAAAGAAGAGAAAATCTATGCAGGGTTACTGTCTGCATACTTCAGGGGTTAAATCACAACTGATGAAAAAAAAATAAAAAGATGAAAAAACAAAAAGAAAATCATACACTCTCTTGGGAGTGTAGGTTTACTGCTCCTTAAATATTCAACAACTGACAGAGAAGGGGGAGAAACAGAGAACAAGACGGACAGGGGGAGAAGGGAGAAAGAAGAAAAGAGGAACCGTAAATGGAAAGGAAGGAGGGAATATAAGGAGAGAAAATGTGGAAAAATAGAATAAAGAGAAACCAGTAAGCCAGTCCTTGTCAAAAAATGACCCCCCTCTCAACATTTTAATGTTAAAAGACAAACTTTATGTAAATTTAGGAGTAATTGCTTATTCTCCTTATTTATTTATTTATTTATTTGACATATATGTAGTTTGGAAGACTTCTTCCTTTAAATAATTTTCCTTGCAGGCACAGATGATACTGGCCCTTATTAGTTGAATTAAAGTTTGATGACATTATGTTCATTTATGGCATTGACTGGCTTAGCAATGGTTTGATAAAGATTCTAATATGTATATTTTGTGCTATGGTGAAATTCACACAAAAATACCATTAGATCTCTTAGTATGTAGCATGCCTTGGCTGATTTAATTGGCACCCAAGTAAGTCTGTTAGTGAATTTCTAACAGTTCCTAAATGACGTGCACAGGCATGCATTAATAATTAACATATTATTTGTTTATATTATTCATTAAAATCCCCTGATTTCATCCTTGTGCCGCTAAGACACACAGAATAAAAACCCAGATGAAAACAATAGGGTGCACCAGAATTCACTACACTTTTCTGAAAGCGAGCTTTCTAAAGAAAGGTGAATGGTGGCATACCTATGCCTACATAACTAAATTTAGCTCTAGGCTAATGATTGTTATTTCT
This sequence comes from Anguilla pacifica, assembly GCA_039654925.1. NCBI lineage: Eukaryota > Metazoa > Chordata > Actinopteri > Anguilliformes > Anguillidae > Anguilla > Anguilla pacifica. Next base: position 2,044,967 of record CM077298.1, read on the forward strand.
AATAGGCCAAAGTCTATTTTTTGGTTGGTTATAAGCCATTTTGGAAGTTTACCTTCTACACTGGCTTATTTCAACTGTTTTATAAACCCTAACCTCTTTATTTAATTAATAGTATACCACTGGTTACTGATACAGATGACACAGGCCAAGGACCCTGGTTCCAGCACCTCAGAAATTCAGAAGTTCTGTGTCCTGATACCTTTTCACCAGTCTCAGAGGTCTTTAGACATGAGTCCCACATGTAGCAAATTCCAGACGGTCGCCACCCTTGTTGTAGCCTGCGGCTACACTTTCAGAGGGATGGAGACTTGCATCTGCCGTGGCACTCAGCGGTCCTGTGACATTACATCGGGCGCGGTACTCAGAGGTCCAGTGATCACACTGGTACCGGCCTCAATCTCTAAGACTTAAAGTATGGTTATCTCCGGACAGATACGCACAGTTTCAAAACTTGGTGCAGCTGCAGTCTGCACTGTCAGAGGTCTTGAGACGTGTGTACTGCCGCAGGGCCATACCTGGGTTTAAGGATCAGCACAGACTCTGCTTTCAGGGCTGGAACTTCGAAGCCGAGGTTATGCACCTGATTCAGCATTCAGCAGTATTTTAATATTATTTAATTTAATTATAATACGAAGCTTGCTACTTTTCCTGGGTTAGCCCCCTAGCAAAGTTCAAACTTCCTAGCATGTGCATTCTATGATTGCACACGCTTACTGTCAGCTATAAACCTTCAAAATGTACTGGCTTTTCACCAGCGCCTCATTCTCTCCTGTATTTGAGCAAGGCTTTCTGCGCCTCTGCACAGAAACAGTAGTAAGCGCCTTGCAGCAAAAAACCCTTTCTTTCTACAAACGTTACATTTTCGTACACATACGCAATCATCTACGGCTATAGGCCAGTTTTTCCTAGAACGCATTCTGCCGTATTAGCACAACACATTTTCTAAAAACATGCCAGCCTAAGCTTCTCTCTTTCCCTGTTCATGAATTCCCCGAAGGGTAGTAATATGGAACATGCCTGGTTTCTACGGTCCCAGGCCTGTCTGGGATATGTCGATCCCCTACACAGTGGCTAGAAACTCTCCCTAGCACAGGCTAATATATGAGAATTTTGTCACTCACCGCACCAAGGATCAGGAAAACCAGAGAAGGAAATGTGAAATACCCACAGTGAGGGTCTCACGCCGGGATGAAAAACACCAACAAACACTTCAAGGAACATACTCCAGATACTTCCAATCACGTCGGGGTCACCACTTGTAAACACCTCACAGCTAGACCAATGAGGGTTTGTAGCTGGAGGGGAAGGCATCGCGTGTTCTTCCCTTGGCTGGTGTGATTCAAACCGGAGATGTTAGTTATTTTTTAGTTAGTTAGTTATTTTTCCTCTGTTCGTAAGAACAGGGCACAATTATAATTAAGAATGCACTGGTTCCGTTGCCACGGGTCAGATATGAAGGCGTTGCTTCATATCCCGCTTAAAACTGGCCTGAAACGGACCAGTAGCATTCTGGTTACTCTCCGTTCGTAAACGGGGCTATGCTGTCATCAGAGATATATCTGATATGTCGCCGGACTGTTAATATTCTAATGGGAGCATCAGAATACTCACAAATGAGCGGAACAACACATCAAATATATTCATGACCCCAGCAAGTAAGCGTAACGGTTATTAAGGTTTACTCTCGTATTAATCTGACTCCATATTAAATTATAATTTAGAATTTGGTTTTAACTATACGTGGAATTTGGAGTGGTTACACTCGGCTCCACCTTGTCATTTGCCTTCATTCCTCAATATATGCTCCCGGGTTTAACACTATTGTTAAATCTCAGTTCGGTGAAGCCCCCAGAGGGTAGGAAGCGGCCACCATAATACATGCCTTCCTTATATGGATAGTGCATCGATAGTTATGAGCCCAGGACGGTGCGTATCTATCGGGTTCCTTCAGGCGAATTTGACAAGGACCGGCGTGTAACGCCCATGGGTCCTCTTAAGCCAAACCACCAGAACCAATACCACCAATCCCTTTAGCGGGCAGATCGTGGTCGCCTATCTAACTTGAAGACCTCACTAAAGACTTACTGTACTATACCCCTGATCAGTAGGCCCTAGTCAGAATTGTCCCCCTGAGTATTTAAACGGAATTACGGCTGAAAAGAAGAGAAAAGTGATTAGAGTCACAAAGACCACGTAAGTTAAAAATAAAAAGAATTTATTAAACAGGCAGGTAGGTCATTCGCTTCAAATTAGCAGTCAATTAAAATTATAGTAAGTTAAAGTTTAAAACATAAGTACAAAGTAAAAGTTCTTACCAGCCTGGTAACTACACACAAAATCACAGAGTCTGCGCAGTGTGGGAAGTCGATTGCGATCTTCCTTGTATAGCTACGCACAGAGCACAGAGTATGTGCACTGTGGGAAGTCGATTACGATCTTCCATGGTTCAGCAGCGCACAGAACACAGAATATGTGTTGTGTGGGAAGTCGGTTACGATCTTCCATTGCTATCTAGAGGGTACACAGAGCACAGAGTATGTGCACTGTGGGAAGTCGGTTACGATCTTCCACGATTGCTTTGTCTCCCTTCCTTTTAGGCCAAATCCCGCGTTTGATCGAGGCGGCATTGCCATAAATTAACCTGTCCGAATAGAATTTGGAATTTCGGCCCCCACCATTTGGAGGCGGTTGTAAAAACAATCAGTGAGGAAATTGGGAAAAGGAGAGGATTACCAGAGAGGACATTCCATTGTGCCAATTTTTCCCTGAGTTTCTGTAACTATGTTTTATTAAATTTTATTTGGTATGAAACATATTTCATTCAATTTCTTAAATTTCCCTGAGTATGTACATACCAAACATGTCCAGAGGATGTAATATTATGGTGCAGTTGTCATGAAAATACCCTTTTGGTGTACCATTTTACATGTAACCCATGTTATGATTACATAGGTTATAATACAATAATACAATGAGAACATGTGCATGGTTTGTACGGGTTTTTGGGGTTTGCAAATAGGAAAAACAGATGATTTAGTGTCCAGATCCAGAAAAGAAATGAAAAGGGTAATGACAGAGGGGACCACAGAGGGGCACTGTGTTACTGTCAAGCACAGTTGCCCCACCATTCGGCCAGAGGTCTGGTGATCTTTTTCCCCTTAATGGCCCCAACACACACACCTCCACAACCCTAGACAAAGAGACTAGGTCCCCTTATCTTAGTCGTGTCCAGATGGTAACATTCCAGAGAGTCAAAGGCCAGCTCAACCGAAGGAAGTCCGAGTAACTTATTGTTTTATTACATGGCTCTGCGTTCTTCGAAGTCCAGGATGAGACTCAATCTGCAGGCTCGTTCAAATTCCAGCCTTTCCTGGTTCCCAGTTTGACTCCCCTCTTACACATTCACGTACAAAATCCAGCTGAAAGCCAGTTGTGCATGCTGCACGAAGAGTTCCGGCACCGCTGAGAGACCGTCTAAAGAAAGAACTGAACAGGATGACAACGCTGGGTGTGATAAAGAAGGTCGAGGAACCAAAAGACTGGGTCAACTCCATGGTGTGCGCGAAGAAAAAGAATGGCGACCTGAGAGTATGTATGGACCCAAAAGATCTGAACGAGAACATCAAGCGTGAACACTACCAGATACCCAAGTGTGAAGAAATCACCAGTGAGATGGCGGGTGCCAGATACTTCACAATGCTTGATGCATCACAAGGCTTCTGGCAGCTGAAATTGGATGAAAGCAGCACCAAGTACTGCACCTTTAATACACCCTTTGGCAGATATTGCTTCCTCAGACTGCCTTTTGGAATCATCTCAGCATCTGAAATATTTCACAGAGCAATGGAACACATCATCGAGGGGCTGGATGGAGTTTGACATAATCGTTTGGGGTTCTACAGTCCAAGAACACAATGAGAGACTGACCAAAGTGCTGGAGCGGATACAAAAGTATGGACTGAAGCTCAACAAGAGCAAATGCCAGTTTGGGGTTCAAGAAATCATCTTCCTCGGAGACAAGCTCTCTGCACAAGGTGTCCAGCCCGACCAAGAAAAAAACAATGCCATACAGGACATGCCAAGGCCCACAGACAAGACAGGTGTGCTACGCATCATGGGGATGGTCAACCTCATAGGGAAATTCATTCCTAACCAGTCTGCAAAAACATCCTGCGTTCGGGAGCTCCTGCACAAAGTGAGTGTCTGCTGCGCTTCCTGTATCATACACAAAGTCCAGACAAATAGCTGAAAAAACAGCAAAGGACACAGAGCTGCAAAGTATCACTGAGAACATGCAAAATGGATGGCCTGTAGGTTCCTGTTCTACCACATCAGAGGTGAGTGTAGTTGATGGACTGTTGCTGAAGCAAAACAGAATCGTCATTCCACAAGAATTCAGACAGGACATACTACAAAGAATCCATGAAGGTCATCTCAGTGTCGAGAAATGTAAAAGAAGGGTGAGAGACACAGTCTTCTGGCCTGGAATCAACAAAGACATCGAGAGACTGGTAAGCAGATGTGAAACATCACAGCACATGGAGACAGTGCTTCCAGTTAAACTCATCCTCTTACTGCAGCTCTAACTCACAGCATATTAAATATCTGATTCATGTATTTGTACCTCTCTCTCAGTGAGGGTTCCTCCTGTGGTCTCTGGCTTCCTTGAGAGACTCATTTCAGATATAGCGCCCCCTATCCCAGGAGACTGGAACACATCAAACCAGGGTGGGCCACAAATGGTTTCTGACCCAAATCAGCCAACCTGTAAAAACGACAAAAGAACACAGTGAACACACATATACACACACTCGTACATACAGAGACATGCATACACAATATAGTGTTGTGTTGATAGGAAACAATCTGGAATTTAAATGGGCCATAAACATGTAGGAACTGTCCTTTTCAATTAAAACCAGTTTTTCGATAGTGTTCAGGTCTGGAGACTGCAGCCATGGCAAAATGCCATTTTTGTGGTTTATTAAGCATTTATTTGTGAGTTGTAATGTGTGCTTGGGGTCACTGTCTTGGTGGAAGATCCACTGTGACTTTCAGTCTGCTGGCAGAGGCAACGAGGCTTTTGGCTAAAATGTCCTGGTGCATTTGTTCTGGCTCATGAAGCAGTTGTCCTTAACGAGGGCCCCAGGACAGCCCCATAATATTAAAGATCCACCACCGTATTTAGCAGTCGGTATGAGGCTCTTTTCTGTATTTGCATCTTTCTTTAACACCCAAAGCTATGCCTGGCCAAATAGCTATAATGCCATCTCTCCTGATCATAGTAGATTAGACAATGTCATTTAGAAAAGATTCTTGAATTTGTTGATTGCCCATAAAGCCAATTTTTCCTGAAACCATTCCAAGCCTTTTGGCATGGAGGTTGCATGTAATTATAGATTTTGGAGCATCTGATTGTGGCAATTATTTGTAGAATTAGAAACTTGGTGACCCCAAGATGCAGCCAAGTTCTGTAAGTCTCCAACTGTGACCACTGGATTTTTCTTTGGTCCCCACACCGTCTCCCTCTACTGGGCAGGTTTACCACTACTCCAGTGTTTTTAATCTTCTTAACTATTCTTCTTGTAGTAAGTTGTACATTTTGTTATTTTTGTGTGCAAACGCATGTGTAGGGAGAGAGAAGAGTGTATGTCATATGTGTGTGTGTGTGTGTGTGTGTGCATGCATTAGTGTACGTGTGTGTGTGGGGCTGCTGAGTAGCTCAAATGGTAAAAGAGCCTCTTGTGACTCATGAGTGAGCAGCACAGACTCAGAGTGAATCCGGCCCGTGTCAGTACTGACTGTGGCTGGCAGGCCCACTTCACATCACTCAGGGATATGGGAGGGACACAGTCAGTAAGGATATAGCATTGTTCACTGCTCGACTAACTCCTGCAGGCTGTCCGGATGCCCATGGCTAGCTCTCTCCTTTCAGACGCCCATGGTTAGCTCTCTCCGTCCAGAAGCCCATGGCTGACTCTCTCTCTGGAAGCTCATGGCTAGCTCTCAATGTCCAAGAGGCCCATGGCTAGCTCTTTCCATCCAGAAGCCCATGGCTAGCTCTCTCTGTCCAGAAGCCCATGGCTAGCTCTATCCGTCTGGAAGCCCATGGCTAGCTCTTTTTGTCCAGACGTCCATGATTAGCTCTCTCATTCCGGTAGTCCATGGCTAGCTCTCTCCGTCCGGAAGCCAATGGTTAGCTCTCTCCGTCCGGTAGTCCATGGCTAGCTCTCTCCATCCGGTAGCCCATGGCTAGCTCTCTCCATCCGGTAGCCCATGGTTAGCTCTCTCTGTCCGGAAGCTCATGGTTAGCTCTCTCCATCCGGAAGCCCATGGTTAGCTCTCTCCGTCTGGTAGTCCATGGCTAGCTCTCTCCGTCCGGTAGCCCATGGCTAGCTCTCTCCATCCGGTAGCCCATGGTTAGCTCTCTCCGTCCGGTAGTCCATGGCTAGCTCTCTCCGTCCGGTAGCCCATGGCTAGCTCTCTCCATCTGGTAGCCCATGGTTAGCTCTCTCTGTCCGGAAGCTCATGGTTAGCTCTCTCCATCCGGAAGCCCATGGCTAGCTCTCTCTGTGCACATATGAATGGGTCTCCTCTGCCCCTGCTCTGTGTGGCTTGGAGCTGCAGTACGAAAAGAAATAGCTGGCTGGCAGGATTATTGCTACAGACTGCGTTCACTCTTTTAAGCTGGTAGTAGGAGCCATATATGAGCTTGCTTGTATATTCACAAATAGGACATTCCAAATTCGGGTGGGATTTAAGACACCAATTTTTTTCTTTTGAAGTATGAGTGAGTGTGTCTGTAAAGTGTGAAAGTGTGCTTGCGTGTGAGTTTGGTGTTTGCATGTGTGCACATAAGTGCATTCACGTGTGTGCATGTTAGAGAAAGAGGGAGAAATTATTAAAACTATTAGGGTTTGACTGCAACTGTGATACTGGTCACTCCAGTGTGACAATGCGACAGTCTGCATTGTGAACCTCTAAAACTGCGTAACCCAGTGACAGAAATGCCCCCTGTTGTCCTGGCAAACCTCTTTCGTTTGCAACAGGAAGGGCCCTCAACTTTGCTCTCTAACGTGCACAACTCTCTTTACCAGATAGAGGCATCTGTAAAGATACAAATAGAATTGTATCTTTTAATATTGTGTTTTAAACCTCAACAAAACACGTTTTCAGTGTACAAAAATGCCAGGTTATCAATACTTTTAACAGCAAGTTATAATGAATGGCTCATAGACAGTGCATACACATCACTGTCTATAAGCCATTCATTATAACTTGCTGTTAAAAGTACTGATATCAAAATGAGGCCAAATTACAACAAACAATATTGGCTATCTTAGCTCACACAAATTAAACAAGTTTTATTCCTAAGCAATGCTAACCAATGTTACCTCAATTATTTAATATAACTTGGCCTTGTGTTTTTTCATCTTACAGAGAATGTGATCATTCAAACTTTGTGTCACATGAAACTGTCCAATAACACAAAAAGCCTCATGGAAGAAGCCGTTATGTAAATGGATGTTTTAAACAGCTGATGAAAACTTACACTCCAGAAAGGATACCAGCCATAACTTTGCGGAACGGCATACCTGCCAACCCAATATTATTAGCCAGGTAGCGAGCGAACATCAGCTGATCATTTCCTGTTGGTACCGGTACGGTTGCCCATAAGCCTTTAGGCTCCTATGTAGCTACCGACAGTTCATACTGATATCCCTGCCATTGCGTTTCATATAAAATTATAGCAAAACATTGGCGCCGTTAGCTTTACTTTGCATGTTTTAAGTTTTTTACCTGCCATTAGCCTATGAACAATCTCATGAAAAACACGTTTTCAACGTACAAAAATGCCAAGTTACTCACACATACAAGACATACACCGTCTTTAACTCATTCATTCAGACTGCTAAAATCCAGGCCTGCCATTAAAAGTATTGATATCAAAGTGACGCCAAGTTACGGTACTACAAACAATATAGGCTATCTTGCCTCACTGAAATTAAATATGATGTATTCCAAAGCAATGCTACCCAATATTTCCTCAATTCTTTCAAGTCACTAGGCCCTCCACTTCCCCACTCAGTGACACACCTACTGAGAAAGCCCTGATCATAGGGGATAGTATTTTGAGAAACGTGAGATTAGAGACACCAGGGACCATAGTACAGTGTATTCCTGGTGCCAGAGCCACCGACATTGAGGCAAATTTAAAAGTGCTGGCTAAAAGTAAACGTAAATACTCTAGGACTGTTATCCACGTCGGCACAAACGACATCCGATTGAGGCAATCGGAGGTCACCAAAAATAATTTTATATCGGTGTGTGCAGTGGCTAAAAAGATGAGTCGGGAAGTAATTTGCTATGGCCCGCTTCCAGCTCGTAGGAGCGATGAGGTCTACAGTAGGCTATCTTCGCTAAATCTCTGGCTGTCGGAGTGGTGCTCATCTAGTGACATAGGCTTTATTAACAATTGGCCTGATTTGTGGGGAAGGCCTGGCCTACTGAAGAGAGACGAACTCCACCCGAGCTGGAGAGGTTCTCGTGTCCTATCGAACAACATAGCTGCTAGTCTTAATAAGGCCAGATCCTGACACTCCATCAGGGCGCTGGCCAGGCCGCTGGCTTCTAACCTTACGTGTTTGCCTGCTCGTTTCTTTATACCTGTGTCCCAGACATATGGCCCTACGCCTCTGTCTGCAAGGTACGTTTCAGAGCTAGCTAACAGATATAGTATTTCCAAAGCCCCTTTAACTAATACTTTTAAACTAGAATCTGATATCTGTTATATTGAGACTGTGTCTGTTCCACACATCTATGCCAAACGTAAAGCTAACCGTGGAATTGATGTGGATAACTTAATTGTCATAAAAACTTGGCATGCTGCTACTAATCATAGTGAACCATCCTTAAAAATTGGACTATTAAATGTTAGATCACTCACTCCAAAAGCAGATCTTGTCAACGAATTGATAATAGACCATAATCTCAATGTATTATGTCTGACTGAAACTTGGCTAAGACCTGATGAATATGTTGCGATTAATGAAGCGTCTCCTGTGGGTTTCATAGGTACTCAGGTGTCACGTCCATCAGGCAGAGGGGGAGGCGTTGCAGCTATTTATCAGTCCTTATTGAGCCTAGCGCCTAAGCATGGATATATGTTCTCCTCTTTTGAAGTTCTTATTACTGTGTACAGCCCGATCTAGCTAATAAAAGTGCTAGCGGGCAGTCCTTTTTTCTTGTGTCTGTTTACAGGCCACCTGGGCCTTATTCTGAATTCTTAAGGGAATTTGCTGAGTTTTTATCACACCTTGTAATTTCAGCAGATAAGGTCGTAATTGTTGGTGATTTCAACATACATGTGGATAAAAATGGTGACCCCCTAAGAACAGCTTTTGCCTCTATTATTGATTCCATTGGTTTTGTACAGAATGTTTGTGAAACTACTCACTACTGTGGCCATACCTTAGACTTAGTTCTGTCCCATGGTATTAGTGTGGTAAATCTTACCATCGCACCTCATAACCCTATACTATCAGATCATTTCCTCATTACGTTTAATATTAAAGCATCAAATCCTCCTGTATCAGAGCCTAGACATTACTACAGCCGATCAGTAAACCCTGAGGTTATTCCAAAGTTTTTAAATATGCTTCCGGAGTCATTCCTCTCCACAGAAGAAAAGGCTGATGAAAATGCTGATGAAGCTGCTCTGGACCAATTGACTAACCAACTAACCCTCACCCTCAGGAACACTCTTGATGTTGTTGCCCCCCTTAAAAGAAGAAACCCTAGTCGGAAAAAGCACACTCCATGGTACAATGATACCACCCCGTCCCTGAGGCAGTCTATTAGAAAATTAGAAAATTAAAATGGCGGTCTACTAAGCTAGAAGTATTTCATCTTGATTGGAAAAACAGCTTTCTTCAGTATAAGCAAGCTCTTGCTTCTGCTAGATCTGCCTTTTTCTCAAAACTAATTGAACAAAACAGACATAACTCGAAATTTCTATTTAGTACTATGGATAAATTAACTAAAAAACAATCATCAGAGTTTTCGACTTATCCCTCCAATCTTAGCAGCGTTGACTTCATGAACTTTTTCGATCAGAAAATTGAGGCTATTAGAGACCAGATTTCCAAACTGTCTCCATCATGCACTATTTCTGTTCGTGTTAATAAACAGCCCCGCACCTGGTTAAAACAGGAAGATTTACAGACAGCGGTACTAAACTGTTTTACGCCCATTAGCATGGTAGAATTATCCGAATTAGTTATGTCTTCAAAACCAACGACCTGTCTACTCGATCCTATTCCTTCAAACTGGATTAAAGAACTATTTCCAGTACTAGGCCAGCATATACTAAAAATCATTAACACATCCCTAGTCACAGGATATGTACCTGAGTCACTAAAAGTGGCAGTTATTAGGCCATTATTGAAGAAACCAAACCTAGAACCTGATAAATTGGAAAATTATAGACCTATTTCAAACCTTCCATTTCTATCATTTCTATCCATTTATATCAGCAACTAAGTGCATACCTTAGCTCTAACAGTATCCATGAAGTATTCCAATCTGGGTTTAGACCCCACCACAGCACAGAAACCGCACTTATCAAGGTTACAAATGATTTACTACTGTCAGCCGACCGTAACTCTGTGTCGGTTCTTGTGCTCCTCGACCTGAGTGCAGCTTTTGACACAATTGATCATGGAATTCTACTGGACAGACTCCAGGCCTGTGTTGGACTTCATGGACAGGCACTCGCATGGTTTGGATCATACCTACGTGACAGGAAACAGTTTGTCAAATTAAAAGAAGAAGAGTCTAGCTCCTCAATAATGAAATACGGTATTCCACAAGGATCAGTACTAGGACCAGTACTCTTCTCGATATATATGCTACCACTTGGCAATATTATCCGGGCACATGGAGTTCCACTGTTATGCGGACGATACCCTGATTTATATTTCAATGAAACCTGGCGAAGCACTGCCGCTTTCACGGTTAGAGACCTGTATTGTAGATGTCAAGGTTTGGATGCTTTCAAATTTTCTGCTCCTAAATTCAGACAAGACTGAAATGTTGGTTTCAGGTCCCAAAATATTAAGGGAGAAATTGTCTACTCTCACCTTAAACTGTGATGGTTGTTTGGCTAAACCTAATATGGTCGTTAAAGACCTTGGTGTCACCATTGATCCTGATCTATCTTTTGACACCCATATAAAAAACATATCCAGAATTGCCTTCTTTCAGCTGCGCAACATAGCTAAAATTAGACATTTCCTGTCAGTCGGGGATGCTGAAAAATTGATCCATGCATTTGTTACGTCTAGGTTAGATTACTGTAATGCCCTGCTTTCTGGCTGCCCTAATAACTCGTTAAAGAGTCTCCAGCTTGTGCAGAATGCAGCTGCTCGTATCTTGACTTGACTAAGAAGTATGTGCACATTACACCAGTACTAGCGTCGCTTCACTGGCTACCCATTAAGCATAGGATAGACTTCAAGGTTTTGCTCCTGACTTTTAAAGCTCTGCATGGACGTGCACCTGTGTACATATCTAACCTGCTCCTACCTTATAAGCCCACAAGGTCACTCCGATCCCAAGACGCAGGCTACTTGGTAGTCCCAAGAATTTACAAAAACCTAAAAGGTGGTAGGGCTTTCTCCTACAGGGCCCCACTACTGTGGAACCAGCTTCCAAAATTTATAAAGGAGTCAGACACAGTCTCAATATTTAAATCTAGATTAAAAACGCACCTCTATGCTCAGGCTTACAATCAGTTGTAGTCTGGGGACAGGGTGCGAGAAGCCTGTAGTCATAGAGCTTTGTAGGTGGCAATCCTTTCCTTACTGTCACCTGTCAATCAGCTGTGACCCGACTTTACATGGGCTGGCTCTTGAAAGGCGGGTATGGTTGTCTACCCCTCATGACTGCATGGGCTCTCCATCCCTGTCCTAGTAGATATCCAGCCATATTCTACTCCTGGCGGGGTCCCCCCAATACATACCACTGCCACCTTACTCACTGTCTGCTATATTGCAAATTCCCTAATTGCCTTTCTACCCTCTTCCCCACGCTGCCGGCGGGGCTCTTGCCTCAAGAGTGCTTTGAGAGTCGTCTGGTCTCCCCCACCTCTGCGGTCCAGCCCCTCCTTCGTCATTGCCTCCACCCTGCCCACATCTGTCGCCACCTGCTGTTCCCCATCACCGCCACCTGGCCCCACCCATCATCTCAGCCACATCACATATCTTATGAAACTGGCTGACATGCTGGTCACCAGTCGGCACCCTGAGCCGACCAGAGGAGGGTGGGTTTCCCCCTTGAGCCTGGTTCCTTCCAAGGTTTCTTCCCATCTGCCACAGGAAGTTTTTCCTTGCCACTGTTGCCTTAGGCTTGCTCCTGTGGGGGTTTAGGCCAGGGTTGTCTGTAAAGCGTATTGTGACAACTGCTGTAAAATACGCTATACAAATAAAATTTGATTGATTGATTGATAAATGAAGTTTCCTTATTGAACGGTATATATAACAGTCTGTATTAGGCATTTGGCGTTGAAGTGGAGGGTTAAATAACGTGTGAACTGTACTGCACTGATATGCTTTTCTCATGTTCAGTACTAGTAATTATAATTATGAGTGAGTCATGATTTTGAATAATGTTTTAATGGGGAGTTGCAGAACGTACATACATAGTAATTGTTTGTATGTGGCTAGATAGAGAACAGGGCGAGGTAACATGAATGTAGAAACGTGGCGTTTGCTGATAAGGTTTTGTACGGTAACCAAGTGAAGAAATATAGTTACTAGAAATGGCACAGTGGTGAACTGGTGTAACTTTTTAATAAAAGGAATACATTTGCCATCATGAAATGCATATGGGTGGCTGTGAGTGAGTTTTGGTAAAGCAAATATAAGCGTAAGAAAACGTTAATGTAAAAGAGGAAATTATCTGCCTGAGGGCGAGGCGGGATTCCATCCTTCAACCGGAGGTTTACCAGTCTATGACTTTGTTAGTGGAGCACCATGACATAGCTATGCAATGCGTGAAATATCATTAGCAAACCTGTCTGTGGTTTTAAAGAAGAACACAGGCCAGTAAGCACAGAGCAGCTCCCGTTGAATCCATATGGCTTTGCAATATTGTAGCCGGTTAATAACTGAACGTGCAGACGGTACGTCATAATGCAGTGTATACGTTCGGTGAACGGCGGGTAGGTATATGGTGCAAAAGCAATAATTGAGAAGTAGTAGACAATTATTAGTGAGGGTAAAAGCAGGTTAAAGAAACGTGTTCCTAGCTGGGCTTGAACCTAAGACACCATGTCCCCAAGACTGTAACCTTGCCCACTAGGCCATAGGCAGACTAGCTGTTTAAACTGTTTTCAGAAATGTTTCAGACTAAAAAGGTATGGGTATTTTGCGTGTGTATGCGAGTTTTTGATTGGGTCGTGTAGGTGAAGATTTGGCTGGTGTCGGTAAAATTTCCAGTGGGGAGACATGTTGTTAGTGGGATAGGTGGCAGGAAAAATAAGAATGAGAAGAAGAAGAAGAAGAAGAATAACAAGAAGGAGAAGAAGAAGGAGAAAACGCAAAATCCCCTTAGTTTGGGGCTTTATTGTACGGACACGTGAAGTTGTTTAAGAATTCTGTCTGTTGAAATGGGGTGAGAATTTAATGTTTTTAAGGGCTGAGTGTCTGTGGCTGTTGTGGTTATTTCTGTGGGGAACCCTGAAAAGTGCCAAACTCTCGGTGCTGTATAGGTATGGGGCATGCCCCCTCCAAGGCGCAACTTGGCGGGATGTTGGCGGCATACCTGCCATCCCAATCTCCTTTACATTTAACAAATATAGCCTACATAAATCTGCTTATTCATATATATATATATATATATATATATATATATATATAACTTTACTTTCCATACCTTTGTACTTATTTAATTTGAACAGGAAATTATTATATCCTATATATATTATTTTTCATATATTTCGATTAGATATAAACTTAAGTAAGAACAGGAATACTATTTTATAATACTGTATTTATTCTATCTGCAATGAGTAGCACTATTGCCTTACAGCAAGAAGGAGGTCCTGAGTTTGAATCCCGGCCTGTGTCTTTCTGTGTGGAGTTTGCATGTTATCCCCGTGTCCGTATGGGTTTCCTCCCACTGTCCAAAGTCATGCAGGTAGGCTAACTGGAGACTCTAAATTGTGCATGGGTGTGAGTCTGTGAGCAAATGGTGTGTGTGCCCTTCGATAGATTGGTGACCCGTCCAGGATGTATTCCTGCCTCTCTGCCAATGCATGTTGGGATAGGCTCCAGTACCCCCACGACCCTGGCCAGGAATACGTGCGTATAGATCATGGATGGATGGAATACTAATTTCTATGACACAATAAAAAAGCCAAGAAATAAAATTATATTCTTTTTACGGTCTATGGTCAGATTCTGTGTGTAATTTGAATATGGCTCCCAGACCAGTGTAACAGGGCTTGCAGCCTGTGTTCTGTGGCAGTTGTTGATTGTCATTTATTGTACTGAGAACTTGAGCTGGAAAAATAATCCAGCACGAGTTTTGGTCATGATCCACCTGGCTTGTGTTTGGATGCGATCACTACAATATATTTCCAAATGCGTCTAAATTATTTGCTTAAGAATAAGTTTATTCATAAATAATGCAGTGAGTGGAAAAGAAGGAAAACATGTCCCACAAAACCATGGACTGAATGGCTGATTTAATACGGACATTGTTTAATAAACACCGATACATCAAATCATTTAACGTGTTCATCCAGGGATGTTAGCGTCACTTTGACGTGTTCACTCACGTTACTTTTACAGTATTACTACCAAGGCAGAACTAAGGTATTTTCCTGAGCTGTCAGACCAATAATTAGCTTGCTGAATTTATGCTGGATTAACGTCTGATTTCACTGCAAAATCAGACGTTAATCCAACGTAAAATCACTGGTGGGGGTGGTGGTGGTGGGGGTGGGGGGGGGCGCATTACCCTTGACCAAGGCCTCAGAACTGGAGTTGGAGAAAGTCACACTCGTTGGGATCAGGCAGTAACACAGGGGATTGGTCTTCTTGGCATCAAAGCAGTGTAAAACAAGTTCAGCTGGTTTGGAAAGTCCTCATAACTGATGACTCTGTCTGATCTAACCTTGTTTGAAATGATCGCCTCCAAGCCTTGCCAAAGATAACAAGAGTTTTTCTCTTTCTCTTTTCTCTTTGAGTCACTAACTGGTCTTGACGCTGGGAAGATCTTATAGACTTCTGAGCTACGTCTAGATGTTTTACAGATAATTGCTAGAATTAAAATATGAAAACTGAATTGAGTGCCAACAGCTGCAGTTTATTGTAATAAAATGTTTACACAATGGACAATCAATTGAGTTTCCAACTGATAAATCCATCAGCATTATAAACAATGATTTGTCAAAAGGGTGTTTAAAATACATCCAAGTATAATGAAACAGAATGAGCACAAAAATGTCATCAACAGACATGGTATCAGTAAGCTGTAACCAAAACAATATATATTTGGCTTGTAACTGTATGATTGTACATAATGTATCTATGCTCATTATTTGATTGATGTTACAATGGATAGAGTTACACTCGTAAAATCAGATCTCATTGATCAGATTCAATGAGAAAGAATACAAGGAGAAGTAATTTATGATTCAGTGGCCCTTAAATCTTTGTGATATGGAGGTATGAGCACTATGCAGTGTAAAAGACACACATTTACAGTGCACAGTGTAAAAGATGCATGCCCCCATACGGACCATGCATTTACGCAAAACAGCTTTTCTGTTCTATTCCATCACAAAATATATATATGCGCACAAGCTGAAATGTGGAAAATATTTCTTTTTCTCATCCAAGCAGACTAAAATAATCTATTAATGTGTAGGCTTGTTATTATTCCAAAGTGATTTTTTTTTTTTTTTGAAAAAGCAAAGCAATGCTAGTACCCAATGTTTCCTCAGTTATTTCAAGTAACTTGGCCCTGTGTTTTTTTTTTCATCTTACCATCTGAACTCATTGTGGTCATTCAACCTTTTAGGTGTCACATCAAAGTATGGAAGAACATATCATTTACACTACCGGTCAAAAGTTTTAGAACACCCCCATTTTCCCAGTTTTATTGAAATTTAAGCAGTTCAATTCCAGTGAATGACCTGAAATGGTACAAAGGTAAGTGGTAAACTGCCAGAGGTTAAAAAAAAAGGTTACCAAAAATTCAAAAATGTAAATTTCAGAGTTATAAAAAAGGCCTTTTTCAGGGAACAATTAATGGGTTAACAACTTACATCTTTTCTGCAGCAATGGAAGTAAATTAAACCTTGAAAGTTGATGCAAATAATTCCTACAGGTGTCCCAACTTTTGTTGATTACTCACAAACCCACTGTCTGTATAAAATCAGTGTTGGAACAGACTGTATTACTACACCCTCTGAAGCATTATTTGGACAATATTGCATTGCAGGAAGTAGTATATTGCTATCATAATGGCAAGAAAAAGGCAATTAACAAAGGAAGACAGACAGATCGTTATAACCCTTAAAAGCATAGGTCTTTCCTTTAGAGAAATTGCTAAGAAAGCCAAGGAGTAAGTGTGTACAGTTTCCTACACCATCGAAAGGCACTTGGAAACTGGAGGAAACTCTGACAGGGAGAGGTCCGGCAGAACCAAAGCCACAACAAAATCAGCAGACAAGTTTCTGAGAGTCAACAGCTTGCGTGATAGGCGGCTCACAGGACAACAGCTTCAAGCACAGCTTAACAGTGGTCGAAGTAAGCAAGTCTCAGTTTCAACAAGAAGAGAAGACTTCAAGCTGCAGGTTTGACAGGTTGAGTGGCAGTACGAAAGTCATTGCTAAAATGACTAAATAAGAAAAAGAGGCTTGCCTGGGCCATGAAGCACTGGCAGTGGACTACAGAAGACTGGTAGAAGGTCTTATGGACCGATGAATCAAAATTTTAAATCTTCGGTTCATCACGCAGGGTTTTTGTACGCCGTCAAGTAGGTGAAAGGATGGTTCCTCAGTGTGTGACACCAACTGTCAAATATGGAGGAGGAAGCGTGATGTCTGGGGCTCTTTTGCTGGATCCAGATTTGGCGACTTCCACAGAATGACTGCCACCCTGAACCAAAAGGGCTACCACTGCATTTTGCAGCACCGTGCATTACCCTCTGGTCAATGCCTAGTTGGTCAAGGGTTCATCAAGATAATGACCCAGAACATACCTCCAGGCTATGTCATAACTATCTTAGAAGAAAAGAACAAGACGGTAGGCTTCAAATCATGGAATGACCAGCACAGTCTCTGCACTTAAACCCCATCAAGCTGGTTTGGGTTGAACTGGACAGAAGGGTGAAAGCAAGCAACCTACAAGTGCAACACATTTGTGGGAACTTCTGCAACAATGTTGGGTAGATCTTTCCGAACAATATTTAATTTCCATTGTAGAAAGAATGCCACAAGTGTACTCAGCTGTCAAAATAATTAGAATAAATAGTGTTAAACAGAACAATTCCACAATTTCTCTTTTTATCTCCAATTGTTTATTTGTTCTATGCTTTGATTTCAGAGTACATTGAGACAACTGCGTAAATTTCAATAAAACCTGGAAAAATTGAGGTGTTCTAAAACTTTTGACCGGTAGTGTAAATGAATGTTTTTAACAGCTAATGAACACTTATACACCAGACAGGATATGTAACAGCGCACTGTTATTCGCTTCATCAGTTCAACGTCCAGCGTGAACCTCTAGAGTTCAGTCTTTTTCAATAGCGTCACAAGGCCACCAGATGGCAGAATGCATCCACTTTGCGTTTACAGTATTCCAACACATACACTACATGGGCAAAAGAATGTGGACACCTGACATCCAACATCTCATCCAAAATTATGGGCATTAATATGGAATTGGAGCACGCTCAGTTGCTATAAGAACCTCCACTCTTCTGGGAAGGCTTCATACTAGATGTTGGAGCATTGCTGCATGGATTTGCTTCCATTCCGCCAGAAGAGCATTACTGAGGTTGCTGATTGGGCGATTAGGCCTGCCTCGCAGTTGGCTTTCCAACTGATCCCAAAGGTGTTGGATGGGGTTGAGCTCAGCGCTTTGTGCAGGCCAGTCAAGTTCTTCCACACTATTCTCGACAAAACCATTTCTATATGGACCTCGCTGTGTGCCCGGGGGCACTGGCATGCTGAAATGGGAAAGGGCCTTCCCAAAAATGTTGAGGAAGAACAGAATCGTCTAGATTGCGATTGTATGCTGTAGCATTAAGATTTAGCTTCACTGGAAATGAGGGGCCTAGCCTAAACTATGAAAAACAGCCCCAGACCAAGGGGTGACCAGATACATTTGGTAATATAGCGTATGTGTGTGTGTGAGTGTGTGTATGCGTGTTTGTGTGAGAGAGAGTATGTGTATGGGTTTGAGAATGAGAGTGCATTTGTGTGTAAGTATGTGGGTATGTGTGTGTGCGTAGGTGTGTCTGTGTGTGTAATGGAGTGTATGTCTCTACTCTAGTGAGCAGAGGGACACTGAGGAGTCACACACTCTAAATCCAGCACAGAGGGGTGTGTGTTGAGTGAAGCGTGTGTGGAGTCTGTGCAGGAGGGTCAGTGTGTCAGAGTCAGAGACACTGTAGAAGGACAGAATGCCGGCCGGACGGTCCACACACACTCCTACCCTGTACACACACACTCCTGCTCTGCGGTAGGGGGAGGGGGGAGCAGGTATGTCTGTTTGGTTCTTATTGTGCCAGACAGAATATCTGTGTTTCTCAGAGTAACTGTGATTAGTGCACAACAGACTCCAGGAGTGCTTATTCCATCCAAACCCACAGTCAGGACCCTTTCCTTTCCTGCTGATTCCTTTATATGTCAGGGCTATAGAAATGTCTCCCTCCTCTCTGAACTCAGCCTCCCAGTAACAGCGCTCACACACACTCTCTCTGCACACAACCTGGTGCACAATCTCAAATCTCTCTGGATGATCAGGATATGGCTCCTCTCTCCCCGGTTCGTGTGTCACCTTCCTGTCCCCCTCAGACAGAGACAGGTTTCTGTGCGCTGTGTTTGGATCCAGTGTGAGCTGACAGCCGTCTGCACACCAGAGACAATAATTAGGTTAATTATCATTATTAATATTCACCTGATTATGTGTGTGAGAGAGAAAGAGCTGTGATAGTACCTGTGTGTTTGTTTACACACACACACACACACACACACACTATGGAAAGTGTTTTGTGTTGATACAGACTCACATTTCCTGGGTCCTGGTTTGGTCCTGTTCTCTCCTCCATGGTCCACACTGTAAGAACAGCAGAACTGATTTTTTTGTTTTAACCATCATTTATTTCCACTCAACACACCAATGACATCACATGAATAAAAACAAAGACACAATAGAACTCAAAACCAAGATCATATGAAAAAAACACAAATCTGTCACAAAGGAAACTTAGTCCATTCCCTCACTGCACATGTGCAAAAATAGCTCCCCTCCCTCCACTGAACATAAAACACCCATATAACACACACACTCTGAAACACTCAAACTCTCCACTGTTTTGTAATAGCAAAACTGCACCATCACTGTGTCCCTGATCAAACCCCTAACTACAGCAACCACATCTTGCCTGTCCCCTTCACCAATCATATTTTTCCCACTTGTAGAAACTGCCATTTTCACCACAAAATAAAATTAATGAGCAGGCCCTTATCTGTGTTTTGTTTGTATGGGAAACTAAGGATAAAAATCTTACTTGCAAATGTTCCCCAGTAATCAAAATAAACTTCCCAAAAAAGAAAAGAGAGGCTGAAGTCTGGCACACCCCGAAAAACAACGATAAACAGTTTCTCTCTCCATACAGAATGGACAATGGTGGGATCCTGCCGGGTTCATCACAGAAATAAAACAATTTACTGCAGTGATCCCACGCAGCACCCTCCACTGTAGATCCCCAACCCTCTTGGGTAACGCTGGTTTGTACAGTGCTCTCCATGCTGCCCCCTCAACCCCTTCTGTGTGTGTGTGTTTGTGTGTGTGAGGTGCAGTGTGGAAACTCTCTGTACTTACAGCAGTGTGAGTGTGTCCAGTTTAGCAGCAGACAGCACTCTCACTCCTGAGTCTCCTGGGTGATTGTATCTCAGGTCCAGCTCTCTCAGGTGTGAGGGGTTTGAACACAGAGCTGAAGCCAGAGAATCACAGCCTCTCTGTGTGACTCTACAGCCTGACAGCCTGCAGAGAGAAGGAAAAACACACCTTAATATAAACTAACAGGGCTGTGTGTGTCAAACACATAGCAGTGTGTTACACATCGTACACACATTAATATAAACTAACAGGGCTGTGTGTGTCAAACACATATCAGTGAGTTACACACCTTACACACATTAATATAAACTAACAGCGCTGTGTGTGTCAAACACATAACAGTGTGTTACACACCCTCTACCGCTCAATATAAAATAACATGGTTGTGGAATTAGTCATTATTAAAAGCAGTTGAGTTTATACACCATCTACAGTTGAGTATAAGTAACAGGACTAACTCATTTCCGTCATTCATGTGTTTAGAGTCTTATTCTTCCAAGAGGAAGAACAGGAACATGCTTTTTCAGTTCTGTGGAGTGTCTGTTTTCACATTAGAAACATTAACATCAGTGTTGTATTTACTCACATTGGAGCCCTTTTTGATTGAAGGGGTGTGTGTTTGTACTCACCCCAGTCTCTGCAGTTTACAGTGTGGGTCCTCCACTCCAGCAGAGAGCGCTCTCACTCCTGAATCCTGCAGCTCGTTGTCTCTAAGCTCCAGATCTCTCAGCTCTGAGTGAGGAGAACGCAGGACTGAGGCCAGAACATCACAGCAGCCCTCTGTGAGGTTACACCACCCCAGCCTGTGTAGAGACCACACACACACACACGCACCGCACACACACATGCACACATACACACAAATTCACTGCTGATTGTGAACACTGTGAACCTTGGCAGTTGATAAATACAGTATGTAATTTCTTATTTGGCTAAGCATTCCTGAGATGTACACAAGAACAGGGAAGACGGTGTATAATTTAGTTTGATAAGATATTCCCTGTGTGTACAAGCATATAGTGCATTAATGGGGTAAACAGATGTGTGAATAGGTTTGCAAGATTGCATATTTATGTAATAGGCCTCAATGTGTGTAATTATTTATTTTATTTCTGCATTTATGTGTTTACACCCCCCCCCCCCACCTTCTGTAGTGTGAATGATTGTATGTTTCTGAGTATAAATGTGTGTTAATAAATCTGATTTTAACATGCTGCTAGAGAAATGTCACCATGGGGATAATGAAGTATTCCATGTATGTGTGTATGTATGTATGTACAGTATTATTTTACAATCAGTATTTATTACAAGTAGCAAATATACAAGGGCTTGTATTTTTGTATTTTGTGAAATGAACTTGAGAACTAAGTATAAACATCCTTTCTGGAGGAATATCCTTTCTTTAAGTATTGACCAGAAGTTTCATACATTCATTTAAATGCCTTGTATCTCAGGTTGTATGGCAGCCCTAAAACCTTAAGGTTTTATCCTGCTTTTCTTCGCTGTGATAGAAAAGTAGGAAAAAAAGGGATGAGACAAATATGGGCAAAGAATGCTGGTGGACAGAGGAGTAAACAGTCAAACAGCTAATTAACATTTTACTGAATAGAAACAAAATCACTACTTCTATTTAGTTAAGGTCACAAAGTACACATCACTACTCACCCCAGTCTCTGTAGTTTACAGTTTGGACTCATCAATCCAGCACAGAGCAGCTCCACTCCTGAATCTCCCAGGTTATTGTAGCTGAGGTCCAGATCTCTCAGGGGTGAGTTTGATGACTGGAGAGCAGAGGCCACAATTTCACAGGACTTCTCTGTGAGGCCACAGCTGTTCAGTCTGCAAAGAAGAGTTCATATAGTATAAGAATATTAGATATACATGAAGCATGTAGTACTTTAATTGTAACACTGATAGTGTTCAGTGATGAAGACTGAAATTGAGGATTTTAAGGCTGATGATACTCTGAGGAAGATGCTACACTCTTCAACTGTGGAACTGTGGACCTGTGAATTAGACGTTCTGCTGGACTGAACTCTGACAGTTGTACAGATGTCATTTAGTTTGCAGTGCTGTGGAACGTTTTTTACAGCTTCCACCAAACGCCCTAAAGGTCAATAAGAAAATATCTTCCTGCCTGGCTGACATCTCAACTTGGACAAACAGGCATCATCTGAAGCTCAGCCTTAACATGACTGAGCTGCTGTTCATCCCCTGCAAGATCTCCCTACGAAGCAAGCTCTTAATCACTGTTGATGGCACCACAGTGACTGCCTCTCACTCTGAAAAGAGTATTCCTGGATGACCAAGTGGACCTCAAGGAGCACACCAAGGCAACATCACAGTCCTGCAGATTTCTCCTGTACAACATCAGGAGGATTCCACAATACCTGACCATGCACTCCACCCAGCTACTTGTCCAGGCTATGGTGACTAAATTAAAAGGAAAACAAAAAATATTGACCGAAAAGGTGTAGGCTGAGGCTTTAGCTTATTATACCTACCCTTTTTACGTAACATATTCTAATAGGCAACCCTTTCACTACTAAATGCTTAACCTCGTCAAGCTTAGTAAAAATCAGGGGTGATTTGATTGAGGCTTTTAAATTCATAAAGGGGATCAACAAAGTGAACTACAAGACATTCTTCAGCTTGAGTTCTGTTAGTAGAACAAGGGGACATATATGGAAATTAACATAAGGTAGATTCCATACAGACATTGGGATAAATTTTTCACACAGAGAGTAGTCAATGTGTGGAATAGCCTGCCAGGTCACATAGTAGAGGCAGAAACTCTTGGGGATTTTCAAGACTAGGCTTGATACAGTGTTTGATACTATCTAGTCTGTGGGTAATCAGAGCACTAATTTAGTTAGGAAAATGGCGAGCATTGTTGGGCTGAACGGCCTGTTCTCATCATTATATTATGTTATGTTATAACAGGACAGCCCCTGCCTACTTACAGGACATGATTCAATCCTACACGCCAGCTCGACCACACCACTCTGCTGAAGCAGTGCGACTTGCACCCCCTGCCATCCGAGTGAATGGTTCTCGCTCATCCCTACCATGGAGCTTCTGCACCCTAGCACCCCAATGATGGAACAAACTCCCTGTTCCTCTACGAACCACTCAGTCACTGCTCATCTTCTGCCGTGGTCTGAAGACGCATCTCTTCAGACTATTCCTGGACTAACTACTCTACCCTGCACTCTCATTCTGGGATCACTCTTGTCACTTATATATTTCCACATTGCTCCTGTAGCACTTTCATATTACATGTACCTCCATCCAGCACGTATATTGTACCTGTATCATTATCTTGATGTTGTAGCTTGCTGTTATGCCTCCTAGTTTGACTTAACATCACTCTCTGACCTAACCAATAGTATGCTTACTGTGTGAACTGGAATTAATGTATTCATGGCTATGAATAACGGTTTCATAATGAGTATTGTACCTTATTGGACCTGTTCTGGGTTCTGGGAAGCTTCAGAATCACTGTGCAGGTCAGGCTTTAGCCTGAGATGAGCCACAGAATTAACTCAAGAACAGGCACTAGGGGGCAGAGGTCACTTTAACAGTTCCCTGAGTAGACCTCACTCTGGCACCCATTATATCCTACAATTCCTCTACTTTCCTATTTTCACTCTACAGGCACTATGCTGGAGAGTCAGCCTGCACCAGAATAAAACAAAGGCCAGGGTGGTACTACTGGCCTTTAAACATGGTGCATTTATTGCCTACCATAGTTTCCCAACTTAATAACACAAACATTTCATTCATAACCAAACTTATCGCCCTCAAACCAAATACAGCATTATTTTAATTGTAACAGTAAGAAAATGATTACAAGATGATGAGGGAGAAACACTAACTGGGATGGCAGGTTATGGCTTGGCGGGGCGGCATGCCCAATACCTATGCAGCACTGAGAGTTTGGCACTATTCATTTCCTACAGAAATAACCACAATGACCACAGACACTCAGCCCTTAAGAAAATTAACTTTTTGACCTTCTGACCTCATGTAAACAGACAGAATTCACAAATAACTTCACACGTACACACAATAAAGCCCCAAACGTGGGTTATTTTTCATTTTCTCTCTTCTTTTTCCTGCCAGTTACATCATCACAAATGCTCCACATTCTCTTCAGATGGTGACATGGAAAAAAAAAAAAAACAGGGCCAAGGTACATTCTATAATTTAGGAAACACTGGGTAGCACTGGAAAAGAGCTTGTTTAATTTGTGAGAGCTAAGATAGCCACTATTGTTTCTTGTAACTCGGCCTCATTTTAATATTAAATATTGGCCTCATTTAATGGCAGGCCTAGATTTTTTGCAAGTTTTAATTTATTACTTACAGACAGTGCTTTGTATGCGTGAGTAACTCGCCATTGTTGTACGTTGAAAATGTGTTTTTGTGAGATATCATTTCTTTTTGATCACAGTCTTGGATCTCTGGTTGTGCTAATTTTGCTGCTTATTTTCCTTTGTTTTACCGCGGGAGAGACAAGCTGTGGTTTTGTATTGTCATTCATCCATTTCTTTCATGATTATCTTTTATTCAATTTCCAGAACTGTCTATTTTTGTGTTTCTATATGTAGTTGAGCCAGTGTCATTTAATGAGATGCTTAATTAGGCTCTATTTTCTCAGTCATGGTTTTCTCAGTCAGTGGTTCCTGTGAACAGTTCCACAGGGAGAATATTCCCACTATGATAGAAAACAAGCTTGCTTACTGTGTTTAACTATATGAGATGTAGTTTTATGTGTTTATAACAAAACTATGTATGTAACTAAATGTGCAAAATGGAAAGGTACTGGGGAGGAACGACCTTCGGAGAGGAAGAAACAATATGGGTGAGCTGAGGGAGTCATTTAGATAATGTTCTTGGCTTACCGCAAAGTTTCAACTGCAGCGATTTTGGTACAAGAGAAAAACAAGAAGCTTGCCACAGGTGTCTGAGAAGGTCACGAATATGCAAACGTAACTTGAAGGATATACTTAGTAAAGTAAAATTCATAGTTAAACGTACATTTGCTACAAGCATATAATCAGGTCGTATAAGGTTACTAGATGTATGACCAAAATGTCATGTCCTAATCAATAGCGTGTGTGTTTCTTTTGAAAACTGCATATACTGTGTATAATAAGGGAAAATAAAAAACAGGCATTTCGTCAAGGTTTCTTGGGTGAAGCAAAAAGGTTCTCAGGAAAACAGAAGGTGGGCGCGGGCGGGGGAGTGAGCAAGTGGCATGCCATGCGAATCACCTTGTATGATTAGGACAAGGCCGTCTAAAGGCTTTACAGGAAGATGAGGCAGAAGTTGTAAGCAGAAGTTTGAGACTCTCTTCTCGAACTCTGTGAGTGCTTGAACAGTTTGTCCTATTTGGCCAAATAAAAGTTGTATTGCCGAATTACTCTGTGACCTGACTGAGTTATTTGCTTCCGTTGAAGGTAAAATCTATGACACCAGACTGGCCAGGAGCAGGAGGCAGCTGGCAGAGGCAGCCTCCAGTCGGCCTCTCCATCCTGCTGCTGCTGCTACTGTTTCAGCGAGGCAGGCATCGCGCTTGCGCACCAGAGGACAGGTAAGAAGACACAGTTTAAATTTACTACAACTTTTTTTTTGGCAGTAAATTTTTGTTTAATACCACTATCTAAAATAAACAAAAGCACTCATTACTTCAACTAAATTTAATTCACTTCAGACATGCACTTAATAAGACGGCTGTATACTCACTAGTGAAACGACTCCACAGCCAACCAGTCCCTGCTCTCTCCTGCACTCTGTGCTCTGTAATCTCTGTAGCACATGCGTGTCACATGCGTCTCTGCTTCTATCTTATGAAAGTCCTGTAATGTGTCCTCTGTGAGGGTCTATGTCACATCCATGGCATATGGCTATGTAGTGTAGAACACAGCACACCACAAAGAATGCACTGACTTTCTGAGGGTTGTACAGTAATGTACCACCTAATACATCCAAAATTCTAAACTGCATTTTTTGTCATATTCCTCATATTTTCTGTTAGCCTCACGTATCTTGTCTTTTTCGTACGATCTTTGTTCTTTGTTGCAGCGTAGGCAGACTCTCGCCCCAGCTCTCAGATCAAGGCTGATCTGACTCACCTGCGCTCTTCGCATTCCGCACGCTGCCTCGCCAGCATTTAGTCTCGGCTCATCCACAGATCTTCGCCAGATCGTTGTTTCAGCTCATCTGATGCATTACGTCAGGTTTCCCTATTTTTGCTGTTTAAACTTGCGTTTTCTCGTTTCTACAGATCGGTGCATTCGCCTGCTTCCACTACTCGGTCCTGTTCCTGTCATGTTGCATGTCTGCCACCTGTGCTGTTCGTAGTCCAGTCTTCGTGGTTGTTCCGGGTCTTGTCTTCGTCCTGTCTGTCACTTGTCCTCGCTGGCCTCCCAGTCCAGCCCAGTCCGGTCCAGCCCGGTCCAGTCCAGTCCAGTCCCGTCCTCGTCCTGCCAGTCCGGTGACAGCTCCCCGTCTTGCCCGGCTCAGTTGCGGACCCAGTTACTTCCCTGCGCCTCGGCCCCGCCTCCCCGGAACCTGCTTCACCCTTGCCAAGCCTCTTCATAATTGTACAACCCGCTAATAAATCTATTTGATTCATCTGATCTCTGTGTTCGAGTTCTGCACTTGGGTCCTCCAGAGTCACGTTCGGAACTTTTTTAACATTACAAAAATTCACTCAATCATTGACCTAGCCCAGAACTAACAAACTGGTGAAGTTGAAAAATATTCAGTTTGCGAGAGACAAGACAAGCACTTTCACTTGCGCCCAAGTATGTATTGCATACGTGTGTGAGTGAATGGTGTGTGTGCCCTGCGACAGACTGGCGGCCTGTCCACGGTGTATTCCTGCCTCTCACCCAATGCACGCTGGGATAGGCTCCAGCACCCACTGGGACCCTGTCCAGGATAAGCGAGTACAGATAATGGATGGATTAAACCTATTTGAGTATGTATGTTTTGACAAAGGTTGATCTATCAGATTACTCTGCCTATCAGTGAATGAATTCCTTATGTTTTCTCACAATGGCTATTTTTGCAAATAATTAGTAACTTTACGAATTAGCAAATAAACGTGAAAAGGTTTTGCATTTAATACTGCTTATGTTCTGGGTTTAAAACATCAAATGAGGGCACTAGTTAAAACATCTTGATTAATTAAATTTTTTATTTTTTTTTAAACCAAATTTTCACTTGCCCAGGAATTTTATTGCACTTCATTCTCACTATATATAGAAAGTGGGAAAATATGCGGTCAAGAGTCTACATTATTATTGACATAATACTCACATGGCCTTCCTACAGCTCCTGACTATTGGTAGCAGTCTCTGATGACCTGCTGCTGATGTGTTGTAGGTTTTCAAGTCAAATTCATCCAGGACCTCCTCTGACATCAGTAACACAAAGGCCAGAGCTGAACATTCGTCTGATTCCAGCTCTTTATCTGAAAGTTTTCCTGATCTCAGGGAATTCTGGATTTCCTCCACTAGAGTGTTGTCATTCAATTCATTGAGACAATGGAACAGATTGATGGTCCTCTCTGCTGAGGACTCCTCTCTGATCTTCATCTTAATGTACCGGACAGTTTTCCCAATGTTCTCTGATCTGCTTTTTGTCTGTGTCCGTAGTCTTTGAAATAAATTTACAATGGAGTTTGTTTTGTTTCCCAAGTGAGTCTGAATAGAGTTGAGAGAGAGGCCAAGAAGGAATCGGAGGAAAAGGTCCAGGTGTCCATTCTTACTCTCTAAGGCCTGATCCACTGCACTCCTGTGTAACTCAGACAGCTGCATTCTGTCACTACGAGGTTTTGATTCTTCTGCTCTGAGTACATTTCTGTTTTCGCTTACACATGAATGAAACACAAACAAGGCAGCCAGATACTCCTGAATGCTCAGATGCACAAAGCAGCAGACCTTCTCCTCACCCAACCCACATTCCTCTTTAAAGATCTCTGTGCACACGCCAGAGTACTCTGAAGCTTCACTGACATCAATGCCACTCTCTCTCAGGTCCTCTTCATAGAATATCAGATTGCCATTTACCAGCTGTAGAAAAGCCAGCTTCCCAAGTTTCAGGATGATCTCTGTATCTGATGCTGACATCTTCTTTGAGTCTGTCTCATCAATGTCATGATACTTCTGATTCTTCACATTAGTCTGAATGAGCAGGAAGTGTGTGTACATTTCAGTCAGTGTTTTGGGAAGATCTTCATTCCCTACTTTACCCAACATTGTCTCCAGAACAGTAGCAGAAATCCAGCAGAAGACCGGTATGTGACACATGATGTAGAGACTCCTGGATGACTTTATGTGTGATATAATCCTGCTGGCCTGGTTCTGATCTCTGATTCTCTTCCTGAAGTACTCCTCCTTCTGTGGATCACTGAACCCTCGTACCTCTGTCACTTGGTGGACGCACTCAGGAGGGATCTGATTGGCTGCTGCTGGTCGGGAAGTGATCCAGAGGAGAGCAGAGGGCAGCAGATTTCCCTTAATGAGGTTGGTCAGCAGCACATCCACTGATGATGACTCTGATATATCACAGCAGATGTCATTACCTTGGAAATCTAGAGGAAGTCTACATTCATCTAGTCCATCAAAGATAAACACAACTTTGACTTCATCACCTTCAACACTTTTGATCTCTTTTAGTTGTGGAAAGTAGTGTTGCAGAAGTTGCATCAGACTGAATGCTCTTTCCTTCTTCAAATTCAGATCTCGAAAAGGAAGAGTGAAGATGAAATCAACATCCTGATTGGCTTTTTCTTCTGCCCAGTCCAGAATGAACTTCTGCACAGAGACGGTTTTCCCGATGCCAGCAATGCCCTTTGTAAGAACAGTTCTGGGTTTCTCTTGGCCAGGTAAAGGCTTAAAGATGTCATTGCAGAGGATTGCAGTCTCCTGTGTGGTTTGTCTCTTGGATGCTATCTCAATCTGTCTGACCTCATGCTCATTATTGACCCTCCCACTTCCCCCCTCTGTGATGTAGAGCTCTGTATAGATCTCATTCAGAAGGGTTGGGTGGTCCTGCTTTGCTAAACATTCAAATATGCATTCAAACTTCTCCTTCAGATGAGTTTTCAGTGCCTGCTGGGCTTGTTTTATGGATTCATCTGAAGGGAGGAAATATGCTAAATAATTATCTTTGAAAAAAACATTCAATAACAGATTTTAAGAACAAAAGGTAAAAGAATGCATTCCGTTTTCACAGTATTTCACACATCATTGTTACACGCCATAACAGTATGTTACTCACCTCACACACATATACAAATCTCTCACAGTGTGTTATGCACCTCACACACAGTATTACATAACTCAATTAGAATCCATCATAAATAAACATAAACCAAATTATTAAGAAAGTACAAACTGTTGCATTTGTACAATAAAGATGAAGGAAAGAACATTAAAACACTGAAAATGTGTTCAATTGTCCTACACTTCATTTCTCAGGTTTACATTGTGGACGTATCTTGTAGTGAATAGTCTTCAAAGGTCACATGATAATTTTAAAATCTAATATTTTTATCCTGAGTACTGTTGATATGTGCTGCTTGCAGTAAGACCGGGGGAGACCACAGATGCACACAGTCAAGTACAGGAGCCACAACAGCTACAGCGACAACAACAACGACAACAATGACTACAACAACAGCGACAACTGCAATGACAGTGACAGTGCTGTGGCTCCTGTACTTGACCGTGTGCATCGCCCCTCTCCCGGTCTCACTGCAGGCAGCACAGATAAAGTTTAGCACTAATCACGTAACCGCCCACAGCTGTGACTGCCGGCCGGCTAAACCAATTATCCATCTCACCGTCACGACGAAACATCACAACCAATGTGCACACAAAGGCATTTAAATTAAACTATAGCATCAAGCAGTGATTTTGGGGGTAAGCACATGTACATGGGTTTAAATGTGAGCCTGCTCACAACTATTATGAAAGTGTGGATGCTATAACTAATTTCAGTATTTCAATGGACACACAGCAGCAATGAGAGAAAACTCTTACTGTGCTGCTCATCTCTCTCCAGTGAGTCGAGGAGATAATTGTGCTTCATGTTCCTCAGAATGTGAAGTGTGATCTTCAGAGACCTCTCACTGCCACAGGTCTCCAGCAACTTCTCAACTGTGTACATGGCTTCAGGGTCTTCCTGTTCTCTCTCAGTGCATTCTGGGTAATCGTCAATTCGATGACTCTTGAACAATTCCTTCATCTTCATGAACTTATCCAGCTCAGAAGGATCTTCAGACAGACTCTGAAAGCATTCTGGGCAATCCTGACCCAGATGGCTCTGAAACAGTTTCAACTTGTTATCCTTCTTCAGCTTCGTCAGAGTGCGCAAGAGAGACTGAAATAAACACATGAAGAAGTGTGCTGTATCAGTGTGAAATAAACACATGAAGAGTTGTATTGGCAAGTATGTCAATGAGTCATAATTCACCATTAATCATATTATCAAATAATAATTAAATAAATGTTGCAAGAATTCCGGCCGGACCCACCCAACACACACGATGACAGGCTCCAGCCCCCACACAACCCTGACCAGACGGATGGGTGGAAGGAATTTTTTTTCCCCTACAAACACCTTTAATATTTAGGTTGGCACTTTGTAAAAATTCTCAGTTACATGGATTTGGTAATTTTGTTTTTGTATTTGAATGTATAAAAAGTATGTATAAAAAATGTAGTTCATAAAACAAAAATATTTTGTTGGCTGAATATCTCAATATTAATATAAGTCAATACTGTCAAATCAAATTTAATAGAACTTATTTATTGTTGCTCAGCCAACATAAAATAATTGTTACCGGATGATAGAATTTGTAATCCACAGCACCTTGAAGGTACAGTAAACTGAAAAGTGCTATGGTTAAAAGTTACTTTAAAAGTTTTAGTTGGGAGAACCAGACTTTTTTTTACAGTGTGTGCTGTGTTACACTTGCTGAAATGAATGCTCAAATAAATGCTCCATATTTCCTGAAATACTCTCCAAATTGGAATGTTGTGTATATCTTTTTTCCCTGCCATATTCCACCTCCAGATGCTAATTTCATTCAGGGTAGTACCCACTGGACACCCACAAAACAAATATTCTTTATTTACCTATTCGATCTTAGTCAAAAAGCTTACAGTTTACAAACAAATGATAAAATTCAATAATCATCAACCTGGGGTGTCAATTTCAGCCCTCCTTTGGGGAAGGGGGCTCTGTTGTTATTTCTTTTGTTATCTGTAGTGGTTTTACCGATCGAGACAGGGTTTATTGCATCAAAATATGAAGAGTCTACGCTTTACAATGGTGTAAGTGTTACAGAAGTACACCTTGAATCAGTGACCAATGTAAGCAATAA
Source organism: Anguilla pacifica (assembly GCA_039654925.1). Lineage (NCBI taxonomy): Eukaryota > Metazoa > Chordata > Actinopteri > Anguilliformes > Anguillidae > Anguilla > Anguilla pacifica. The sequence goes on from CM077298.1 coordinate 2,076,514, forward strand.
AAGAGAAAGCTATTTTAGATGCCTGCGTCCAATTGGGGGTCTAAGAAATTTAATGTAGCATGTTAGCATCAGCACTAAAGCTTCTCTTGCATAGCCAGGAGCTTCACTTATTGTTTCCACTCAGGATTCTCTTCTTTCCAAACATTTCCAACTTAAATCCAGTGCAAGTTCTATACCACTTGGTGATTTCACACTCTGCACAAAGTGGCGGTAACCCAAACACAAGTTCCTTTGCTGGTTTCAGACCAATGCAGTCCACCGCCCACACTGTTAAAATAGCAAATGAATTTGCGCCCATCTGAGCGAGTTCGTCTTAAGATCAGGTGTGGTCAGGCACATTGTTGGCGCATTGCTATTTTGATGCAACTGAAAGCGTTTGCACTAAGGCCGACTAAAAAAACCTAACCATAAGTCATGGTGTAGCTGTTTCACTGCTATTTTAAGGGTTCAATATTTAGATAGTCAAGTACACCAACATAGGCGGGTGGACAACAGCGTATATCAAAAATACACAATAAAAAATCATCATCATAATATCAAAATGGATTAATATTGATCTGAATAAAACAATCGCAGTAATGACAAATAAATTTGGCCATAACATATGTGTCTATGTAAGGGAGCCTACTCCATCGATGTCCAGGCGATTTGCAATGCTATGTGTGAGGTTACACATACACCTGGATCAAGACATGACTCCTTTATTATTGGCCAACTCTGTCACTCCTGCAGTCTTCAAAGGGGATTCAAATGAGGACACATTTTAGGACTTTAGAAGGCGTGAAGCTGAACTGCATGTGCTGATGCCAATTAATGAACCGAGATACCCCAGCAGCACCGACGAGGAGGAATCAGCTGGCAGAAGAGCTGCTTCATCTACAGCCCTGGTAAGCAAATGGAATGATTTATTTGATCAAAAAACATCCAAAAATTTGTCCAGCGATTTAGGATAATTTAAATCACCTTAATGCATTTTTACAAATTATTTTCAAATAGGGTAAGGGGATTCTCCGTGCATAATAGTTGTTTTGTTTTTTTACATCTTGATCCAGAATCAAAAAACAAAGATTTATTTAAATTTCACAATTTTAACACAATTTTCCTCACATTTTTTACGTTGCAGTGACCATAGTTCCATACTTTCGGCAATTAAAACCCCACTGATTTCACCTGTTACTCCATAACGGACAAAAACTATTTTAAAGAGCACTTCAAGTCCAATTAAGAAAAATAAATCTTTGAAAGAATCAGAAATCAAAACAAATTTGCACTACATTACAAAAATGTTATGGACTTTTTCTTCACAGGTAAATCTGTCTTTGCGAAGTCCTGCAAAATAATATTAGCAATACAACAAGGTGCAAACGGAGGTGGCTTTTAAAGGGAAAGGGAGATGATACTCTGATTGGTTTACTGCATGTGACGCCCAAGACACACCTTCCGTATTTTTCAATTAAGGCACAAAGTTCAGCCCTTTGGAACCTTGTGCCATACATTGGACTCAATAATCTAACAAAATAGCAATCATGGGTTTAGACATCCTGAATGCACTTGTGCCATGCACAAAGATCATTGAGCCCTTGCTCCCAAACACACCAGAAACAAAATCTGAAAGCATTATTAAAGCATTTAAATAAAAGCTGGTTTAATGAGTTTGTATGATGTTCCACTGGATGGCCAAGAGTAATATTTGGCATAGGTGCAATAAGTTATGAATACAAATAAAAGTATACAACAATATTAGGCACATAGGAATATTTTCATTGCATGATATATTATACATGCATTATATATACTCAAATGAAATTAACAGGATGATGAAAACAAACAAAAAAATCTAGGTGAAACAAGAAAAAAGCAGAAGGTTAAGTGCAATAATAGGCACTTATAAACATTATGTATGTATTCTACTTATTGTATATGATATATGCATTATCAATTCAAATGAAACTAACAATACAAATAGAACACTAAATAATTCAAAACTATTGAAAAAAACAAAACTCACCTGTCTTGGGGAAGATAATTTCTCTGAACTCGTCTCTTCTAAATAGCAGGATTGGAGTGACTGCAGTATCCTGCAAACAAAACAGCTTCCAGTTAAACTCATCCTCTTACTGCAGCTCTAACTCACAGCACATGGAGACAGAGCTTCCAGTTAAACTCATCATCTTACTCCAGCTCTAACTCACAGCACATGGAGACAGCGCTTCCAGTTAAACTCATACTCTTACTGCAGCTCTAACTCACAGCACATGGAGACAGAGCTTCCAGTTAAACTCATACTCTTACTGCAGCTCTAACTCACAGCACATGGAGACAGAGCTTCCAGTTAAACTCATACTCTTACTGCAGCTCTAACTCACAGCACAACTGAACATGACATAATACACCTCACCTACATCTGAATGTGTCTTAATACACTCGGCTGCACATGAAAGGTGCCAGTAACATTGAAGTATAATTAAACAGCAGTATCAGTATGAACCTGTAATTACCTTTGAACACCAGTGGACTCTCCACTAAAAAAAAGTGGTTGATCCATTGAATGATCACTCTTCATAGACAGGCAGCTGGGCACAGGTGACCCTGCTCTTTCCACAAGGACCCTGTGAACAAAACATTGAGACAGTGCTTCCAGTGAAACTAATCTTCTTACTCTTACTGTAGTTAAACTCATCCTCTTACTGCAGCACTAACTCACAGCACATGGAGACAGAGCTTCCAGTTAAACTCATCCTCTTACTGCAGCTCTAACTCACAGCACATGGAGACAGAGTTACCAGTTAAACTCATCCTCTAACTGCTGCTCAAACTCACAGCATATGGAGACAGAGCTTCCAGTTAAACTCATCTTCTTACTGCAGCTCTAACTCACAGCACATGGAGACGGAGCTTCCAGTTAAACTCATCCTCTTACTGCAGCTCTAACTGACAGCACATCTGAATATGACATAATACAATTCACCTACCCCTGAATGTGTCTAAATACACCCACCTACACTTGAAACATGTCAGTGACATTTAAGTATAGTTAAACAGTAGTGCCAAATTGAACCTGTTTAATTACCTTTGATCACCTGTGAACTCTCCTCTGAAATTGACTTGATGATCCATTGAAAGATCACTCTTCATAGACAGACAGCTGGGTACAGGTGACCCTGTTCCTTCAACCTTAACCCTGTGAACAAAACATGGAGACAGAGCTTCCAGTTAAACTCATCCTCTTACTGCAGTTCAGCTAATCCTTTTACTGCAGCTCTAACTCACAGCACATGGAGAGAGATTTCCCAGTTAAACTCATCCTCTTACAGCAGCTCTAACTCATAGCACAACTGAATATGACATAAGACACCTCGCCTACATCTGAATGTGTCTTAATACACTCGACTACACTTGAAAGGTGCCAATAACATTGAAGTACCTATAATTAAACAGTAGTATCATTATGAACCTGCATTTACCTTTGAACACCAGTGTTAGACTCTCCACTAAAAAAAAGTGGCTGATCCATTGAATGATCACTCTTCATAGACAGACAGCTGGGCACAGGTGACCCTGCTCTTTCCACAAGGACCCTGTGAACAAAACATTGAGACAGTGCTTCCAGTGAAACTAATCTTACTCTTACTGTAGTTAAACTCATCCTCTTACTGCAGCTCTAACTCACAGCACATTAAATATCTGATTAATGCATTTATACCCTTTCTTCTCAGTCCTGTGGGTTCCTCCTTTGGTCTCTGGCTCCCCTGAGAGACTCATTTTAGAAACAGCGCCCCCTATCTCAGGAGACTGGAACACATCTGGACTGATTTCAGTATGCGTGGGTTCTGACTAGGGTTGCCACCTTTGTTCTGGCAAAATACCAGTGCTGGGGAAGCTACTTTGAAAGCATAGCTTTGCAAACTACCAATTACTTCACACTGGAAGAAGTTGAACTACAGCAAAGCTACCCTCGGGAGAAATCTAGTTTGGTTAACTAAAGTTGTTCAAACTATGATCAAATTGACAATGTACATACGATGTACATACATGTGATACGAAATTATAACAAAATATAATACAAAAAAGTCACATGCCAGCAAAAAATGCCACTCAATTGAGTTTATTGCAAAAAGTGCCCACTTGTTCACAGGTCATACATAAACCAAAAAAATAAATACCCCACTATTCATGGGAAAGTGCAAGGAATGTCAGCTTTGGTTTTGTATACAATGTCCATCAGTCAGACACCTGCCTTCCAGAAACTAGAGTCCAGGTTGGGGTATTGCACCAAGCAGGATTACTCAGTTAGCCAGGTAACTTCTAATATAGAATAGCATAGCATTTATAATGGGCCATAGAATTTGTAAAAGTTGTATGCTGTTACAATATTAACCTTAGGTGGCAAAAGAACAGCAAGCCAACCTCAGCCTAGCCAGACCTTCATTTGAATGATTCTGGCTAAGCTATTCATAGTATTGGATTGATTGCAGACGCCTTGGTTGGCAAACACAGGCGATTGTAATCCAATAGTAGGTGATTATCATGAAAGACCGGTCCCATGCATTGCGCCATATTGTATTGTATATATGCAAAACACATCATGAGAATAGTATGACTAGGTCAGCTAACGTTAGCTAATGTTTGCTTTATGTCGGCAAACCTGACATTAGCTGGTTAGCATGTTCGTTTTTGAACATGTTCGTATTTTGGGAAAATTTTATTGGGAAAATTATTCGATAACTTCACTCTTCTGACAGTGTAGTACCATCAAATTCAGTTCAGTTCAAGCTAGCTCTCTCCGTCCGGTAGCCCATGGCTAGCTCTCTCCGTCCGGAAGCCCATGGTTAGCTCTCTCCATCCGGAAGCTCAGTTTCTTGTTTATGCTGTGATTTAAATAAAGAAAAACATTTATCTGCACATTAATTCCTATTTACAAGCTCTATTGCAACCCTTATGTTGGATTTTTGGGTAAAATCATACCTTAATTTATATGTTTGGCTAGCTAACACTACTATCCCTCCTTTGTTTGTAGAACACAAGGCTCATCATCAAGGATGTTTTTTAATGCTGACAAAAACTTTACAGTTACACAGAATATAAATGAAATATGCTAAATATTTAATTGATGAGTAGTCAATACAGTACATAAGGTATGATTTTACCCAAAAATCCAACATACCTGAACAACAAATCCACGTTTCAGTGCCTGGATTCCAGTTGTTTCTGCAAATTGCAGCGATCCATTTGCTTCCCTTTTCTTCATCTTTCGGCAGACTGTAAAAAGATAGCTCCGATTTCTTGTTGAATCTATTTGTGCACAACAGCTCTTTCCCATTTTAGATGTGTTTTTTTGTGTTTTCGCGGCAATCAAACTGAACGCTCACGCTGCCACTCAGTAGTCTTTCTGCCACTCAGTGGTTGCAACCGCAGTGACTGTGACGTCATCTGCATACCCTCTATACGGGACAGAACGGGGTAGGGGGCGATTTGGGTGTGAACTTTTTCACCCGGTGCGCACTTGCAGACATCAAGAAAATATAAAAACAGCGAACAGCAAGGCACTTCACTTCCCGAGGCAATCAGTGAGGCAGCGATGATGACACTGACGTAATGTGCACTCTCACGCAGCAGTGTTGGTGGAGCTCACAGTTACCACCAGTAAAATTACACTTCTGAACTCCGCTTGTACAACTGGTTTGAATGTTATTCTCAGCACGTTGAAGACCTAGTGTTATATTTGAAACGACGTGCACGAAAATACGGGACAAACTGCGTCCGATATTGAATCAATACGGGACGGAGCATTTTACTTTGAAATCCGGGACGATCCCGTATTATACAGGAGGGGTGGCAACCCTAGTTGTGACCCAAATTAGACAACCTGTAAACACACAAAATGAGAACACACTGAACACGCATACACACAGAGACACACACACAATATAGTGTTGTGTTGACAGGAAACAATTTGGATTTTGAATGGGCCATGAACATGAATTAAACAGTCACCAACTAAATTTTTGGCGCCCTTCATTATGATGAATGACTGTATAATTTAAATACCTGTGCTAAGCTATATGTGAGGGTGGGGAAGTGGTAACGACCACATGCAACTACAGTGAATTAAAAAGGGGTTTCTTTAAGTTACCCACCGTAGTGGAATAACCACTAGATCTCAGAAAGGAGGGGGATAACGAAAAGAAGACTCAACTCCTAAAGAAGAATATCCCAACACAAAGTAAATGTCTCGGCAGGAGAACGAAACTAAGGTGTAAGGAGTGAGTAGAATTTTAGTAAAGACTGTAGTCCAGTCTGGAGAAAAGCAAAAGAAAAGGTGCCTCGTAACGAGGAAGGCAAAAAAGGCGTATTAAGGAAAATAAAGAATAAAGCTAAGTGACTAGTAGGACCAAAGTCTTAGGTCTTACTACTAGTCAAAACGAAAAGCTACATTCAAATCCTATACCTTTTTTCTCACCACGGTTTCTCTAAGAGAGCTTTTTCTCTGTACCGGTATTCGTGTACGTAGGTAGACACTAGACTGAAGAACAGATGTCACGTGAGCCTATAAGCTCTCTCAATAGGCCTATTTCACAAGATGTCTACCAAAACCGGATGTAGGGATACTTTGTTTCCGGTTGCCGTTGCTACGGACGCAAGTCCATTTCTGACAGCGAAAAATTGAGCCTAAACAGCGACGTGTTCTCACAGTCCCTAATAGCTCCGCCAAAGGTCACTATGTCCGATGTTATCCGCATTGTCGAAGCATTGCCAGTGAATGTTAAGCGGTCTAAACTAGACAAGGGCTATAAATTCTTTTTTTGAGAAGTTTATATTCGGTTATGAAGGTAAGTATAACGTTAGCTCTGGTTCGCCAGAAAGCTAAATAGCTAGCTTGCTAACCACAGCAAGTTAGCCGATTAAAGAGATATTTCACTTCGACATAACAAATTATTTTCTGGTGGCGACTCCATTGTGTTTTCGTAGCGTGAAGCAACATCTGCTGTCCGTTAACAGCGTATCTGTTCCTCTCGGTTGTCCCGAAAATGAATTAGGGAGCCTGACAACTGTGAGGAAAAGCGATTCTGTTAACGTTGACGGTCAGCAGGGGAGGCGCTATGTAAGTACAGTGTGTTAGGCTCCACACAATTACTTATGTTATACCGAAGTGAAATATCTCTGAACTAAGTTTTGTACTACCGTTACTATTTTGTGACATGTTGTTTGTGCTGTACTTGTTCTAATAAAGATTTATATTGCTTGTCAAATTGCCTGTGTAATGCAGTGTTCAGTTCACTACCGAGCTGTTTGTTTTCATCGCTGATAAAAACTACGCACACATTTTTAAATCAGCTGATATATCTTAAGTAGGCTTGTCGCGATGTCCGTCAATACATTTTGTAATTACAATTAACAACTAAAATAAACGTGCATCTGCAGTTTGAACATTGAATATCCAAATATGTGCTTGCTAACAAGCTAGCTGGCTGAAACGTAATTTGCTAATCATAACATAAAATATAGCTAGCTAACTGATTTTATGACATTCTTCAGTAACAAGTACAACATGACTGAAACCGCGTTAGTGGTGAATGATAAAAAAACAAAAATAAAAAACGAAGGAGTTGGTAGGGGACTCAGACATTTAGATAAATGTATGTGAGGAGAAAAGTTCGGTATCGAGTGTAATCTTATTCACAAAGCAGTAGCTAACTAGCTAGCTATCGTAATGAGTTAGTTTATGTTAGTTTGCAACATTATGACAGTCATGCTACCTAGCAAGTTTTTTTCTTAGTTTGGAGTAAATCTGTGGGAAAGCTGTGAAAGGGCAAATAAATTTTTTTTCGAATTGGTACACAGGGGGACGCTACGAAACCAAAAAAGTTCTTCGTCGCTGCCATTGTTTTGGTGGCTGTTAAGATAACCGGAAATGAGAGACCCCTACATCCGGTTTACATACCCGGAAATGTGAAATAGGCCTATCGGGTGCAAACAATCGGTCATAATCAAAAGCAATCACGGAGCGCCCTCAATTGGTCCTGAAGATTACCACACTCAGTTACCTGAAACAGCACTCAGTTTCCTCAACAGGCATACTGAGTAGCCGATTAGCACGAAACGGCGTCGATTAGCACAACCCATGACGCCGCACAGCAAATGGAATAAGGAACCATGACAATATACTGATCGTCCAGCGTGTGGAATATATTTTATCTCAGTTTAAATGGAATCAATGACTTACACTAGCTATACATTTATTTGATTATATATTAATGTGGCACCACAGTTATCGGCACCCCTGTATTCAATACTTTGTTTTCCCTTCTTATGAATTATTGCCCTCATCCCAGTAAGGTGGTTTTTTTTTAACCCATTTCCTAATTTTTTTTGCAGGTCAACAACTTTTTCTCTCTTTTTATTTGTGAGTTTGTTGCCTTTAATGAAAAATGGATTTTACAAACGTGTTATCTCAGTTTAATACTCCAGTGAAACAGGAAGTTACGGGAGGCCACAGCACAGTTTCTTAGGACTGAGTTCCTTAACCTCATATTCACAGGCTGATTTTGATTTCAGTTTGTTAGATTTAATTTATAAGAATCTTCAGAGGTGGAAATAATTTTGCCACTTGTCTATATATACAAAACATGACCATAAAATAATTATTTGTTCAAAAATCACTCTGAGCAATTGTATTTATATTTAATATAACTTTCTCTATATCATATATAGGTTAATCTATTTTTTAATTTTTAATGTAATTTCATTCTGTTACTAAATGACATGATTTTGTTTCTCTGAATGACATTACTTTTCGGTAATTCATTTATTGTGACATAGTATTATCTAAATTAAATCACATCCTGATGCAAGCCTTTAAGAACCTAGGAACAATCCCAGATTTACATTAAGTGCCATTTTCTCAACTCAGCTGAATGTGAGAATTGAGTAAATAATGAGGGTGATCTGCCTGGGAAACTTGCTTCCTTCTGCTTTAACTAAAATTAATGAAAAGATTAATACATTGTTTTAAATATAACTTGGCATTTAACACTGAAATCCAATAAATATGGTTAATGTTCATTCTAAAGCAACTATTCTTTTGCCATAATTCCACATACATGTGCTTGAATTTCATGGCATTCTTAAATGCCAAATAATCCTGGTGTACTACCAAAACTTTTCCAATGTTATTACACTAATAATGCTGAATCACATTTGCAAATGAGCATGTGTGTGCGCAACCATGGGTGTAATAAGCTCTCTCTGTCTGGAAGCTCATGGCTAACTCTCTCTGTCTGGAAGCTCATGGCTAGCTCTCTCCGTCCGGTAGTCCATGGTTAGCTCTCTCCGTCCGGAAGCCCATGGCTAGCTCTCTCCGTCCGGTAGCCCATGGCTAGCTCTCTCCGTCCGGAAGCCCATGGTTAGCTCTCTCCATCTGGAAGCTCATGGTTCGCTCTCTCCATCCGGAAGCCCATGGCTAGCTCTCTCCATCCGGAAGCTCATGGTTAGCTCTCTCTGTCTGGAAGCTCATGGCTAGCTCTCTCTGTCCGGTAGCCCATGGTTAGCTCTCTCCGTCCGGTAGCCCGTGGTTAGCTCTCTCTGTCCGGTAGCCCGTGGTTAGCTCTCTCTGTCCGGTAGCCCGTGGTTAGCTCTCTCTGTCCGGTAGCCCATGGTTAGCTCTCTCTGTCCGGTAGCCCGCGGTTAGCTCTCTCTGTCCGGTAGCCCATGGTTAGCTCTCTCTGTCCGGTAGCCCGTGGTTAGCTCTCTCTGTCCAGTAGCCCGTGGTTAGCTCTCTCCGTCTGGTAGTCCATGGCTAGCTCTCTCTGTCCGGTAGCCCATGGCTAGCTCTCTCTGTCCTGTAGCCCGTGATTAGCTCTCTCTGTCCGGTAGCTCATGGTTAGCTCTCTCTGTCCGGTAGTCCATGGCTAGCTCTCTCTGTCCGGTAGCCCATGGTTAGCTCTCTGTCTGGTATCCCGTGGTTATCTCTCTCTGTCCAGTAGCCCATGGTTAGCTCTCTCCATCCAGTAGCCCATGGCTAGCTCTCTCCATCCAGTAGCCCATGGCTAGCTCTCTCTGCGCACGTATGAATGGGTCTCCTCTGCCCCCGCTCTGCGCATGTGCGGCTTGGAGCTGCAGTGTGAAAAGAAGCAGCTGGCTGGCAGGAGGATTGCCACAGACTGCCTTCACTCTTCAAACTGGTAGCAGAAGCTGTATGTGAGCTTGCTTGCATATTGGCAAATAGGAAATTCCAAATTCAGGTGGAATTGAAGATATCAATTTTTTTTTTTTGAAGATACCAAAGTGTGAGTGAAAGTAAAGTGTGAAAGTGTATTTGTGTGTGTATTTGGTGTTTGCATGTGTGCACATAAGTGCATGTTAGAGAAAGATGGAGAAATTATTAACCCATAAGAACCCACGGTGTCACATATGGCACAAACACTTCAAATATTCTGGAAAGTTCCTTACACAGCTTTATCCTTGACTTTAACTCATGAAGTCCCTAGGTGACATATACTGAAATATATAGTAGTATTTCAAAAAAAATTCAGAAATGTGTTCCATGTGGTCCATTTGGTCTGTTTTGTATCCCCCATAATTTTCCCTTAAGGAGAAATGGCAGGTTCTTATGGGTTAAAACTATTTTGGTTTGACTGCAACTGTGATACTGGTCACTACAGTGTAACAATGCGACAGTCTGCATTGTGAACCTCTAAAACCGCGCAACCCAGTGACAGAAATGCCCCCTATTGTCCTGGCAAACCTCTTTCGTTTGCAACAGGAAGGGCCCTCAACTTTGCTCTCTAACATGCACAACTCTCTTTACCAGATAGAGGCATCTGTAAAATGAGAGAAAAAAAGTGTAAAATTGATACAAATGGAATTTTATATTTTAATATTGTGTTTTAAGTCTCAACAAAAAACGTTTTCAGTGTACAAAAATGCCAGGTTACTCATGCATACACAGCACTGTCTATAAGCCATTCATTATAACTTGCTGTTAAAAGTATTGGTATCAAAATGAGGCCAAATTACAAACAAAATTAGCTCAAACTAGTTCTATTCCAAAGCAATGCTAACCAATGTTACCTCAATTATTTAATGTAACTTGGCTCTGTGTTTTTCATCTTACCATTTGAAGAGAATGTGGTCAATAAAACTTTGTGTCACATCAAAGTGTCCAATAACACAAAAAGCCTCATGGAAGAAGCCATTATGTAAATAGATGTTTTAAACAGCTGATGAAAACTACACTCCAGAAAGGATATCAGCGTAACTTTGCGAGATGGCATACCTGCCATCCCAATATTATTAGACAGGTAGTGGGCGAACATCGGCTGATCTCTTCCTGTTCGTGCCGGTACGGTTGCCTTTAGGTAAATAGGCTGCTATGTAGCCACCAACAGTTTATACTGATATCCCTGCCATTGCGTTTCATATAAAATTAAAACAAAACATTGGCGGCAGTAACTTTACTTTGCATGTTTTCACATTTCAACTACACATTAGCCTATGAACAATCTCCTTTACATTTAACAAATCTAGCCTACAGAAATCTGCTTATATATACACACTTTTTTTTTTTTACCTTTGTACTTAATATGAAGTTTGTTAAGAGCAGGCATACTGTTTTATAATACTGTATTTATTCCATCTTTGTTAGGGTTAGGGTTACTGTTTGACAACATTATTAATTACAGAGTGTGGCACAGTGGCTCACAGCTAGAAGGAGGTCATGGGTTCGAATCCCAGCCTCGGCCTTTCTGTGTGGAGTTTGCTTGTTCTCCTCGTATCCGCGTAGTAGTCCAGGTAGCCTAACTGGAGACTCTAAATGGTGTGAATGGTGTGTGTGCCCTGTGATAGGTAGGCGACCTGTCCAGGGTGTGTTTCTGCCTCTCGCCCAATGCATGCTGGGATAAGCTCCAGCACCCCCCACGACCCTGACCAGGAATAAGCAAGTATAGATAATGGATGGATGGATCATTAAATGCTTTGACACAATTTTTAAAAGGCCAATAAATAAAATGTTATTCTTTCTACAGTCAGTGGTTAGATTCTGTGTGTAATATTCATGCAGCTTCCAGACCAGTATAAAATGGCTTGCAGCCCGTGTTCTGTGGCAGATGTTGGTTCTATGTAGAACCGTGAGAACCTATTTTGACCCGTCTGGCTCATTGAATGTGATTGCTACAATGCATCTGAATTCCTTCCTTAAGAAGTTTTTTTTTCATAAATACGACACGAGTGGAAAATAAAGAAAAACATTTCCTACAAAACTACGCACTGAATGGCTGATTTAATATGGACATTGTTTAATAAACACAATACATTAAATTAATTGATTCGGTCATCCACGGATGTTAGTGCTGAGGAGTGTTCACCCACGTTACCCTTACCAGTATTACTGCCTTCGTACCGATAATTAGCCTGCTGAATTTAGGCTGGATTAACGTCTGATTTCATTGCAAAATCAATGTCTGTTCAATACCATTTGACAAAAGGTTCGGTCTGTTTTTCTGTTACAGCAGCAGGTTGTCACTGTGAAAATGTAGCCTAGCCTATACTCTTTCAATCAAACGACACAGCCTGTGACTTCCTTCATATCCACTGAGGTAAAATGGTCATAAAATATAAAAAATACCTTAATAAATAAAAAACTTTATAGAAGTATTTTTAAATTTACCTTTTTGTTTTTGGTCCAAAATGGGAAATTTGAAAAAAGCATTTTACACCTAAATTGCATCATTTATTGCCAGTTTTCTGTTTTACTGAATTAAGGCTGTTATTTTCATTATACCTGCAGATTCTTGTTCCTCCCACACACCGCTTCACCAGCTGCTATTCTCTCCATCTCACTCCACAACAGGCTACTTACTCCGATCTTTTATTCCTTCTTTTACTCCCTCTTCCTTCTTCACATCTTTAAATTGGTGTTTGAGTTTGAAATACTTTGTTTCACAATGACAGACAACAGGAGCAGAGTAAACACCATCCTACAGCCATCCTGCTTTTCTCTTATGACTTCTTCATATCATCACGTAAGCAGACACACATAACAGCATTCCTGTGCTGAACATGGGCTCATGTTGGTTGATCTGACGTACTGGATAAACAGGTATGGGCTGGGTTGGGGATAACATCTTGTACAAATGCATGCATAACTGCTTTTAATACAACATTTGAAAACTTTATGCTTCCTGGACTCTCTAAAATTACTTTTGACAGATACACTTAGACTTAGGGATTTTAGTCTGGTAAAGCAATATTTACACATTTGAGGAAATGAAATTAAAGATGAAAAAACAGTCAAATGACTTTACCAAATGTGGGAAAGCAAGGTTAGCATTTGGCATATTTGTTTCTGTGACACATATAGAGTAGCAGCACATATTTGGAAGCAGGGGGTTTTGGGAGCACACAGGATGGGGGGTGCGAGGCGGGGGGGGGGGGGGGGGGGGGGTTGCACAGCGCCTCAGAACTGGAGTCGGAGAGTTAAAAAAAGTATTAAAACGGGCGCAAAACAAGTTCAGCTGATCTGGCAAGTCCTCATCACTGTTGACCCCACCTGATCTCACCTTGTATGGAATGATCGCCTCCACGCCTTGCCAATGATAACAAGAGTCTTTCTCTTTCTGTTTGAGTCACTAACCAGTCCTTGTATTGGCGCTTGGCAGCTTTCATAGACCTTTCTGAGCAGTGTCTAGATGTTTTATAAAACAGATCATTGCCAGAAAATTTAAAAAAAGTTACATTTATTCATAAAAATTCAATTGAGTGCCAACAGCTGCAGTTTATTTGTTGTCAATGGATAATCAACTGACTTTCCAATTGGATTCACCCATAAACATTATAACCAATGATTTGTCAAAAAGGCCTTTAAAATACAGCCAGGTATAATGAAATAGAATGATTGAGCAGACATGCTATCAGTGAGCTGTAACCAAAATAATACATATTTGGCCTGTATCTGTATGATTGTACATTATGTATCAGTGCCCATTATTTGATTGAAGTTAAAATGGATAGAATTACACTTGTGGAGTCAGGTCAGGTTTCCTCTACGAACCATTCCCTCATTGCCCATCTTCCGCCTTGGTCTGAAGACAGATCTCTTCAGACTATACCTGGACTAACTATCACCACACTGCGGATCATTTCTATCACTTAAATTCCTCTTTCATGCTACATATGTACCTCCTCTGCCACTTTCATGTTACATGTACCTCCATCCAGCACTTATTGTGCCTTGTGTCATTGTTTTGATGTTGTAGCTTGTAATGCCTCCTAGTTTGACTTAGCATAGGTTAGGTCAGAGTAATGTTCACTGTGTGAACTGGACTTAATGTGTCCATGGCTACGAATAACTGTACAAAATGTACCTTATCAGACCTGTGTTTTGTAGTTGTTCCAATGACCTTTGGTATGCACTTATTTTGTGCAGATTTGGATGAAATTGTCTACCAGATAAATGTAATGTAATGTCTCAGTGAACAGATTCAATGGAAAAAAATTCAAGGAAATGTCATTCGTCATTCCGTGGCCCTTCTTAATAATAATAAATGTGATATGGAGGTATGATGACTGTGTAAAAGAGTTTTTACAGTTTACGGTGTAGAAGATGCATACCCCTACACGGACTATTGAATAATTAATGATTTCTTGTATTTTGAATCTGATCTGAGAAATCTAATCTCAATGACAAATGTCATGGCCAGTGTGACCACATACTCCTAATAAAGAAAGAATTACTAGTTCTGTCCACAGATGTTAAAACCAAGACTGAATCTATAATTTTACACAACATAGAGGATCCCTTCAGGATAAAAAACACCAGTGTCCCTGTTCTTGCACACCAGTGAAAACATGCAACAATTTATGATGTCTGCAAAAATGACAATTTGACAATACCCGTAGTGCTACAGTAATACACAAACAGCCAACCTTCATACCGATACCTGTGACGGTCTGACCACAGAAAGCTCCTGTAATCCATAATGAGAAGCTATTATAAGGTTAGCTCTGAGAACTCTGCAAAATGATTATTATTGCTTAATGTACTTGTTATACAGATTCTGTTATTTTTCTTTATCACAGTCAAAACATTAAATTATACAGACAACAAATGTGAAACTGAACGTCCACTGCTATCTAGTGGAAATTTAAAGGAACTGCAGTGTTATATTTCTTACATTCATTTCCCCACCTCCACAGGTGTTCTCATGTCTTAATAATTTCAGTTGATGTAGCAGTTAAATAAAATATTTTACAAATATTGACCAGAGAAACAGTTTTCATGTCTATATGACCACGCACAGTGAATCACTGCCCATTCTTTCACTGCTCCGCCTCAGTTCCTGTAGATTCAGTGGGAAACCTGCAGTGATTAATGCACTTCAGACTGTGTTTTGCAGTGTACAGCTGCTTGGCAGCTGAAGGTAGTGAAGGGAAGTGTATGTTTCTGTATTTCTGTATGCACTCCTGGCCCCTTCTGCCTAGGCCTGGAGCCTTGTCCCAGTCTCCACATTCCCAGTAACCCTGGCGATGAGGGAGAAGAGCGATGGAGAGCTACGGGGAGGATGGAATGCAGCTCAGGGCCATCCTGAGTGCACTCCTGAGAAGACCCAAAAAGCTCTGCCACCCACCATGGGGATATACTGCCCCCATCCCAGGTGCTATACTGTGCTGTTGTGTTGTGTGCTGTGAGGCCTAATTACTGATGTAACATGCGTGTTTGAGCACAGACAGAGACTCCATGCTTGTGAGATGTGACCATATGAGGTGTGATGCTTAGAAACGACTATCAAGACTGAGACAACTTAGTGAGTCTTTGGAGAATGCCTCTGCATTCTGTGTAGTGGGTATTTCCCTGATGCATAAAGTCTGTTACAGTGGGAAAATGTCATCTGGCCTGATGATTTCCTGTCTGCCTCATGTACCTGCTTTGAGTGGCTTCCATCATTTCAGAGATTATTTGGCACATTGTAAGGTACTTAGCATTTTTATGGATGCTGATAAGTTGTAATTTTATTGAAAGTAGGCTTGGGGCTGCTGGATGGTTCATTCGGTTAAGGCACCACGCTGAGGTGCATGGATGAGCCTCATGGCCTCGGGTCCGGACCGTGCTGACTGTTGCTCTCTAGCGACCTCCCTTGGACGCTCATATGACTGCATGTCAGAGCTGCTTATGAAAGGTCTTCCTCCGGCATGAGAAACAGCTTTTCTGTTCTATTCCATTACAAAATATATATGCGCACAAGCTGAAATGTGGTAAATGTTTCTTTTTCTCATCCAAGCAGAGTAAAATAAGCCATTAATGTGCAGGCTTGTTATCATACCAAACCTGATTTTTTTTGTTGAAAAAGCAAAGCCTTAAAAAGAACCCCGTCTGTTAAGACACGTAGGCCTTAAGATGGTCTAAATGCCTTCAATTATATAAACATGTCATAAAAACCACATAAAAGATTTTAGTTATTTAAAATAAAATAAAAATCAACTCGTAGGTCGCCATTGTTATTACCGTCACAATGCACTCTGGGTAGTGACGTCAAATGGTTGCACGGGTCTCCTGTCCATGGCACTTGTCCATTGAGCGCCATTGAAAATGTCTTCTGTTCAGCCTTTTAGATTCGAACCAGAGCGGTTCACACTACTCAGCAGGAAAGTACCGAGGACAGCCTCATCAAATAAATAAAAACGATGAAGATCGGGGGCCAGAGGAGTCGAGAGTAGTGTATAAGAGATGGTGTCTGTGCAGCAACTGCTCGCCTGCGCTAACAAAGAAAAGTTTCAGAGCTAGAGCTCCGCTTTCTAGCATTGCAGCTGCTGTTCGAAGTCACTTGACCATACGGATCAAACTATCGCTTTTGGTGAAACTGAAACGTGTACATGACCGTCATTAATTTAAACGGCGTAACGAAATTATTGATCCGTATCCTAAAATCTTAAATCGGTGATAACACCTCAGGAGCTATGTGCAACGTCTTGAGTCTCAGAGACGAGAACAGGTTGGTTCCCAGAGAGGAACTAAAACCTAGCAGCACCATACTGAAACTGTACTCAGACCAAGGGCTACCATCATTAGGGGTCTTTACTACAGAGTGTGTTGTTCAGGGCTGCAAATACAAACTGGATTTTGAGGTTGTAAATACACGCCAGTTGCCACTGATGTCAGGGTGCACGTCAGAGGAGATGGGGCTCATACACTTCACCATCCCAGAGGAGCTCAGAGTAGAAGGGCTCAACACAGTGGACAACAGCCTCATCATGCTTCTCACCAGAAGCACAGTCATCAGAGCATATCATGATGTCTTCACTAGTCCAGTGGAGGCACTCCCCGGAGAGGTTCACTTTGAGTTGGACCCGGCTGTTCAGCCGGTGCAGTGTGCACCACGCAACGTCCCGGTGGCTATGAAGGAAGCCGTGAAGGCTCAGCTGGACAGATATGAAACAGAGGGTCATATCACATCGGTCAGTGAGCCCACAGATTGGATCAGCATTTATGGTAATAGTCAAAAGACCAGAAAAGCTCCGCATATGTTTACAGCCACACCATCTCAACCTGGCACTCAAGCGTTCGCATTACATCATGCCCACGCTGGAGGATGTGCTTTATAAGCTGCCTAAAGCCAAAGTTTTCACACTGGTGAATGCAAGAGACGCTTTTCTTCAGTGTAAACTGGATGAGGCTAGCAGTCTCATGACCACCTTTTGGACCCCCTGGGGCCGGAAGAGGTGGTTGAAACTTCCATTTGGCGTGTCAGTAGCCCCAGGGGTCTACCAGCGGAAACAGCATGAGCTGTTGGAAGGGCTTGAGGGAGTGGAGCCTGCAGCTGACGACATTCTCATCATAGGCTGTGGCGACAGCGAGGAAGAGGCAGGCAAAGACCATGATGCCAACCTAGTAGCCCTTCTGGACCGCTGTCGACAAGTCACACTGCGGCTCAGTGTCAAGAAGCTTCAGTTTAAAGTGTCTGAGGTGCGTTTTCATGGCCACATCCTGTCAGCCGCAGGTCTCAAAACTGACAGAGAAAGTCAGAGCTGTTGTAGACATGCCAGCCCCACCCGAAGTCAAGGGTGTGCAAAGACTCATCGGATTCGTCACTTACCTGGCTAAGTTTCTCCCGCGGCTCTCAGATGTATGCGAGCCTTTGAGGAGACTCACGGACAAGGACACAGTTTGGCACTGGCTGCCAAAGCACGGTGCAGCTGTCAGGGAGATAAAACAGCTTGTGACAAGCGCACCTGTGCTGCGATACTACGACGTGTCAAAACCCGTCACAGTACAGAGTGACTCTAGCCAGCATGGCATGGGCTGCTGTCTGATGCAGGAGGGACAGCCAATCGCTTTCGCATCGAGGGCACTCACACCTACGGAGCAAAACTATGCCCAGATAGAGAAGGAATGCCTCAGCATAGTATTTGCCTGCCAGCGCTTCCATCATTATCTGTATGGATGAGATAATACCACAGCGGAGACAGATCACAAGCCCCTTATAGCAATCTTCAGCAAGCCTCTCCTGAATGCTCCCAAGCCCTTGCAGAGCATGCTACTGGCTCTCCAGAATTACAACCTGCGAGTTATCTATAAACCAGGACCGGAAATTTTTGTGAGTGACACATTGAGCAGGGCTGTCACTTCCAACGCGCAGCCCGGTGCTATGCATGCAGAGCACACAGGCGGCAGTATGGTGGACGAGCACCTGGAAATTGAGCATATAAATATGGCTGACTATCTTAACATCACAGACAAAAGACTGCTACAAGTACAGCAACACACATTAATGTGCAGGCTTGTTATCGTACCAAACCTGATTTTTTTTTGTTCAAAAAGCAAAGCCTTAAGATTAAACATAAGGTCATGTCATGGCTCTGGCTCTATCACATGGATGTTTGATGTAATTACAGGAAAAAATATACAATATAATATGCTCCATACTGGTGTGTGGCATTAGCAAACTTCTGAGAATTCCTCTGCAAGCTGTGTAGTGTGTCTCCCTGGTGCCCCTTGTATTCAAGCCAGTTAAAGGAAACCTGTCTACCCCATGCACAGTGCCATGAAAAATATTTTTCCCCATCCTGCTTTCCTATATTAGTGCATAGTTTCAGATCTTTACAAAAAATGTTATATTAGACAGAGGGAACCGGAGTAAGCAGTCAGCGTTTTAGAAACTCCCAACTTCTGCCTTGAACCTCAACCTCTGCAGTTCAGTTCCTTGTAGTAGCGTCACAAGACCACCGGATGGCGGAATGCATCCACTTTGTGTTTCCAGTATTCCAATACAGCCCACAGGTCCGATAGCAAAAGTAAATACTCTGATACTTTCTACCATTTCCAGCTCCTACCACGGCACATAATGGTTTTATTAAATTCCACTGGTAATTTTAAATTCTGCTGGTAAAAGTATTTTTTCCTGATAAATCCTTTTCGCTGGTATACTTTAAAGGCGTACATCGGCGACATAATGTCTTGTATTCTGATAAAGTGGAAGCTGTTTTGTTAAAACCACTGACTGCCCTTTTTCTGAGGGTAGAAACAATGAATTATTGATTATTGGAATGCAAAAGAAATATGGGTGGGATAAAATAACAACAATCGGTCTCAGTACTGGGATGGCAGGTATGCCATCCCGCCAAGTTACGCCTTGGCGGGGGCATGCCCCATACCTATACAGCACCGAGAGTTTGGCACTTTTCAGGGTTCCCCACAGAAATAACTACAACAGCCACAGACACTCAGCCCTTAAAAACATTAAATTCTGTACATTCTGACCCCATTTCAACAGACAGATTTCATAAACAACTTCACATGTCCACACAATAAAGCCACAAACTAAGGGGATTTTGCATTTTCTCCTTCTTCTTCTTTTTCTCTTTCTTCTTCTTCTTCTTCTTCTTCTCATTCTTATTCTTCCTGCCGCCTATCCCACTAACAACATGTCTCCCCATTGGACATTTTACGGACACCAGCCAAATCTTCACCTACACGACCCAATCAAAAACTTGCATACACACGCAAAATACCCATACCTTTTTACTCTGAAACATTTCCAATTTAAACAGCTAACCTGCCTGTGGCCTAGTGGGCAAAGTTACAGTCTTAGGAACATGGGGTCTTATGTTCAAGCCCAGCTAAGAACACATTTCTTTAACCAGCTTTTACTCTCACTTATAATTGTTTACCACTTCTCAATTATTGCTTCTGCACCATATCTACCCGCCGTTCACCAAACGTATATACTACATTATGACGTACTGTCTGCACGTTCAGTTATAAACCAGCTACAATATTGCAAAGCCATATGGATTCAACGGGAGCTCTTCTGTTCTTACTTGCCTATGTTCTTCTTTAAAACCACGGACAGGTTTGCTAATGATATTTCACCCATTGCATAGCTATGGCATGGTGCTGCACTAACAAAGTCACAGATTGGTAAACCTCCGGTTGAAGGATTGAATCCCGCCTCGTCCTCAGGCAGATAATTTCCTCTTTTACACTAACGTTTTCTTACGCTTATATTTGCTTTACCAAAACTCACTCACGGCCACCCATATGCATTTCATGACGGCAAATGTATTCCCTTTATTAAAAAGTTACACCAGTTCACCACTGTGCCATTTCTACTAACCATATTTCTTCACTTGGCTACCGTGCAAAACCTTCTTATCAGCAAACGTCACGTTTCTACAATCATGTTACCTCGCCCTGTTCTCTATCTAGACACATACAAACAATTACTACGTATGTACGTTCTGCAGCTCCCCATTAAAACATTACATTTAAAATCATGACTCACTCATAATTATAACTACTAGTACTGAACATGAGAAAAGCACATTAGTGCAACAGACATCACGCATTACTTAACCCTATACTTTAACAATTACTATTTTATACAGACTTTTATATATACCGTTCGATAAGGAAACTAAGCTCGCTTATGGTCACTTCATTTGCTTCGCACTATAGTCTGTGATCATGTTAACCTTCACCTACATGCCCATTCTGCTAAAAACATGTTTCAACCACGCAATTTCATAATTTCCCCTAATTTCTCTCACACTCTTGTTATTTTCTCATATGCAAAGCCTGCTGGGACATATGCGGCTGCTCCTATTCTCCACTATCAAGTTTTCCGGTTCTAGCTTTGCAAAACAGCGAAGAGGATTCCCACCTGCAGATAAGCCTATCAAAATGCCTTATAAACCTTGCAAACACTAAAAGTGCATCTCCACGAATTAACAGACAACGAAGCAGGACAGAAGGGTACACAAGTTGCGACCTAGGGAGCTCTAATTCTACGGGCTTCCTGATTCTTTTGACAATCAAGGCTTGTTGGATGGCCGTCAGATCCGTGAGTACATACACTGACCATATTTCACCTGCGTCTCTGATGTGTTTACACTTACGCCAGCGCACGCTTTGTCACAGCCAGTGTTTTACATATATAGCAAACCAAAACTGCCAAACTGTACACGCTCATCAGACTGTACAAATTCACACAAGGATAGCCATAATCCACAACCGTTTCTTACAGGGTCACTTCGCATTTCTCACTCTCATAATAAAATGCTTTGCAAAAAGAAATATCTCATAAAAAACACGTTTTCAACGTACAAAAATGCCCAATTACTCACACATACAAGACATACCCCGTCTATAACTCATTCATTCAGACTGACAAAATCCAGGCCTGCGATTAAAAGTACTGATATCAAAATGACGCCAAGTTACGGTACTACAAACAATATAGGCTATCTTGCCTCACCGAAATTACATTAAATGTATTCCAAAGCAATGCAACCCAATATTTCCTCAATTCTTTCAAGTCACTTGGCCCTGTGTTTTGTAATTTTACCATTTTACAATGTCATGCAAACTTTGTGTCAGATCAGTGTCAAATATTTCGAATTGCCTCATGGAACACATTGAAATTCATGTAGAAAACTACAGGTGAGTAACTACAGGAAGCATATTTCTCCAGAAAACATATGTTTATACTTGCTTCTGAACTGAATTTGAGTAAATGTACAAGTTATTGTATATTTGCTATGTGCAAGAAGTACTGCATGTAAAATACATATTGTACATACATACATAGAGAACTTCTTTATCCCCATGGGGACATTTCCCTGGCAGCATGTTACATTCACATTTACGAACACACACTTATACCAAGAAACATACTATCATTCACGCAATAGAAAGGCTGGGCAGCGAAATACATACATACCAATACAAATTGGACATATAGACGCCTATTCAATCAATCTTGACTGTGAGAAAGCCATCCACACATATGTTTAGCCTGCCCATGTAGTGCATGCTTTTATACACACAGGGCCAAGTGACTTGAAAGAATTGAGGAAATATTGGGTAGCATTGCTTTGGAATACATCTTATTTAATTTCGGTGAGGCAAGATAGCCTATATTGTTTGTAGTACCGTAACTTGGCGTCATTTTGATATCAGTACTTTTAATCGCAGGCCTGGATTTTGTCAGTCTGAATGAATGAGTTATAGACGGGGTATGTCTTGTATGAGTAACTGGGCATTTTTGTACGTTGAAAACGTGTTTTTTATGAGATTAGCGATATATAGCCCCAGGACCTTCATTTCATTTTTATCTTGAATATTGATTACAGGTCACCTCTCAGTTCTGCCAAACCAGACTCCTTCCGTTTTATCATGGTTTAGATTGGCCCCAGATACCTCTTCATATAATCTAAAATGCTCATTTACCCTATCTAATTCATTTTGGTCCTTAATTATTACTGTAATTAGGGCTGTCAAAAAACATTCGAAGTTCGAAAACTATTCGAAAACCCTTCTTTTTTTTAAAAGTTCGAACCTAAATTTGAGCATTCGAATATTAGTTTTGGATCCCGCGTATTGTAATTAACATGCAGGCTTTAATTTCATGCGGCGAATCATGTTCATGCACGCAAAGTTAATTTCCTGTGGTAACGTTACTTCCTCTGCCAACAAAAAACGTTCTAACAAGTGGCCAATAACTTGCCAATAACCTCCGGTGATAGCCTACTTTCAGCTCCATGGACACCGAACGTTACTGGTCAGCTAGCCTCGCGAGCCAGTCTCTTTTTTCACTTCGTCCAACAGATATGGTCAGCTAACAATTTAGGCTAAATAATGTTCCCATGGCGGGCTATGTTTCCTTTCTTTTCTGAAAATTTTGATAAAATTGGATGATGAAAGAAGTTAAACAAACTAAACAGAGTAAGTAATTTATGTTGTTTTAGGCTACAGGTATTAGCCGTTTCAGTAGTTTTTTCTGTTAAGAAATAAACAGGGATTTCCTATAAACAATCATTTCCCTATGATTAATAAATTCCGATTTGTGGCAAATTACATCAACAAGAAAATGCTTTATTCATTTGCGCATTAGGCTATAGAAACTGAAGGGGGCTCATTTATAAAATGAACTTGCGTGCATATGTCAAGTGAAGACCTGACGTAGAGCCACGACCGTTTCCACGGTCAAATCGAGTCATGTTGAAATTTTATAAATCACTACGTGATTTTCTACGCACGCGCCACACAGTTGATCTAAAATTCGTTTTATAAATGAGGCCCCAGATGTAGTAACCTAGTATTAAAGTTCACTGATGTCCTCTATTCTACTGCCCGCTTGTGGAAAATAAGGCATATAGGCCAGTTTAGAGGGAGCGTCACGTGCATATTGCGCCCAACAATAAGCAGCTTATTTTTGTGAATTATAGGCAAATGATATTCGAATATATTCAAACTCTAACTAATTACAAAAGCTAATATTATAACTCAATTTCATGGCACTTTTGACAGCCTTAACTGTAATATCGTCTGCATAAGCCGAAATTAGCCTCTTGCCGCTACTAGTTCTGGTGCCGCTTAGCCTGTTATCGCTTTTAATTCTTTTCAACAGTGGGTTTATTGCCAATGCATAGGGCAGCAAAGAGTGGGCATTTTTGTTTCACATCCCTCCTAAATTTTTTTCTGCTAAAACACCATTCACATTGATCTGGACAAGGATGATTGAGAATTTGAGAAGGGGGGGGGGGCGGCGGCAGAGAAAAAATAATTAAACTCTAACACTAAACAAATGGGGGGGGGGGCACTGTGGGTCGTCCCCCAGGAAATTTTGAGCGTCAAACACTTAATTTCCTGCATTCTGGTGAATTTTTATGCACCAATTTGTGTCTTTTCTGCATCAATTTATAGTGGAAATGTAAAGGAAAACAAAATTC
Source organism: Anguilla pacifica (assembly GCA_039654925.1). NCBI lineage: Eukaryota > Metazoa > Chordata > Actinopteri > Anguilliformes > Anguillidae > Anguilla > Anguilla pacifica. Next base: position 2,100,736 of record CM077298.1, read on the forward strand.
AGGGGGACAGATGCACATGTTCTAAATATTGAGGGAGAGCTAACGTTAAAAAGAGATATCGATAGCTAAAAACACAAAACATTGGCTAATATACTAACACGTAAATTCCCTGCTTAGCAACCGAGTGCACCTATCGCCAGGTAGTTTTTTAAGTTAAGTGAACATCACATTCAGACCGTGTACCGACAGTTATTAACTAGCTAGCTACTTATCATACTAATAGATATCATAGTTCATTCATTGACAATTAGCTAGCTAACATTGGCGTTAGCTGGCACATTGATAGGTAATGTTACAAATATAAGATTACCATTACGGTTTTTTCCAACCGCTGTGAGTCACTGACTTTAGCTGACGTTGTCATGAAAGTTTTCCCGACTATGGTGAAAACTGCCTGGCTTGTTTACATTTTGGACAGATGCTAGTGGGTAAATATATCGCTGTTTCCGTCGCAGAAGTTTTGACACAAGCAAAATCGGAAGCGCTATACATCAGACCGGCATATCCTAATATGAACTTGATGCTCTGGGTGGATGATTCTGGCTTTGGGTGATAGAGAGCCTTAGTTTAAATCTTGGACAAGCCACAAACAAAAGAAATAAGTTCCTGGCAGGATGACATTTCATCACCCTGTTGAAGTATTTATTCATGATATCACATTAAGTGCACTGAAAACAATTTGATCGGGCAATTGTGAAATTGACCATTTTGCAATGCATTGCAGTATGAAGTACGGTTTCACTCGCGTAATGACGGGAGGAAAACGTCATAATCCGAGAACCTACTGAGCTAGCATTCAGTTAAAATGAATACATTAATCACATTTCAAAATTTTTGTCATGATGGACAGGTTCAATATGGCTTTAAATTTCAATGGTTTTGAAATGGGGTGGATTGTTCGCTCAGTTGGTCTGCTTATCTCTGTAGTCACCGTTTGCCACCGCCACTGTTTGAATTCAATACCTGAGAGTCTGGAGAGCCATGTTTCGAAAGGAAGTGGCAACTTGTGGCTCGTTGGTCTAGGGGAATGATTCTTGCTTTGGGTGCGAGAGGTTCAGCCTTGTCAGTCACCTCGACTGATAGTCCCTCATTAAACCTTATTCTGGCTGATGGTCTATAATGTCTGTATTGTTCTAATGGTCTCATAAAAACCAAATCTCTGTAGTGCTTTATAAAGAAATGCCCATCTTACTGAGTCCAACTCTTTTTTTCCGCATCAAGCCCCACCAAGACTGCTCCAATCATGTTCTGTACAATTTCATGCAAATATGTGGCGTGAGCATCTAATGTTGTATTGCATTTGTCTTTGTCTGACAAATCCAGTTTAGTCTGCCTGAATTCTCTCTGATAAAATTTTCTCTATCATTCTAGCTAAAATGGAGGCAAACAAATTATATTGATACCTCACATTGCTCCAACACCCGGTTAAATGCACTCAATAGCGTGGGGGTAAGTGGCTCCCTGAATGATTTATATCATGATGTGCTGTACCCGTCGGTGCTTGGCACTTTGTCTCTCTTAAGTTTAGTTATGGCAGCATTCAGTTCCTCAGTGGTAGTGTTTTCTGTTAAACTCCTGTTCTGCTCCTCAGTTTCTGTAGGTAAGCCTAATAAGGTTGTTGAGGCCTCCAAAGGTATTGTAGGAAAATTTTGCAGTTGCGCAGGTGGAGATTGATAACTGAAAGGGACGTACGGGCAGATCCCATAATGACCACCCTCTTCCGCAAAGCCATCCGGGAGGGGATGTCACAGGAAGTGGGGTGCCGCCTCGATGAGGTGGTGGGACTGAACACCATGACAGAGAATTTGTGGATCATGTGGTACACGCTGTAGAAAGGCAGCAGAAAGAGGGGAAAAAGCTGGAAGATCAAACAAAAGACATTCAAAGGAAGCTACTGCAGTTGCAGCTGGAGGAGCTGAAAGCCAAAGAAAAAAAGGCGAGAGAAATAAAAGAGCTGGATAAAGAAAAAGAGGCGAAAAAAGTGGCATCTGTGAAAATACAGAATATGGACAATGGATTCTTTGACTTTGAAGCCACCCCCCCGCCTGAACCATGGAGCAGCCTGATGGTGCCCCAGCCGACGGTGATCTACAACTTCTCCGGCATCCCTCACCCAGTGGCCATGCAAGGTAATATGAAAGAGGGGGGGGCACAACCGGGTGGGAATCAAATGGGGGGAGGGCCAGGGAATGGTGGTCAAAAGAATCAGTGGAAAGGGCAGCAGAATCAGAATAACAACATGCAAAATAGAAATTGGAACCAACAAGGCTTTCCTAATCAACAGAGACAGGGTCCCATAGTTTGCTATGGATGTGGTCAGGAGGGGCACATAAAAAGACGGTGTCCAAACGCCCAAGGGATGTACCCAGGTAACCAGGGGACCTGGGTACCTAATCAGCCTCAGCAATCGCAGGGTTACCCCAACTTGGCCCCACCTCCCCAGGGTAGGCCCCCATATCAGACTGGGGGACCTGTAAATTACCAAGGTGCCCAATAGGGGTGCCCAGAGAACCAAGGCAGAGTAGGACAGCATGTAATGATAACAAACAGGCCAGAAGAAGAACCTATAATAAATGTACAAATCGGAGGAAAAATTGTCCCCATGATGATAGATACTGGAGCAACATGCACATGCATTAGGAAAGAATATGCCTCACATCTGCCTCTGTCGGGAGAAGTTATTCAAGCAGTAGGGTTCTCGGGGAAAACAATGTTAAGCCCGACCACAAAACCGGTATTAATAAAAATAGGCGCAAAAGAAGCAAAATTAGCGGTAGAAGTATGCAAAAATTCCCCCGTAAGCCTTCTAGGAAGAGATGCAATTCTGGCCTTAGGACAAAAATTAAACTGTGAAGGAGGGGGCATAGATTTAACAGGAATGTACTATATGAGAAGTGAAAACCTCCACATGGCAAATGTATATTGGGTAGGGGATATTGAGACACAAGTAAAAGACCAAGTGTGGAGCACTTGGCAAAAATATGTTGAGGCTCAGATCCCGCAGGCAACTGAGCCAGAATATGACTTGGTACATTGTACAATGAGGTTTGATCCCTACCAGGATCCAGATCTAGAAAGAGAGTGGAGTAAGGGAAAAGGAGAAAGACAATATTTAGTGTCAACTGCGCTCCTGATAGGACAGGAAGGAGCAGCATTAAACATAGCAAGGACCCCATGGATTGAGCAGTGGTTTCAGGAGGAACATGCGGCCCCACACATAACATTAAAAGTCAATCCAGGATACCAAGCTAAGGACTTAGGTCCTATGGTTAAAAGAGCAGAAGAGCTCCTGTGGGAAATAATTATAGATATACTCAGAAAACACAAGCCCATTGTTTGGGAAAGACATGTAGTTAGAGAGCACAGGCCCAGTGTATATGGGAAAGGAATGTATTAATGAGCACACGCTGTCTCCTCCCTAACGTATCATCCGGCTGGCAAAGGAGGAAGGATACAGGTGGACCAAGGTCGAGAGGGATACTTTGACCTTGGTCATAAGGTAACAACCGACAGCAGGGAAGCGCCTCATATTAAAATAAGTGCGATTAGAACAAACACATAATACACACATAATTTCTGCCCTGCTGATTAAGCTGTATAAAAGCATGTCTGTGGAACTAACGGAAGCTTCTGCCGTTTTTGGAAAATGTGTTGACAGAATATGTGATTTATGATAGAAGGGGGAGGGAGATTCAAGCGGGAGACGAGCACTACTATTTTTAAAAAATTAAGGAGGGAAGGGGCTGATAAATAATGATGTCTGAGAATTGGGAAATAAGGGTGTCAAAACAGGACGTAATCAACATGTTTATGTGGGAAGCACTAAAGTTAACCTACACAATGGAACCATAGAGAAAAATGGTTATAAGAAGCCGTTGGCCCAGGAGGGGGGAGAGTGTGTTTTGGGAATGCTTGGAGAGTGATCGGATGTATTGTCTTTACTTATGAGCGACTGTTTATTGTACTGAACTGCGCAGATCAGCCCGGGTTCTTGTATGTAATCTTTGATTCACTTACAATAAACCCAGTTGCATCAGACTCTGAGAAGTGTGCATCTTTTGAAGAAGCATTCAACAGTGTGGAGGAGAGCGACCCCGGCATTTCTGGCCCAGGCCGGGGCTTGTTTTTCCTGCCCACATTGAATTGGCGAGCCAGCCAGGAGAGGCTCGAGGAAGCTGAACGCCTGGACGGAACTGCTGACTCTTGGGTTCAACGGTGGCCACCAAACAAAGAGGTAAGCAGAGCCCATTTATAAAATCTGCATGTACTGGTTGAATCTAAGAGCAGTGCGTATCCTCCCAGGCCTAAGCAAATGCGAGGCCTCTCCTCCAAAGAATCTAAAAAAAACTACAGTAAAAAGCTATGGTAAGAGAAAAGAGTCTGATGTGATTGTATGTCTGAGTTAAATGTTATATGTTTGTGATGAATGGTACGGGTTTGTGATAAAGTGCTGCGTGTTTGAAATAACTGTTATGTGCATGAATGAAAAGAGTGAAGCGTAAGTGTGAGATATGCCGGAGTGTGTGTTAAAGATCCTGATAGTGTGTTGGCTCATTGTCTGTGCTGTGTTTGTGGGAGGTTTGAGGCATCTGGCGTTAAAGCAGCTCAGAAAGTGATAAGTGTTGTGTGAAATATTGTTCTATCAGTATTAAAAGAAGGTTGCGGTGAAACAGCAACGGTTACTGATAAGTATTTTTAAAAAATAATGAATAAATAAATAAATATTGCGGTGAAACAGCAATTTAAAAAAGTTGTGGAGAAACAGCAACGGTTATTGATAAATAAATAAATAAAAATTGCGGTGAAACAGCAAGTAAAAGGGGTTGCGGAGAAACAGCAACGGTTATTGATAAATAAATAAATAAATATTGCGGTGAAACAGCAATTTAAAAAAGTTGCGGAGAAACAGCAACGGTTATTGATAAATAAATAAATAAAAATTGCGGTGAAACAGCAAGTAAAAGGGGTTGCGGAGAAACAGCAACGGTTATTGATAAATAAATAAATAAATATTGCGGTGAAACAGCAATTTAAAAAAGTTGCGGAGAAACAGCAACGGTTATTGATAAATAAATAAATAAAAATTGCGGTGAAACAGCAAGTAAAAGGGGTTGCGGAGAAACAGCAACGGTTATTGATAAATAAATAAATAAAAATTGCGGTGAAACAGCAAGTAAAAGGGGTTGCGGAGAAACAGCAACGGTTATTGATAAATAAACAAATAAAAATTGCGGTGAAACAGCAAGTAAAAGGGGTTGCGGAGAAACAGCAACTGTAACTAACAGATATTAGAATAGAAAATTTCTGGGAAGCGGCAATTAAAGTAGGTCACTGAAAAGCCTACGGGACGGTGACCCTGGCCAGAAATGTGTGAATGCGCCGGCGCTGGTGTGAATGAGAAGTGAGTTTTGTGAGTCTTAAGCGCTTTGTCAGTCTTACGTGTTGTCTTGTGTATTGTCTTGTGCGCAAAGGTGACCTAACAATTTAATTTGCATAGGGTGTTAATATGAACAGGGGCCCCACTAGTTCAACAGCACTGTAAAAAAGGAATGTGTAATAATGGTATTGGTGTGAAGGTTTGAAGTTCAGGAACACAACGGCTGTTCCTTACAAGGGGAAGTAAGCCATATTACTGAAGGTTTCACGTATATGAGTATATGTGCTAGAAATATAAATAATATTATTTAACCACGCTAGCATAACAAAACAAATGCACAATCCTTTGTGGAGATTGGGGTGCAGCCTTGAGATTGGCCTGTGCCTGCTGGGCCTTATCACTCTCGCCATTGTTCTGCCAATAGTTTTGCTTTTGTAATCACATATATATATGTATATATATGTGTATGTACATATTCATGTTTTGAAAAAGCAGCGGGAAATGTATGAAATTTTTGTGATTGCATGCGTGCTTTGTTATTTAGGCTACAAAATTTGTGAAGCGTACGATCAAACCCGCCAAAGTCAAGACCAGTCTGACAGTGTGTAAGAGGCGAAATATATATGTATATATAGTAATCCTGAAAAATTTAAATAAAGTGCTGTGGCCACAAAGGATCAGAATTGATCCTATCTAAGATTACTAGCTGAGGTGTTGATCATGCTGATTCACTCATTATCCGAAAGAGCAAACAGAGCAATTTTCGAAAAACATTTTGTGTGTTTAAATTTTAGTGACGATTCTGACTGCAGCAACGAGGGCATTTTAACTGAAAAGTGGGTATATGGGATGCGTAGATTGAACAGACTTTGTGTGTATACTGTAGACAAAGAACAGTGGAACGCAATACGCAGTGCAAACTTACACAGGATTGTGTTAGTGGACACAGCATACGCGCCATTGTGAAGAAAATCATCAACTCAAAAGGTTGTTGTAATTTGCCTCAATAACTGTCATATGGGGACATAGAAACACAAGGATTAGGACACATTTTTGGCTGGACCTATTTAGACTCAGAGGGAGTTGAGCACCGACAGGACACACTGCTGATTCATTTAAAGCTTTGGCAGCTTACTAAGTGGGTTAATTTGAGGCAGGTTCAGACAGGTTTTCCAGACGTACAGTGGTTATCACTATTGTGACAACTGTGGATGGCAGGAACGTTGGGATTAGAGAGTGTAGCGACCCTACCGCTTGCATCACACTTGGGGATACCAGAGGGGTTTGCTATTGCAGGACGGGAAAGACTGTTGTTGAATCCGCGACTGTGTGTTATGGTTAGCCCAAGAAGGGTTAAGTGGGAGACAGGCGAGTGGGCGGACATTAAAAGGGTGAAAGGGTCTGATAATTCAGAAACACTGATCTTTGAGCCAGATTCGCACAAAAAATATAAAGCTGGGGTCACAGTTGGATAGATTAAAAGCAGAATTAGAATAGCAGGAAAAATAAAATTAAAAAGGGAGGCAGGATATATGTGTTGTTTGTCAAAGTGTGACGTTTTTAATCTTGTGGGCCCAGAATAAATATTGTTTTATATTTTAGAGACATAAATATTTTAATTGTGTGATAAGTATTGTTTTATATTATAGAACTATAATCATAATAACTGAAAGAAGTTGAAAGAAGTGAAGGAGTTCATAGCTAATAGTGTGAGTAAATGCTTAAATGAAAAGGACAGGGCTTTCCCTATGAAAAGAGTGACCGAAAAGCAGGAGCCGCGGGTATTCAAAGCTTGTGGTTTGATCATTAGGAGTGGAACGTCAGGCGACTATTGGGTCGAGCAAAATAATTCTATGAGGAAGCAAAGCTGAGTGACACCAGGAGAGATGCGTGGCAACGTAATGCAGAAAGGCTACAACAGAGTGTAAATGAGGAAGTTAAAAATGGAGATGAGATGTGGGTGCGAGCAACATGTTTGAAGATGGAAATGGCAAGTTTAGAGAAAATAATACATGACCAGCAGCGAGAGTTGGATAAAAGGCAACGTGTAGTGTTAGGTGTAAGAAAACACCTAAAGTTAGTCGTAGAGAAAAAGGCTGACGGGGTAGAAGTAGCAGCCGCGTATGTATCCTTGGCTGATTTACAATCTTGTCAATATCGCGGTAGAGAACCACAACATAGAGTTGCCGCCGCAAATGCAACAACACAGTTGAAAATACAAAATAATCAGTGTATTATGTGTAAAGGATCTGGCCATTGCGCCAGACAGCGCCCAATTCGATTCATATAGCCTGGTGGAATAGTTGAAACCAGAAATCTATGAGAACCAAAAATAAGAATATTTTATCCAGTAAATAGCAAGTAATTTTTTATTACTAAAGGGAGGCGTTTTGATATTGCAAAGCATTTGTGGGGTGCACACGGAAATAGAAAATAAACAAATAAACACCTTAGATACAATAGAAAAGCTAAATACAAATTACAGGGACAGTTAAGAAAGAGTAATAACAGTTGAAATTAGATGAACAACATTAAATAGTTCTTTTTACAGTGGTGTAAGCAGTGGTTCCCGAATAAAAATAAGGCGCCATCATATGTTTCTCTTTAAGTAAAGGAAATATGTCTAAAATAATTGAGATTATAAAATAGATTATGTTATGAACTGCTGTCAAAAAATTAATCAGCATCTTAATATATTTGCATTATTATGGAAACAAAATAACTTTTGTACATTGTGGGAAGAGTGTCAATGTCTTAGAGAACAGCATTGTGTACATATGAGTGGTGTGGACTGTATGGGTGTGTCTGATGGTAGAAGTGTTCGAACACGCGCGCCGGCATCTGTAAACTGTTTTAGCCTGATTGAAACTGAATCTCAAATTATACATGTGCAATTACCTCTGTATATGTGAGAGTAGTGTAGGGTGACTGTGCAGTGATCAATCAATCTACAGATTAGTTCATGTTGTGTCCACACTAATGCAGTTTAAACATTGCACAGTATGTTAAAAGAGAAATATGCTGTAATGCATATTGTGATGAGCTATGAGGCTGCAATACAGCAGGTCATGCAGCAGTGTCAGGAGAAGGGAGTGCTGAATTGTTTGGTTTTGGATGTGTCCAATGGTTTTTTCTCTGTTCCAGTGCACCTGGACAGCCAGTTTTGCTTTACCTTCACTGTGGGTGAAAATAATACAGAACTAAGACAAGGATTCCATAACTTACACATGTTGTTTAATCGAGCAGTGGCTGATGTGTTGGCTCGATGCCCAGGGCTAGAATCTGAGGGGATCCAATATGTTGATGATTTGCTTATCTCATCTCCTGACAAGGAGACTCACATGCAGGACCTTGGGATACTCCTGCAGCATTTGGCCACAGAGGGGTAAAGTGTAATCCTCACAAAGCACAAATTGCACAGAGGAAGTTGTATATTTGGGATATGTAATTTCACAGGGGAATAAAAAACTGGCTGCTGACCACACTGAGGCAATAAGCATGTGCAATTACCCAAACACCATTTGGGGGTACATAAAATTATGAGATTATTTAACTTTTATTGGTTACATATTTCAAATTACTTTAAAATTGTATAACCACTGAATGATTTATTGCAAGGGGCAGGAGGGCCCCATGATGCAATTGAGTGGATGTCGAACTGTGAGGTGGCATTCGCCACTTTTAAAGAAAAACTGTGTGGCCGTTCACTTTGTTCACTCATGGTTTGGGGGGGCATATGTCTGGTGCTCACACAGAAGCACGGGGACCGGCAGCGGCTGGCTGCCTATTTTTCATCCAGGCTGGATGCTTACATGTAGTAGACGGGGCTACGGATGCTGTAAGGCAAGCGCTGCCACTGATAGGAACACTGGATGTGGAAATTGTCGTGCCTCACGCTATCCTTGATATTTTGTCAGGAAAAAAAAAATAAATAAATAAAAAAACTTCTGTAGTCCACGTGGTCAGGTGAAATGACTAAATTAAGTACAAACATCCATAAAAATTGAGCGCACTTTGGAGGAGTTCTGTCATAAATGGAGAATTTCATTATTTAAAAATGTGTGGAACCCAATAAGAACCAGGATACAAAATGATTGCAATGTCTGATAAATTTTCCTCTGTTAAACATGCATCTAAAACAAATAGTGATTTTCTCAAGCAAAATGACTTTTATCCTATGTTAGATGTGTCGAAATAGAACGCAGCCGATATTCATTTGGCATTACACCAGATTATGTGCAGGAACACTGAATCACAGCTTTCAGGATAGCTCTGGAAGCATGATGGAAAAAAAACAGGAGGGAAGTAGAGGAATGATGAGAATGAAATTAAAAACTCACATTTAAAAAAAAAAAAAGGGAAGTCATGCTATGAAAGTAGTTTTGTTAAAAACAAAAGGATGAAGTGAAGTGTGATAGAAAACAAACCTGCTTATTGTGTTTTACTATATGAAATGTATTTTTATGTGTTAATAACAAAACTATGTATGTAACTAATTGTGCAAAATATAAAGATACTGGGAATGAGAAACCTACGAGGAGGAAGATATGTGGATGAGCTAAGGGAGTCAGATATATAAAGTTCTGGGCGTCCCGCCAAGTTTCAACTGCAACAATTTTTGGTACAAAAGGGAGATAAGAAGCTTGCTACAGGTGTCTGAGAAGGTCACGAATATGTAAACATGATTTGAGGGACACTGTAAATGGAGTAAAAACGACTGCACAGATCATGGAAAGAAAAGAAAAGGTGCTGTTATATAACAAAATGAATGCGCACAACTTTTCTCTGTTACAGTGGTTGACTAGAAATTAACAGAACATCTTTCCTCTGTTTTAACAGGAACTGGGTGTTGACTTGGAGCTAATACGAGCTGAGCCAGAACCCACTAACTTTCCTTTCTAATTTGTAGGTGTCCCTATGAAGTGGCGATGTGTGGTGAAGAACTGAATTGAAGATACTTTAACAAAATTATTGTGTGAATTTAACCAAAATTATTAGGTTTCTCTGCAGATACGGGCCTAAGAAGACGGAGAAGCAGACGACCTCGAGCAACTATAAACAGATTACAAGGGTGCAGCAGCACAAGCCAAGGCCAGCTGGGGTGGCCTACATTAAGAATTAAATCAAAAGGCCCCTTTGAAATAAGTTACTGACTTTTTCAAATTACTTTTCCGGCTCTTTATTTTATACAGACTATGTTGAAGTAAAACACCTTTTTAGGGATGACACTGACAGTGACAGAGACTGTGACAGTGACGAGAGTAACAATTTGAGTGGACAAAACGGTCATTTGTGGATTGCTCACAAAGAAAGAGTAAACGGATTTGATGCGTTTGGATTATCAAAACACGGTGGTTACATTGAAGAGCAGATAAACTTATATTAAGAGCAAATAGTTTATTATTTCCAGTTTAAATGATGCCTGAAGGTTCAAATAAATCGGCTCAATTTCACCCGGTTCTGCTACTGACATGGGGGATTGTCATACTTTCCTTTGTAGGAGGTCTTGGCTGACCTCGACTGTAGACCCCTTCATGGCATTAACGGAACCCAAGACAGAGGTGGATTGAACAACAATAATCAAAGACATAAACGAAGCTACCGATTTAATCACTATCACCAGATTAATAAAAATATATATATATATATAAATAAAAATATGCAGAGGATTTAAACATTTCTGATTGCTGGATGTGAGTTCATCAATCACACAGTGCAGCAGGTCTTAGCTCTGCATATGCTTGCTAGGAAAATGCTGGAATTCCAGATAGGTGTTTGAAATAGTTTGTACTATTTCTTTTAAACTAAAGAAAAGATTCGACATTTCAGCCATAACAATAGTTCATAGTGTCTCAGCGACTGAAATATTGCCTCATTATTTCGTGTTATGTTCTGCCGTGTTTCTACTCATTGGACCAAGGTCAGGGTCAGTGTATCTGAGTGACTTCAGTGTTATCTGTAGCTGTTTTATAAAAAGACAAGGCTGAACCATTAGAAGTAGTGGAAATTCATCAAACTCCTTCTTGGAATTGGGAGAATCTAAGGGGTGGTCATGGGGACAGTACTGTTGATGTTGTTGTTTGCTACATGCTGTGTGATTCCTCTGATACAGTCTATGGTCAAGAGAATGATAGCTGCTGTGACTGGACAATTCCCACTGGTTACTGAACCAGACTCGGAAGCCCTCCTCCCTGAACTGGTAGCTGAAGAAGGTCCTATGGTGGAGGAGGAACTGTCACCAAGGGGGGAAGAACCACTGCATGAGATTCAATATGGTACAGGGGAAGGGGAATGTTTTGTTGTAACTGTCGTTCAAACAGGACCGAACGAGTATCGCGGTCAACAAGGAAACCTGGTGAACGCCAGAGGTGGACCCTTGGACTGTCCGTTCGGAAACCCACTGTGCGAATGGGGAGTGAGAGCAGGTGCCCGATGGGAGTGTTGGGACTACCACCCACAAGCCGCTCGTGCGGTCAGGGATCCCCAGTTCTGGGACGCCTATGCCAGAGAGATCTTGGATATAGGTCCCAGGGACGAGGGGGACGGCCTGCCCGACGAAGAATAAAGAAACTCCAGTCACTGTGCATCGAATGTGCTAGCAACCTCTCCACAGTGATGACCCTCTACGGTACGTAAAGCACCTGGGTTGAAGAAACATGCTTTGACCAAAAAACTTCACAAGATGACACAAGGACACACTAACAGCAGGAGTATCTGAGTGATGTGCTAGTAACCTCTCCTCAGTATACAAAGTGCCAGGCTACAGCTTGCAAAGAGCTAAACTGGACGAAGTAGATGACTAGGCCGCGAAACCAGGGAAACAAACGGGGAACTGCAATCAAGATACCAACATAGCTGAGCACATATGGACTGATTGATCAAGAAGAAAACCGACCAGAATCATGATAAAAAGATCCATGTGACCATTCTATATAATTGTGTAATTGTAAGCACTTGTAACCCGTGGCTGATCTTATTACAAGTATATTCAGGCTTGAGCATGCAGTATGTATGTAAAATATGTGTTAGAGGGGAGGATCAGTCCTCACTGAATTTTGTTGAGAAAACACTAACCACGCTTTGCCCTACTGATGTTGTCTAGGCAGCCCAGGCGGCGTAGAAAGACTTCTATCCACCAGCATCAACAGCGGTATCCGTGTGGGCGGGGGCCACACAATACACGTCCAAGAACACCTTAAGGGCAGTGAGGGGGCTTACCCAGAAAGCACGCAACATTGCTGTGGGAGTCTGACGATGGATGCAGGGGTGTGTCTGACAGGACGACAGTTGGGCAAATCGGTTTACTGGTGGTACACATGAAGCAACAGAAAGGCCGTATAAGGAATCTGTTGAATTGTTTATTTCTCAACAAAGCAGTGAGGACTGAACACACTCCAGTAGATAAAGAATACACATGCTAATTGTGTGGTTGTTAAACTTATGCATTTATATAAATATATAACCATCACTAACAGTTACAGAAAGAAGGGAAAGTGAAATGACAAGAACGGTAAGGGACAGAGGCATTGAGTGGCTTTTACCCACTCCCAGCCAATTGGGGAGGGGATGTTTTCCACGCAATGTCTTGCTCTGCTGTTAGGTCTCCCTCCAGGTGACAGTCATCTTTTGATGATCGCTAAGGCCTTGAGACAGCGTCTTGCTGTCAGGCCGGACGGAGTCTGACAACAGATCTTAGGGAAAGCTGCCCAGTATAAACACTAACACATGTACCAGAGTCATATTAAATAAATGCTGGAAAACGCAAGAATCCTGATGCAGGAGGGTGATAGATGTACGTGATTAGACCAAACATGGAGTGTGCCGCAAGGGCTACTCTCACGGGCTGTCGTATAGGGGGCAGCACATAGGGTGCCCCGCAGTTTCTGCATTGATGTAAAAGCTATGTATTGGTCAATTTAGTCCGCATTTAGTTATGTTCCTGCACCAAGTTGTCTGCACTGCTTATTTTATAAGTAATCACAATAGATATGGAACTTAGAAGTTCCAAAGGGGGGAATGTGGGAAATAATTATAGATATACTCAGAAAACACAAGCCCATTGTTTGGGAAAGACATGTAGTTAGAGAGCACAGGCCCAGTGTATATGGGAAAGGAATGTATTAATGAGCACACGCTGTCTCCTCCCTAACGTATCATCCGGCTGGCAAAGGAGGAAGGATACAGGTGGACCAAGGTCGAGAGGGATACTTTGACCTTGGTCATAAGGTAACAACCGACAGCAGGGAAGCGCCTCATATTAAAATAAGTGCGATTAGAACAAACACATAATACACACATAATTTCTGCCCTGCTGATTAAGCTGTATAAAAGCACGTCTGTGGAACTAACGGAAGCTTCTGCCGTTTTTGGAAAATGTGTTGACAGAATATGTGATTTATGATAGAAGGGGGAGGGAGATTCAAGCGGGAGACGAGCACTACTATTTTTAAAAAATTAAGGAGGGAAGGGGCTGATAAATAATGATGTCTGAGAATTGGGAAATAAGGGTGTCAAAACAGGACGTAATCAACATGTTTATGTGGGAAGCACTAAAGTTAACCTACACAATGGAACCATAGAGAAAAATGGATATAAGAAGCCGTTGGCCCAGGAGGGGGGAGAGAGTGTGTTTTGGGAATGCTTGGAGAGTGATCGGATGTATTGTCTTTACTTATGAGTGACTGTTTATTGTACTGAACTGCGCAGATCAGCCCGGGTTCTTGTATGTAATCTTTGATTCACTTACAATAAACCCAGTTGCATCAGACTCTGAGAAATGTGCATCTTTTGAAGAAGCATTCAACAGTGTGGAGGAGAGCGACCCCGGCATTCCTGGCCCAGGCCGGGGCCCGTTTTTCCTGCCCACACTCCAGTTCGGGCCAACAGAAAATTCTTTAATTTGGTGCACAGCAGATCAAAAAATGATCAAAATCATGGTAAGTTCTCAGATGTGGGGAAAGCCCCAAATGGTGAGGGTACCGTGGGAAGAGGGTACAAAACCGGAAAAATCTAGAGATAATCTGGGCATAGAAGAACATTTAAACCAATTACCAAGCCAACTATGGTCGCAACATGACACTGATGTAGGTAAAGTGAAATCGGCAAACCCGGTTGAAGTGTACTTAAAACCAGGCTGTAAAGGTCCATTTAAATTACAATATCCTTTAAAAAGAGAAGCAGTGGAGGGAGTGAGAAAAACCATAGAAGGTCTGTTAAAATCAGGAGTGCTTAGAGCAACGCAAAGTCCATATAATACGCCTTTACTGCCTGTACGAAAAGCAGATGGGGAAAAATGGAGATTGGTGCATGATCTGAGAGAAGTAAATGATGTAGAGCAAGAAATGGCTGCAGAAGTGCCTAATCCTCATACTTTGTTAACCAATGTTCCTCATACTGCAAAATGGTTTACAGTAATAGATCAGTAATAAGTGATGACTTATTACAATGTGCAGATACAAAAGAGCAGTGCATAAGTGACAGCATGAAACTGCTGGAGAAACTGGCAAAGGGGGGGGGCACAAGGTGTCCAGGAAGAAGCTGCAGCTCTGCTCTCAGGAGGTGGAGTACTTGGGAAGAGTAATCACGGCTGGCGGTAAGAGAATGTCAAATAAACAGTTGGAGACAATAACGAAAGTTCCGCAACCACAGACAGTGGGACAAATGATGACATTCTTGGGAATGGCGGGTTTTAGCATGGATTGGGTGGGAGGGTATTCTGAAAAATCACTGAGAAAGATAATGAAGGAGGTTGGGCAAGAAAAACTGTCGAATAAAGGACGATGGGGAAGTTGGCTGCCAAAAATAGGACTTGCAGTGGGGATAACACTGATAGTGGTACTGGTGTTGCTGTCTTGTATCCTCCCTCTCTTGAGATCCTCTCTCCACAGGGCTATAGGCATCCAACTGGTGTCGTATAAGGTGACTAACGCAGGAGCCAGGCGCCACACGGGTGATTCCAGTTTCCGGCGGACGCTGTCACAGTCCAGGGAGACGGGGAGAGCGGAGGGACTGCGGGCGCTGACACCAGCCCAGGGAGCAACAGCACCAACAGTGCCCCTACGGGTCCAGTACGAGAATCGCAAGCCGGCTTTCCAGTGGAGTGACGTGCAAACCACGTACTCTGGTTGGAAGATATACCAGGAGCCCACCAACTACGAGGACTGCGGCAAATCATCGTGCTACAAATCAACGTGTTAAAAAATTAAAGGAGTGTATGATGTCGTTATTGTCTCCAACTGGGGCGATATAGCTCAGGCGGTAAGACCGATTGTCTGGCAGTCGGAGGGTTGCCGGTTCAAACCCCGCCCTGGGCATGTCGAAGTGTCCTTGAGCAAGACACCTAACCCCTAACCTCTAACTGCTCTGGCGAATGAGAGGCATCAATTGTAAAGCGCTTTGGATAAAAGCGCTATATAAATGCAGTCCATTTACCATAACTTTGTTGGGTCAGAAGGTCAATAAGAATACAGCGAGGGGAGTCATTCGGGGCCATAAGATCTGACCCCGAAAGGGGGGAAATGTAGGAAAATTTTGAGACTCCCCATGATTGTGATGGCGTCACATGTTAAAGTTAGGGAATTCCCATCAATGTTGATCAAACTGTTTCCTCCAAACTCTCGATGCTTCATGATAAAAATATATCACATGTATAACTATACACTCATATAATCAATATGTAATCCAATAACCTATATCAGTAGTTGCAGCTAAGCTTATGGAAACGCAAGAAACCACAGTATCAACTGTAGAAAAAAAAAGCAAAAGAACGCAGAAGGCTTAAAAAAACCACACTTACTCACTCAGCAGAAAACGTTAATCAAATACTAACCATACACTTATATTTTCAAACTGATCAACTGCTAATAAATGTGCTAGAAGACTAATATTTTACAGTGACCCCTATGTAACCTGAATACAATGGAAAATTACAGGAGGCTGTGACTTGTATTCTTAATGGAAAATTACAGAATAAAGACTAATATTCTTTAAGGGAAAGTTGGGGTAACTTTCCACAATGACGTTATCACCTAAGAACAGAAAATCATTGTGGTGCCAAGAAGGTCAGGTCGACCCAAGAGCAGGAAATCATTGTGGTGCCAAGAAGGACAGATGGTTGGTATTTTAAGAAATGTGTTAAGGGGAGTTGTGGGGTACATTTGTGTATAAAATGAATGTAAAACTGACAATCGAGGTTCAATTCGGCGGAATTGATCCGGCTTTGTGCACCTGTGCAAATAAAGTCTAACTTTTCTGAAGAGCTTGCTGCTGTGGTGTCTTTTCCCTCGTGAAATTGTTTTCTACAGATTGGTGATTGGACGTTGAATTCTGTCGGTTCCTAGACACGACAGCATGGCAATGGTAGAGTGAAATTTATTGTGTTTTCTGTATACCTGAGGAATTTAGGTATGAGGTCATCATCAAAAAATGAAAATGACACAACAATACAATCATTTTTTATTTCATGGTATTTACATGTGTATATGTTTTACCATTTTAGAGAAACAGCTGATTTGGGTTGAATACCCCCATTTGGGTCTTTCATCTCCTCTTTGGCATGTGACTGACTTAACCAGTCCAAAACGTTCCAATTTTTTCCATTGATGAATGCTTTGGTTGTATGTTTCAGTGTGTTTGGGGTCATTGTCTTGGGGTCATCAGCACTAGCTGATGAAGTTGGAGGACTTATACATACCCAGACACAATCTGTCTATACACTTCCAAGTTCTCCTACTGCTGCCATCCTTCATTACATCATCAGTAACAATTAGTTAGCCTGTTCCAGAAGCAGCCATACATGCCAAAGCCGTGACACTACCTCCTCCATATTTCACGGATGATGCTTTAGTGGTAGGCGTTGGATCATGGGCTGTTCCTTCCATTCTCCACACTTTCCATCACTTTGGTAAAGGTTTATTTTGCTGTCATCTATCCATATTGTATAACTCTTCTCGTTCATCTGTGTGTTTCTTTGGCTAAATCTAATCTGGCCTCTTGCTTCTTCCTGCTGATGAGAGGTTTGCAGCTTGCTGTGTTGCTGCTATAATTCTGCTCTCGATGTCTTCTGCATATGGTGGCTCTTGATATTTTCATCTCTGCCCTCTGTAGACTGCTGGTGTTGTCACTGACCACAGTTTTAGGGTTTTTCTTCATAGCTTCAAGTTTTATCTGTCATCAGCTGCAGTTGTCTTCCTTGGCCAATCTGTATGGTGTATATTTCTGAGTCCATAACATGTGTCTTTCTTTTTAAGGATCTTCCAAACTGCTCTACTTGATATAACCAGTTTCTGTGCTATCCTTCTAAATGAATTCTTCTGTCCTCTCAGCTCACAGAGTAGTTGTTTTAATCCATAGTTAGTTCTCTGGTCTTCAGTCTCCACAGATGAAAACAAAGGCTAAAACTAAAGCTAGAGACTTTCTGCTCTTTTATGCATGAGCATTACAGGCAAAAGGAAACACTTGAGCTACAGTTAACACCTGTCAGTCATTCGTAAGCTTAATTTTGCACAGCTGAAAATGGAGATACTCAACACAGAAACGGCTGTTTCTGTAAAGTGCTAAAACATATAAGCATGTAAATGCCATGGATTAGAAGCTGATAGTCTGTTTTTTTTGCCTCATATTCATCTTTTGAATGCAAATCCAAATGCCTTAAGCATAACGCAAAAGAAGCCAGTTTTACTGTACCGTTACCATATGTTGGGAGGGCACTGTAGGTTCCTGTAATATAGTTTGACGCTCTTCTGGATATCCTGTACTTTATAATCTATAGGTTTGGGATGGGGATCCCTTATCTTCTATATGATCTTATGCTGCTGCTTTCTTATTCTGTATGCTAATAACTTTCTAAGCTAATGTTGTTCTATCTTCAATTTTTCTTTCATTGGACCATTCAAAATATTTGAATTCAGTCTCCAAAGGGTAGTTTTCAGTCCATGCCTCAGGTTCAGGGTCTTACTAGGCTATCATCTAAAAGATCCATTGTTTGTCCATCAGAATACAGGCTTTTACTGCCAGACAGAGAGCCTCGTACTCACTTTTTGGATTTGCAACCTATTGCAATGTTATGCAAGGGTGAGACATTTTTTGAATTAGCCTAACTGAATAGAACAGTAAAATAGTTAACAGCTGGAGTTAATTCACCACCAGGGTTTCATGTAACACAGACACACACACATACACACAAACACACACACACACAGCTATGTTGACCTTTACAGAACCGTATTAAATGTACCATGATACTCCCATCTGTATAATATTTCTCTCGTCTGGCTGGATCTGAATCCCTATGCTGTCAGTATTGCTGCTGTTTCTCAGTAGTGGAAAGACACATCCTAACAAAAACTAACGAAAATGAATTACATTGTTGTATATATAGTTAATGGTAAGCATAGTAAGTATTTCATTAATAATAATAATAATTATTATTATTATTATTATTATTATTATTATTATTATTATTTATATTGTATTGAGATTGATGTGTTAGACTGTAACTGAAATTCGATACATCCTTAAAAGTAAAAAATACATAACATACCATATATCAATAAAATAAGAACAAATAAGATTATAACAGTAAGATATGGAAAACAAGTTGTGTATATTGCGTAAATAATGCAAATGCATATAATCTTGACAACCCTGTTACTCCAGAAAAGTAACAGGATTCACGGTAACAGGGTTAATGAAAAATATCATAACTTGTCCATGTGGAAAAGATATTGGCTCTACATTGTATGCATTAAAAAGGAGCTTTTATGTAAATTTAGCATAAATGGTAATAATGGTAATTTAGAAAATTTTAAAAATGTGTTTGTCTATGTATTCATGATCACTGGGCTGACGCATCGAGCTTTAAGAAATTATTTGATATGGCTTTACATTATCAGATACACATTGTGAACATACAAAAAATTTAGCTAATTTATTGTTAGTTCAGATTAACAGAGCAATATGTCCTACGGATGTAAAATGGCACATTTTCGTAGAATGACACAAATGAATAATTTTATGTACTTGAATAAACTGTTGAAACCACCCATGCGCTATGTAGTATTTCTGTTCAGCTGAATGTAATTTTAATCAACATTTAGCAAAGTTTTATGTGGGTGACAAAAAAGGGAATGTCTATTGTGTATTGTAAATGTATGTGTATTGTAAATAGTAAACGTATGTACACGTATATTGTATATTGAATGTATATCCTGCACCAAAGTAATGTTAAAGAAGGTATAAAGCCACTGTTTGGCAGTTAAGGGTGGTAATAGTATTTCTACTACTGGGAACATGCTGATGTGATAAATGATCCCACCTATTTTCTTGTTTTTAAATATATATGTTGTGGATAAAAGAAAATTTGAAACTTGTTTTACTGGTAAAGTTATTCTTGAAGATACAGCTAAATAAACTGAAAATAAATCTGTTGGGCCCATTATTTTATTGTGTGTGTGTGTGTGTGTGTGTGTGTGTGCGTGTGTGTGTGTTCATATTTTTGATGAATATACTTTGTTTTCAAATGATCCATTTATTATCATTTCGAATGAACCCTTGTGTTCAGTTTTGGTCATATTTTTATGAAAAGAGGAATGACCCTTTTGGGAGATGAATTTCATCTCCAGTGAATAAATCTGGTTTAATAAATTCTTGTTTTGTGTTTCTATTAATTCTTCACCATCTGTATTTGCTTTATGTATTTTTGCCTATGTGGTTTCTTTGAATGTAATAACATGAAAGATGGAAAATAATTGAGAATGTCAGGTCAAAACAATAAATACGAATATTCTACCACATAAAAACCTTGTTTCATTTCATTTTTTTCAGATAGACATCATTTATGTCCTCATGACTTCATTACAGTGGATTTTTATAGATCTTTCATAGATTTGTAGATCTTTTTCACAAAAAGTTAATAATACTTCCATTGTTAAATGTGCTCTAACAGAGGTTAATGGCAACCGTTAACCATATAGAGATTATAATGTTTGGAATTGAAATGTAGATAATATATGTTGCTTTTTTGTGATAGATTTTATGCCGCTATTGCTTTAAAATCCCAATAATGTCTTGGGTGTATTTACAGTTTCACGGGTGTTCACTTTTACTTGCCATTTTCAAGAAACTGGATTACACATGGCAATTAGGCATATTATTTTATTTTGACATCCATTATTTTATACCCTTTTCATAATTTATGCATTTGTACACTTTAAGTTCTATGAATGCCCTTAGTCTTCATTTTCATGCCTTTTCTTCCCATTCACAGCCTGTGACCAGTACTCACACAGAACATGAGACAGTTACATGAATGGGTGTCTGGTAGAGGCCAATGGTAAGGCAAGTGTGTACTGTTCTTCACCTGTTGATGAAAAACTTGGAGCTTCCAGAGGAGAGGGATTGAATACTTATGCAAACAGAATATTTCAGGGTTTTAATTTATTTGTTAAGTATTTTATAACATAAAAACACTTAAAATCATTTTTGAGACTGAGATCCATTGATAAAACAGTTTGAGCTGGTTTCAGATGGTGCAGTCTGCCCGATTCTTAACAGCATTTTGACCGTGACCAGAGTCTAAGTGGCGAGGATGATACATCTAAGCTTTATTGTCTTTATTAATAATGCCTGTTGGGTTACCGGGCGGCACGGTGGTGCAGTGGGTAGCACTGTCACCTCACGTGGGTTCGAATCTCGGCTTGTGTGGAGTTTGCATGTTGTCCCTCCCACAGTCCAAAGACATGTAGGTAGAAGACTCTAAATTGCCCATAAATTTGGGTATAAATGGTGTGCGCCCTGTGATAGGTTGGCAGCCCGTCCAGGGTGTATTCCGGCCTCTCGCCCAATGCGAGAGCACCCCCTGTGACCCTGCTCAGGATAAACGGGTATAAATAATGGATGGATGAATGTTTGGTTACCTGATGTATCCACTCACACATTAACTGCTATAATTAATACTAAATTAAAATCTTTTCAACTGTAATTTTCAAAAAAAAAAACAAAAAAACTTTAAAATTTTTAAAATCAACTTTAAATCCACAGAAGAATTACTTTTTGTTTGATCTAATGCTGATCCAGTGTCAGCCTATGTTAGTTTAATGTCATAGATTCACCATCAATTCAGTGAGGAATCATATGCTGGCTCAGTATCAGATTTCAACACTGAATCAGCACTGATTATGATGATTCAGCACTGATTCAATGTGCACTTGCTATCTGGACTGATAACTATCTGGCCTGACATGAGAGCACTTCGAGATCTGCATCCGCATCCAAAAACCAACATTTTAATACACGAGTTGCGTTTATTGAGTTTTCAGAATGACCCTAGCCAAGGTGCTGAAATACTTAAGCACCTATTTCTTAAATGATTTAAGAATCCCTTTTTTAAGCGAATAATCATCATTGTCCAGTAGAGGGACTCCAAATCACACCATATAGGACAAATCCCAATATAACAGTCAAATTGCTGTTTTAAAGAGTCCACTAGATGTCCCTGTTCTCATAA
This sequence comes from Anguilla pacifica, assembly GCA_039654925.1. Taxonomy (NCBI): domain Eukaryota; kingdom Metazoa; phylum Chordata; class Actinopteri; order Anguilliformes; family Anguillidae; genus Anguilla; species Anguilla pacifica. Next base: position 2,122,617 of record CM077298.1, read on the forward strand.
CAAAACACCCATGACATGATAAGGCACCTATGTAGGCAATGAAAATGGAAATTATGGGCATCCCTATTTTAGTTTCCCTTGTTTTGTTTCTGTCAAAACCAGTAAAAACTCATCCAAACAAATAAACCGTTTGTGATTGTGTTGGCCATCATTAATTCTTATACGCTAGTACCACATTGTAAGCTGTCAGTCATGGAACGAGTTTGACTTTGAACTAGTCATGCCCATCTACATTCATTCAATCCACTTCCAGACTTCCTGTCTGCTCTGACATATACATATTTCCCATATCTACTTGCAACACCACAGTGGTGTATAAAGTGAGAAGACAAAAAGTGGCCACTGATCAGAACATTATTTGAGGGCAGCAGACAGTGATTTGGAATACAACCCATGCCTCCAGTAGTTTAACATATGTCTGATCTCCCCTCCTTAACATCTACACACCTGAGTGCAATGACTTCAGTTTCCCTTGACAGCAATAATAAGTGGTTTTCCTCTTCTGACAATGGGAGGGGAGAGCTACAATGTTTTCTTAATATTCTGCAGCTCTTGTGGTGCTGTTGCTTCATGGAGCGTGAGGGTGCTCTGCTGGCCAGTGAACAGGGGATACAAAAAGTACACCCAAATAAAGGAAATCTAGCTGTTCTATAGAGGTATGTGAACGCAAATGTGCTGTATAAGCATTGCTCAACACTTCCCCATAGTATTGCTTTGTTAAGTAGATGCATTCACAGTTAACTTAAAATCTGTAACAGGATGAAAATTCCTTTTTAGCTTTCAAATTATTTGGTCATGACGATGTCCTGAGTAGTTACACAGTAAAATTTTCAGTGCTAAACCAACTCTGATTGAGCATATTCTACTTGGATAAAGTAAATTTGATCTGTGCTAGACATAAAAACTCTGCTAAAACTGAATTGACACTGAACATTTCATCTAGTGCCAGGGTTCAGTTGCCAATTGCAATGAAAAGATGTGCATGTAAAATATTGTAAAATATTTGCTGAATACTTCTGTATTGTGTGGTCTCTCTCCTAAGCTAAACTAAAACTAAACTAAATAAAATTAAAGCTAATATGAAACAAGCTGATCATTAGGTCAACACAAGTTGCAAACACAGAATAGAGCAGCAAAAACTGCCATTCAGTGTGTATTCATTAGCAAAATAAGCATGTTTGGTTGCAGAATTCCAGACTGCTTGATGGCCGCGGTTACAGGATTAGCATATTTCTGAGACTGGCTGTTAGATGCAATTGATCATGGAATTTTACTGGACAGACTCCAGGCCTGTGTTGGACTTTGTGGACAGGCACGCGCATGGTTTGGATCATACTTATGTGACAGGAAACGGTTTGTTAAATTAAAAGAAGTAGAGTCCAGCTACTCAAGGATCATTACTAGGACCAGTACTTTTCTCGCTATATATGCTACCACGTGGCAATATTATCCGGGCACATGGCGTAGAGTTCCACTGTTATGCGGACAATACACAGAGTTATATTTCAATGAAACCTGGCGTAGCACTGCCACTTTCATGGATAGAGGCCTGTATTGTAGATATCAAGGTTTGGATGCTTTCTAATTTTCTGCTCCTGAATTCAGATAAGACCGAAATGTTGGTTTTTGGTCTCAAAATATTAAGGGAGAAAATGTATACTTTTACCTTAAATTGTGATGGTTCTTTGGCTGAACCTAATATGGTTTTTAAAGACCTTGGTGCCACCATTGATCCTGATCTATCCTTTGACACGCATATTCTTTCAGTTACGCAACATAGCTAAAATCAGGCATTTCCTGTCAGTGGGGGACGCAGAGAAATTGATCCATGCTTTTGTTACGTCTAGGCTAGATTACAGTAATGCTCTGCTATCTGGCTGCCCTAATAACTCATTAAAGAGTCTCCAACTTGTGCAGAATGCAGCTGCTCATATCTTGACCAGAACTAAGAAGTGTGAGCACATTACTCCAGTGCTAGCATCGCTTCACTGGCTACCCATTAAGCATAGGACAGATTTAAAAGTTTTGCTCCTAACCTTTAAAGCTCTGCATGGATGTGCACCAGCATACATAACCAACCTGCTCGTACCATATAAGCCAACAAGGTCACTCCGTTCTCAAGAGGCAGGCTACTTGGTAGTCCCAAGAATTTCCAAAAACCTAAAAGGTGGTAGAGCTTTCTCCTACAGAGCCCCACTACTGTGGAACAGGTTTCCAAAATTTATAAAAGAGTCAGACACAGTCTCAATATTTAAATACAGATTAAAAACGCACCTTTACTGCTGTAAAATACGCTATACAAATAAAATTTGATCGATTGATTGATTGATTGCTTATTATAAGGTCAGTTTGGTCTTAATGGAGGCTCTGTTCAGGAGATATAGCTACAAGTCCAACAGATTGCTCGCTTGTTTTCAGGTCCTCAAGACTCAAACAATCAAGCTTTTAAAAAAAGATTAAACCTGATACCGTGTCCAGAGGGAGGAAAAAAGGCAGTCAGTTGAAGGGAACGCTGTAGGTGGTGTAGCTGGCCACCATTCTCCTCGGTCTTCTCAGGGGACTGTGAGCTGAAAAGCAGCCAATAGGAAAGCAGGTTGCTGGTCTTACGGCAGAGATCAGGCTTTATCACGTAGTGCCTTCACAGTTCCACACAACAGGCATTGAGTTTGGGGGGTGGGGTGGAGGGGTGGGGCGGTGGGGGTTCATGGGATCATGCAGCCTTTTCCTGAAAAGGAACACTATTTGTAGTGCCGGGGGATGGGGTGGGGTGGGGTGGGGGGGGGGGGGGGGGGCATAGCTCTGTGCTAAAGCTGTCATGTCCAGTATGAGCTATTTTGTGATGGGGGGTACTTCTTATTTAAAGGTGTTCATACAGAATTATAGATGTCACAAGCTGAAACTCTGACAATTAATAAAAAATCAAATTGCTAATATGGTGGGTCATGGTGTGTGTGTGTGTGTGTGTGTGTCTGTGAATGCATGTGTGTGTGTTTGCAATTGTTTTCATTCTAATTCATTCAGATTTATGTTACACAGTAAAATAAGAACCACCATTCATTGACGCTAAAAATGTTTTTCGATGAGGCTGCTTTCATATTCGAAAGTTGACTCTCTTTATCTTGAAAATGTACTTTCAAACATAACTTAATATTGATATAGGGCTTGAAAGCTGTCATAAATCCACAAATACAGCTTCTGCATGAAGGGCCACAGAGGAAAATGTGTTTTTGGTGAACTGTAAAGCATTTTACTTGGAAAGGACAGCATGTCATTTGTAATGATTAAAAATGTTACGTGGCTGTGATGACATAATGCAGAGTAGTGGTTTTTAAATTGGCATGGATTAATAGTGACAGAATGGTAACAAATGTAGTGTTCATCTAGTGAAGCAACCGTTGAGTAATGTGTGGTGCTGCATTGCATTTTGTTTTACAGGAATGGCCATAATTTGGCATAATCACTATGCCATCTGCCCTAAGGAACAACATTCTAAATGATGGAAATTAAGGAGCAATTGCTTTGCCATCTAGGACCAAATCACAGATGGACCAGTCGCCCTCTGAAAATGTGCCCCTGATTTTCTTTTTAGGTGTCAGCCTGTAACCATGCACTTCTACAACATGACTCTTGCACATAATTCCATTGATTTGCAAGGGATTTGTTTTTGGTATTTAATAAAAAACAAAACAAACAACAACAACAAAAACACTATTAGGTGAAAACTATTAGACTGATGTATTAAGGATTTTACAGTCTCCTTTTCCATTGTGTAAACTGATTCACGTTTCATTAAAAGGCTATATAACACTGGTTTTGGAAAAACAGTGACTCCAAACTAAGCGTCAAGCACCTGCTGCATTTTATTTAAATGTCACAAATCACCTATGTACTTTGCTTGGTCAAACTCTAACTCAAATCACTGCCAGCCCTTCTAAGTTTCGCAAATCAACTGATTGGAAGCACCACAGTTTAAACGCAGCCTGTATTTGATTCACTCTGCGTCACCTCTTCCCTTTTAATGTAGCCTACACGCTCGCGACACACTTAATATCGTTAGATGCGCGCCTGCATGGTTCAAATTCACGGAGGCTCGGGAGGGATTGTCCTCCTTACTGGTCGGGGCGTCCCGACAGGTCTGTGGAAATCCAAGGTGGATCTAATTCTGTGCGTCACTGTGCCGCATGTCATTGACGGCAGTGAGTAATTTTCAGCCTTTGACTCTGTACTGCACTGAATTTACTGCATCCAGCCTCCGAGTCAGAAAGAAGTATTTACAAAACACATGAAACCGAACATAAACATATACAACTGGATAGACTGAAGGGAATTTATTGATCTGTACACACCGAATTTGGTTGTTATGAAGAGATATTGTTACTTAGCGACAGTTGCTAAATATTGTGTTAAAAACTAATTCCGGAATCCGGATGTCTTGAAACAATAACAACACGTTGCGTTCTAAAAGATCATTAATTTAATGCTGTCGAGAGGTCAGAAACAATGTCCTTCAAATGTAAATTTGAACACAACAATTGTATTTGGTTACAATAAAAATGCTGGTCATAACACCTAGGGATAGAAACGTACAAGGTAGTAGTAATTCGGTAACTAAGTTTATTAACGAAACTTGTTTGTTTACACACTAGAAACCTAAGGTATCAAAATTTCTAGGCAACACAATGCAAAAATAACCGACGTCACAGTGAAATAAGAATCATTGTAAATTCGCTGTTTTATCTTCACAATGATGTCACAGACGTACATGTACGCTTGCAACCAATTCATCATTGATCATTATTACTTCAGCTCACTGAACAAGACGAAACACTGCAAACTGTCATGGTTTTGGCTGATGCCACCATTTCTTTTCCTTCCTGCGCCTTTTCTTCAGTTATTACGGCCATTGGTTTTTTCATGCGCCTTTTCTTCAGTTATTACGGCCTTTGAGCTGATTGAATCATACACGTGCAAATTTCCTTTTACAATTTGCACCTGTTGGCGTTCTATTTAAACCCCAAGCAAGCCGAAGAGCTTTGCTTCAGGGTCACTTATGTTGCACAAGAGCCGGTAGCTGTCAAGCAAGGTAAAAGGTAAAGGTATAGGATTCAGCGTGAGATATTGGACTGTTGTGGCTATAAAATTAGCACAACAGTCTTTAGCTTGTTAGGTTGTTGGCAACCAGTTAGTGCTGCAACCTAACTCAGTATTTCTGTAGGGTGTTACTTTTTTCAGCCTCGGTTCGAGGTCTGTTTTCTTTGAGTTCCCCGTTTTCTGCTCCGGCAGTTTTGTTTTGTTTTCAGAAAGTTCGTACTCCTTAAGCCTTAGTTCGTTTTTACCCAGTACGTGGGTTGCGTAGAGCTTTTTCTTTGGGATACTATCCCTTAGGAGTACTGTTTTCCTTTCAACTATCTTTTCCTCTGTCCCCGTCTCTTGAGACTCTTGTGGTTATTCTCCCTCGGGTGAATAGCTTAAAGAACCCCCTGTTTAGTCGCGGTTGGTCTCCTAAAAACCCCCACTCCCTCACAGTACACTGAAGCCACAAAATGGATGTACCAGCGACTCCGGCGGGCTTAGAACAGACTGTTGCAGCTCAACAGGCTGCCCTAACCGCTCATGATAGGGGTATCCAGATATTACATTCCCAACAAGCAACCTCTTATGAACGGCAGGGAGAAATGCTTGAACGCCTGCACCGTCAGGAAGAGAGTCTGCGCAGCCAGGAGAATGCACTGCGTGAGCTTGCTGACAGTGTTCGCCAACTGGCTTGCGCATTAAACCCCACAGTTCCACAAGCACCTTCCTTTCCCCCGACCCCAGAGCCGATGGTGTCAGTCATTGTCCGTGAACCTAAACTGCAGCTTCCCCTGCGGTATGATGGAGAATCGGGGAAATGCAGGGGGTTCTTAGCGCAATGTATGATATTTTTTAAAGCTCAACCATCGCGCTTTACTACGGAGGATTCACGGGTGTCTTATTTTATCTCTGCTAACTGGGACCGCCCTTGCATGGGCTGAGCCGCTCATCCGTTCACAAACCCCTGTAATGAACACATCCGGAGGTTTAATGGCAGAGATGGCGTCGGTCTTTGATCACGACATTACCGGAGAGGAAGCGGCTACAAGGCTAACGCGCATTCGTCAGGGAGAGAACAGTGTAGCAGCCTTTTCCGTTACGTTTCGTTCATTGGCTGGTGAAACAGGGTGGCCAGAGGCTCCGCTCATGACGATATTTAAGAATGCGCTCTCAGAGCCAGTTAGGGACGCTTTAGCAACGCTTGAGCCCCCGGCCACATTGGAGGCTTTAGTAAGGACGGCTATCAGAATTGATAACCGAGTGCGGGAACGTGAGCGAGAGAGAAGTGAGAGGAGGAACCGTTCCCTCCCATACATTGCCTCTCTCCCGGTTAAACCTGCAGTTTTGGCTCCCCCATTAGGCTCTCTGAACCATGATGAACCGATGCAGATAGATAGCTCCACCCTACGCAATGTGCAAGAACGAAGGCAGCGCAGCGAATGGTGTCGGTACTGCAGAAAAAAGGGACACATTAAAAATGAGTGCCCTAAGCTGGGGGGAAACGGGAGGCCTCGCTAGGTGAAAGAAAGGCCCCAGCGAGGCGTAACCCATCAGCCTTTCGAACCATTTTATCTGTCGAGCTATCCTGGAATAATCAATTAGTTAAAACTGACGCCTTTTTAGATTCAGGAGCAGTTGACTGTTTTGTGGATTCTAACTGGGCTAGGGAACTTGGATTGCCTGTGGTTCTCCTTTCACGGCCTCGCCACATTACAGCTCTTGACGGTCGCCCACTGGGCACCGGAATGGTTAGAAAGATTACCGACCCTGTCTGCATGCGTGTCCCTTTTGGTGGTCATTCGGAGCGAGTCAGACTCTTCCTGGTTGATTCACCAGCCTATCCACTAGTTTTAGGTCATTCGTGGCTGATGAAACACAAGCCGCACATTAACTGGGGCAACAAGAAGAACACAGTGATTCAGTGGGGCCCCAAGTGTGTCAAACATTGCCAACAGAAGTCATCACCAACTCCTAATTTTCAGGGTTTGCAAAGAGAGACTAATTCGGCTTGGGACGATGAGGAAGACGGGTTGCCACCCAACCCAATTGCGCCATCCCCACCTTCTGAGGACAGAGAGGAGAGTTTGGATTGGGATTCGCGGTTCGACTGGGAACCTCCGGTTGATGACTTATCCCTAGGGGAGTTAACAGAACCAGAGGCTGACTCCATGCCCCACTCTCCCGCTAGATCAGAGAATACCAGTATGGTGGGTGCGCTCGAATTCCCATTACCACCTAATGTACCAGCCGATTACGCAAATCTCGCTGAAGTATTTAGCAAACAAAGGGCTACCACCTTGCCACCTCACAGACCATATGATTGTGCCATTAACCTACATCCTGGCACAGTGCCGCCTCGCGGTTCCTTATATTCCTTATCAGCCCCTGAAAGTACAGCTATGAAGGAATACATCCAAGAGGCATTAGCTAATGGTTTTATCCGACCATCCACTTCGCCGGCGGGGGCAGGGTTTTTCTTTGTGAAGAAAAAAGACGGTGGGCTGAGACCCTGTATTGATTATAGAGGATTGAACAGTATCACTATTAAAAACCGCTATCCACTGCCCCTCATGAACTCAGCCTTCGAACGCCTCCAGGGTGCGTCAGTTTTCACGAAACTCGACCTCCGTAACGCTTATAATTTAGTGCGTATACGCGAGGGAGATGAATGGAAAACTGCTTTCAATACGCACAACGGCCACTTTGAATATCGGGTCATGCCATTCGGCCTCACTAACGCCCCCTCTGTCTTTCAGGCATTTGTGAATGACGTGCTCCGAGAGATGCTGGAGAAATTTGTGTTTGTTTATTTAGACGACATTTTAATATTTTCTGCCAATCTTTCGGAGCACGTTAGCCATGTTAGACAGGTTTTAAAATGTCTCTTGGACGCCCAGCTATTTGTAAAGGCCGAGAAATGTAGGTTTCATGCCAAATCCGTTTCTTTCCTGGGGTTCATTGTGACAGAGGGGAAAGTACAAATGGACCCAGAGAAAGTTTCCGCGGTCATGAACTGGCCTAGCCCAGAATCGGTCAGACAAGTTCAGCGGTTTTTGGGGTTCGCTAATTTTTACAGGCGTTTTATACGCAATTTTAGTGCAGTGGTTGCGCCGATCACCGCACTGACGAAGAAAAATACCCCTTCACGCTTTGCGTGGACGCCCAAAGCCGAGGCTGCTTTTACGGAGTTGAAGAGGAGGTTCAGTTCGGAGCCCATCCTGATAACCCCTAACCCTTCACTCCCGTTTGTGGTAGAGGTGGACGCCTCGGAGCTTGGGGTAGGGGCCATTTTATCACAACATTCTCCCCAGGATCAAAAAATGCACCCTTGTGCTTATTTTTCTCGGTCACTTTCTCCGGCTGAGAGAAATTATGACGTCGGGGACCGGGAACTTTTGGCGGTTAAGCTGGCTCTAGAGGAGTGGCGGCACTGGTTAGAAGGAGCTGAACACCCTTTCACGGTGTGGACCGACCACAAAAATCTAGAGTACATTCAGAACACCAAGCGGCGCAATTCGCGGCAAGCTCGCTGGTCGCTTTTCTTCTCCCGCTTTAACTTCCTGCTAACATATCGCCCAGGTTCTAAAAACATCAAGCCTGACGCACTCTCCCGAATTTTTGATCGATCTGACAGTGACCACTTCTCTGAGCCCATTGTTCCTACCACCCAGATTTTGGCCCCAGTTATGTGGGACATCGAGTCTGTGGTGCGGAGAGCTCAACGACTGGAGCCGGATCCAGGTGGGGGACCCCTTAACTGTCTTTTTGTGCCATCCAAGGTACGGGCCCAGGTGCTGCAGTGGGGACATTTCTCCCATCTTACTGGGCATCCTGGCATCCACAGGTTTAAGGATTTCCTGGCCAGGCGGTTTTGGTGGCCTGGGATGGAGAGGGATGTTCGGGAGTTTATTTTAGCTTGTTCGGTCTGTGCCCGCAACAAGGGTTCTCAGCTCCAACCCTCTGGGCTTTTACGCCCTTTGCCCGTCCCGAGTCGTCCATGGAGCCACGTTGCCTTGGATTTTATCACAGGTCTGCCGGCTTCTGATGGCAACACAGTTATCCTGGTTATGGTGGACCGGTTTTCTAAGGCAGCCCACTTCATCGCGCTGCCTAAATTGCCATCAGCACCAGAGACTGCGCGGCTGGTAGTCGACCACGTCTTCAGACTGCATGGTCTGCCTCAAGACGTGGTGTCTGATCGTGGGCCTCAATTTGCGTCTCGGTTTTGGCGGTCGTTTTGTTCTCTCTTGGGTGCGTCCGTCAGTCTCTCGTCGGGATTCCACCCGGAGACTAACGGACAGACGGAACGTACCAACCAGACGCTAGAGAACACTCTTCGTTGTCTGGCTTCCTCCAACCCGACATCGTGGAGCCGTCATCTCGCGTGGGCAGAGTATGCGCATAATACGCTGCGTAACGCGTCCACGGGGCTCTCACCATTTGAGGCCCAGTTTGGATTCCAACCTCCTCTGTTCCCGGAATTGGAGAAGAACACCGAGGTGCCGTCTGCTGGGTTCTTTGTTCGGCGGTGTCGCGCCACGTGGAAGAGAGTCCGTGCGTCCCTCCTGCGCTCCTCGGCCAAACAGAAGGGACTTGCCGACAGGCATCGCCGTCCAGCACCCTCCTATCGGGTGGGTCAACGGGTTTGGTTATCGACTCGTGACCTTCCTTTACGAGTTGAATCTCGTAAACTCGCCCCGCGGTTTGTGGGTCCTTTTAAGATCATGCGTAAAATCAACCCGGTCACGGTTCGCTTGCAGCTCCCTCGTTCCATGAGAATCCACCCGACGTTTCATGTCTCTCGCCTTAAGCCGGTTCTCGTGAGCGCATTGGCTCCGGCGGATGAACCGCCACCTCCGCCTCGGCTCATTGATGGGGAACCGGTATATACAGTACGTCGCATTCTGGCGGAGAGACGAGTGGGCCGAGGGGTTCAGTTCCTTATTGACTGGGAAGGCTATGGCCCTGAGGAACGCTGTTGGGTCCCCTCTAGAGACATTTTGGACCCTAAGCTTATTCATGACTTCCGCAGGCGTGGTTCGGAGGGCCCGTCTGGGGCCGGCCCTTAGAGGGGGGGTCCTGTCATGGTTTTGGCTGATGCCACCATTTCTTTTCCTTCCTGCGCCTTTTCTTCAGTTATTACGGCCATTGGTTTTTTCATGCGCCTTTTCTTCAGTTATTACGGCCTTTGAGCTGATTGAATCATACACGTGCAAATTTCCTTTTACAATTTGCACCTGTTGGCGTTCTATTTAAACCCCAAGCAAGCCGAAGAGCTTTGCTTCAGGGTCACTTATGTTGCACAAGAGCCGGTAGCTGTCAAGCAAGGTAAAAGGTAAAGGTATAGGATTCAGCGTGAGATATTGGACTGTTGTGGCTATAAAATTAGCACAACAGTCTTTAGCTTGTTAGGTTGTTGGCAACCAGTTAGTGCTGCAACCTAACTCAGTATTTCTGTAGGGTGTTACTTTTTTCAGCCTCGGTTCGAGGTCTGTTTTCTTTGAGTTCCCCGTTTTCTGCTCCGGCAGTTTTGTTTTGTTTTCAGAAAGTTCGTACTCCTTAAGCCTTAGTTCGTTTTTACCCAGTACGTGGGTTGCGTAGAGCTTTTTCTTTGGGATACTATCCCTTAGGAGTACTGTTTTCCTTTCAACTATCTTTTCCTCTGTCCCCGTCTCTTGAGACTCTTGTGGTTATTCTCCCTCGGGTGAATAGCTTAAAGAACCCCCTGTTTAGTCGCGGTTGGTCTCCTAAAAACCCCCACTCCCTCACAGCAAACAATTACCAAAATGAGCTTCAAGTATTCATTTTTATGTTGTTGTCCGGTAAGTACTTAATCTTTATATTTAATTGTCCATGTTATCGCCTTTTTGTACATTCGTATCTGTTGGTTTCATTTCAAAAGTCGTTTTCTTGCACAAAACAGACCTGGGATTAATATAATATATAATGGAGTAACTATTTTAAAAATAATTAAATGCAAAGATACTTTCTCTAAATAGCATGTTTCAATTTAGAGTATTTTCTTGGTTATGTTTTATCATATAATTATTTAGGATATAGTTTAACATAAACAGAAGTCAATAACCTATAATCATGGAGTAAAATTCATTATAAAATATGATCTTACATAATTGTTAGACTGAGGTTTAAACTGGCAGTAAAACAATATTCTTCATTTAAATGACAAGAACAATGTACCATATTGTGATGTGCAAAACACCTTCTATGTGTCAGGAAAACAGGTATCCATATGATTAATAATTTTTAAAACACGTTGGCCCAGGTAAAGGATGATGAGAAGAAGAAGAACACTAAGAAGAAATGTAAAAAGGGAAGAAAGGAAGAAAAGGCACAGTCAGCATCTGCAGACCAGCTGTCCCTAAATAACAACTGCCCCTAGAAGACAGCGGTTAACATCGGCTGTGGGGAGAGGCTGTTACTATTGTCTGCACGGAAGAAACATCTATTGCTATCGACTGCGCTAAGGAGACAGCTCTTACTATTGCCTGCACTGAGGAAACAGCTGCTACTATCGCCTGCGTGAAAGATCCAGCTCTGACTATTACCTGTGCAGGGGAGACATCGCTTTCTATCAACCGCACAGACGAGCCAGCAGGTACCATCAGCTGTGCTGAGTCAGCACTTAACATCGTATGCAGGAAAGTGGCACTTCTTCCCATCAACCGTGCAGAGGAGCAAACTCCTAACATCGACTGCACTGAGCAAGATCTTACCCTTGACTGTGTGAAATACCAACTTCTACCATTGACTGTGCAAAAGTACCCACTCCTATCATCGGCTGCGCAGAGAAGCGAGCTGTTAACATCAACTACGCAGAGGCGCCAATTCTTAACATCAATGGCACAGAGGAAACATCTCTTACCATCGACTCTGTGGAGGGGTCGAGGTTACCCTCAACTGCGTAGAGCCAGCTCTGGCCATTGAATTGATGAAAGAAACAGATCTTTCCATCGACTGCGCTGAGCAGCCAACGCCTACCATCGACTGCGCTGAGCAGCCAACGCCTACCATCGACTGCGCTGAGCAGCCAACGCCTACCATCAACTGCGCTGAGCAGCCAACGCCTACCATCAACTGCGCTGAGGAGCTAACTCTTACCATCAACCTCGCTGAGGAGCTAACTCTTACCATCAACTGTGCAGAGGAGCTAACTCCTACCATCAACCTCGCTGAGGAGCTAACTCCTACCATCAACTGTGCAGAGGAGCTAACTCCTACCATCAACCTCGCTGAGGAGCTAACTCTTACCATCAACTGTGCAGAGGAGCTAACTCCTACCATCAACCTCGCTGAGGAGCTAACTCTTACCATCAACTGTGCAGAGGAGCTAACTCCTACCATCAACCTCGCTGAGGAGCTAACTCTTACCATCAACTGTGCAGAGGAGCTAACTCTTACCATCAACTGTGCAGAGGAGCTAACTCCTACCATCAACTGTGCAGAGGAGCTAACTCTTACCATCGACTGTGCAGAGGAGCTAACTCCTACCATCAATTGTGCAGAGGAGCTAACTCCTACCATCGACTGTGCAGAGGAGCTAACTCCTACCATCGACTGCACCGAGGAGCTAACTCTTACCATCGACTGTGCAGAGGAGCTAACTCCTACCATCAACTGTGCAGAGGAGCTAACTCTTACCATCAACTGTGCAGAGGAGCTAACTCCTACCATCAATTGTGCAGAGGAGCTAACTCCTACCATCGACTGTGCAGAGGAGCTAACTCCTACCATCGACTGCACCGAGGAGCTAACTCTTACCATCGACTGTGCAGAGGAGCTAACTCTTACCATCGACTGTGCAGAGGAGCTAACTCCTACCATCGACTGCACCGAGGAGCTAACTCTTACCATCGACTGTGCAGAGGAGCTAACTCTTACCATCGACTGTGCAGAGGAGCTAACTCCTACCATCAACTGTGCAGAGGAGCTAACTCCTACCATCGACTGTGCAGAGGAGCTAACTCCTACCATCGACTGCACCGAGGAGCTAACTCTTACCATCGACTGTGCAGAGGAGCTAACTCCTACCATCAACTGTGCAGAGGAGCTAACTCCTACCATCGACTGTGCAGAGGAGCTAACTCCTACCATCGACTGCACCGAGGAGCTAACTCTTACCATCGACTGTGCAGAGGAGCCAGCTCGTTTCATTGCCTGCACAGCAGAATTGCACAGAGCTGTTTCCATCGACTGTGTGGAACAACCTCCTGTTGACATTGACTGTGCAGCCCCAGCTCTTACCATTAACTGGCCAGAGTCGTCATCCCTGACTGATGATCATAAGCAGAAAGAAGAACTAAAGAAGAAAAAGAAGAAGAAATGGCCGTTGAAGAAAGGAAAGACGGGAACAAAGGAAAAGTCAGTGTACCTTACAGTCCACTGCTCAGAAGAGTGAGTCCTGACTTTCGACTGTGCAGGACAGACATCGGCCCAGAACATCGACTGCGCAGGGCAAACATCGGCCCAGAACATCAACTGCGCAGGGGAAACATCGGCCCAGAACATCGACAGTGCAGAGCAGGTACTGGCCCAAAACATCAACCGTGCAGAGCAGAAATCGGTCCAGAACATCGACCATGCAGAACAGCCTGCTCTTCCTATTGCCTGCGCAGAAAAGCCTGCTCTGTCCATTGACTGCACAAAACAACAAAGGAAGTGTTTTTTACTTTAATTTGTGTTTTTCACTTCACTTCATTTAATTTAATTTTGGCTCTTATGTTTGCTGCCCGGGCACTCAATTTCCAGAAACAAAATTGAGCATGTTTATTCTATACTCATTTCTGTTTCATAGGCTGGAATTCCAAAGCTGTAGGAAGTTCCAGGAGGAACACAGCACCCAGAAGGAGACCCAGAGGAATACCACTGATCACACTGCTCTTGGGTAAGAATCACAGTCAGTTCATTCAAGCTGCACATCGGGATGAATTTTTTTTTTTTTTTTTAAATTCCCTGAATGTACTGCATCCTATTGTCAGGATCTGGACTGCAATACATCATTTTGGCCATCCTTGTAGACTTTTGGTTTCCCCTTTTTGTCATTGATTGAGTGTGTTTTGGTAATGTGTTCCACCTGTGTCTTAATTGTGCTGTGTATTTAAGTTGCCCGTTTTGTAGCTATCTTTGCTTTGTCTTTGTCCTGTCTACCCTGAGTAAGGGCTACGCCTTGTGCGCTCTCGTTGGACTGTTGCTGTGCTTGTAAACTCTTGTGTTTTCTTTCATTTTCAAGAGTTTTTGGATTTTGAGATTTTTTTTCTTTGTTTTCAAGTTTTTGGATTGTGTTCTTTGGAACTTCAAGGCTGTTGTGCCTGAGTTCTTTCTTGTGTATATTTTTTTCTTGGTCTTGAGTTTTTGGATTCTTTGTTTTAAGTTTTTTGGAATCCAGTTTTTTGTTCTTGGAAAAATAAACTTCATTGTTTGACTTCCTGTGCCTGCCTCTGCTTTTAGGTTTGTCCATCTTTGAGTCTAGGCCAGTGGTAGAGCTCTAGACTCTGACCACTAGGACTGGGGTTTGAATCCCAACCCGGTCCTGACACCTATTGACAGGTATCAAAGAAAAACAAATCAGTTGTTCTCACTGGGTCTTTTGCATTACTTTTTTTTTTGTTCTTCAGAAATTGTAATTGATTTTATATATATTATACTGGTTTGGGAGTAAAATAAATGCTTATAGAGTAAGGTATGTAGATTAGAACTGGTGTGGGATCAGGACTGCTTGACTTTCATAATCTTCCATCCTATATCATTTTATTGTATAATTTCTTCGTCTTCCCAACCCCTGTCTCTGAGATCCAGTCTATGCTTGGAAAACTTTGTCAGTTCATGTATTGAAGATATAGAAACAAGCCCATTTACTGGCTATGAATGACCTATTATTATCTGACTTCCACACAGTAACAGTAGGGTAGGGATGTGTTCATGTCTCTGCTACAGGTTCCCAAACATCGGGAACACGTTACATGAACACGACTATCCAGAGTCTCTTCAATCTCCGAATCTTTACCCAGGACATCAGGGGAGAGGAAGGCTGCTGGAGGTCAAATATGACCACTTTACTGAAGCATGTAGATATCTATTATTACTGATCTGCATATATCAGTGCTGTTAGGGACAGCACTTTTGTCAGTGTTTTTGTATTGCTTATGGATTAATGGTGGAACAGGAGTTGTGGGAATTTTATGGGAAGTCTGTTTATCTGCTATTAAAAATGTACTCAGTCCAAGAATTCGCATGAAATTACATTTTAACATCTTTATTGAAAAGCTTGTGAATGACAGCCAAGAACTTTTTTTGTGTCCCTATATGAAATGTTTTACTCATATGTTCTTTTTCTGTTAAATAAAAATATTGCAACAAATGCAGTATGAAATATTTTCCTCATAGATGACCTTTATGGGTTCCCAGCCCAGTGTGTATGTTGGCTGGGTTTCCTTCCAGCCATAATTACCCTAAACTCAAGTAAGCAACTTTCTGACTGCCTGCTGCCTTTCTCGCCCCCTGCAGGTGCCTTGCGGATCTACACTCAGCAAGGCCCAGTCACTGCAGGCAAAAGATCGGCCTGCTGAAGACATTTACATTACATTACAGGCATTTAGCAGACGCTCTTATCCAGAGCGACTTACACAACTTTTACATAGAATTTTACATTGTATCCATTTTATACAGCTGGATATATACTGAAGCAATTTCGGTTAAGTACCTTGCTCAAGGGTACAACGGCAGTGCCCTACCCGGGAATCGAACCTGCGACCTTTCGGTTACAAGCCCAGTTCCTTACCCACTGTGCCACACTCCGACCTTAAAACAGACCATCGTGACAAACTTGAACGACTTCTCTGGGAATGAGCAGCAGGTGAGAGACACTCACAAACACACACCCCAGTGTTCTTCAGATATTTCTTCCCATAGGCAAGATTCTTTTTAAAAATACAGGCAATATGTTTTCTACATGCATGTCAGTAAAGTAGCTGCCTTCTTTGACAGATCGATTGACTCAAATTTTTATGTTAAAGGGAGATTGAGAGCATTGTGCTTTAAGTAGCAAATCAAGATCGAGGAGATATGGTGTATGATGTAGCATAGAAAAGAATTGCTCATGAATCCAAAAGGCTAGGGTCTCCAAAGGCTAGGACCAGGTCACTGTTAAAGCCTAACACCCTCTCCTTCTCTCATGGGTTTTCTCTGTCTCAATGCAGGATGCTCATGAGTTCCTCAGTGTTCTCCTGTCCTAGCTTAAAGAGGAGGGGGTTTCCCTGAGGACAAGGGAGGGGCTGCACCCCTACACCTGTTCCGTCAAGGCAAATTTTCAATTTGACCTCCTGACCACCAGAACGTGCCTCAGGTGAGCCGCCCATGTTCAGTCTCTCCCATGTGCTTGGTTAAACTGAACAGTTGAATTTCACTCCTTAACTGGAACTGTC
Source organism: Anguilla pacifica (assembly GCA_039654925.1). NCBI lineage: Eukaryota > Metazoa > Chordata > Actinopteri > Anguilliformes > Anguillidae > Anguilla > Anguilla pacifica. The sequence goes on from CM077298.1 coordinate 2,139,128, forward strand.
TCCATCCCCACCCATGCCTGTTAGCGTTCATTTCTGTGTCTCTGTGGTTCCCTCTCCAAAGCTGTGGGGAGAAGGTGCATAGCGGAGATCTATCACTGCTTGACTGAGGACGTAGTCCCTGGGGGCTCCGGACAAGACAGTTTGGCTCTCTACTTCAAGGTAAGTATCCTCCAGGGAGACTTTAAAATACTGCAAGCTGAGTGTTGAATGTGTTTCTATGATTTGTGGTGTGCGAGGTCAGTGCTGAGTGTGTTACAGTGTTTTGTGGTCTGTGATCTGTGTGTTCACTGTGTTAGTGTGCTTTGCTGTCACATGGCTGTGAGCTGTGTTGAGTGTGTTACTGTGCTTTATGGTCTGTCAGGTCTGTCTTAACTGTGTTACTGTGCTTTATGGTCTGTCAGGTCTGTCTTAACTGTGTTACTGTGCTTTATGGTCTGTCAGGTCTGTCTTAACTGTGTTACTGTGCTTTATGGTCTGTCAGGTCTGTCTTAACTGTGTTACTGTGCTTTATGGTCTGTCAGGTCTGTCTTAACTGTGTTACTGTGCTTTATGGTCTGTCAGGTCTGTCTTAACTGTGTTACTGTGCTTTATGGTCTGTCAGGTCTGTCTTAACTGTGTTACTGTGCTTTATGGTCTGTCAGGTCTGTCTTAACTGTGTTACTGTGCTTTATGGTCTGTCAGGTCTGTCTTAACTGTGTTACTGTGCTTTATGGTCTGTCAGGTCTGTCTTAACTGTGTTACTGTGCTTTGTTGTCTCAGGGCTATGAGGTAGAGTGTCGGTGCCGGTGGTGCTCTGGGCAGTTGGCCACTGTGGAGCCGACGTTACAGTCACTGCCACAGTAAGTGCAGCTTCCTCCCCTCTCTTTCAGTCTT